>JACCIC010000007.1:3757500-4957500 GCA_018907035.1 Sycobia sp. Sy_11
AAGGATGTTAGGATGTCAAGGTCGTCTATGATGTCTGAAATCGATTCCACGGGTCGACTATTGAGAACTATCTCAATCTGAACTCCTCTGAATTTCTCATAGCTCAGTTTGTGTGGGACAACTACTCATCTAAATTTCTCATAGGTCAGTTTGCGTGAGCCATCTATTCGGCACAAATGTGTCTTCATGGACTTCGCCCCGCGTCCCACAGACCGACAAAATGGGCAGCGCCGGGAGGGATGAAGTGCTATTTGATGCCCTCCGATGATAAGGAGCTAGCGACTCTTTCCTACCAGAACATAGCTTCTATGAGCATTCGTTGGAGTTCTGCTTCGGTTCCTCGAAAATTTATAGGATTGTCAATCCACAGGATGGTGGGCTCTCCGCATCGTCCTGAAAACTGGCTGAGGGCTACAAACAAGTTTGTGATGAAAAGGTCTCCAACCAGTTCTAGGTGGACGGCTTTCATGCAAAGACACACGAAGACAACGACGTATCCCTTGGATGCTTTGATGCCGTGACCTGCTGCACTGAGGAAGTGGTAGGGGCCTGCATAATCCACTCCACATCGACTGAATGGTCGTGATGTCGTAATCCTAACCACTGGTAAATGAGCCATCTGCTGGTGGGAGACGCGGATTTGGGATTTGGCGCATACGACGCAGCGCCGTAGGTCAGCTTTTACAGTGGTCTGCCCTCCAATCCAAGCACGCTACATGACAGGCATATGTCACACGAAATCGTCCATGGAGCATCCGAGTGTGAGTCCAATCCACAATGAGATCGGCCAGATGGAATTTTCGTCGATGATGACAGGGCATCGCTCGATCAGGGATAGGGTTGAGTAGTTGAGCTGCCCGCCGACTCTAAGTATATTCAGGTTATCTAACAAGGGATTTAGCGCGCAACTTTCTTCCGCCTTCCTTCCGCCAGACCTCGTGATGAGGAAGGTAGTGTATGATGTTTGATTGAACGGTGAGTTCTTCTGCACTGAGGGCGTGCATACACCCAAGTCTCAAATATTCTTCCATGAAGTCGATATATGTCTCCCACAGCGATGAGGCTGTTTGCAAGGATGATATACCCTGGGACGACAGAAAACTGAAACGAAAGTGATCGTGATTTGTCGCATACAGTGTTTCACAGATGGAATCCCATAGATATAATTTCACAGTCTGGGGTATTTCTTCTATGGACGAGAACCGCTACAACATGACCATCAAAGCCTCAGCCCAGTGGGGCGCAGGCGAACAGATTGAAGTGAAGTAAGCAGCTGTAGTGGGCCTTGGGTTACCGTCAATGCCGCTAGTGATGGTCCAACTGAATGCTGTCTGCTGAGCGATAAAGTGCTCTCGACGAATCAGGCCTTCAAAGACTTTGACGAAGAATGGAGAAGGTAACGGCGAAGATACATTCGAACAAATGTTGATCCCATGGATTCGCCCAAAACACCCGTTATGCAAAGTCTGACCGCTTGCGCCCCCTGCCCCAGTCTTGAAGGCAGATGTTGATCGACGAACATAGACTCAGAGCAGCGGGGCAAATAATGCATGGACCCACTGGCCTGGTCTCACTTCATCACCCAGTGCAACTAAGGCGGTGGGTATAACTTTTAATCAAGCGCTCGACACTTCCGATTAAGCTGCATCGATGTGGGTGAATTATCGAGTCTACCTCCTCGCATTCGTTTCGGATGACCGTCTGTGACCATGGAGGTGCTGAGTCTCTTTAACGGCACCTCCATGAAGAAGTGTGTGATGGGCTCCGGCGCACATGCTAAAGGATGACGGAGAGGGACAATCCTTTGCAAGGTGATCTGGTTTCTGGCAGTTGAAGAACAGCTTTGCACGATATATCAGGACACAATGCTCGCGAAAGTGCAGGGCTTTGAAGCGTGAGCAGCGGCCAAGATAGTGCAAGCCCCGGCACATTACACACAGCACCGTTCTAATGGCAAGGACGTTGAAGCCTCGAGGACCAGATGGTTTTAGGGTTGTCCATCTGACAAAACTACTACCGGATTTTGATCGCCGTGTCGCCTTCAAATACTGGAGTATGCGGCATCGCCGCTGGAGGAAAGCGGAAGACTGTGAGAACGTCGAGGAGTAGCCTCCAGGTTCTCTAACTCCTCCTCTCAATCTCATGGGGTGGTAGGATCCATGGTTTCGCTGGTGAATAGCATAAGCCAGTCATCCCAGCTGTCTATCGAACAGCCGAGGATTCGCAAATGTTCGCGGTCTCGTCGAAATGAAGGTGGGAGATTCTTTAAAGCCTTCAGGTTATCCTGAACGAGCAGGCGCTGGTGGTGGAATCTGATCTCCAAGCTTTTCTTTCGCCTGGCTGTCTTACGAAGACGTGTAATTTTCTTTATTAGATAAGATAAGCTCCTATTCCATCAGCGGATCTCGATTTTGGGCTTCCTTTGTTTAAGGCGACAGTTTTCCTAAAAGGCGTCTCTCATGGCGTCACTAAAGGAATTCGCGACGCTTCCAAGTGTTTGTCTCACCGTGATGTCATCAGGTATGTTCTTCAGTTTGTCCTAGACGGATCTTTTGTATGCATATCAATCTGTGCGCTTAGGATTCTGCACTCAGATCGGTTCTTCCGCATTGGGTATCCCTAAAGAGAATATTAGCAGGGAGTGGTGAGAAAGTGTTTCCACATCATCCACCTTCCATCCGCTAATTATGTTGGCTAACCGGGTGAAGCAGAGAGTTATATTAATAACCTGCTCCCTAAACCTATTTCCGAAGGTGGGAGTGTCGCCCACATTGAGTATTTCTAGCTCTGTTCCTGCTAGATACTCTAGTAGTTTGGCGCCCGTCTCATTCGTGTCAGTGCTACTCCATACCATGTAGTGTCTGTTTGCATTACACCCTAGGACTAGTGGAAGGCTTTTAATCGTACAATATTCCACCAGTCTCTGTACTTCCCCAGTCAGGTTCTTAGTGCTGTCATATGGGAGGCAGGCGAATGTAACGACTACTTGCCTGATCCCATCTACCTCCACAGAAACCACCGCTAGATCTCCAGTAGAGAGAGCGAGCAGCGGCACAACACTTACACCCTTTATCAGGTTACCCGCTCTAGGCCTTAGTGCCTCTTGATCTCTGATACACGTGACCACAGAACCCAGTCCCGTTGTCGTACCTTTCACTATCTAAGGCTCTTGGATCAGTAATATGAATGTATGCATTCGCGACAAACTCCACTGCATAATCGCAGTGGCGTCTTTGCAGTGGTGCAAGTTTATTTAGCATGAGCCATTTATGTCTCCATCGTGACCTCATCCTCAGCATTGTCCGCAGGCGCCTGTTTCTCACAGCAGCTCACTTTGAAAATAATTCTGTTCATGAGATACCAGGGTCTGTGGTCAAGAGCCGCCAGCAATCCGGCGTGCGATTGCGGGATGGTCAGCACAAGGATATGTTTACCCCCCGCGCCGGCCTTCTCTTAATAATAGATTAAATTTCATTCGAAAAACAATTAAAACGAATAATAGTTTGGAATAACATTGAAATAAAAATATAGTGTGAATTCTCAGAATCGTTGATTTAATCTTCACGCGTTTGTTTATGTGTACAATTTAATCACCAACTAAGAGTCATCATAATTAATTCAAGTACAATAAAATATATCGGATATACAAGTTTTCAGCGGTTGATTCTCTAAAATGTGAGATTTTATTAGGATGCGATGAGACAATAGTCTCGCGCAAATATTATATAGATTGTATACAAGTCGCGAAGTCGCGAACGGCGCGGCGCGGCGAAGGGGAGGGGCCGAAGGCTTTGTGGCGACGCGGGGATAAAGCGCCGGCAGCATGGCGAAGACGCGCGAGCGCTCTCGGGCCGCAGGTGGCTCGAAGAACAGCGGCGAGCGAGAATTCGCGAATTGATTCGCGAATTCTCGCGAGCGGCGACGGCGTTGCGTAGTTCTTAGGCGCGGTACAGTGCGGTAAGGGGAGCGCGAGCGCACTCTCCCAATGCTCAAATAGAGCCGCACTGACTGCGAAATTTCACTGTGCCAGCGACCTCGAAACTGGCTATTCGAGGGAGACCTGTCGTCGGCGCGATAGCGGGCGACAAGTCTCAGCATACTCAGGGCGGGACGCGATCACGTAGAATAGAATAATAAATAAAATTTGTAATTACGCTCACGCGGAGCGTTAATTTTAAGTTAAATATAATTGTTAAATTTATAAATCCTAAAATAAATATATTTTATGATTTTTCTTTTATTGTTTCAGCGGATAATGGCGCGACTAAGCAAGTCGAGAACAGCGGCTAGTTCGGCAGTGCCGAAATAAAGAATTTATTTAGTATTTGTAATTTTTTGTTAATTAATTTTTTATAATATTTTGTTAATAAATTTTTTGTTGTTCTAAAATAAATAAAAATTTATTAAATCCCAACATCCAGCAAAGTCGGGAAAAATAAATAAAATAAATCCAATTCGAACTCTGGCGGGTTGAGCGAGAGTGAGAATTGGATTTCGTGTTACGGTGCGTAGTAGAACAAACTTGGTGGCGGGTTGAGCGACCAAGGGCCTAGGCGTGGTGAGCGTAGGCCAAAGTACGGTACGCACCGTAAATAATTAAAAACTAAAAATAAATAAATTTAGCTTGCACAAGCGAACCTAGTGGCGCGTTGAGCGACTAGGGGACGAGGCGGGTTGAGCGATTAGGGGACGAGGCGGGTTGAGCCGGAGCACGAATTAGCTCTCACCAAAGTGCTATGTTACAAGGAAAACGTGGTTATATATCTTCTATTCAAAGCCATCGGAAGCTATAACTTTTTTCCATCTTTCTGCCAATTTATGAATTCTGGCCAAAAAAAATTTCTCGTCATTCGAGTTGAAGAACATATCGAACCAATTTATGATTTTCTCTACTCAACGAAAGCGCAATCCCATGAGAGTGTTCTACAGTGTTCGAAATAAGTGGTAGTCAGATGATGCCAGATTTGGACTATAAGGTGGATGTGGCAGAATTTCTCAACTACTATTCTTCAAATAGGTTTTGATCGAAATCACACGTGACTGAAAGTTATCATGATGAAAAATAAAGGATTCGTACCTGGTCTTATATTCTGGATGTTTATCCTGTAATCCTCGTTTTAAAAGTATAATTTGGGTTCGATACAATTTTTCTTTGATTTTAGTCTAACCACTCGGAAGCAGTTCGTTCTTTACATGATCTTGCTCGATAAAATGAATGACACCGAAAGAAATGGCTAAATATATTTCTAGAAAATTATTCACAGATACACAGACTACAAATATAACACATGAGGTCTGAAATTTCTACCCAGGATCCACTGGTTACGCCATCTTTTGATAATTGTTGGGAAATTACTTATTCACGTAATATTCTGGATCCTCAAGAAAGCATCGTTTTTTATTCAATCGTCGTTCTACTGTTACACCGGATTTATAAAAATACCTTACTGTACAATGTTTAGATGCTTTGATGCTGCCTTGTTACATGACAATAGGCTGTGATCTTATATATAGAATCTCTCAATGACCAGTGGTGAAAGACTAGAAGTTTTGTATAAATCGTAACTAAACAATATCGAACAGGTATATGACGGTTAATATACGCTTTCCTGTTCTATGGATTCTTAGAATTCAACCAAAGCTTTCGTCTCGTGACAGAATCACTCTGTTCGTTAACAATTTAGCTGGTTTGAATTGAGCTACACTCAAGACTGTTGGAATATTTATTATGTATACTTTATTTTTCTAGCCATATTAGAAGAGAACCTTTTCAATGCTTCTGTCAGTGTAAGATACAGTAAAAGGCCTCCACGTTAGTATTTTTTCCTTTTTTGACTTTTTCTAATTAGTCTGCCGCTTACTTTGCGTAGCATCTCATCTTTAGATGATATATAGGACTCAATGGTTGGCTACCAGATGAGATTTATTGCACTCCACTCATCGATTGGAGCTGTTTCTTCTACATTTAAAGTATATCAATAGTCGATTGTTTTTTTCTTAGATAAAAAGGCGATCTATTTAATTTCACTTAGGTTCACAAATAAGTTTATACTGACGAGGATATTATTTTTGATAACGGTAGAATATCATTCGCCATTTGCTAGTATCCATTTCATTCTCATTTGTTCGTATTTATCTAAAAATTCGTAGAATATTAAAATAAGAAAGTTCTTTGATAAAACTAAATATTCTACTGTGAACTTGTCTGCATAGGTACGCTTATTTTTCTTGACAAATTCATCGACAATTTTACGAACTTGAAAGAATTTAGTGCATAAATGTATGCTCATTCTTCTCTCTTTAAGTAGATGTTTTCTTACAGTAAGGATTTCGCGCTGTATAACATGCTCTCTTTAGCGTTTTCAATGCCTTCGACTGGAAGATAACCTTACGTACAAAACGGTACGTTTGTATTCTGACACGATGGATCGCTATTACATTAATCCACGACTTGAATAAATTTATAATGTTCTTGTTGGTGTAGGAATAGCTTATGCGTTATTTTTTTTAGAGAATAGGAAAGGCTCTCAGTATTTGAGATCGAAATATAGATTCAATAAATATTTTTTCCAACATTAAAAATCAATTCGATTTTGTAATCATTTTTATTGCTATCTGATGCAGACAACTCAGTTGAAAACACATATGTATGTGTGTGTGGCACTACTGCTCATTCACAATGCTTATTTTTGACGAGGAAAAACTCTATTTTGTCCGTGTTTCGAAATAGTATTTTTTTAAATAGTTTTACATTATGCAGAGCACTCGTAACTTTGTACGCTACATTATCATTGATGTATACTGTTAGAGTATTCTTGCGTTTCTGTTTCTTCCATTCGCAGAATGGTAAATTCGCAGTGCTAATATCGTAAACGATAAAATTGTACTTTTTAAATCTTGCTAGCCATTCTTTATTTATTTTTCCGTCGACAAGTATTTTAGTTGCATTGGATAAATTTTCATAAAGTATATTGACAATTTGATTATAGCAAAACTATCCTGAATTCCATGGAATACCATGACATTTTATTTCAAGCCATGCATTTTGCGCTTTGATATGATTTGCAAGTCGTTTACGAGAAAAGTGCTTTTTAAATAAAAGCACTATAGGTTCTGAATCGCCTTTGAGTAGTAAAATGATAAGCTCTTTACGTAAATATTCATTATCACGCTGCTTGAAGTCTTGCAAATCAACGACATACTGAATCTTGATCTTTTTTTAACCACTTTACAACTTCTTAAGGTCACCGCTCATAGGATGATACTGCGCAATACGATCATGCAAAATTAAGCAGTAAGTTGACGTATTTGCTGGAAAATTATTTTTCGATTCAAAATCTAGGCGTACATCAACGGGTGCACTTTTTAGAGACTCGTTTTGCTTTGTATGGATATGATCACGACATAGGATCACGAAAATTTGTTTTAAAATAAGTTCAGACTCCTTGTTGTAGTATACATTTGCATATATATATAATATCAAATATTGATTTTTCGTCATATCAATATTTAAGTTTCCGTACGAATAGTATTGAGAATTGAGAAAAAGTTTCACATTATAGATATAAGAATGGTCAAAGCGACTGGAATTTGTATCTTTTTGTCCTTTTTCTATTTATTTGTAGACCCAGAATGACAAATCGCGGTTTTTGCAGTGGATTCGTCGTTTTCACTGTCCACACGTGCTTGGATGTAGCGTGAAGAAGTGAATATTCATAGAGCTTCTAAGTACGAAAACTCATATAGATTGGATGATCTTTTTCCAACTGTTTCAGCAGTCGAAGCTTGTATTCATCTGATACTACGACGTATGTCATCAACCACTTGATCTTCGTAATTTCTATTTTGAAAGAAAAAACACAGGTATTCTTGGTTATGCAAAGTATGGCATAGTTCGTTTCTCGAAAAGAGGAGAAAAAAATTAAAGAATTGTTGTCTCATGATGAGAGTAATTACGGTACTAAGACTAATATTAGCAATAATCACACAAAATGATCACAGCACTGACAACATTAACACTTTTTTTGAATCAGCTAAGAGTGATATTCAACAAGATGAGAAAAGTCTTGAAAAATATCTAGTTATGATGGACTTTAATCGCCATACATTTCTTGATTTTCTTATTTTTCTTTCTTGAAGAAAAATAATGATCTCATGATTCAAAATTTACCAATAAATTTCGCCAATGGTAATGTCATAATCGATAATACAAAATACCCCATCACCAATTTATTGTTCGAACTATTATTTAGAAAATTACAAGGTATAAAAATCATTATCAATAACGATCGTCAAACTCATCAAAAAATTTCCAATGCTCATAAAAAAGATTATGATAAAAATAAAGGAATTTGTCTAATGAATAATACAACATTTTTAGAAATTATTTTACTGATGTTTAAAAAAAAAGAAGAGGTATTTTATCTGGCTTTAAAATTGTAGAAAAAAATATGCTCTATGTATATTGGAATAACCCGAATGAATTAGTAAATCAACTAAGGGTATTGTTGGCTGAAAGGTCTGCGGAAAATCGGAGTCACACGAATGAAATATACTCTATTATCGATGAGTTGCGTGAGGCTAGCGTTATATATTAATCTGTAAACACAATACAGTTAATCAGTTTAACAACGAGTGTCGATTCGGTCGGAAGCTAGAAAAAACTGAAGGCAGTCAAGTTCTACCTGGCGGTGGATTTAAATGTACATATGATAGTCAATATGTTATCGAAAATAAACGGCTCTGTAATCTCTCACCGCCAGTTAAACTCAAAGATTCCTTGAATATATATACTTTGAGCACTTATGTGCAAGGGGAATCTTCAAACTTATTAAAACTTTTAAGCGAGATAAATGGAAAATTTTTTTAAATTTTATAAAAAAAATTTTACTAGTAATACCGCCATCTATTGTAGAATTAGAAAAAAGAATTGCTGACTCAACTTCATTCAATATGTATAAATCAAAAATTAGAAGTGAAATGGTTTCTATTAATAACAAGATGAAACCAACTATAGAGTTAGCAGGAAAAATACGCAATGAAGTATTCAAAGACAGGAAAAATGGAAATAGTGAAGGAAATTCATAAGCCTGCTCGTCGAAATTATATTCGACGAAAATTCAAACTACGTGATATATATGAGATACGGCAAGCAGCTCTCGCTGAAATGCAACTTTATGCTTAAGAAAATAAAGGATACAAATACATGATTCCAGTGATAGATACCTTATCTAAATTCGCATGGGCTACAACTTTGAAATGAAAAACTGGTAAAGATGTGCGAACAGCTTTTAATACTATTCTCAAGCATGGACGTGTACCACAGAATTTACATACAGATAGAGTTAAATTGAATCTTACAATGCAGATTTTCGTGGATAAAGAACTAATAAGAAAAAATAATATTAATCTATACTCAACATATAGTAATCTAAAAGCATCTAAATGCGAGCATTTCAACCGTACTTTCAGCCGAGAGCAAAAATGTGAATAGATTTTTGTCTTCGCGGAAATTATAAGTAGATTGACATTTCACCGAATTTAATTACTGCTTATAATACGACAAAGCATAAAACAATCAGTGAACATTACATGGTAGAGTAAAAATAAGGAAAAAACTTATTAAATTTAATGTTGAAGATAAATTACGAGTAAACTGAACCAGAGTTTTGAGAAAGGACATGCACCTAACTGGTCTACAGAAATATTCACAATCAACAGAGTTGTAACAACCATTCCTACATCTTACCATTTAAAAGATTATAAAAATCAACCTATCGCTGGATGTTTCTATGAACAAGAGCTTAGAAGAACCAAGTATCCAGATGTTTACCTCATAAAAAATTTAGGTAAACAACATTGGAACACTATCAAGATCGAGATTATCAATAAGATTGGAATTCACAATCAATCTAGACCACTGTTTTCCACTCAAATTTCGTATTAACTTTCTTGATTTTTGTAATTATATAATTTCTATTTCTTTTTAATTCAGCACTTTTTTTAGTGAAAAGAAAGCCACGTCCTGAGACATGGTTCAACATTTTCAAAGCCATCTGAAAAATTTATAAACTATTTTAAAATTATTTTTTATATAATTATTTTCTACTATTTACAATTCAAATTTCAAAAAACATATACCTGAAGAAATAAATTCTCCAGTTGTAAGCTGCCTACGTTAAAATTTGATATGAAATCAGCAGCCACCAACTGTGCTACCAGTTGAGTAGAGGACTCAGTACCAGGAAACGTCATTGATGCACTCAGGTCCATAGTCTATGATTATCTTTGAACAATTGCTTTTGGGAAAGATATGTGTGTGTGTTATTTTTTTCAGAGCTACTGCTTCGAAAGCCTGTTCGTGGACAATTGTAATCAAACACTAGACATTAAATGACTGAGTTCTCTCTATACTCTCGTTTTTTCGGTTGTTTTTCTCCTTCCATAAGGTCTATCTCCCCTCCATTTTAAATTTCAATGTCTTATTCAGTTCAGCAATATTCTAAGCTACTACTACCCACGCCTTATTCTACTATTCCGGGTGTAACTTGTTCAGTAGATAGTTGAAGTATTTGTGCATTTTCAGTGTCATCTATAATCCTTTTAGCGACTTGTTCATTTAATACACGTTCATATTCACGAATGCTATAATATGCCCAAGGAAGAGTGTCTGTTGAGTTTGTTTCTATAAAACGATTATCGTCAAAAAGATTCAAAGTTATTTTATTTTGTTTTTCCGTTTGTAGAATATGAAGCTTCAAGCGAATGTTAAACTGATCTCTGTGCATGATAGTTTTGTCCAAGCATTGTATGTAATCTTTAAAACTTATTGTATTTTTCACTACAGCACTTTTAACACCCTTGGCTTTCTTCATTAAACTTTTCCCTTGAATTTTTATACAATATATTTTACTTCGCAAGCCAACAAATTCAGTTAAAATTCTACCAACAAAATAAATAAAAATAAAATAAAATAACATTCTACACTCATTCTTCATTAACCCGATAATTTTCTTATTTTTCTCAGATATTTGATAAGGATTATTTTCAGGATAATGTGGGGTTTCAAATTCATGAGTATGCTTCCGCATCAAGTCATACATATAAGTCTTTTTTACTTCATATACAAGACTATCAGTATCTGTATATAATAGTTTACAGTTTTCACGTACTCTATTCGTATAAATTTATAATGAAATCTGTAAGCAAAAGTTTTAGATTAATCCAATACGGACAACCCAACATATATAGGTTTTCTTATATGAATTTTAATTCTCATTAACTGTACGGCAAAGAAGCATTTATAAAGAATGGAGCAATTGTGGAAATTTGGACTAGGGATTAGTGCTTCTGCACCATAACGTCCATCCTATCTATTTTTTAACTTAATATAGACTCTTTTTCTTTCATTTTCCATAGTCTTACCGTAAATAGCTTTATTCAAAAATTTCAAAAATAATTTCTCAAATTCATTTTTAGCATGCTTTCTCTTTTCACTATTTAAATCAATATAATCTTTAATCCATGGCTTCTGATTAAATTTTAATACTCTATATATTTTTTAAGCGTAAGCCATATTAAAGTACTTGTTTCAATGCTCGATAATGTATGATATAGCGATGTTTATCGTATAATGTCGTTAATAATTTCTTCATTTTACTTTCTGGAGGTGCAATATGTTCGGGGCTCAGAAGTATATCTTTATGTGAATCATGTATACTTTTAGGATATTCTAAATCAACCTCTAGTAGGTATCCAATGGGAAAGTCTTCAGTTACCTTAAGAAATTTGGTTTCACCATCCATATTTTGAAACTATTCAAAGCATTCGTAAGGAAGATATTCTGTCAGAGCCCAGCCATAAAGATTATTTACATCATAGTAGAGCAAATATGTATTTTCTTTTGTCTAATCAAAGTCACTATTCATGTATTTATTATTTGCTAATACCTATTTCAATAAATATAAGCATATCCACATCGGTAAGCAATTCTAATTTTACTTTCGTATATTTTAGCATGGCATCCCATGATAGACCGGGAGTGGTATAATACTGTGCTGGATCAAGACCTTACGCTTCGCGACAATTGTTTCGAAAGTTTTCGAATTCATCAACAGGAAGTAATACATCTGTTTTCAAATACAAATCCGAATAGTCACCTAAAGTTTTAATATCTAATTAGAATCGGTAATATAAAACTATAAAATAAACTAACCATCCTTTGAGATAGCAATGATCTTGGACTTTTATATCCTCAAAATTAAAATTCTTTTCACAAATATGACAAATTTTTGCTTTTTTAAAATTTAAGATTTCAATATCTGTATGTCTATTAATTGATTTTGGATTCTCATATATTTTTGCTATTTGTTTCGAAAATGCTTGTAATTCTGTATAAACCAATCAGCAGGCGATGATCTTATTTCTTCATCTACTTGTCTATAACTTTGATATTCCGATTGTGCATCATCAAAACTATATTTTGTATAAAAATCAACACTAAATGATTTATGTTGTTACTGTGCATATTTATGATTTTCTATTATTTCTAAGATACATTCAAAATCTGCATATATAAGAAATGGGATACGTTATATATAAAACATTATATATAAAAAGTTTTTGAACTGTAAAATATTATTCTTTTCGTCGGTAGTTTAATTTGCAATAATTTTTTTCCTGACAATCAATGCTCTGCAATGTTCATTTTTCTTCTGATATAAAATAATGTAGACATAGTTCGCAATGGTAAATTTTTCCATTGTGTTTTGACAATTGTGAAGTCATCAAGCAAGATAAATTCTCACCAAAGATAGTGATAATAAGGTTGAAGATTATCATCATTTATGCTTTCGCTATCTTCATCATTGTAATTATCTTGTATAATAATTAAATTCATATCTTTTGCTTTTTTATAGCTGTTACATAGCATGTGGATATATGAAATACATTTTTTTTCTTTTTCAACATATATAAATTAATTGAAATATTATGATTATATTTTTCAAATTTAACTATATCTTTTGTCTTGACTTGAAATTCAATATCTTTAAAATTGTAAACATTTTCATACTGCTAATATATGGAAAGTCGGTTAGCATTTACTTCGGCTGGATATAAAGTTAATAAAACTGCCCATTTAAAGCATTGATTATCATTATTTTTTACATTAACACATGCATGTCTTTTTTCTATTACTGTAGGTAGCGCAATGTATAAGCTATCAGTTATAGGATTGAATTTATACATATTGATAAGTAAATTTAGGATAGAATACAACGACCAGCCAGTATATCTTTCTTGAAATTTACCTATATCACATTGAATGGACTCTTTAACATGCGTTGCAAACCATTCTTTTAAATTCGTAGTATATAATATTTGAGAATTTTTTGTATTAAAATACTTTATTTCTATTATTTGCTTTGAATTTTTAGATGCAATATACTCTGCAGAGAGCATTGTATTAATTTTAATAGCTGTATGATTTTGTAAAGATATTTTAAGTTCATGTTCAACCAATTTAAATGCATCATTTAAAAACGTTTGAAGATCTTGATGTTTGATATTAGTTACAAGTCCAGATTTTATCCAATTCTTGAAAGCAGGTTCAATATCACTTCAAGTTACCTTGTCGTTCTCCTTTTACGCTAATTTACCACCTTTTTTAGCATAATGTTTTAATTTGCAAAAAATTGCTTTGAAAATGATTTGCAAGTGTAACATAACATCTCAGGCGTGAATTCTCAGAACATTCTCAGACGTGATTCTAGTATTTTTCATGAGATCGTTTATCGATGTGATTGATGCAAACGCATGATCCATCCATCGAACGATATCATCAGCATAAGCCATATTTCTAGATGCAAACAAACAGAATTTTTGAGATCGCTGAATGGCAGCCTGACAATTTTTTAATAACTCTCTAATGCTTGACAACATACTTACAAGACATGATAATTTAATATGATTAAAATAATATACCTTTAAAAAAAACCATTTCGCTTTAATTTATTTTCTATAATTATCAGTAACTTATATAGAGTGAAAAAGGTGATCACTACAAGCTACCATTATATAAAGATGTGAATAATTTGAGATTCAAATGTATACTATGTAAACATGCTGCTTCATCTTACTTGCATAATAAGAGAAGTCTCAAAATTTTGTTCGTTACAGTGACCTTTCTATAGAAGTGAACCTTAATTTAATATTTAATATAACAATATGCAACGAAAAGAGAATAGTAGGGATGTTTATTTATCTATAAAAACAATTGGAAAGCTAAAAAAATCATTCTTACTCATTTTGGAGTATATTTTAGACGTATAAGACTTCAAAAGCTCTTTGAATGAATTGAATTTGAAAGAAGTTGCAATAATTACTCTTGAAAACAATACACAAATAGTTTATTTGTTTCAAGCACCAAAAAATGGTGTAGACTGTCTGAGAAAGAAAATAGTGAGAATCAATGGTTAGACCGTAATTATCATGGGTGACTGTGGAGTTCTTGCAATATACTATATGAAGAAATTGAAAAAATAATTGCTAATTGTTTAAAAAATGCTCAAACAATCTATGTAAAAGGTCTTCAAAAGAAAATATACCTGCAAAAATTTTCAAATAACATTAAAAATCTTAAGGACTTAAAGTGTCCCCTATTATGCCAATTACAAGCTTCAGGCAATACGTACTGCAATCATCGTACATTATGTTTTAGGCCTGTATGTGCAGTACAGAATATATATTTACTAAAATCTTGGATACTCGAAAATCGTCATCGAAGTCTGCAAGAAATTGACGGAACAGGTTTACTTTTAACACACAGGTAATACAAGTAAAATTCATCTATAGAGAAATAACTTTTCATTGATGTTGTAATATTTTCAAAATAGAGTTTGGAATGAGCTACCTGCCTTGTATAGAACAATCGTTATTCTCTTTATCTGCCTACGAAATACAGTAAGTGGTAATGAAAACGTCCTCCTCTACTGCTCGAACTGTCTCTAATGTAAACAGTAGGGGAGCTTGGACTGACTCTGGTGTATGCAGCAGGGGATCTTGTATATGGATACCGACACGACCTAGGCAAGTGCGTAGAATATGGAGAAGGGCTATGAATTACAAAAAAACATTTTCGACATCATATGACACTCAAAGTTATTGATTGTTCAAAGCAAAACGAGTCTTGCAAAAGTGCACCCGTTGATGTACACCAAGAATTTGAATCGAAAAATAATTTTCCACCAAATACGTCAGCTTAGTGCTTAATTTGGCATGATCGAATTGTGCAAAATCATCTTATGAGTGATGACTTTAAGAAGTTGTAAAGTGGTTAAAATAAGATAATATGTATATATATATATATATATATATATATTGTAACGAAGCCGCGATCGAAATGCGACTCGTCAGCCCCGGCGCGTGCGGCAAACATAAACACTGCACGACCTCGGCCGACGGAGAAGGGCACAGCGGGGGGAAGGGGGGCGAAGGGTCGTCGCGGAGAGGAGAAAAGAGTAGTTTCATTTTAGTCGTGTTTCAAGGCAAGAGAGAAAAGCCACGTGCGTCCGAGCCGTGTAAAAAAGAGAAATTACGATTTCGGGGTATCGCGCACGTGCTCGAAACGACACGGGAGGAAGACCGCCCTCGTACCAAGGCCCGCGCCATGTGTAACGACGTGTCCCAGGCCAGCGACGAGGAAGTGCAGGCGAGACCGCGAGGACCGCCCGCGAGAGCCAACGGCTGTCAGCAACAACGGGCCGAGCAGGAGGCCCTGCTACGCGCGTCATCGTCTAGTGTCGACCGAATCAGTGTTCGTCTTCGTGCAGTATCCGCGCAGACGGTGCAGGCGGATCGCTGCCGTTCTGCGTTCGCGAGTGATTGCGTGTATCGTCCGGCGTCGACGCCGGTATTCCTGGGGGACGCCCCTTCTCACACAGGTTAGTCTATTCGTATGCGCCTTTGCGAGGCGTCCCGCCAGCGGGCGGACGACTGTGCGTGAGAGAGAGAGAGAGAGAGAGAGCGTGCGCGCGTATTGCGGCTTGCGTCCTTCGGGTTGTTCGTTGTAGGCGCGCGAGCTTCGAGGCCTTTAATTTTGTATGACGAGAGTCTGCGGTATTGAATAAATCTTATACATCATTGACACGTCCGCGTCTGTTTCCGTGCTCTCTTTCCTTTCTCCTTATTGGCTCCTATATTCCCTGCTTATTTTCCAGCATCGCGTCGATATTGAACGCAGGATCAACCCGCCTCCGCGGGCACGGCGAAGTCCTTCCGTCGTGCGATCTGAGCTTGTTGCGGACGTGGTGCTCGTTGCCAGAGCATCGCGCACGAAACATGTGAGTAGGCTCGCGTATTCACGGGCCGACTTCTTTCTTTATAACGGGCCGGTGCATCGCGGCGCGCCGAGACTCCGCTGCTGATGAGTGTAGATTCCCCGCACGGCAAGAAGCAACAGCAACGTGGGTTGCGCGCGGGCCGTACGGGAACGGCTGCGCGTCGATATTCAAACGGGAGTTTGCACGAACGAACCCACCCCGTTACAATATATAAGCAAAACTTTTTTTCAGAAGCTGTTAGTCAAGATGGAGTATATCGTTGATATGCAGGGAGAGAGGCAGAGATAGAGACAGAGAGATAGAGAAAGACAGAAGGCTAAATGAAACGTAGATATGAATAGAATGAATCATTATCAGAAATAAACGAACAAAAACAAAGAGAAAATTCAAAGAAAGATTAGATCTAATTCGAAGACAGATGATAGCAGAAAACATGTACAAAAAGGGAAAAACAAGAATCAAGTGAACAATGGCGAAATTTTTGTACAGTTAATAGAGTATCGCCACGTTATAAACTCTGAACTTAGTTAATACTTAGGATATATTCTTGTAAGATGATTATCAACGCGCTCTGTATCATATGAAGTGAGAATAATACTTTTTCTTTATTAACAACAGTTATTAACAGTCGTTGATTTAGTTTAGGATAGGTGAAGAAGGCACTCTTTATAGAAATATATAACTTAATGATTAAATCAAATTATTACTTCTTTTGAGTCTTACCTTTCTTATTTTTCATTTTTGCCAAGTATTAGTATCCAGACGTTGCTAGCTTGAGTGAAACCAAATATATAGATAAGTGTGCAGTTATAATAAACATTTTCTCTTCTATGCTTCAGAAGTACTTTATGCTAAGTTCATATAACTTATACGAAAAAATACATTTCTGATAGTCTCCATACTTCAATATTGATTTTGAGTTTTATTATATCTCTATATTTAATTTTATGTTGTACAAAGACAGTAATATTTTATTTTGAGCAATCGAAATATTAATCCTAATGGTTAGAATGAAAGCGAGAGATTTTTTTTAAAATTTATGTTATATATATTCAAGACAACATCTATACTGATATTTTGAAATATAGATAGGTATAAACTTTATTGCGATTAAACTATGTTTTTTACTTCTCGCATTCACTTTATCTATTGCATACTACTACCACTCTAGATTTTGATTAGGAAGACACAAATGTTTGCGATGCTTAAGTATTTTGTCATCTACAGTCTTTCAAGTAAGAGCGTGGTCGTGTTAATTTATAAAAAAAATTATTGGCTGAAACTTGCATATTCATACATACATTGCACACATTACAAACAACGATGTAATTGGGTCAATAAGGTGTCCAGTTACTACCTGCGTCGAAAATTGCCTGCAATCTCCAAGGCATACTTTCTACTAATTTAATGACGTATTCTAGTGGTAACGATCTCCAGATCCGACGAATTTGACAAGACAATTGCTTCAAAGTTTGTGTGCATCTTCTACGAAGCTTCTATTTAATATATACCCACACGTTTTCAGTAGGGTTTGCATCGGGCGACTGCGACGGCCAATCGAATGTAACGACATCAGATTGAGTCTTCCACTCAGTACAGAGCTTGCTGCGCTGTTTAGGATCGTTGTCCTCCTGTAGAATCCAATCTTCATTTTTTCTGATCACGTTCTTTGGCAGATGGCAGTAAAGCCTTATATAGTTTTTTTTATCATTTTCTCGGTATTTACGTTATTATGTAGGTTGTCAATAAAGAGGTGCAAAGTGCCAAATCCCTGCTTTGAGAAGCAGCCCCAAAGATGCACCTTTATTCCGTGTTTTACGGTCCGCTGAATAAGCTTATTGTAGAAGTTGGCCAGGCTCGCGTGACGACGCAACGTGCCCATATAGAAAAATTCATCAGTAAAAATTACAATTTCTAAATCTCTATTAATATTCACATGCGCTCAAGCGAGTCACATTGTCGTATGTTCTTCACTTCTTGATTGTGATTTATCTAAACCTTTTGCCATTAATTTTGCTTCTGCTTGTCGCAGTGCTAAAGCAGGATTGCGCGAAAACAGATTCACTATTTTTTCTTTATCTTTTATCCACTTTTCCTATCGAGTCACGTTCTGCTAAATCATCGAAATATTTAGTCAATTATATGGGTATACCCACTTCTGTACAAATACCTTCGACTTTCTCATATATTTAGCATGATTGTGACATTTTGAAATCTTTTCGTTGGATGCAAAGGAATACAGCCTCGTAGCGTGATGCGTACTTAGCACCCATGGCGTTGAACGTAATTATCTTTCAAAAAATCAAAGGCAACTGAATCTTTGTTGACAATGCATCAAAGACAAAGGTTCCCTCTATCGGATTGCGAAGGAATTAGACCACGCTCTTACTTGACTGACTGTAAAATAAAGGCTATGCAAATACTTCATTAAATTAAATATCGTGAAAAACTTTATCCATGTAATATAATATTAATTTGAAATATTGGTAACAAAAATATATTGTATATATGAAAAATCTACATAAATAATTTCTGAAATTTATAAAACAATGATACTAATTAATTGAGGTTCTAATAAAAATATTCTCGTATATAAATAAAGTGAGCGAGAGCTATACAAACCTAGTGGAAATTTAACCCGGTATACGATACCTATGTCGAGATGAATTTTTATCAATGTTAACAGGATAAATGGAAAATATTTTTAAAGCTATATAATATGTCTATATTTCAGAAATTATAAACTAATTGTATAGATTATTCAAATATATATAACGATACTACAGAATATAATTTATAAGGCAGAAAGAATGCGAAAAATGTATCCAATCGAATCTTTTTTTGACCAGACGTATTTTTGCTCAGCTTAAACTTTTCTGTATAAACTTGAAAAGTAGTTAGTTTATGTAATTAAACTGTTTTAAAAGAACATAATAGAATTGATAATATAATACAATAAATTTAAGTAAGATAGAAGAATTATCTTTCTATCGGATTATTTATTTTAACTATAACCTTGAAACATAACTTAATAGAAATTTATGTTATATATATATATATATATATATATATATATATATATATATATATATTGTAAGGGGGAAGGAAAGCAAAGCAGAGATACACCGATACGAGGCCGATCGATGTATAAACCGTACGACACCATAGGTGAAATTGCAGCTCACCAATCGGGGCCCTTTGTCCTATGGTGGTGTCGCATTGATAGGATATGTTGCCGTTCTCCATCGGCGTTTGAGTTGCTCACGATGCCAACCACCAGGTCTGCTATAGAGGGACCTTTCTTCTAAAGGAGATTTGTGATTGATTCAGATTGTCATCGAGTATGAAAACGGCCATGACCGTGAAGGAAAGTCGCTCCTAGTTCTGTACAGTTAGATAAACAATCACGAGACTAAACCAATATCCTTATTGTGAGACATCCGTATATTCAGTTTCATTATTTTGTACATTGCTAATGAGATGGGGGGGGGGGTAATAGTGAGCTTATAACAACGTCTCCATGACGGACCGACCAGAGACAATTCGGAGCCATCAGCAAGGGTGGCTTGTATTTTGTCCCCTTCTGGCTACCAGGCTTGTCGAAGAAGTTGTTCGCTCGCTGTGGAACTGATGTTATTAGGTTAATAACAAAGAACGTTCTGGACAATCGGAAAAGTTTGAAGATAGTAAATTGCAAGCATTATTGGACGAAAATTCAACTCAAATGCAGAAAGAACTCACTAATAAATTAGGAGTCAGTGACACAACAGTTGATAAACATTTATATGCGATGAGAAAGATTAATAAAGAAGGAAAATGGATGCCACACGATTTGACCGAATGTGCTATTATGAATCAATAGAACGTCGTACTGTCTTTAATTGCCAGGCAAAAAATAAGTTTTCTTTGGCGTATTGCGACTGGTGATGAAAAATGGACCTACTGTGATAATCCTAAGCGCAAACAGTTATGAGTGGACCCAGGCCAACTGTCCACGTCGACACCAAAATGGAACATCCACAGCCAAAAGGTATTGCTGTACATTTTGTGGGATCAACAGGGTGTGTTCTACTACAAGCTGCTAAAACCGAATGACACCATCACTGCCGAGGTTTACAAACACCAACTAAATAATTTTCAACAGAAATTGATAGAACATAGATGAACAATCTATGCTATCGTTGCTGCAGCCGATGGTCTCGACAGACATAGCGCTTTCTGATTACCACCTATTCAGATCGATGTCGCACGACCTCGTTGGTACGCACTTCCGACATGTCCAAGAAGTGCGAGAATTTATGGATGATTGGATCGTCTAGAAACCACCATCATTCATTCGCCACGGTATCGTCATATTACCAGAAGCATGTAAAAAAGTAGCAGAAAATCACGGAAAATATTTTGATTAAGCTCACGTGTATCCATTTTCCATCATAAATTTACTTTTTTCGTTAAAAAAGGTCGGAAACTATGTTTGCCTCCTAATAATTTAAAATTAGTCAAAGAGATCTTCATTAATGATTATCTAGTAGATCTTATACATAATACGATTGCCGAGTGAGTCGATCAGATTAACAATAATAGAAGAGCACATAATATAAAAGACAAAAACAATTATAATATAGTATTACCATGTAAAGGAAAAGGAAAAACACAATTTATTTATGAAATTTTTATTTCAATAATGGCTTTGCAACAACATAAATTAATTTATCTCACTCACCTTTTTTGAATTTTAGGGGTTGTAGAACTGTAAGAAATGAGTACAGCTAAAGTTTGTGAAGTATAAGGGAAGGAAGGAGAACACAAAAGAGAACAGAATTTACTCTTTTAAGCGCACACGCGCGCTTTATTTTCACAAGCTACAACTACACTCGGTCCACTGCAGAAACATTTACCTCGTTTATTACAAGGGAGAATATGTCAATTGGGAACCTTTAGTATAATGCTTCGTTTGTTTTTCTGGAATAATATTTATCAAAAACTCCTTATTGCTTTTCATTGTGCAAGTATTCCAAAATGAGGCCTGTTACGGAACGGCGATATATAATATGTTATACGATAGAGAGTATTACGTAATTAAATAGTTGATAAGTAGATATAATATGCGTTAGTAATAATTATAAAATAAAATACTTTGTCTAGATTATTGTAAGTATAAAAGAAAAAGGATATCGAATCAGGCGAAGAAAATTCTTAGGATCGTAATGTGATCAATATAAACTGATAGTTTGGCTGTAAGCTATAAGAGAGAATATGGTTAATATAAGTTGTTAAAATTAGTTTCATTTTTCAATTTGTATTTATATTATATGGTTTTATCTTTTAGAATTCATCGAATGTGCTATGTTATATCGTTTGTTAATATTATCCGATATTTTAGATGTCTACGTTAAATATACTTCGTAAGATAAATATACTTATTTATAATACACAATAATTTATATAAAATAAATATATTGAATATTATTTTGTTTTAGAAATCAAAATCGTGATTTGAGTAAATTGAATGCGTTATGATTAATAATTACGTTGTTGTAAAAATATGTGAAGAAAAGCCAGTAACATATAGAAATGCAGGTATGAGTTATTTAAATATTTTGCAAGGGCGCGAAGAATAGTGTACATGTAGTAAATGAAAGTTTATGATAATAATCATGTGTTGCTAAATGAATTATAAAAATATAAAAATCGCTCGGGGACTTTCAAGTTATCAGTGCTGTGACTGGAAAATGCCATTTTTTCCTATTGGCAAGTTGTATATTTAAAATCCATCGGTGCCGTGACTGGAAAACCATTAGGTTTTTGAAAGCTGTATTTTTTAAATATATAACTTGCTTTAAGGAAAAAATGGATACTATTTTCGAAAGCTGTGAGTCATACTTCAAAATAAGTATGACGAAATACCATCTTTTGTCTCGTATAAAGTATAAATTCGGATCAATCGGTGCCATGACCGGAAAACCATTTGGTTTTCGAAAGCTGTAGATTTGAAATTTATGCTTTATTTTAGCAAAATTTGGGAATTTTCAATATGAAAGTTTCTATAAAAGGATAGAAACTAATAGCTTTAAAACAAAGCTTTTATATCCGAGCCAATAAGGCTGCGAGGCGAAACTTCTCGAGAGATCGACACTCTGCCGTTTGTGGCTTATCGCTAAATTTGAGAAACCTGATAGCTAAGGGAAGGGCGAGCCTATAAGGGGTCGAGCGCATGCGTTCATGATTCATTATGTTACTGGTTCTTCTACGAGGTGCATTTGTAAGAGTTTCCAATTTATTAAAAATAATGATAAAATGTATATCTTATCTGTTTATTATTTGTGGCTAAATTTATTAAATTGAATCCCATTTGTCTGTTGGTTAAAAGGCCTACAATGGCTCGATCGCTAGAGCGAAGGACTAGTAACTTGGTAATTCGAGTTGAAATCCCGGTCTCGGCCGATTGACACAAGTACCGCAGGAATAATTTGTCTGTGCTTTGTTTACAAACGCATGGTAGACCTCCGTCTATGATTAGCGTCGATATTTACTTCGTAAATGAGTTTTACTAAAATATTATGAAAATAATTTATTTAAAATGTTTCTATGATGTAACTTTGTCTAAATGAGTAGCAATTGGAGCATTTCACCATGTGTAAAATTAACACCTTTTTTCATTTTGATTTCCTAATTCTATTTATACATCAAACCTTTAAAACATTAACTATTAATTTAAGTGACTTACTTACTCTATAATTGAATCAATTAAATGTTATGTTACTAATCTACTTGAGTTTTTCATAAGGAACATATATTAGGTTGTCAAATACCTCCCTTCCGCATTTTTGTCTTATTCTATTAGAACTCATTGTATATAATTGTATATACTATAAAATGCAACCATTCTATATAATTATATACGAAATATTCTATTCGGATCTGTAGCATTGAGGCGAGTATTATTATTATATAAGTATCAGCCCTCAACGCAATGTCGATACCTATACCGATATAGGTATTAGCCATAGGTATTTTCTTCTTTTCTAACTCCATTATGAATTGCTGTTCACGATCTATGTATGATATGTCATTTAATGTACGACCTATATGACTTTTTTTGTCACAAAACTATTATCGACCTAAAATTAGTTTTAATGTGCTTAAAAGCGTAATGAACCTCCGTTTTAGCTAGCCGAATTTAGCTAGAGTGACTTAAGTAAGTACTCAGTAAGAACTCCTACATGAAGAAAAATATTCAATAAATTATTCTTATATTCATAATAATATATTAGGTTGTCCAATATCTCCCTTCCGTCTTTTTGTCTTAAGAATTTAGCGGTTATGTACAAAGCGCTACAGAGCTCGTATCTGACAATACTATATATCATTTGAAAGGTTTTGACATAACTACGCTATGCATGATTAGTTTGGATAGTGCGTTCAAAAGTAATAGACGCGTAAACATGGAGTTCACTAACGCCGAAATTCGCACTATTTGAAAGTTTACCTTCGTCAAAGAGAAATCCACTAGAGAAACGTTCCGTGAGATTAATGGTGTTTTGGGAGATGGCTCGATGTCACTTCGAATCGCAGAGGAATGGTTTCGACGATTCAGAGTCGGTAAAAATGACACCATGGATAAGCCAGCCGGCGGAAAACCTGTGACGACGAATACCGATCAAATCATGGAATTTATCGAGTTAGACCGGTATGTGGCATCTCGTCACATCGCCCAGGTGATTAGAGTTAGTGACCAAAACATTTTAAACCATCTGCTGAAGGCTGGATGCAAAAGAGCTTGATGTTCGGGTGCCGCATGATTTGACGCAAAAAAACCTTCTGGACCGTATTAACGCCTGCGATTTGCTGCTGAAACGGAACGAACTCGACCCATTTTTGAACCGGATGGTGACTGGCGTTGAAAAAGGGATCACATACGACAATATCAAGTGAAAACGATCGTCGATCAAGGCCGGTGGATCGTCTCAAACAGTGGCAAGCCGGGATGGACGACCATAAAGGATTTGCTGTGTGTTTGATGGGATCGGAAGGGAATCATCCATTATGTGCTGTTCCCATATCGCCGGACGCTTAATTCTACAGTTCAAATTATGCAGTTCACTACATTATACAACATTTTACAAATCTGAAATTCTTGATGCGACATTTCATCAAAATGTTTACTACAAAAGTGATAAATATATGACTGATTAATAGAAAAAATACAATGGGTCAGTTAAAGCATCTTTCTCATTCACAATCTACAGAATAGCAAACGAGTGTAGATCGATATATATCTATGCACACACACACACACACGCACGCACACACACACACACACACACACACACACACACACACACACACATATATATATATATATATATATATATATATTGTGACGTTGCGGCCTTTGCCCTGGCCACCGACACAGAATATTTTAACGACAACTACCTGCTGGCTTCTCCGGCTGCTGTCGTGCCGTGGTTTGTGGCCCGGTCTTACACTACGCGGTCTTTTTCTACAGGTACTCACCGTGCGAGTTTGTCACCGCTGTCGGTGGAAGACGCCGGCGAGTGCTCACTCTCCTTCTTCACCTGCAGGCACGGTGTACTCGGCTCGGATGTGCCGCGGTGTCCCTCCTCTCGTCCGGGCTAGTGATAATCGGCTGGGGTGAGCCGCTGTCGTCCGTCTCGCTTTGTTTCTCTTGGAGTCGGCCGCGCGGACGGTCAGCTAGGTTGTCGGCTTCACGATTGTCTCGCGCTTTGTTCTACACGAGCACTTCCACACGCGTTTTGCAGCTCGAATATCGTCTATAGGCTCTCGTAAAAACTCTGAATACTTAGATACAACGTCAGAAAACCCGCAAATCTCTCTTTACCGCGACAGCTCAACCAGCAATCATCTCAGTTCTGTGCACGGCTTCTCCCTTCCCCCTCTCTCCGTCGGGCCCTGCTCGTTTCACTCGCTCTTTCGCGTGACGGCGGCATACGCATTTCGCTCTTTCTGCCTATACGGCGCATGCGCGAGTTATATGAATCACACGAATACACCAACGCGTCGATCTCTGTGGTATCTTATTAGCTTCTATTCTTCTCTGTAGGCTATCTTTTATCTGGACCTGCAATAGACTAAACATCCCGTACGGATCATCGATGAAGAAGAACAGACAAATACACTGAAGGGTATAAATGAATTAATAATTTGCGATGTGACACTCTCTGTCGAGATCTGAAGCTGTAAAGAAGTATAAATAAAAATTATTTCAATTAACTCTTCTCGTTCAATTCCTTGATCAATATTTTGTGTTTTTCGCGTATTCGTTCGTAAAAATACGGGTTCTCAAAATATAGTTATTTAACTGGCACTGCGGACAGGATACTACGAAGCTGCTGAATTAGGATTCACCTTCAAACTTCGTGAAGGAAATCAACGACAAGGAGGCAGTTGGTGTTTCAACCCCAACGTCGCAGTAAATTTTTTAAAACTTACCACGTGCAACTCAGGTCCCACCTACATGCAGAAAGTCATCTGGAATGCGATAGTTGAAAAAAAAGAAAAACGAACGTGTTTAATAAAATGGCGGAACAATTTAAACTTAGATTGAGTATATGGCGTGATCCCCAAATACGAAAGAGCAACAAAACTTCTTTCGCATTTTTTGCAAACTTGCGATAAATTTATAGACGCTTTACAAATGATGACACGATAAATGAATCTTTGTTGGCGCTGATTAAATCGAGGATATATGGTGACGCTTTAGATTTGATTGTTGCAAATAATCCCGCATCATGGTACGAATGCAAAAGAATTTTAATAAATACATATAGTGATGCTAAATCGGAGGATTTATTATTTATCAATTATCTAATCAACTCGAGGAATACAAATCTATTTAATACATTCCTAAATTCGAGAAATATTAACTCACTTAGTGCACTTATAAATGCAAGGACTTTTAGCCCATTTAATACGCTCGAAAATAGAGATGCCTTCTCAGCCCCGCAAGTGCAACCTAATTTTAGACCCACAAACATTGGAAACACCTTTGGAAATAATTTTAAACAAAATTTTAATAATACTAGAGAACAAAATTATCAACCGACTCCAATGTCGATAAGTACCCGAAATACGAGCCGGCCAAATATCAATTCAGTGACATCGAATAATATACGATCAAGAAGCAGTAACTTTTTCAAAAGCACCGGTCCACCGGATTTTCTTTCGGAAGAATTACATAACCAAGAAGACATACCAGAGGAGGTAGTAAATTTGAATAATATTGGCAATTGCCCCCAATTACCCCACATAATAACAACAAATCCACCGTTAAAAATTCTCATAGATTCTGGAGCCTCGTCTTCAGTTATTAACCCAGAAATAGCCAATAAATTATTTTCCAAATATATCTTTCCACATAATTTTGAAGTTAAATCAGTGCATAAAGTAATACAAGGTACAGACGCACTTACATTCCCAATTTTACGCGAATTCGGCGATAATACACCAATCACCTTTTTAATAACATCATGGCACTCTACGTATGACTGCTTAATTGGACATAAAGATTTGCGAAAATACAAGCAAATATAAATTATAAAACTCAGATGTTCAGTACAGCGAAGTTTGAAATAAATTATTTACATATCTTACCAGAAAAATGTAAAAAACGATCCTACATCATCATCAAGTAAGAAAAATCCAAATAAGGACTGATTATATGAATAATGAAGAATTGGAAAAAATTATCAGACTATGCTATGTCAAGAGTTTTAGGTATCCGTATCATTTGAAGGAAGCTATACAGGAGGAAAATAAATGTTATTAAACGACGAAATAATACGGCCAAGTAATTCACCGTACGTTTCGCCCGTTTGGATCGTTCCCAAAAAATAAGATGCAAGTGGAAAAAAGAAGTGGAGGATGGTAATATATTATCGAAAACTAAACGATAAAACCATTGTGGACAAGTACCCTCTACCTAGAATGGATGAAATTTTAGAGAATTTAGGCGAATGTACATATTTCTCTACATTAAATTTGGCACAAGGTTTCCATCAAATATCGCTTGATAATAATTTAATAGAAAAAGCAGCCTTTATCGTTGAAAATGGACATTACGAATACCTTCGTATGTCGTTCAGTTTAAAAAACGCCCCTGCAACTTTTCAAAGAATGATGGATAAAGTTTTAAGGAAATATTTACACAAATTTTGTTTCGTTTATATGGACGACATTGTCGTATTTTCTAAATCTCTCCAAGAACATCTACAACATTTAAAACTGATTTTCGACGAATTAAAAAATTACGAACTAAAAATTCAACCAAATAAAAGCGAATTCTTAAGCAAAGAAGTCTCATTTTTAGGCCATATCATAACACGGGAAGGAATTAAACCGAACCCTGAAAAAATTAAGTCTCTAATCAAATACGCTATCCCAAAAACGCAAAAAGAAGTAAAATCATTCTTAGGACTTACCGGTTATTATCGAAAATTTATTAAATATTATGCAAAAATTTCAAAACCACTCACCAGAGTTCTTAAAAAGGATGAGAAAATTAATTGTGAAAATCAAGAGTATGTAGAATCATTTAACAAATTAAAAGAATTAATTACAACCACTCCCGTATTGGCATATCCGGATTTTTCTAAACAATTCGTTATTACCTCAGATGCATCGAACGTAGGCATCTGAGCCGAGCTGTCGCAAGACAAACATCTTATTTCATCTTACTCTAGAACACTGAATTCAGCGGAGCAAAATTATTCTACGATTGAGAAAGAATTACTCGCAATCGTAGAAGCATGTAGACACTTTAGACCATATGTTTATGGAAAAACATTTATTATTGAAACAGATCATATATCACTAGCCTGGCTCTGTTCCCTAAAAACACCAAAAGCGAGATTAATTCAATGGAAAATAAAACTGGAGGAATACGATTTTGAAATAAAATACAAAATAATGTAGCTGACGCATTAAGCAGAATTGAACTAAACACCCAAGAAGACAATGATGATTCATTTTCAATGATACCAGAAGCACCTGATATTGCTCTTCGCTCGATCGAAGAGCTCGATGACGAAGCTGTAACAGTGCATACTGCAGACGAAGATCCGGTCTTTTCACTACCGATAAGCGAGAGAAATATTCACACTTTCAATTACAGTATAATCTTGAAGTATGGTAAAGACTATGACACAAAAGAAATTAAAGATAAACTTAAAGTACAATTTATAGTAAAAATCAATCAAAAGGACGCAGAAGCGCAATTACTAAAATTTATAAAAGAAAACGTTAAACCCGACAAACAATACGGAATTTATTTCGAAAATAAGGAATTAGAAATCGTTATTTATAGGATATAAATAAACATAAAGAAACATTTTAAAGAAAGGCTGAAATTTGTAAAAATAAGCATTTATACACCTTCAATAAGTCAAATATATATGTTCGGAAATCCAGATGCTACAGACGTGGAGAGAATAAATAACTATTTAAATTTACTTGATCATCAACAACAGGAAGATATTATTACATTAAATAAATCAATAACCAGAGCGAACAAGATAAGCAAAGAGATCAATAGCAATGCTGATGTTATTAATAGAAATTTATTAAACATGACAAGGATACTGAAAAATGAAAATACAAAAATTAATAATTTCGAAATCACCGTTACCCCCATAATACAGGAACAACATTTTCTTCGATTGTTAAGTAAAATTAAAAGATCGTTCATTTTTTCGGAAAAATTATTCAATTTAGAAATATTACAATATAAACAAATATTATATCTTCAGAAACATCTGTTTAAAGTTTACTCTCAAAAAGAGCTTATGTTAGATTACCAGAATTTATTAGACTTTCTTTTTGCTCGGGGAACCATCGCATTTACCCATGACTCTATCATTTACACACTCAAAATTCCAATCCTCAATTTGGAAGAGAGTTTCATATGTCGGTATCGGTGATTACGCTTGTTTTGCTCGCCTTATTGATGCTTATGATATAATTCGCATATAAACACAAAAGAAATACAAGAAAGCAGCATTCTCCTTCTATCAACGACGAGGACGTCTTTGAACTTCGCCAGGGAGGAGTTATATGAATCACATGAATGCACCAACGCGTCGATCTGTCTGGCATCTTATCAGCTCCTATCTTTTATCTAGACCTGTAATAGACTAAACATTCCGTACGGATCATTGGTGAAGAAGAACAGACGAAGACACTGAAGGGTATATTAATAAATATAAATGAATTAATAATCTGCGATGGACATTTTCGGTCGGGATCTGAAGCTGTAAAGAAGTATAAATGAATAGTATTTCAATTAACTCTTCTCGTTCGTTATATACTTATTTTACTCGCGCGCATCGTTTTCACTCGTTACTGGACCTCCATCTGTCTAGCTTTATTTAGTATTGTTGACTGCAGGCCGAAACGCCTCGCGCTGACTGTCCTCGGACGAGCTATAGTATCTGAATCGTTTGCCGGATTGTGATTCGGAACGCTACCGTAGATGCGTCCGTCCTTTCGAACATACCGCATTGTCTTTCGATTTCCTGGTTTCTCATCTACGTTCCATGTGGGCAGCTTCTCCATTGGTTCTAGCTGGCTCGTTCGATAGCGTACTATCTTTTTCATTTTTTTCTTTTTGTCTCGTTGACCCGCTGGTCCCGGGTACATCTGATTGTTGGTTGTCGTTATCGGGCGTTTCCGTGGCCCGCATTGACTTGGTAAGCCTTGCTTCACCTCTCGCTGGTATCGGTGCTTATTGTCCCCGTAATACACTTTCGGTTAGGCTGAGGCTACGCTCCATTAAGTTATATTGTGAGGCTGATGGATGCACCAAACATATCATTTGGACCGTACCTACCGGCATCGGGAGCTCCATGGGTATCCACGGCAGCTGTGTCTCACGGGCTAAGCTCGTTTGTAATCCCATCAATCGTGGGTCTAGACCATATGCAGGGATCGACCCGGATGGCCAGTACGCATCATTGCTTTGAGATGGCACCCATAGTGGTAACCCTCTGTGTCCCACTCTCTGCGTGATGCCAGAGACTGCTCCTGTCACTGTTGACATGATGGACCAAGTAATCGTAGTAAACGGCATTTCAATGAATACTGTCGAGGATCACGTGGTAATCGTTGTGATTACCTCCGTCCGACCAAAAACATGGCTGCTGGTGCACCCACGGCCTCGGCAGTGATAGTCGACGAGCTCTCTCCACATAGCTGCATCTCCTCTGCCTCCTCAATGTCAGACGTCTTCAAGGCTGGCAGCATTTCCTCACCCGCATCCTGTCCTGTGTTCTCGTCCTAATCTGGGTACCACGGTACGTCTTCTCGAGTTTCGAGCGCTTAATGTTGAATCGATTTGTTCTTCTATTGAAATAATTTAAAATTTTCTCCTCACTGGTCTAAGCTTTATTAATGTGTCGCGAATAATTAATCTTGCGAAAGTCACAAAATAAAGAACGGGAAATATATTGCCCACGAACGGGAAATGTATCGGGCCCCTCCTGTATTTGCTCTCAGCCGACCAAATGAAGCGTAGTTAGCGAAAGATATATGATTGTAAATATAAACGAAAACTATATAAATATATTTATACCATCACCCAATATTTTACCTGATTACGCGTTCCAATGAATCCAGATCATATATCTTATATGTGTATCAAAAAAAATATAGTATTTAGATAAAGTATCCCAGATAGTACTTTAAACAATTTAATTTAAACAATTTTGTAAAGCAGTATATATTATTTAGAATTGAATTATACTATCAATATAACTTACTTTTATATAAAAAAAATAGTCAGCATACATAAATAAAAACCTCAATTATCAAAAGACTTCATTGATTTTATAGACTAGAGCCTCATCTATCTAATTATGTAAATTTTCTTACACCCATAACAAACAGAAAAAATAATTTGAATTTATGGAATATGCCCTATGAAAAAAATATAATATATCAAACAAATGTTTATTTATTTGATCACACTACTAACTTACCTTTCAGATCTCGATAATTAATAATACTCACTTAGGTATCATATACTTCATATCATAGGCTAATCCAAAATTTTGTAATAGTAATAAATATTAATTATTAAATTAATAGTAATAAAATTATATTCAATATTCTATTAATTTTAATCATATTTATAATATAATCATATTTAATAATAATAACATATATTATGTTTATACACGCGATCTTTTGGTAGGTCTGACACGTTTATTATATAATTGAATTCCTTAATATTAACCCATTTTTACGAATCAAATTTCATTTTAAATGTGTAAATTTGCTTAATATTCCTATTATTTTATTTTTTATGAATTGCTTAAATTATAAAAATATTATTTTTAACCGTATAACTCATTATATGGTGCCAACCCTAATTTAGAGGATTAGCGTGTGTCCGAGCTTGTACCTGAGAAAAGGGTCAGAGATCAGGTATTGCGTGTATGCGTATGCGAATGAGTATGTATGTATACATGTATGTATGTATGTTGTTTTTTTATAATAAGCGTAGGCAGAGCAAGCTCTGCAGAAGTGGCCTCTCGAAACCAGCATCCCACCGGAACTATCAGAGAATATTACTTCGGCGGGGCTGTTAGTTAGCCTATACGGCTCCTCTTCCTATGACATTATCCTACGTCCTCCATCCACACAAGTGATTAGGGGTTCGGTGTTCATCCTCTGCAAATTAAAAATAGAATCAGCTAGCCTAATTCATCCTGGGCCATTCGCCTAATTCTATCGGCATTTCTAAGTTTGGCCATCACCTCTTTTGCGAAATTGGCTACGATGCCAGATTGGCGCTGCATACATGCTCACAGAATTAACAACATAAGCTAATAGCTTCCTCTGGGATGGGCATGGGCCACCAATATTAGGCATGAGACGACATAAGGCAACTGCAACTCGTTGCGCTTTTTCACCAGATATCTTTAGATGCTCTTTGAAGTTTATTCTGGCATCAAGCTGTACACACAAGTATCGTAAAGATGGCGCAGAACTATTGCGGTAGCTACCAACTTTAAGAGTAATACTATCTACCTTCTTACGACTGCTGACAAGAACTACTTCTGTCTTGTGCTCCGCTAATTGTAAACCAGCCGACTAAATCCATCTACGGGTCTTAGCCGTCACTACTAGTGCGATATCAACGGCGTAGCCTACTGTTATTGACCCAGCCGGTTGTGGAATCCTCAACACGCCATCATACATAATATTCCACAATATAGGTCCCATAACCGATCCCTGGGGGACTCCCACAGTAACCTTATGCGATACAATGCCTTCATCCGTTCGGTATAATATTATCCTATTCTCAACGTAGTTGGCCACAACATTCTGTAGATAACCAGGTATACCGAACTCTTTAAGAGAATTCATAATAGAAGACCAGCGCTTGAGTTGAAGGCATTCTTGACATCTATAGCGACAATGATACAATACCGTTTAGTTCCAACTTTCCATCTCTTACCACTGACTGCATTTCTTGCGGTACACACTACCAGTTGAATAGCATCGACTATTGATTTTGATTTCCGAAATCCAAATTGGCGTGAGCATAAGCCGTGCAATCCTTCAGTGAATGTTTCCAGTCGGTTACATATTATTTTTTCGAATATTTTACCTGCTGAATCGAGTATACACAATGGCCTGTATGCTGAAGGATCATCGAATGGCTTATTGCCCTTAGGTAACAGAACTAACCTTTTAGTTCTCCAGTAATCAGGAAAAATAGCCTCAAGAAGACAAGCATTAAGTACTTTTAGAAATATAGATCGGTTCTTCTGTATCGCCAATTTAATTGCAGCATGAGGGATACCATCAGGGCCAGAGGCAGCACTGTCACTAATCTTAGGGTAAGCATTATGCAGCTCCATTTCTGTTATAGGAGATATATCTTCAGAGTATTGCGTGCGCAGTACAGTCCCTTGGGTGTCATTGGGAAAGAAAGCTGAAACAATCTTATCAATCAATACCGTGCTAGTGGGTTGCATTGGTGCCCTACTCAATCATGCCATGACTGTTTTTTATGGTCGTCCCCATAAGTCATTGTTGGCCTTTGCGCACAGCTCAAGCCAGCATCAGCACTTGCTTACCTTAATAGCCTTGAGAAAGGCTCTTTGTGCCTCTTTAAATAAACTATTAAACATATCACGGAGGGTGCGGGCTCTTTGGGCAAGTCTACGTGCGTGATGACATTGTTTGCGCAATTTTGCAATTTCATTTGTCCACCAGTAGACAGATTGACGATGTTTAAATCCGCTCTTAGACCTGTTTCAGAGATATGCTTCATGAGTGGATTTGCCAGATGGCCTGGTGCACCATATTCTAAACGCTCTTCTGATATTATAGTGTCGAAAACTTCACAGTATAGCGATTTGATATTCCATTTCCCTGTGGGCATCCACAAGACGATACAAGATCGCCTTGTGATGACTGTGAGTATAAAGGTCGCTTACTCTGCAATTAAGAATCCGCTGAATCAGGTCATCACTGGCGAATTTTAGATCAATGACTGATTGTTTATCTCCCCTAATCAAAGTGGATTGAAATCCCTTATTAACCACGTGGAGTTGAAGAGAATTAAGGCTATCAAGTAGCATACTACCTTTGTTATTTGTTGAAGCTCTTCCCCAGGCTGTGGACCACGCGTTAAAATCGCCACCGATTAATAATGGTTTCTTGTCCATGGCTTCATCAACTAATTTAGCTACGAGGATTTCAAACTGCTTGTCCGTCAAGCTTGGAGGAGCATATACACTAAAGATGTATATTTCTTGTATTTTAGCCCAGGATATCAATTCGGTCCGATGACTCGACTGCTTTAGTACCTGCCTATTTTGACCAACCAGAGGGCTGCTCTGTTGCTAGTATCACCTCTCCAGCGCTAAGATCTGTCCCTTTCACAATATGGTTCGGAGATTACAGCAATGTCTATTCTTAGCTCCTTTATTGTCTGTTTCAGTAGTTCATGGACCGCTACGCAATGGTTAGTATTCAGTTGGAGTATTCTCCTGTTTTATGTCTGTTTAAAAACCCCACAGTGATCGGATACTTCTAGCTGTATGCTGGATGGTTAATCTCCTTTTTTCCTTCATATTTGAAGAGTAATCAGCAGGATTCGTTTACACACAGTTGGATAGATGGTTTTTTTCTCCACAGTGCCTGCAACGATTAGTTCTGTCAGGGCCCGAGCACACGGCCGCTAAATGGCCAGTCTGCCAACACCTGAAGCAACGCCTTATTTCTGTTTTTTTTTTCGAACTCTGCAGCTGACCCATCCGATTCGAACATGCCCTCCACGTAGTAACTTAGTTGCGTGGCTGTATGGTATAGACACCACTGCCGTCTGAGTACCCCCATAAGCTTGCCGCAAGGAATGATTTATTAGCATGTTAGTCTCCTCTAGTTCGAGGTGTGATTTCAGAGCCTCTAAGACTTCATCCATTGTAGTAACCTCATCTTTCATCTCTAATGTAGTAAGATTAGAGGATTAGGACCGAAATGGATGCGCTATAGCCAATCTTAGTTTCAACAATGCGAGCCAACTCGTGTGCATTTCTGACTGTCCGTTCTAACTCAAGTACCAGGGTACCGCTTGCATTTCTGCGTATCCTGTTGACTTCGTTCGACGAGCAAGATCCTTAATGGTCTTGTGCACGTTATGCCTATCTTTCACATAATCCAATAGTTGGCTGATCTTCTCTCCAAGTCGCTCCAGATGATTGTTCCTGCGCGTGATAGAAATTTCTCGAGCAGAAATACTATCGAATTGATCCGCCAGGACATCTCCCTTAGTATTCAATGTACTGCCTATCATGATGTTTGATTTGCCCTCCCCAGAATCCGAGGGGCTACCACCAACCATAGAGGCATGCACTCTATCGGAATCGGTGAGGAGATTGACCGGTTTTGCCGGAGTTTCTCCCTGGGGTATATCCTTGTTTATACCAAACATTAATCATAATTGGCCTGAAATTCGGGAGGTCCTCGCTTAGCTTTTTCTTTTCTGTCCGCCCTGAGTATTTTATTTCCTCAATGCCCTCTACAAATTTTAGCGAGCCATCCCCTATCCGCAACCTGGGGAGGCGCCAGATGAGAGAAAGCAACAAAACTCCATACTGGGTATGTATGTATGTATGTATGTATGAATGTATGTATATATATATATATATATATATATATGTATATGTGTGTGTATATATATAAGAACGAGATTCGTTTTACTTTTAGATAGATGCAAATAAATTAATAAATGTATTTTAATAAATTGTTACTATTTTTTTCTTATTTTGTATGTTATTCTCTTTCTTTTCACATGTTTTACGTCAACATATCTCTATTCTTTCAAAAGATACATGATCTTGATACTAAAACTTTAAGTTACAACAATTGAAATTTCAAACTTAGTCGACTTTCAGTATCCGATAAATAAATTTTTATAACTTCTACATATTTTTCTCTTACTGTACTGATCTTAAGCTTTAATTTATTGTTGGTCTGTTTAATTTATCTATTCATTTTCGGGAGATATTTGTTTTTGAAGCAGCGATTTTTCACAATTATCAAAGAAATGTAAGATGTAAAAAATTTTTTTTAACATGAATCGGATAACTCTGTAACTTTTTTCCATTGATTTATTATTTAACATAATCTATTCTTCAATTTAAGCTACTTTTCATTAATTTATCAAGTATCATTGAAGAGTTACATGATTTTAAAATTAAATTTTTTAAATTTTTTAACAAAATTTGCATTTCTTTCGACTTTTTTTATTAATAACTGTGCTATAATTCTAAACATATATATGTTTTTTATTCTATCTTTTTTGCCCTCAATTTTTTTTTTTAATATATCTTTTACCTATTAAAAGTTATATAAATTTCAAGAAAACTGATTAGGTCAAAAAAATCAAAATTTCTTGCTTAATTAAATTTTTCAAAATAATTTAACAATTTTTATTACATTTCAAAAGTTTTCCTTTATTCTCTATGATTTTATCTTTAATTTGATCCCCTACTTACTCATTTATCTCTAGTCGTTCAACAAATATACGATTTTGACACAAAATCGCGTTTATTTTCCACTGTGCGGCGGCATACGCATTTCGCTCTTTCTGCTTATACAGCGTGTGCCCGCGTATCGAGTTGAGCTCGTTATCTTTGCTCCAATGTTTCTGCTGTGGCTTAGTTCGGCAGCACCTCGACAGAAGGAGAAAATGGAGAGAATACGCACACCTTCTTCCAAGGCTTATTTCCTATACTTATTTCCTCGCCTAACATTCAAACAATAATATTTTAAAAAAATGAACGTAAAGAAACACTAATCACTATTCTTATGTGAAAAATATTAGATTTCTGTTCCTCAATACTAATTAATTTGTGTATAAATTTGAAATATATTATAGAATTGTGCTACGTTTGAGAAACAGTTTCAAACTTAGTTCGTAGTATCTTATTTCTAAGCACAATATCACTTGATTTATAAACTCATAATTGATCTACCCTTTCATTGTTAATATTCATTTTACACCACTTTCTAAATTTTCATCGCAATTTATAATAATAGTTAGCAGTTAACAATGTTTTCATATGATCATTCTTTTACAATGTTAGAAATAATTACCTGAACTTTCACGAATAATGTTAATTACCTGAATAATTTTTTGATAAATTTAATACTTTAATATTTGTACGAATTCTTAAACGTACGGGTATTCGTTTATATTTTTTTTGTTTTATATAATTTATAATTTATAACTAATATATAGTTCATAACTATCCTAGTCTTTTTAACAACAACAACTATCTTCATTACTAGAAAGCATTATAACATTATCATCGCAATCTTGAAAATTCAAAACAATTTCATCTTCGCAAAAAGAAATTTCTAAAGGTATAGCTTATTGCTTAATTGAATCCTTTGCTTTTCCATTTTGTGTTAATCACTTGGACCAATTGCTGTATCATTTGTACGTTTTTAGGTGTTTTGTATCTAACCTTTCTTTCTAATTTTTCCTCTTTATCCTAGGGCCTAGATGTAGATTTCAAATTACATTTTTTCTATTTTAATATAAGTCATCAGACAAATTTATATATTTAACGTAATTACATTCATGCGTTGTTATTTCTTGATCTCCATTAAACACTTCTTGGATTTCTTGCTCCTTTTCGACTTCATGAATCAACCTCATAGAATTTGGGTGCTTCCTAAAAAAATTTTTTTTTTCATTAATTTATTTTTCTTTGTTTACGATACTCACTAGAGATCTGATTTTTCCCAAAGTTATAAGATTTATTATTCTATTTTTATTGTTATTGTCCAGCTGCATGACGACGATGAGTAGTTGTTCGCCCATAACCTCTTTGCGCATTTTTAAATGTAGACGACTACGCGTGCAGCTCGCTAAACGATGAGGTAAGAGGATGGGCGACAGTACCGACTATAAGGCGCGACGGCGTGCGCACGAGCGTCGTAAGGTTTCTCTCGCTGTGGAATGGCACGCGCGTCGTTCTCATTCTCTCAGACGAGTTGATGCGGGCGTCTTATAATACCCGTCACTATATATATATATATATATATATATATATATATATATATATATATATATATATATATAATTAAAAATTATATAAAATTGGGAGCAAACTAAAAAATGTATGATTTCTTTAGTTTAAATTTCTCAATACCAGTGATAGGGTGATATTGCTTTTAAGAATAAGAACGAATAAGTTTTGACAACCATATTTTTAATAGCAATATAACCAAGTACAAAACAGAAAAGTTGTTAATTGCCCATTTTGCACGATTGTATCAAAAACTTTTTCGGTACGTGTCTACACTGAAATAATTTATGTACCTGTGTTATAGATTCTCAGTAAGATTTTTCATATTTATATCGTACTATTTTGGTTATAGCATTGTTCTCTTTTCCGGCATTTGTAGTTCTCTCAGCATAATTTCATCTATATTTTCTAACTGCTTTTGAATATTTATGTATCCAGGACTACGTATAATATGCATAAAACTTTTGCGTACTGTAATCTGAATTCATAAGCTTATTGCTTCAGTCCAAAATTTTACGATTTCGTTTCCTCTATTTTTAGAAGCTTAATTAGTGTAATATTCGTTGTAGCTCTTCCCATATTGCAATTATATGGGTTAAAATCTTAAAGTACATGTATACTTAGCTTTTGAATAATTTCGGAAAACCTTGAATCTATTGCTTATTGAAGAGTTGGAACTTTTCAGTTCCAACTCTTTCCCGTTTAATTCAAAATTCCATTTACGCATTTACGCAAGATCGACAAATCTTCTAGTCTATATAGAACATCATGCTGATATCAGTTTTCCTATTTAACCAATCATAGACCTAATTAACAATCGTTGCCCTAACAAACATCGCCAGATGTTCTATTAATTGTTCGTTTCGCACTTTATATATATTCACGATAATGTCATACTAACTGCGATGAACTCAATAAAATCTGGTAAGTTTTATGAATTAACAGAAAAATCAAACAGAAGAAAATTGAAAACTTTTTAATCGCCTCTACAGGATTCTGTTCGAAATTACGCATTCCTAACATTTTATTATTCTAATATGTTTTTATATTTAATCTTTTTAGAATTTCCGTTTCTCGGAACTAAAGCGATTTTTGAGATATTTTTTAAATTTTGTATGTGAAAATCAGTTGTGTAATAATATATTCCGAGCAAAGAGATTTTTGTCGATTCTTCTATTTCATATGGACCTATAGATTTTGTAACTAGTAAGACAGATACCTACCGTCAACACATAGTCTGCCATACTCTTAAGATAGAAAATCTATGGAAACATTTCAAAACAATTATTTAAGTAGTTTTTTTGCTACCGTCTTCTAAAAAAATATGACTTGTCTTTATATAATAGTACATGTACATATACTTTTTAAATAGATAAAAATAAAGATAGATATAAACATATACATACAGAAAATTAAACCATATGACGTCTTTATTCTGCGATAAGTTATATAAAATATATCTTAAGTTAGAAGTAATGAGTTGTACAACATTACAAGATGGAATTATTATTAATGAATTATTTAAGCATTTTTTGTATAATCGTATAGCTGCTTCATCTCCATAGAATAGTATAGAGATGCAAAGTTTGTGTCAAAAGTTCCCAGACTAAAAAAAAAGACATAAATAAATTATTCTTATAAAATTCATTTATTTGCCTCAAATAGTCCCGTTTCGACTCACTACAAAATTTATTGCGTTTAAACAGCATGTCATGACTTTTTCATGTCGTTTACTGGAATCATCTTCCAAATGGCGGTGAATAATTGACCGTTCGAATGCTGTTTTTGACAAAATAAATTAATCACCAATGTCAATCGATAATACGGCAAATGATCATGCAATAAAGGCAAGCTTCACTTTCATCATATTGTATCTGAACACGATGAATACGGGCAAGCAAACGCTTCTTAACACCAATATAAGACAGCATTAACCGCTTTTCCAGATTCGTGAATAATGAACTTGGAATTGTAGAAGGTGATGAGTATTGTTTTGATTTTCAATTTTCCAAGCTATTTTTTTTTTTTTTTTTTGGTTTTCGCTCATCGGAGGCTTTCCATTTGGTACTTTGACGTTCGTTTTCGAGATCATATTAACAACACCATGTCTCGTTACCAGTTACGGTCGCATAAAGATAATTTTGGTCCAGTTTGGCTTCCTTAATGATGTCTTTAGCATTTTTAATTCGAAACGCTTTTTGGGCCTCAGTCAATCGGTGTGGAACAAAGCGCGAACAAACCTTTTGGAGGCTCAAATGTTTGGTTAAAATACGATGAATCTATGCTGCTGACAAGTTGAAGTTCACTTTTATGTAATGCACTGACGATTTCAGCTCATTTTTAGTAAATTAATTAGTAAGTGCTTTCTTGATTTTCCTTTCATTTATCACTTCTATCAGTCGACCCGACTGTTCGTCGTTATTCACATCTTTCTTGCCGTCTTTAAAATGCTGAAACCACTATTTAATTGCTGCACGAGACAATTACTACCGTAATCTTTTTGCATCATTTGATGTGTTTAGGTAAAAGTTTTGCCGAGTTTAAAACAAAACTTGATGTTAGCCTTTGCTCAATCATCATTTTCCGACGAACAAACAAAATACCCTGTCATTTGACGTGCAACTTCGCATCTATATAAATGAATCTTGTGGAATTTCAAAAGAATGTAAATAGATGGTATCCTTTTTAAACGATAATCTCAAATAGATGGCGTCACTGGTTATACCCCTACTTAAAAAATCTGTCAACTTCTGAAACAGATCTTTTATAAAGTAATTGATGAATTCAAACCTATCAGTAAAAATTACTATCGCATCATATTTTTTCCTACATTCATCCATTCTTTTCAACTAATTAACCCAATTTAGGTAACATCAGATATTTGAGATTATTGATAAAAATCCATAGCTAGATTAAAAAGAAATAAAATTATAAACTTAATATAATTATATTCAATTTAGAAATATACTTTAAAAAAATGTTGAACCTGAAACCATTAGATAGCTTATTTTAAAAATTACAAAGATCATTTTTATATTTATTCTGAATCGAATTCTTAATCCCGAATGGGAGATATTTTATCGAAAATATCTATAGATACTTTTATCTATTTATTCCTGCCAGTATTAAATCTTTTACCTATTTCAGGATACCGTTTTTGTGTTTATTCGTTGTACAGTTTTATTATTATCATTATTCTATTTTAAATATTATTAAAATTATTAAAATATCAGCCTGGTCCCTGATAAGGAATCGTAGTGAGCTCGAAACATTGGACAATATCAGCAGTAAGTTCAATTAAGTAAAGGTGGTGAACATAGTCAGATTGTAATTTTTTTCAGCTAATAAAATTTTTATTTCAGATTTGTCTACGGGAGTGATTTTAAACCAGGACAGTCTGTCATTATAATTTTTAATTAATTATATATTATATGTATTAATATTAATAAAAATATATATTAATATAATTATATATTATTTTTAATTTAATTGGACTTTAAGACCAATAAAAATATGTATTCATTTTATCTAAAACCAATCGACATAAGCACAATTAAAGTATGATCATTCTAAACCTGTTTTTTTTTAATATAGGATGCTACAGTGTTATTCTTAATAAAGGATAGCTGTTACATGATCAAAAGATTATACGCTAGTACCAATTCATCGTATAATAATAACATATGTACCAAATGAATTTTAAAAATATTTAACATTTTACTTTGATTTGAAATATAAGAAATTATTAATGTTTTAATTACAGTCCGCTGACATCTGGATCAGTCAATACAATGGAATATTGGAATGCAGGTTCTATAAGGAATACAGCATCTAGATTATCGTATCCCATTAATCATGGCAAGACTTCAATAAACATGTGTCATAGTCATATTTCACCAGCGGTGATTGCTACAACTGTGACAAGTTCTGGTACTGCTCCAATAGCCAGTCCCGAAGGTGTTAGCGACGTAAGCTTTCTTATATTTAATAAATAACAGCTGTTGTATTTATTACAGAGTAAAATTAAAAGAAATATATTTTATATTTATCCAACACACTAAGAATAAAAATAGAAAATAATGAAAATACATTAATAGTTCAGATATAATTCATGTTAACTTATTCATCTATGTCCATCCATAATTGATTAGAATTCTATAGATGTTTACTAATAAAAAATCCCTTAAAATCTTGTGGATTTTAATAGCATTACGATATTATATAATATTTTAATACCTCAGTCTACATAAATTATTTTTAAAAAAATTTCATTAGATCTCGAAATAATGCTATATCGATTCTTTCGGTACTATTATTCATTTTATGTATTTCAAATAATAATCACAGCTGCAAACTAATAAATTTTTATGATAGAAAATAAATATGATATAAAAGCACCACTGTTGAGTATTTTGAATGAATTAATAATAATATTATTATAATATTGGGTGTACAAGTAAGTTTCCAGAGTTTTTTCCAAAATGTGGGATTTGATTATGAAAGCATGGTTACTTTATAAAAGTCTCGTTCATCGGAATTCTGGATCAAAAATATTTCTTGTTTTTCGAGCCCAAGAACGTTTCCAGCCAATTTTTGATTCCCTCTACTGAACTGAAGCATATTCCCGTAAGAGCGTTCTGCATTGATCAGTGTGAGGCAGAATTTCCCATTTACTGTTCACCAAATAGTGTTTGACCGAAGACTCAACATGTGGTCCAGCGTTATCATGATGAAAAATAACTGAATCGTGCCTGGCCTCTTATTTTAACCGCTTTTCCTGTAATACTGGCTTCAAACAGATACATTCTGTTTGAGAAAATGGTCCTTTGATGGTGTGACCATTCGAAAGCAGTTCGTAGTATACGATACCATTTTGATCCCATCATATACAGAGCATGACCTTATTTACGTGAATATTTTGTATCGATATCGATTGGACGGACTTACCGAGCTTTGCAGAGGATTTTCTGTATTTAGCATTATCATAATAAATGCATTTTTCATCACAAGTGATTTATTTTCATACCGTTGCAGCAATATTTCGGACAAGTAAAATCGCTGTTTGATGTCTCTCGGTTTGAATTTGAATTCGTACGGTATCCAGTTTCCAATCTATTGATGGATCTTCAATACTTTGAGCCGTAGGAAATCGGCTTGTTACGTGACGTCCAATGATGCATCAAGTTCTTCTTGAATCTGACATGGTTCCTCGTCCAGCAGAGTGTCTAATTCTTCTTCTTTAAAACTATTCGGCTTTCCGGGTCGATCTTTGTGTTCAACTTTAAAATCGGCACTTTATGATCATTAGAACCACTTGCGGCACGTCGATTCACCAATTTAGCCCCATAAGTTTTTTAAAACAAATGTTCAGCTTCAACCGCAGTTTTTCTGATATTAAAGAATAGAATCAGCGGTTTCCGCAAATGACGTTTATTTGGCTGAAAACTTGTCATGATTTAGCTCAATAAATTAAACGAAATCGAAAAAAATACTCAAATATAAAGCTGTAAAGTTGTTGACAGATACGAAACCTACTAATACAACACATCAGATCTACCATTTCTACCAGAGATCCACTGGTGATATGATCTTTTGACAAACGGTGGAAACTTATTTGTACACCCAATAGTAAGATGAAGAAATATTATATTGTCTGTTCAATGACTTGATTTATACTAAATATGCTTGACATTTGTCATAGCAACCATACAGAAACGTTAAGGCTCGTTCACAACAAATGCTGTATATCGAGACATTTGTATCTCAACGTTGACTTCATACCGATACATAAGGTATATAGTACGGATTTCTGTTAGTATGTACAACTACAATCGGATTAATAAGTTAAGGCTCGATCACAACAGATGTTTCATATCGAGACATTTGTATCTTAACGTTCACTTCATACCGATACATATGGTATATAGTACGGATTTACACACTATAAATTGTAGAAAACAATCGGATTCATACTTTTTTATTTGTTTAAAATGTGACAAGTTGAAACAGAAATCGGCAACTTCCGGCTTCCTTCAAGAAAATATTCTGAGTAAAATATTATTAGTAATTTCATTGAGTTAATAAAACAGTTATTTCACTTCAGAAAATGTATCTTGATTAAAATGGAATTATTTTTTTAATTTAAAAAAAATCTACCATATGAAAACAATTTCTTGAACTAAACACTATTTATTAAAAATTAATAAGAAATTTACTTAATGTTACACATTTCATTTATTTAAATCAAAAAATCATTGTTAAGTTATTAATTATTTATTTCTTATTAATAATTAAATAAATTACTTATTTTTAGGAGACCTTTATTTGTTTGCAAAAACGAAGTGATCATATTTATTTAAATTAAGTACATATTATTTAAAATATCATTCAAAAAATTGAATACTATTTTCTTAAATAAAAAATATTTTCTTGCAAATAATCTGTTTATTTGATCTAAAAGAAAGTTGCTTGTTTTAAAATTTCAATTTAAAAGCTTATATGCGATACACGATACACGTTAGAAAGAATTAACGCAATTACTAATAAACTAACTATTACTAAATTAACCTAAACTAAATCATTTAAGGAAATTATTAAAATAAGTTAATTGGTTCAAAACCATTAAGGAAAGATTGAAACTAATTAAGAAAATTAATAATAAATAAATTATTAAGTACTTAATAAGGAGTAATACTTATTTTTGAATATTTTGAAGATACTTATCTTGGATAATAATAATTTATTAAGTTTAAATAAATTATTACCGGGATAGAAGAGTTCTTTCTGTCACGGTTGCGGAAAATACTAAATTCTACTTCTTGCCCAAGCACGAAGGAAGCGATGACACCTCCAGCAGCTCCCAGGATCAATGGAGACTCAGGAACAATGCAACAGCGATAAGAGTTGAGCCAGGCTCAAGAAGCCATCCCTAGTTTTAATTCCGCATCTAATTATAATATCACTCGTAATCTTAATTTCGCCAATAATCTTAATTCCGCACCTAATTATAATACGGCCCGTAATCTTAATTCCTCATCTAATTATAATACCGCCCGTAATCTTAATTCCGGATATAATTATAATCTTCCGTGGTTTAATCCGTATATTCAACAACCTTAGTTGAAGGCTAATGGGACGCTACCCATGCCTCTCATGCATGGATATTATACCTCATACGGCGCTGCCGATGCACCTGGGCAAGGCGAAGCCCCTCGCGACGAGCAAGTATAAAATAGACGATTGGAGTCGCCAGTAAGAGAATCACCTCTGCTACGGAAAAGCCGAACCTCAGGTTTGTTGACTAAGTTCAAGATTTCGTTTAATGGGGGACCGAAAGAGGATATTAATGAATTCATCCAACAGGTAAAAGAATACCAATCAAGTTTAAGTCTGGTAGACCGTGACATCTTGCAGATGTTCCCGGTGATCTTTGCCGGTGATGTGGTTATATGGGCAAGGCCGGTCAGTAACTAATGGACATCTGTCGCTGTGATGAATGAGGCGTTACATTTTCAATACCGCTCATTGGATTATAAGATGAGATTATCAGATGAGTTCAGGAACAGGACGCAAGGACCAAAAGAACCGATTGCAACGTACCTCTCATCAATTAGGGCGATCGCTGATAAATTCGGTCTGCCCATGCGATCAGTTCGACTATTGCGTGCAACTACAGAAACTGGGGCAGTAAGTTGAGTTAAAGCGGGAGCTGATGCGGAAATACAAACACCCGCCTTCAGCAGAGGAGTCGCTCAGTCAGGGGCTGTAATTCCAGCTAAATTTCTCGTCTGCGCGCGTAGATATCGCTGCGATACGAGGGTGGATTGATAAGTTTCCGGCCAGACCAAGAGATGGCGCCACTAGGCCTACTTTCAGGTGGCGTTCTATAGTGCCATCCTTAGATAGCTTGTAGCTTTAGTTTCAATCCGATCGTCATGTTAGTTTAGGTTTGAGAGCACGCTGAACAAGACGCCTCTGTCTTTTTCGTAAAAATGGAAAAGCTGGAAAATCGTGCTCTCATCAAATACTTATATTTGAAGGGGTTAGCGCCGAAGAAATTTAAAGAAGAGATGGACTCAACACTGGGTACATCCTGCCCATCATATTCAACTGTTAAGCAGTGGGTTTCCAAGTTTAAAAAGGGTCGTGTAGAAGCCTCGCTCAGGACACGTCATTGATGTCACAACTCCAGATATGATCGAAAAAATCCATTAAATAGTATTGAAAGACCGCAGATTAAAAGTGCGTGAGATAGCTGAGATCTGTAAGATGTCATACGAACGTGTACAAAATATTTTGCACCAACATTTGTATATGAAAAAGCTCTGTGCAAGATGGGTGCTGCGTTCGCTAACAGTCGACCAAAAATTGATTCGAAAGTTCGAACGCAAAAAAAATTTCTACCGCCAATTTGGCTTTGTATAAGCGTAATCCAAGAGAATTTTTGCGTCGATTCATAACCGTTGACGAAACTTGGGTCCACCACTACACTCCTCAAACCAAACAATAGTCTAAACAGTGGATTGGACCAGGGGAACCAACTCCAAAGAAGGCAAAAACAAATTTTTCAGCGAACAAGGTTATGGCTACTGTCTTTTGGGATGCAAGAGGTATTATATACATTGATTACCTTGAAAAGGGTAAAACTATCACTGGTCAATACTACGCAGACTTATTGTAACGTTTGAGCCACGAAGTGAAAATTAAACGACTCCATCTGGCGATGAAAAAATCTTGTCTCATCACAATAGCGCACCAGCGCACACGTCAATCGTTGCGATGGCTAAAATCAACGATCTAAAGTTTGAATTGATGCCGCACCCTCCCTACTCTGCACAACTAGCTCCAAGGGACTATTATCTGTTTTCGAACCTGAAAAAATGGCTTGGCGGTAAGAGATTTACGAACAACAGAAGTAATTGGAGCTGTAAATGGGTATTTGGAGGAGCTTAATGAATCAGTCCATAGAGATGGCATTACTAGACTAGAACACTGTTAGGAGAAATGTATCAGCCTTGGCGAAGATTATGTTGAGAAATAAAAAAAAATTCTTAAAAACGTTGTTCTTCTTGGTCAGGCCGGAATCGCCACCCTCGTATATAGATGTATATTGGTGATCCGTATTTTTGATAATCTTATAATGTTTTTAATAAAAAAATTTAATTTTTGCGTCTAATTTTTGCAACTGGATGGTAATCTATATTTTCTATCTTGCAAGTGACTGTCATTACTATATGAGCAGCTTCCACACTTTACGATTATATATGAATATGAAAGAAGATTGTTTCCTTATTAAATTAATGTAATTATATTACGTTGTAATGAGAATAAGGATATTTGCTATGATAACAACTGCGTATAGAAAGAAATAAGAAATTTATCTAATATATCATATATCAAATTTACGAATACATACAATTTTTAAAAGAACAATATTAAACTATAAAGCATCTATAAATATGAGATAGGTATAATAATCAAAAATTGTTTTTTAAATTTAAAAATATATTTTTCGATTAAGAAATTATTTGTTTAAATAAAAAAATATTTATTTAAATAACAAAAATATTTATTTAAATACAGAATATATGTTTTTAAATAAAGCACGTATTTCTTTAAGTAAATAAAATATTTCTTCATTTAAAAAAATTCTTTTTGTAGTACTTAATTTAAGAAAACGTTTTATGAGGACAGATTAAATACATTATTTATTTTCATTAAAGCTTTTGCTCAGTGTACTTAATATCCTTACTATCAATTTATTTATCAATAAATTTAATAACTTAAGTATTTCAGTAGTATTGATTTGGTTATATAATTTATTTCATCTTAAGAGTGCTCCATGCTACGACCGCAACGCCACAATGACCTACTAAAATGGAAATGAAAATTCAACAAACTAACATTACAAATTTTCTACGTATTAGTAAAGATATTTGGGTGAGCTTGGAAGTAGAATATAACAATAAATCCAATGAACTTTGTTCATTTCGTATTTTCGTGATTTTCACGGAGTAAAACGAAATCGACGATTATATTATGAAATAATGCAGATTGTGATGTCTGCAGATAAAAAAGAGAGGATTTCAGTTTCTGCTTTGTTGCAGGGTTGGTGTTATAGGAAATATTAAGTACCATGCAATAGCAAAGAAGATATACATGGATAGAAGCGTAAAGATCATATAAAAAGTGTCACATCCCCGACATACAGATGGCACAACCATGTCGAACTACGCTGGTAATAGTTTTTTGCACACAACCAGTCCTTGTTTTACGACTTTAAATACTGACGGGGACGTAGTATATTTACTTGCTGACGTATAGTAAGAAACTGTAATTCTTCACTAAAAGTATTGCGGAATTACTTGATGATGTAAAGTGGTAAAATAGGAACTGGTAGTGCGGAAAAAACTATTACCATCGTGGTTCGAAATGGTTGTGTGATCTGTATGACGGGGTAGGAATTTACCTCGGAGTTGCCACACTTTTTATATTGGCTTTACATTTCTATCCATGTCTGTCTTCGTTGACAATAGCAGATACAGTATTAGGAGTCATTGTATATAATTGTATACGAACTATTCAATTCGGAAATTACGGTACGATGCCACCGAGTCTGTAGCATTGAGGCGAGTATTATTATTATATAAGTATCAGCTGTCAACGCAATGTCGATACCTATATCGATATAGGTATTAGTCATATGTATTTTCTTCTTTTCTAACTCTATTATGAATTGCTGTTCATGATCTATGTATGATATGTCATATAATGTATGATCTATATTACATTTTTTTGTCAGAAAACTATTATCGGCCCAAAATTAGTTTTAATGTGCTCAAAAGCGTAATGAACCTCCGTTGTAGCAATTTAGCTAGACATGACAATAGTAAGAACCTCATCATGAAGAAAAATGTTCAGTAATTTATTCTTATTTTCATAATATAATAATATATTAGGTTAACAAATATCTCCCTTCCGTCTTTTTGTCTTATGAATTTCGCGGCTATGTAAAAAGCGCTACAAAGCTCGTATCTGACAATACTATATATCATTTGAAAGTTTTTGACATAACGTACCAAACGACGCTATGCATGATTAGTGAGGGTATTGGGTTCAAAAGTTATAGACTTGTAAACATGGAGTTCACTAACGCCGAAATTCGCGCTATTTGAATGTTTTCCTTTGTCAAAGGCAAATTCACTAGAGAAACGTTTCGTGAGATTAATGGTGCTTTGGGGATGGCACGATATCACTTTGAATCGCAGAGGAATGGTTTCGACGATTCAGAGCCGGTGAAAACCTGTGACGACGAATGCCGATCAAATTATGGAATTTATCGAGTTAGACTGGCATGTGGCATCTTGTAGTATCGCCTAGGAGATTAGAATTAGTGATCAAACCATTTTAAATCATCTGCAGAAGGCTGGATACAAGAAACGCTAGATGTTGGGGTACCGCATGATCTGACGCAAAAAAACTTTCTGGATCGAATCAACACCTGCGATGTGCTATTAAAACGGAACGAACTCGACCCATTTTTGAAGCGGATGGTGCCTGGCAACGAACAATGGATCACATACGATAATATCAAGCGATAACGATCATGGATCAAGGCCGGTAGACCGTCCCAAACAGTGGCCAAGCCCGGATTGACGGTCAGGAAGGTTTTGCTGTGTGTTTCGTGGGATTGGAAGGGAATCGTCCACTATGAGCTGCTCCCATATAGCCTGACCCTTAATTCTACCATCTACTGTGAACAACTGGACCGTTTGAAACAGATTATTGACCAGAAGCGTCCACAATTGGTCCACAGGAAGGGTGTAGATTTCCACAGGACAACGCCAGACCACACACTTCGTTGATGATTCGTCAGAAGCTACGGGAGCTCGCATGAGAGGTGTTATCGCATCCACCATATAGTCTGGACATAGAGCCAAGTGATTACCACGTGTTCCTGTTCATGTCGAATGTATCGGTGGTGTAAAGTTGGACTTAAAAGGGGCTTGTGAAAAATGCTTGTCCGAGTTCTTCGCAAATAAGGAGAAGGATTTCTACGTGAGGGGTATTATAAAGTTACTGTCTAGATGGAAACAGATTATCGAATGAAAAGGTTCATATTTGAAGTAAATCCGACCACTGTAACACTTTTAATAAAGCATTACATGAAGAGCAAAAAAGCGGAAGGGAGATTTTTGAAAACCTAATAATAGTACAAATATTATTATCAAAAATAATTATTATTATTTAATATAATTTATAGCATCAATAATTTTTTTAACAGTCTTGATTGTTATATACGATGATACAGATCATATAACTTTAAAATAACACGCGAGTTTCAGCCAATCAGCGCGTGGAAGGGTAAAGCCTCTAAGGCGCATGCTCGAGTTGAGAGTACCACCTGGCATATCTGCGCATGGCTGGTGAAAGCCGTTGAAAGCGTCCAAAAACGCAGCAGGTTGCTGGCAAAGTCATATACATTTGAAGGAGGAGATCGGAGCAAAACGACGGCACATGAAGAAGAAAAAATCCTTTTTCACCAAGACCATGCACCATGCCATAAGTCCAAGAAAACAATGGCAAAACTAAACGAGTTGTGATTTAATTTGCTTGCCCAACCCCCGTATTCGCCAGTTTTAGGGACTACTGGCTCATTGTTGATCTTTGAGATAGAAAGATAGAAAGCAAAAGTACGAGGGGAAACCCTGAATCCATATTTAATGTAACAATCTATACACCTTTATAAACGTTCGAAAATAGAAAATTAACTTAACATTCAAACCATTTACATTAAGAGAAATAATTTATATAATTGAAAATTACCCTTACCTAAACAAGCGATGTAAGGTTATCTTAGTACATTTTACAATAATATTACAATAAGTATGCTTCACCAACAGACAGAAATTCTGTTTATGGAAGGCCAAGCGCGCAAACGTCCTTATCTCTCGTAGAAACTTGAGTATTTGGTACCATCGGTTGTACACTATAATAGTATCAACTACTATAACCCTTGCATTACTTCGTAAAAATCTTATAGATATATAATTCATCGAAATTGTGTAAGAGTTCGTCGTACCTAGCAACACACGAATAATCACAACATGTCACACTAGCAACATAGACATCATACACAATAATAGCTTAAAGTTACATTGATACAAACATTTTTCATGTGATTTAAGGACTATGTTCTTTCTGATTGCATCAAGCTTAGTGCTATTTCCTATGTTAATACTTAGCATGTAATTCCCAATTGAAACTTCTTGGTTAGTTAAGAGCATCCCGTCCTCTTAAAATCTATTATTAATATTAGGTGTGTTTGTAGCATGAATGGTCACGTAGGATGACTATCGAAAGAAGTTCTCTCATAATGAGGTTTGAGAGTTTAGCCATTTTCTCTAATCCATTCATCGTCAATGCGTATGAACTATCCATACGATCGTTCGATCCTGGCCGCTATCATGACTATTAATATTGCCATCTTTTCAATAACCAATCTCTGTGGACTACATTCTTCTTTTTTTTCTTGACTAATAAGGTTAATTATTTACCAAAATTAACTTACTATATATTATCATTATTTCTTATTATTATCATATAACGTATAATTGATCCATCATTACTTATTAAATATTTTAAATTTTATTGGTAACACAAATGTCCTTTTCCTTTTTCTTGATTATTTCCTCTCTTTTCGTCTTCTTTTTCTTGATTTTGTTGAACCTCATTTCTGGTAAGCTCTCATTCCGTTGTAACTCACCGCTGATAGTGTGGGGTGTCCTTGGAGATAAATTACACATGCGATAGTTTTCCGACGAAGTTGGGAGTAATCCGCCACACGTAGCTGGACTCCCTTTATATTCTTGCTACAAAATCTCGTAGTCTTTCATGTTTAATACAATGCCCTTTTAGTTTAATAATATTCCGAAATGCCGACCGACTAAATCACTACACTTGAACGACAATCCTACAGCTGGTATTGGCTCGCCAGCTCGCCATGGGCGGGTTAGTGAAACGACTCGGTTGCGAGCGGTGAGGTAAGAGGGCAGGAGATAGTGCCGAGCGGCACGCGTGTGAGCGCAGTAGCATTTCTCTCGTCATGGAATAGCGCGCGCGTCGTCTTTGTTCTCTCGAACGAGTCGGCGCGAGCGCCTTGTGATACCCGCCACAATATATATATATATATATATATATATATATATATATGTGTTTACTCTATGCAGAAGAACAAAAGTAGATCGAGAGCCTGATTCCATGCATTTTTTGTTTGTTTGATGAGAAAAATAAAAAAAAGAAATAAGCGTTGCTATAGTTCCTTTCATCGTGTTTTTTCTCAGTTTTAAATGATTAAGCCTTCAGAAACGCACACTTTTCGATCGAATCGATAAGAGTTCGCGTCTTTCTTTATTTTCAAGTATAAATACTATAATTTAATATTCTGTCAAATTATTACACGCTAAGCAGTCTCCACATGTCGTGTCGGTCAATCGCTTAGTGTTTTCGTCACATTGGTCGATAAGATTAGCTCCCAGCACTTCTGTGTTGGTCGAGCTGTAGAGCGCTCCCCGCACGTTGGTGCCGGTCGAGTCGCAGATTACTCTCACGTGTAGCTAGCTGCACACTGATCCAATTCACGTGGACCATATATAAAAACATTTTCATATACGAATATACATATAAGTTTACGTACATACATATAAGTATACATATTCACATTCATAAATTTCATATAAATACACAACTAATTTGCATCAAGGGTTTTTATGCCGTAAGGCTTTTTTCCCTAGGGCCAATAAAGGGAATTTCCCACATCGCTCAAAAAAATTTGTGTTTGATTTGATATCCTTATCAGTTACCCATCGATGTCAAATTTGGGATTCCGAAGGAAGAAGGGCGGATTCTCGACGATACTATATATATATATATATATATATATATATATATATATATATATATATTTATGGGCAATACGTTTTTAAATAATCGATAAAACAAAAACTGGTTTCTATGCAGCATAATATCACAAACTCGCCGCTAAATATTTTCTAACCGTACGCTATAATCGATTTCAACTTCCGTTTCTGATAAAGAACTCTTTTCAATAAAAATTATATTTTGTCTTGATCATCGATTACAAAAATACAAAGGAAATAATTGTAGTTCAAGATAATTTTCTGAAAGTCATTAGATTAGCGATATATTTTCTACCGGGACTATAGTAAAATAGATCATAATCTTTTTCCATAGACCATAGATTATATGTTGTTAGCGACATATGATTTTAGTAAAGAGGTATCACATGAATCTGCGACGATGCTTGAGAAATGCATTTCTTTATTTAAGACAGAATCTACATGATATTTCAAATATCTTGATAACTAACGTATTCATAATATTTAAAACTGCAATATCTAATATTTAGTTTGTTTTGATTTCTTTTCAATTGAAAAGTATAGCATATTGTCCATAACAGTAATATTCACGTTTAAAAATACAGATATCACAAAAATCTATTCCTTGGGATGGTCCAAATTCAATAGCTATACTAGAAGTTGCTGGTGATCGATCATCTCATACTGTTTCCCATGCAGCAAGTCTTGACGCCATTACACGACGAAATGCAAAGATGGATTTTAGCAATAGACTGCCATGTCGAAGTTTGACTTGTAGTGTTTGTAAGTATAAATCCTTCATTTTTTTATGTTATTTAACATCGATAGAATTTTGTTCCCATTACTTGTGTCAGCTAATACCCGAGGTCTCAGATAAATTTGTGGAATAATAATTTTTAATCAAATCTAATTTCTTATATCATATTAGTTACCTATATTTTATAAGTTACGGTGAAGAAAGAACTTTGTTTTAACAAATCAGTACATTATTAATCACTACTTATTATTTATAAAAACTATTAGGAGGCGAACTTAGTTTCCGACCTTAGATGACTATAGAAGTAGCACAGAAAATCAGATCTGTCGGATTTAGTACTTATTTTTTATTTTTGATATTTAACAATATAATTCAGTTAACAGGTGCCATTATGGCGAACAAGTTCCATCGCTTACAGCATGACAGGAGTGGTTTCAGTGGTTTAGAAGTGGATATACTGATGTCAATGATAAAGAACGTTCTGGATAACCGAAAAAGATAGTGAATTGCCAGCATTATTGGACGAAAACTCAGCTGAAACGCAGAAAACACTGGCTAATAAGTTAAGAATCAGTGACAGAACAGTTGGCAAACGTTCACATGAGATGTTAAAGATTCATAAAGAAGGGAAATGACTGCCATACGATTTGATCGAAAGTATCATTATGAGTCGATACGACATCGCCGGTCTTCGCTTGCCCCGCCTTGCCACAGCAACAGAAATTGATCGAACATAGATCAGCAATCGCGAGCAACAGGCGCAAAGTCATTCTCTTGCATGATTACGCTCGACGATAGCCTCCTTTTATATTACACTATTACATAATAGCAAGATGGGGCTTAAATGTTAAATCGCCTTTATATTGTCATCGAAAATAGGTATCAGAAAAATTCTCTCTGGGTGTGAGATTTCTTGTCTTATACCTCACGATGGTTCTGAAAATAAGGAAAGTTACTAACTTTGAATAATACTTGTATTTTGATTAAACGATGAACACAGGTGACTTTGGAACAAAACAAATGTGCAGTAATGGGTAAACTGACTCGGAAAGAGTTTGGTACTAAGGCGTAGGTTTTCTTGAGCGGTCGGGAAAAAAACTTTAGCATGTATCTCTAAAGCGCGATTTCATCAATCCACTAAAAGGGTTCGAAAGGTGCTTCGCAGAAAACGTAGCACAAGGAAAGCATCAGAAAGATTCTTCGCATTAAGCGTGCTACCTTCCATCTGATACGAAATATAGGAATGAGTCAATAAACATGCCTCGCACTATTCGTGTAATACCTTCCGTCTGGTACCTAGGGAATGTTCGAGAAGATGCTTCGCACTAGGGTGCTACACCATACTACTGTCAGAGGTCGAGAAATGGAATCGAGAAGATGTTTCACACTAGACGTGCTATAAATTCTATCGGAAGCCGAGAAATGGGATACGGAGTCCTTTTTTCAGCTTCTTTTATACAAAAATCGGAGCATTGTACTTCTAGAAAAATAATAAGCTATAGAGGGAAACTCGGGTAACGAATCGCGCAGCTTCCTTTCGTTAAATTTCCCTCTTCGAAAAAATATCAGTCCATAAGTCCTGTATATTTGGGACGCTAAGTGCCTAGCTTGAATTGATTTTACGACCCTCTATGAAGAAAACAAGGGGGGCCTTTTTGGAATGCGCTTCTCTGTTCTTACATAAGACATTTTATAACGTTTTATAACGCTTTATATATCACAACGTCATTCGTGGTTTTTATATAATTATTAATTTTAATTATACTCTGTGTAAAATTTCATGAATGTAGTTTAGTATAATAATATTAATGTATATTCACATATTAATTAATAAATATTTTTTACTGGTCTTACAGTCCAATCAATTTCAACCAAAAATAAAATAAAATAAAAATAAAAATAAAAATAAAAATAAAATAAAAATAAAAACTAAAAAATAAAAAATAAAAATAACAATAAAAAATAAAAAATAAGAAATACAAATAATAAATAATAAAAATAAAAAATAAAAATTAAAAATAAAAATTAAATTAAAAATTAAATTAAAATGATAATGACAGTCAGACTGTCCTTGTTTATATTCACCCCCGTAGACTAATCTGAAAATAAAATATTAGCTGAAAAAATTCTTTGTTAGTAAAGTGCAGTCTGACTGTCCCCAACACCCTTACCTAATTGAAGACTTGTCCAACGTTTCGAGCTCGCTACGGCTCCTCATCAGGGACTAATCTAAACCTTATATTCTAATCTATATATACTCATCCCCACCACCAAATTTCGTAAATTAAATATAAATTCCCCCTCTACACAAATTGTCCAAAACCAATCAATTTAATAAGGAATGATAAACACTGTCCAATCTACCAGACTCTAACATTAAATTCACATTATTTCGATTCTTGGAAATGTGAATACTTTCAAGACTCTCCCGTTTATACTTATTATTAATACCATATTCCAAAATATCCACATTCACAAAATCAAAAGAATGTAAAAACTTTAAACAATGCTCTTTTAAACCAGAAGTAATATGTGAGCTACGTAAACTATATTTATGCTCATAAATTCTCTTTTTTAAATATCTACCTGTTTGTCCAATATAGTATTTATCACAATCCATGCAATTAATCTTGTAAACAACTCCTGATTTTAAGCATAAATCATCCTTATCTTTGCAATTATTAAACAATCTACTTAAATTATTGCGATTTTTAAAGAAAATTTGAATGTTATATTTCCGAAAATTTCTTTTTATTCTTTCAGATAATCCTCGAACATATGGTAAGACAATAATTTTGCCTCCGTTAAAATCAATTCCTGCACTATGTCTATTTTCGGTATTATAAATTTCAAACAATCTCTCAGCAATCAATCTATTAATAAATTGAATTGGATAGCCATTATTAATAAAAGTCTCTCTTACTATCTGTAAATATTATTATATTCACATATAATAAGTTAGGTAATTCTAATGTGGTGCGGTTAATAATTTACTCAACAAATAGCTTGTGACAGCCTGAACGGCTGTACAGTATGGCGTAAATAGAAAATGAGCCGCAATATAGCTCGTGAGCGGAAATCACGCCAGATTTCTGCGAACCACCTGCGGAAAATCGGACAAAAAGAAGAAAAGCCCGCTTAAATTATCCCGGCTTCGCTCACACTATCTACGCAGAAGATGGTATGAGATAAAGATCCCGACTTCGCTTCGAGACGTCGTTTTGTGCAGATACTTCGTTTTGCACAGAGCTTAATCGAACAGTTCGCTGTATATCATATATCGTCGACTTGTATATCATATTCGCCCGGTGTCGTGCAACCGTGCTCTAGCGGCTTCGTCCTGCGAAAGGGCCACGAAGGTTCCAGGGGAGCTCCGGTGCAATAGAAGATATAGACGCTCGCTGGAATAGCGTAGCGTAGGATTGCAACTCCGCCGAAGGCCACGCCGTCCGGCTGCCACGAAGTTCATACTTTCTCACTGTGCAGCACTTTTGACCAGTCCAGGGTCCACCGAGCGATCGATCTCCACAGCAGAATCAGGCAAATCACCTGGCGCTGGCGCTATATATCGCGTAACCAGGCTGACCTTGACTACACGGAACCCGCTCCAGATGTTCAGCGTCTCCCGACTGAACCTTTTGTAAATTTGCGTTATATCGGAGGGCTACACTCAGCATAACTGTAGCTGGCGCCCATGGATAAATAGCCGACGTGACTTTGTGTGTGCGCGAAGAACTCGCGAAAAAAGTAGGCGCGTAATCATAAATATTGAAGTTTTGATAGATAATCATTCTGTTTAACGTGATTTTTCTATCCCGAAATTCCTTCGATTTCATAGGTGTCATCAATTGCAGAGCCTGACAAGTTAAGATCGTGTAAATACGCGTATATCAGCAAATGCCAGCATATAACGTGCGGAAAAATACCACGTTATAGGCGATAAAAGGGTCGTTAAATATTATTATCATTTCTTTAGAAAAAATGCTTTTATATTATAAATATCTAGACGTATATGTAGACTTATATGTCAATATATATTATATATATATATATATATATATATATATATATATACATATTTCTTATCATTACTAAAATAATAATTATAAATTAATTAATTATGTAAGAATATAATCTTAGCACATACAAAAAAGATATGTTTGGATATACGAACGCATTGACGAAGCGACATTCATCCATCTTATGAAAAAAATTACCTTTCTTCGTCTACAACGAATATTCGTCAACAACGAATCCATATTTTTTGTCAAGCTACCCTTTTTTATAACAACCATCTTCACTGCATTGCAAATACTGAAGAAAAGGCGGATGTTTTCTTTAGCCCTTATTTCAAACATAACGCTCTATTTATATATATTTATATCTGTGTATAGATATATATATATATATATATATATATATATATATATATATATATATATAGGCATCTGTATTCGTAGGTGTACGTACGTACGTACGTGTGTGTGTGTGTATTCAAACGTGATCCATCTGTGCGACGCGAAAAGAAATAAAGGTTTTACCGTCGAGACGACGAGACATCGACAACGATCGTCTCGCCATCGATAGAGAATCTAATGTTGCAGTCTCGAAACTTTCTATATTATCAGTGCTATAAATATATAAATAAGGATTAGATGACGGCGCAAACATAATGTAAGTACGTGGTCTTTCCACGTTCGCAATCTCTCGAATGAAGCGTAGCCTGTGAAGCACATATGCGAGATACAGTATCGCTTCAACTATACTTAGCCTTCGGGAGCCAAGTATATACTTCCTTCCTAGCCCTTCTTCGATTTTACGCCAAGAAATTCTTGAATGAATCACTCTTATTTTGGACGTTGATCAACCATAAGCTCCTGCGCTTTAAAAGATTTCCCGTATTTAATAATGTAGTTTCGGTGTATTGTAGACTTCGGTGGATTGTCTATGAACTGTTATATACTGCGGCGTATCGCGATATTAGTAGTAGATTTAAATTCAAACTTGCTTGTCTTCGGTAGACTTGTAATTTGTATGAATATAGTTTGTGTGAGTGTCAGTATTTCTTAGTGTAAAGTATTATTTTGCGCATACGCGGGACAAGGACTTCACCTTGTGGAGATTTCATTGTGCGTGAAATCTGCGAGAGTATTCCCATCAGCACTGGTGCCCATTGGCTGCCGTCTGTGACAAGAGAGATCTCGTTCGCGATACGTCAGGGCCACAGTGCAGAGAAGAAGGTTCAGCGGAATAACACTCTTCCATTGACCTTATCCGCCTCACGAGCACTGGGTTGTACAGAATGGCGATCAAAAGCGACGAAGTACTCTATTTGTAAACAATCATTTATCATTATAAGCGAGCGCGTAGTAAAAGGTATGGACACACGATCTATTTCTTGTTCATTGAATTGTTCGGCTTCTCAAATCGTGAGGAGGTTTTTTATGACTTTAGAGTAAAACTACATCTAAATACATTTAATACTTCATTTTTTCATATTATTACATATGGATGCATAATTCTGTCCCGAACTTCCCTTCATTATTCATATTCTTTATATTATCGGATTTACTTCAAATTTGCACCGTTTTGTTCGATAATCTGCTTCCATCTAGACGGTAACTTCATAATACACCGGACCACGACCGTTTTCGTTTGATATTGTCGGATGTGATCCATCTTTCGTTTAAAATGGTTTGGTCACTAACTCTAATCACCTGGGCAATGTAACGAGATGCCACATACTGGTCTATCTCGATAAATTCCATGATTTGATCGGTATTCGTCGTCACAGGTTTTCCGCCGGCTGGCTTATCTATGGTGTCATTTTCACCGGCTCTGAATCGTCGAAACCATTCCTCTGCGGTTCGAAGTGATCACGTGCCTTCCCGCAAAACACCATTAATTTCATGGAACGTTAATTTAACACCATTAATTTGTCTAGCAGATTTGCCTTTGACCAAGGAAACCTTGAAAATAGAGCGAAATTCGGCGTTAGTCAACTCCATGTTTACACGTCTATAACTTTTGACCGCAATATCCAAACTAATCATGCATAGCGTCGTTTCATACGTTATGTCAATACCTTTCAACTAATGTATAGTATTGCTAGATACGAGCTCTGCAGCGCTTTGTACGTATCCGCGAAATTCATAAGACAAAAAGGCGGAAGAGAGATATTTGACAACCTCATATTATTCATATTTGTATTATTATTATTATGATTATTTTTTGTCTGTGAATACAGGCATTCATCTGCTCTATTGCTTTGAAGCACATTCATAACGTATTTTGCGATCAATCGCCAGCTCTCCGCGTCCGTCATCATAATTTTCGTCACGCTTTCTGGCGTGATAGCTTCTATCCTCGTCTATAACTCTAGTCGTGGCTCAGTCCAATGTTCGCACATAAAAAATGTGTGCTCCGCATCGTCCCAAGCCCATCCGCAGTACTTGCATTTTGAAGAGGCGACCCTCTTCATCTTGCAGAGGTACTTACAGAAGTATCCGTGTTCGGACAGAAATTGGGTAAGGTAGAAGTCCACCTCTCCGTATTTCCTCTCTTTCCACGGGTCGATTTCGGGTATTAGTCTTTTCATCCACCGTCCTCTTTTGTCCGTCGTCTACCGTCTCTGCCATGTCTCGATGATCTTCGTCCGTTCTTCAGTCACAGCGTCTTCCCTTCCAACGTTCGGGCTCTGCTAGTAAATTCGCTTCCGTTCGGCCGCGAGCAGATCGATGGGAACGACCCCAGCAATCACGAAAACGGCGCTCTCAGACACCGTCGAATACGCGCACGCGATTCTTAACGCGCCCACCCTTTGTACGCTTTTCATGGTGTTCGCGCGTTTCCTGATATTCATCGCGTCGGCCCAAACCTCCGACCCGTAAAGCAAAATAGAGTGGGTAACGCTCATCAGCAGTCTGCGAACCTTCTGTTTCGGTCCGTTCGTATTGGCCATCAGTCTACTTGGAGCCTTGGTCTTTTCTGCTGCCTTTGTCGCCGCGATGGATGGAGAGCAATGGGTTAGAACTGGCTGCGGCGAAAACGGAGATCGTGTTCCTGACTAAGAGACCTATCCCAAAGATACGCCTTATACAGGTTGGAGACACAACGGTGAGTACCAAAGCAGCCGTATGGTGCCTGGTAGTGACGCTTGATTCCAAGCTGACCTGGGACCAAATAAAAAAAGTGGCGGATAGAGCTGCCCGAGTGCAACTTGGCAGGTGGATGGCCAATGTCGGCGGCTCAGCACCCTGCAAGCGGCGTCTGCTCATAAGGACAGCTGAATCCATCATGCAATATGGCGCAGAGGTATGGGCCGATGCACTGATGGCCCAAAAATATGGAAAAAGAATGGCGGCAGTGTAGCATAGAGGGGCATTACGCATCGTGAGCTCCTACCGTACGGTCTCCGAGTCGTCGGTGATGGTAATTGCATGTGTTATTCCCATTGATCTCCAAACACAAGAAAAGAAAGTTGTCCACCAGGATAAAAATATTCTCGGCAGAATAAAGGCAGCTGCGTGGTCCAGAGCTACCACGATGACCGAATGGCAGAAGCGCTGGGAGAGGGATCCGCGCGGCCGATGGATGGCTCGACTGATCAGTTAGTTAAAGCCATGGTTCCAGAGGTCGCACGGAGAGGTTAATTACCACCTCACGCAGCTCTTATCGGGACATGGTCGGTTTCGATCCTATCTCCACAAAATGGGGAAAGTACCGGATCCGAGCTGTGCCCACTGTCGCGCTCCCCGAGACGATGCGCTTCACACGTTTTTTCAGTGCGAGGTGTTTCGCCTCGAAAGAGAGTGCCTCTAGAGAGATGTAGGGCCATGTCGGCCTGAAAATATCGTCCGGCTGATGCTGGAGAGCCTTGAAAAGTGGTCCAGGCTCTGCAATTTTTGCAAGGGCATCCTGGACCACAAACGAAGAATCGAAGAAGGCGTGTAAGCGCGCAAGGGCGAATAGGATGGCGCAGCCCAGAAGTAATGGCCTCATAGACGGTTCCTGGGCTGCATTTACGCCATCGTGAGGAGGTCTCCTCGGTGTACGCCTGCCGATACCGACTCGCAGCTCTTTTCAGTGCTGTGGGAAGCAGTCGAGGGGAATGCACTGAGCAGGTAGTTTTTTAGTGGGTATGCCCTCATAGGTGACCCGGGGATCGGTCCCTGGAATCCATAAAGGATATTACTCATCCTCAAAAAAAAGTAATATTATTATTATTATTATTATTATTATTATTATCATCATCATCATCATCTTTGTTATTAGTATTCATGAAAGTGTAGAACAATTTTATAGGACTCATTGTAATACTTGAGCCCAAATCATCCAATAATAAAAATATTATTATTTTATATTATATAATATTATTTTCTTATTATTGATAAGAGAAAAACGTCTAGATCACATTAGGTGCCATTTCTATAACGGGGTACTTGGGCCTTACACAAAAGGATTAATTATTCAACGAGATAAGTTAATTTGTAATTAACTTTTTTCGATCATAGGATACTCCATGGTATTTGTAAAAGTTACCTCATTTCCCTATTTTATTTTCAATAAAAATAACCTAAATTAGGCAAATTTAGAAAGGAGGGAATAGACAGTTAATTATAACGAGAAAGAAAATGAAATATATTTATATGAACTAATCATATTAAAATAATTTTATTATACATAAAATTAATTTATTCATTATAAATAATTATTTCAATTATTAACCCTGAGAGTACCGGGATTTTAGATATTTTCAATTTGTATTGTTTGTATAAAAATGTCATCATCGGTCCCCAATTTTAACCCAAACTGAGACTAAATATTTGCGAGTCGGAGCATGACGCATATGTGCGTCATTTCCGTCCGTGACGGTAATGTCCATATTAAATTTTTCGTAATTGAAAAAAATTATTCTATACGTATGGCAACAGTCAACTCGCTACCTTAACGTGTAATGAATGATGAGTCGGGTCATGGATGGTTCTGATGCATGTGTCAAATTGGCGCCTACATATCAATCTACTTCTATGTTTGGGATCACAGAGAACAATACATTCCGCGTGATCTCTGCCAATTCGAACGGTAGTTCAACCTGACCTGTAACGTCAAACAGGAAGGTCCTGCGCCTCTAACACCAACATGCAAGGCTGAACTACCGTTGGCAAGCCAATTTTGCTCATGACAGTGCGTAACGCGCCATATAATTCATGGATCGGGTACTCGGTAATTTCTACAGGAATTCACTAGCGCGCCTCATTCAGTCATACAGCTATCTGGCAAGCATTCTTCAGTCGTTGACATTTCCTCTAAATAATCAGAGCTAGGTGCAGCATGAATAGCCGAAGACAACTGAGGATTCGACTGGCTCGTCCGGGTCACGTGTGGATTGCAGATGTACCGGGTCCTTTTTTATCGCTTTGCTTCCCATTTTCCGAACACTTCGAGCAGTTCTAAGTGCGGCAGCCTATTTCACTACACTTATAACATCTTATGGGGCCATCCTAATTCTTCTTTCTATCTGCAGGACAACGCTCCGGACCTTTCTTGGACTTCGAACTGATAGTTCTAGTCCATTTCTTCTTAAGGGGTGTCCGATTCCATCTCAACGAAATTTTTTCTGTTGTTAACATGTTGATGGTAAATTTTTATCATCCATAAGTTTGTTCCTATCAATAAAGAGAAGAATATAATTAGTGAATATAGATTTTGTATTTTTTTCGTTTTCTTCTCCTTATATGGATTGACATTTCTAGATATTTATTTGCAATATTTTATCACTTATTGCAAATATATACCACTACCTCCATTAGATAAAATTCTACATAAAACTATTATATACGAAAGTGTTTCACGTGAGGAATAGGACGTTTATAATGGAATATTCCCAAAAAGTGGTTCTTGTTTATCTTACCTTGTTCTACCACTTCGAAGAATTTGAAAATGTCTAATATGTGTATAAAATATGGTGTATATGTAATTAAATAATATAAAATTAATAAATATTTTTATCGGTCTTACAGTGCTCTGTAATTAAGAATAATATATAATAAATAATTATAATACAGACTGTTTTTGTTCAATATCACCTCCGTAGACTAATCTGAAATAAAAATTTTAATTAGCTGAAAAAATTGTTTTTATTAGTAAAGTACAATATGACTGTCCCCACTACCTTTACCCAATTGAAGTTACTGCTGCTGTTGTCCGACTTCTGAAATCGCTACGGTTCATCCTCAGGAACTAAAATAAAATGAAAAATCCAACATGCTACTTTATATAAAACATCCGCCCCACCAAACTCAAATTCAATAACATGAATATACAACCCCCCCTCGACACTACATGTTTAAAATCAATTATTTTAATAAAGAATGATAAATGTAATCTTATTTACATAACGCTAACAATAATAAAAACAATTTTTTCAGCTAACTAAAATTTTTATTTCAGATTGCTCTACGGGGATGATTTTAAACAACAACAGTCTGACTGCCATTATAATTGTTGATTAATTATATTGATGTGTATTCATATTAGTAGAAATATATGCTATTTAATTGCATATTATTTTTAATTTATTAGGACTGTAAGGCCGTTAGAAATATTTATTAATCTTATCTAAAATCAGTCAACATAAGCACAATTAACATAATCACAAGACCGATGTCCCTCGTGGATCTCTGTTTTATCACTCTACAATCTTCCGGACATCCTGCTCCTTGGGGCACATGTAGGCCTCGAGGGATGTCTCCCTTTCAACCATATCCACAGACACGCGGACTCGGGCGTGGCTTAGAAATACCATTTGCTGGAAGTTGCAGGGAAACCGACGATTTTTCTTAAACAGTAGATGTTTGGCACGAGTCTTCTATTCATACCTTCTTCCGTGCAGAATCGTTAGTCAGCCTGGTACTGCTGGCCGGTGTGGAATGAGTTTGCGAAAGAGCAAATAATTGTACCGATATAGCAACAAAAACGCACAATATCCTCCAATATATGTAGGTAGACTGCCAGGTGGATAGCTGATGATAGCTGGGGTTGTACACTCCGACTGATCTTCTGAGAGCACTACGCCTCCTGCATTCCTCTGCTCTACCACACCAGTTTGGCTGGGTAGAAGTACCCTTAGGCGCAATCAAGAGGCTTCTAAATTCGGAAGCTTCTAAATTCGATTTTTAACTTCGTCGTTTTCTAATAATTCCAACGAAATTTTCAACCAGCTGTCGAGTTCAGCCAGGAAAAATTACCTTCGGATACCATCCTTTCAACGAAGGACTTTTTGGTCGACTCGTGCTTGAGAAAAACACAAACCGAGTCTTTCTGTTCTTCAACGATGAAGTCTTCTTGTTAATTTTGTATGCAAATTAATTTCATTCCACTTTTCCTGTATAATATCATTTAACAACTCTAAAGGTACATTTGTAAACAAAGATACTACATCCAATGAAATCTTGTAGTTTTTCGGAATAACAATATCTTTCATTTCATTGTAAAAACACCAAGAAATTGTGTTTTTATTTATTTATTCCGAAAAACTACAAGATGATTTCATTGGATGTTGTATCTTGTTCTATTATTTTGATTTTTTGAATGTGGATATTCTGGAACATGGTATTAATAATAAGTATAAACGGGAGAGTCTTGAAAATATTCACATTTCCAGGAATCGAAATAATGTGAATTTAATGTTACAGTATGGTAGATTGGACAGTGTTTATCATTCCTTATTAAATTGATTGGTTTTGGACAATTTGTGTAGAGGGGGAATTTATATTTAATTTACTAAATTTGGTGGTGGGGATGGGTATATATAGATTAGAAAATAAGGTTTAGATTAGTCCTTAATGAGGAGCCGTAGCGAGCTCGAAACGCTGGACAAGTCTTCAATTAGGTAAGGGTGTTGGGGACCGTCAGACTGCACTTAACTAACAAAGAATTTATTATAGAAGAATATTTTAATTTCAGATTAGTCTACGGGGGTGAATGTAAACAAGGACAGTCTGACTGTCATTATAATTTTAATTTAATTTTTTAATTTAATTTTTATTTTTAATTTTTATTTTATTTTTTATTTATTTTTATTTTTATTTTTTATTTTTATATATTTTAGGAGGCGAGGTCGATGAATACCTCCGATAGCGATCCCTGCGAAGTGACGGTAGACTTTTCCAAAGACTTCGCAGGATGAGTCAGTGGCTAAAAGGGGAATACGATGCAGAAGACTTCATCGTTGAAGAACAGAAAGACTCGGTTTGTGTTTTTCTCAAGCACGAGTCAACCAAAAAGTCCTTCGTTGAAAGAATGGTATCCGAAGGTAATTTTTCCTGGCTGAACTCGACAGCTGGTTGAAAATTTCGTTGGAATTATTAGAAAACGACGAAGTTAAAAATCGAATTTAGAAGCTTCCGAATTTAGAAGCCTCTTGATTGCGTCTAAGGGTACTTCTACCCAGCCAAACTGGTGTGGTAGAGCAGAGGAATGCAGGAGGCGTAGTGCTCTCAGAAGATCAGTCGGAGTGTACAACCCCAGCTATCATCAGCTATCCACCTGGCAGTCTACCTACATATATTGGAGGATATTGTGCGTTTTTGTTGCTATATCGGTACAATTATTTGCTCTTTCGCAAACCCATTCCACACCGGCCAGCAGTACCAGGCTGACTAACGATTCTGCATGGAAGAAGGTATGAATAGAAGACTCGTGCCAAACATCTACTGTTTAAGAAGAATCGTCGGTTTCCCTGCAACTTCCAGCGAATGGTATTTCTAAGCCACCCCCGAGTCCGCGTGTTTATGGATATGGTTGAAAGGGAGATATCCCTCGAGGCCTACATGTGCCTCAAGGAGCAGGATGTCCGGAAGATTGTCGAGTGATAAAACAGAGATCCACGAGGGACATCGGTCTTGTGATCCGTAAATCGGATATTGGATATGACAATTCCTAGCAAGACCTAGAGGTTCTTCAAGTGGATGGAGAAGCGCTTGCAATTTGTACATCACTGGTAAAGATTTAAAATATTGAAGGGGAAGATAGAGTTGTGGCTCAACGTCTTGAAAAAAGAGGACTAACAACCTGGGGTCTAATCTGTGCTAATGTGAAACAGTGGTACAGAGCCGGCGCAGAGTGTCGAGGTAAATTGATCAGAGAGACAGAAATGCGGATCCAAACAATGCGTGAACCTTCAAGTGAATATAGTATTTGCCACCTACTGATATGCGATCGGTGAGGTTCACCTCCTCCCCACACATGCTATGCGCGCTCTGTTGACGTATTCCGGGATTTGTCCAGACATACTGAATCCGGCAGGATCAGCAACAATTTAAAAGACGTCGACGGACAAGGCGCGTAGGAGTTTACATGTAGAGTGGCCTCTCAAACTGAAAGAAATTATTCGGTACGGAGAGAGAGTGCTTGGCGGTCGTGTAGGCTATTGATAAATTACGTCCATATATAGGCGGATATCTTTTCCGTGTCGTTATGGACCGCAGTAGTTTGAGGTGGCTTCGTACGGTGCAGAATCCTACCAGCAGTCTCGCTCGATGGGCTATTAGGTTATAAGGGTAATGCTTCGATGCAGATCATCGGAAAGGGTTGTGAAATAATAGGATAGACTCCCTTTCAAGGATGTCCGAGGCTGACGACCCGTCCTGCTCCACTGTCACGTGAGCAGTTGATACCCAAGATTAATGGTTCCAGAGATGGTTCAAGAACGTCCAAGATTGCCAAGAAAATTATCCAAAATCGAAAATAATTGGTGGGCAATGAGATTTCTATCGCCCAGAAGCAGTTCTCGAGGCCATTTTGGGCAACGAAGACGCTTGGAAGTACTTAAAGAGTGTCAAAACAATCCGACAGCCGGACATCCATGTCAAAAAATCTTCGCTGGAGTCAGTAAGTTCTATTGTTCACCAGTATTTTATAATAGAGTTGAAAATTATGTGAAGAACTGTTTTATATGCCAGCAGGCTAAGATAAATCACAGACAACCTGATGGACTGATAGATCGGAGAGTCATAGACAAACCCTGGTAAATGCTCACTGCCGACATCAACCGATCTTTTGTAAAGAGTCGCCTTAGATTTGAGTATATCCTAATGTTACTAGATATCTTAACGTGATGGGTATAATGTGTCACCCATTCGTAAAGCAAATGCCAGGATGATTCTCATAGAACTTACGGAGAATCATACTCAAATTCAGTACGCTAGAGGTCTTCCTGTTGGATAATGGTACAGAATTTAAAAATCGTATAATTGATGACTATTTGATGGGGGCAGGTATACTCCAAAGTTTCACACCGCCATATCATCTGCAGGCTAATCCAGTGGAGCGGGTCAATAGGACATTAAAAGTCCGTATTGTGACGTTCGTCAAAGAATCCCATAATATTCTTCTTTGATATAGAAGAAGAACAAGGGGTAATGGCCAAATTAGGCCCACAGTAGGTAGAACAATAGCCGTTGGACAATGACGGGGACGATGTGCAATTTGCCAACCGCGCGTGAGACTTCATCAGCGGGTGAAGTCTCCAACGCTAAGTTCTCTTTGCAGGACACACCTGCACTTACGAGCGATCCGTTAGTATTTATCCTGGGTAAGCAGCGAGGTCTTCTTCGTAAAAATAAGACGGCGGTTCAACGGTCTTTAGCTTGTCATATAGCGTCCTCTAATAAGAAGGACCTTCCCGAGCGAAGATTCCGCGGGAGACCGAAAAACGAGAGATCACCTTCCCATTAATTTAGTATGTTCTATTAATTTCTGTTACAGGTGCAGAATCTAATAGACGGATCTTGCGTCGCCCAATTAAGGGAACTTAAACGGTGAGATGTGAGGGCAAGGATTAGCCTTGACGATTGTGCATCGGGGCTCCAGAAAAGTCGCAATGATGTACAGATCTGCACCAATGAAAAGATCAGCAATACTGCAAAGCTCTGAAGCACAACCGGCCGATAAAGCGAAAGCTATGTGCTTCCGGGTCCCTCCTCTGAAGTGAATCTGGAATGCGACGAGGGAGACTATGTCCCTTTAAGGCGTTCCCAGTCGGCGTCAAGTCCGTCTCGTTCGAAGGGCGGCAAAAAGGGAAGGAGATCTCAAACTGGAGCTTCAAGTCTAGAGGAGGTGCGTCCTACGCCTGAAGCTTCGCGGTTTGAAGCCACCCTTACCGAAATTGAAGGTTCGTGTTAAGCGTGGGTGTCCTCACCAGAGCAAAATGAGCGACACCTGAGTAGGAGCTGCGGGTCTTGCTCAAAACCAGAGCTGTTCTTCGCCCCTGCCGGAGCTGGAGTTCCGAAGCAAATGTGGAGAATGAAGAGGTCTTCACAACATTATCCACCACTCCTAGGGTGAAAACAGAGGATGACAAGAGAGACGTCATCAGACTTCGGTTACTAGTCCGCTCCCTCAGAAGCAGGATTTTCAGGTACCGGAGAGGACGAGGCTCCATGAGAACGTTCTCGAAAGCTGACTCCACTCCAATATATGGAACGACGCCTCTTGGAAGCCTTGGCTGATTATAAAGCCAATGCTCATATCGCCAAGAAAGCTGAAACTAATTAATACTAAGTAAATTTATCATATTTAGAAAATGAATTGAACTAAAAAATAAAAATCAAATTAAACTAATTTTACAATATTACATAGTAAAATCATCAATTATTTTATACAGTAATAAATAATACGTATAATCCTTCTTAGCTACCAAAAATTCAAAAATTTTTCCTGGAGTTGCATCTGAAACTGACCTACAGCGATGGCGAGCTTCGAAAGAAAGAAAATCTCCTTCACTTAGTCAAATGGGGCAGGAACCTATAAAGCATAAAGTGAGTATTTATCATACATTTAGATGTAAAGCCTATTAAAAGAGAATATAACATTTTAATATAATATATGTTGAAAGAGATTACAAATCATTTGTATTTAAATACACTTATGTTGTTTGACATAGTTGACGTAAATTTACATATTCATAGTAAATTTAACTATATCAACTTTAAATAAAAATATAATCCTTATGAATAAAAAATTAGTTTAATAATAATATGGCAGATTCTTTCTGGTTGAGTATTTCTATTGATTTAAAAAGGTATTTTTTTATTTGAAAAATATTATGTTTGGAATAAGCACGAATCAAATCGGGCTTTGTCTGAGATGAACACGGCGGATAAGATCGAATTTTTAATTGGATAATTTTCAGAGCGTTTTTATTGTTTTTATTTATTTTTATGTTTATTTTTGTTACCAAACTTGCAACACGCGGTCGAATGATGTCGCCTACCAGAGTGAATTTCTTACGTCTCTGCTTGTATAAGAGTCTTTAAGCGTACTACAATACTTCGAGTTTGAAGCTTGAGCACCTATTCTAAGGTTTTTTAGAAATAAAATAAGTTTCAAACACTGTCAAAACAATAAAACTTGCTTTTCGTTATTCCATTAAGTCGGCATATTCTAATTTACTTCAAGTTTTTATTATATTCCTAACGATCAGTATTTTCTCCACAAGTAGAATTATATTCTTAAATTACAATGTTATAACTAATTTTTAATATTTATATATGGCCAGCATACAGAGAGAGAAAGAATTATATGAGAAAAAATAATGAAATCTGGATAAAATATTTATATCTCAGATGTGTCGTTTAAAAACGACTATACGAAAGAAAATAATTTTTAAATTTTCTTGTATTCGTAACAATTCTTTTTCTTCAAAATTGACATAAATTTGACTAAAATTAAAGAATTTCGACGTTTAGTCAAAACAGATCAAATAAGCAAAATAGGGAATAAGAAGTTTTATTGCTTTAAACAAAAAATCTGAGTTAAAGATTTTTTCACCAGTGTCAATTATTCTTATATGAACCTTCCTGTCTCCATACGCTAAACGTATATAAAACTTAAGAATTATTTATAAGAAAGAGAAATCTAATAAACACTGGGACTGAGGTGCCAAATTTATTTAATAAAAATGAAAAACTATTAATATGAATATTATTTTATGTATAACAAAGTGTTAAAGCAATATAATTAAAGTAATATAATCTATATTGATCTGAGCAGAGACCATAGAATAAATAAGCCAAGCGCTCTCATACAGCTCCTATTATAAACTTTATTTCCCTCGACTCGAGGTTAAATTTTGGGCAATAATCAGCCCCACCCTCTGATCGCAGCCCATACTCTTGCGCATCGTGTCTGTCGGAAAGCCTAAGGTGGCAGCACGAACACATCATCTGATTTCGAACTTCTCAATGTTTTCTCAAAGCTATAATGTGACATATATTATTATAAGTCTGTTAAATAGCTTTTTTAAAGAAAATCTTAGAGAACTCCCATCATATTACGAATCATTGCTTTTAGGAAGCATAACCTTTTAATCTCTTTTGAAAATAATAAGAATTTTTCCTCAGCAAGTATTCGGTCATCTTATTTCTAAAACAGTAAAAAGCTATTTTGAGAAAAATTATAGAGTGTTCCTATCGTGACGGTACAGATCAATTATGTACTTTAATTGTAGATATAATTTGGTATATGAACATAACAGCCTTTGTACATATAACAAGAGTTCACTTGCGATCATTTATTTTAACTTTATTAAACATTCATTTGCTTTTAATGAAAGATCGAACATCAATTCAATTTTAATTTCTGTTATAAAATTATTTGAAACAAACAAGTAACTATACATTCACAATCTCTGCTGCACGTTAGTTTTAGGTAAATATATCATTAGATTATTTCGCATGCAGAGCTGCTTTATCCAAGCTTAGTCATTTTGAGAAATGTTGACGTTTCATTTTCTTTTCAAACATCGAAACCGATCATATCAAATATCTCAAGGGATGAATTAGATTCAGAAGAATAAATAAAGATTTTCAAAAGTTATAAATGAAGGCTTACTCATATGTGTACATAGTTGCATATATTAATATAAAATACAGAGTAAAGGAATAATTTTTATAATTAAAGAATATTTAAATAATATTACGTATGAAACGTAATTTTTAATAATTTAAGTTCGGAGAAGTTTATTTTCTCTCGGTCGACCTTTTCGAGACAACTGCGCTCACGCAAACAGTCAGCCGTGAGCTTCACAAATGATAGAGGCCATTTGACAGCAGATCTGGTGCTCATGATTATAAGCACCTCTAGCACTCACGGAGAGCATAGTATGCGCCCTCACTCAATTCTTGTTAATTAAATAATCCTTTTGCAACTGACTGGTACGAGGGCGTGTGTCGTTCTCGCCGAGGATCTCGCCCAAGATCACGCGTTAGCGAATTTTCTGCCTTGTTTCTCCACCATTGCATTACAGTATATATATATATATATATATATATATATATATATATATATGTATAAATTATGAAATACTTATATCGACTATTTTTTTAACAAATATATTGCTCGGTCTTATAATCCTATGATAATGAAAATTATAAAAATTAATCGATAACGCTACAATTACACTGAAGAACAATGTTTAACTCAACTTAATTGGATATGGGTGGTTGAATGAATAGTGAGGATAGTCAGATTATCCTTTCCTCACCATATTTTTCTTTTAGGGTAACTAAAGTCATAACAATTTTATTTTTCAGATTCTGCGATTGTGATTATAAAGAAAACAAGAAAGCCTGATTTTCATTATAATAGATCAATAGGGCCAATGAAAATATTTGTTAGTTTGTTGAAGAGAGTCGAAATAAGATTTTTTAATTATGATTACGTATAGTTCGATTTTATAATGAACTTCATACTTTTGCAACTCTTTCATAAAATGACTTCATTGAATGAAGTATCGTATTAATAATTCTATGAGAATCATAATTATATGAAAATATCTGATTCTAGAGATGGGACGTATTAGTTATATTTTTAGTTCAGTTACACACTGAAAAATGATTCGAGAAAACAAAATATTAGATTTGTCTCATGAATTATTAATGCTTTTACAAACAATATTTTATGAAAAAAATGTTGAATCTAAATTTACTCTAAAGTTTATCTGATTAAAAACCACATGTCAGTTTATTTTAAACAATTTTTTAACTTAAATTGATATTAACTAGCTTTAGTTTTAATAGCATATACTTTACGTTAACAAAGTCAAAATAATGAATATCAAAGAAAGTCATACTCTATGTTCCAAATATCTGCCCTTATCTAAACTATGTATAGTATGCACCACATACCATTATATTGTTTATCTTATGAGGTCTTTTTAGATACAGAAAATTATATAACTATCATGAGAAAAATTATGATTGATCTGAGTGGATTAGAACAAATAATGAAACAAGGTTATGCTGGGATTATGGATAGACAAATTCTACATATAATTCGATTTTTATAGCAGAAGTTTCTACTATACAATTTTTATTTAGAATGTTTCTCTGGTCAAAGATCTAATGTACCACTGTTTACAAACACCCGTGAGACTTTATTTATAACTTTTTAAATCTTTATTTATTCTTCTAAATCTAATTCATTCCCCTTAAAATATTCCCGCCCAGATGCAGTGCAACTATGCCAACGCTTTTTCCAATTTTCAAAATATTTTTTATACTCGTATTTCGGAATGACCATCAATTCCTTTTCCGATTCGGCTTTTATTTCTTCAATCGAATCAGAACCCTGTCCCCAAAGTGGTCTTTTGAGTTTGCTGAACAGTTAGTAGTTACACGGTGCTAAATCAGGCGAGTACAGTTGTTGCGGAAGGATATTGGTTGAATTCTTGAAAAGCACATGTGAGCAGAAAGGGAAATATTCCCATACGTCATATAATGCTTTAAATTTTTGGTGGCTTAGCCGGGATAATAATATACTTTGGTGTTAAATATTTGAAGAAAAATAATATAGTAAAGAAAATTAGCCATATAAATTTTCCTTCGACATGCAAAACAAAAAATTTATATCTACATATAAAATTAAACTAGAATCTCGTCAAGCAAAAAAGGGGGCAAACACAACATAAGAATCGAAAAATTAATTTCAATAAAAAGAATGCTTACATATATAAATAAAAGTTTGAAAAATATCAAAATCGTATGAAAGATTGAAAATTATGTTATCTAAGAAAAAACATAGTTGTAAATGAAAAACAATGAAAACCATGTAGTATTTTCTTCACCATGACAAGCGATCAAAATAGTTAAGTAATTTCCATCTTATTTAACAAACTATTTAATTTAAAATTTACAAAAACATATTTGCGCGATATTTCTAACTGTTAAATATATATATATTGATTCACAAATGCATTTTAAGACATTTCATTGTAACGTTCCTGTCCCCCTCGGGATAGCCTACGCGGTATCTTCCCAGGGTAGTTTGAGAGGGAGGAAGTTTTTCGGGATCGGACGGCGGTTTCAGGAAAATAATTTTACTAGAACACAGTATAATTTTTTATAATAGTAAAGAATATTAGTTTATTGAAAATGAAATCACTCCTCTATCTACAGGATTCTGTAACAAATAAATAAAACACAATAGAATTAATACGAAAGTAAAAACTAGATCTATATATATATTTCTTAACCTAATTTCGCGTTATTTTCCGCGATATCTCTAATATCCGGCGCTATTTACCACACGGATATCCGGTGTTATTTTCGACGCAGGGAATTAATGAAACGAGACAGGTTGATTTTAAATGGGATAAAAACAAGGTAAACTTAACTTCGCTCGTCTTTTGAGGAGCGCCTCACAACCAGGATCAAGAGCTAAGGGGAGCGTTTCTAGTCGGGATAAGTAAAATGCTGGTCTTTTGAGGAGCACCTCACAACTAGGATCACGTTTACTTTAGGAGAGGTAAAATTATTAACCGTCTGTCTTTTGAGGAGTGCCTCGCAACAGAGATCAAGTTAATAATTTCGAAGAGGATTTTTAAAGTAAGGATTATTTCGAGCTCTGGAAAAGTTCTAGCTCCGGGAGGAGTTCGTGTGAAACAACTTCGGGGCAGTTGGTTCACAGGGCGAACTGTCGATTTTGCCTTTTTTCAGGCCCTTTTATAACAAAATAATCGGATAATTCCGTCGCCGTTCGTTTAATTTCGGACGAGGCGCCGAATGATAATAATTATATTGATAATAATAATAATTACAATAATAATAATAACACTCAATAATAATTATTGCTTTACATTTTGTTATTATTTGCAGCCGATGTGCTGCGCATAGTAATAGTATACATGTATACAAGTTTATACATATATATACATATATTTCTATATTGTGCGTACATTAAGTCATTTGAATTAATTAATTAAATTAAATGCAGCGGGTGCATTCGTTTTCGGACGCCCGTTGTATATACTGGAATTCGCGCGTTCGCTACATTCGTTGCGGCTCAGGCTGTTCAGTGAGAGCGTACAGTAGTGTGCGTGTGGCACGTACTAGAGGGGATAGCGGTCGCCGGTCTAATACATTGAACGCGCTCTCTCTTGCCGCGCGCAGTCTATCCCCTCTACGGCATACTCTGTACTTAACTTAGTAGTAGAGAGAGAGACTAGATATCACGTTCTCTCTCTACTTGTTCGAGTTTTGGCAGTTGCGACGACTACCTTCTCCAGTAGTCGTCACGACCTTTGCCCGGTTTTCGGTATTTATTTCGCGATATTTAGTATATTAGTTTTAATGTAGCTTAAATATAAACTATTTAATGTATTATTAAGGTGCTATAAATCTAATTTCGTAGATATTTATACAGTACATCCACGAAAATAGATGTAGTCATCGTTTGAAGTAATAACTTTTATTCCTTTTATGTGTGCGCGTTATATTCGTGTAGAGAATTTTCTCTTTTGTTCGAATGAATTTCCGCGGCCATGTTTTTGACCGTCGCATCATTATTATAATTAAAGCTCAAAGCGTAAGGTCACCAAAAAAAATAAAGCAATTAAACGCATATACTTTTAAATTATACTAATATCTAAATAAAGGAAAATTTATCAATACTTAAATAAAACCTTCATGAGAAATCATTTCAAAATCATACCTAAAGAATTCACACTATCTCTTTACTGCCAGCAGCATATGGACAAAATATTGATGGAAAATACTTGAAAACAGAAAAATTTTGCACAAAGTAAATATTCAAAAAAATTAAATTACTACAAAATTAAGAATAACTATTTATATAGTATTAATAAATAAATAAAAGAGAAAATATTTATTATATATGACACACATACAAACACACACACACACACACACACACACACACACACACACATATATATATATATATATAATACATAATACATACATAATACCTATACCTATATATTAGGTTGTCAAATATCTCCCTTCCGCCTTTTTTCTTATGAATTTCGCGACTATGTACAAAGCGCTACAGAGCTCACATCTGTCAATACTATATATCATTTGACAGGTGTTGACATAACTTACAAAATTACATTATGCATATTAGGGTTGGTTGGGTCGCGAGGCCCAACTCTAGCTTAAGGGAGGTCCAAGCAGGTCCTCTTTAAGGATCCCGCTGGGGTGGTTACTTTTGCAGCATGTTACGAACAGAATAATTTAACAGAATAAGTTTAACAGTGTAGAAATGAAATATAAAATAAAGAATGAATTATTTAGGTTTAAGCACCTATAGTCTTTATATAATAGCGACTTAGTGTACAGGTTCGCCTGTAGCCTAGAAGCCATAATTTACGTGCTCGAATACGTTCGAGGCCGTGATTTTCTGAAAGAAATTTATAACGAAAATTTTAATTTTCTCATACGTGCACTGTTATTACAGTGGCCATGAGGCTGCCTTGCTAGCTTATAGAGTTTGGAGGTTGTGCACGCGCGTGATAAAATTTATCTTTCATAGAAATTCGATGCATGGGAAGGGATGGCGCTATATAAACGATCATATATATTAATAGACGAAGTGTTTAAAATTAAACTCCAGTTTTTGTTCCTTTTCATTTTTGGTGCCGAGACCCGGGACTATTCTTGGGATTTCTGGGGTTAAACGTGTATATAAATTCAATTATAACATTAATTATTTTGAATTTATTTCATTGCATCGAGAAAATGGCTCCGACAAAACGGCTCAGAACTGAAGTGAGTTCTGGAACTTCTGCAAAACGTACTAGCTCATGAAAGAAAAAGGAAAATGCACAGAAGAGAGTTCAGTCAGCAGCCGATTTAAATTCAACTATTATTGCTGAATCAACACCTGCGGAAAGAATGTCGATTACTGTACTCAATACACAAAGAGAGGAAACGTCCAGACTTGAAGCAATAAATAATGGTGGACAAGCCGATCAGCAACAGCAGCATGGTCAACTCTCATCAAATAGATCTGCAATATCTGAGAATGACATCGCCGTCAATGAAGACAGAAATTTGACAGAAAAAGGCAATGGGCAATCGAGTCCTTGGACACATAGCACAGCTTTACCGGTGAGATCTGCACATTTAGCGAGCGCTCAATGATTCGCCGATCCGACCATATGTTTAACTGAAGCGATAGAAAAAACTTTACGCGCGGTCCGTGATGTATCTCATGGTGAAGACAATTCGCGTTTATTAAATAGATTAACTTCCGCAAAGAAACTACCGATATTTTTGGGTGATCAATTAGAATGGATTCATTTTAAAGAAGCTTTTCAAGTATCAACGGAATCCGGCGGTTATAATGATCATGAAAATATAATAAGATTATTCGATGCATTAAAGGGGAATGCAAAAGAAGTTGTAAGCGCGCTTCTAGCGACTAGCCAAGATGTTAACGCAATAATAAATACGCTCGAATTACATTTTGGTAATAAAAAGATCGTAGCCGAAAAAATTGTATCCGAAATTCGAGGTTTGCCTGATATAGAGTCCGGTAAATTAAATCTCATTCAGTTTGCGACAAAATTGCGTAATGCTGTTATCGCGTTTAAAACGTTAAAACTTACGGACTATTTACTTAATTCAGATCTTATACAATTAGTGGGAAAGAAAATGCCATCTGCACCAAAATATGCATTTAATCGATATATCTCCGATAATTCTGCAGAAAATTCTGAATTAGAAAAACTCGCTGATTTTATGTATTCCAAAGCAGAGCTGGCAGCGAAAACGGGTATTTTTAACTTAAATACAATAGAAATAAGCGACAAAAAATCAAATACTGTCTCTCGATTTCGATCGTCGAAAGCGGGTTCAGTTTTTGTAGCGAAACATGGCACCGGAAACGATAAGAAGTATTTTCAATCAGGCAATAACGCGGACAAAGGCTGTGTATTTTGTATGAGAGAAAATCATCGCGTATCAGAATACATGCATTTTGCTTGAGAACCATTTCAACGACGTTGGTTAATAGTAAAAAAACACAATTTATGTTACGGATGTTTAAAGCCTGGACATTTAAGAAATGACTGTTGTAATGCTAAATGCTCGCATTGTAATAAACGACATCATAATTTATTGCACAACACGAAATTTTCTAATAATGAGAGTTATCAACAAAAATCTCGATCGAGTGAAAATAACGCTGCTGAAAATACATACGTTCATGTAGCTCAGAATAAGAATGATTCGGAAATATGACTAACCGTGTCAAATGTATTTCAGAAAATTATTCCCGTATATATATCAGATCCAAGACGGTGTATAAAAACATATGCACTATTGGACGAAGGATCTACCATTACTCTAATAGAGAAATCAGTAATGAGAGACACGAGCGCGACAGGTACAGCTATAGATCTAACTTTACAAGGTATAAATGCGAATCATTCATTAATTACCAATTGTGAAAAAGTAAATATCGAGGTGATAGGTAGTTTCTAAAGGGCTAAAACTGCCTACGCAAACTGTTGATTTAAATTTAGTTGCATATTTAAGAAGAATCGATAATGATATAGAAATTGAAGAATATTATGAACCGAAAGTATGTCTACTAATCGGTGAACACAATTGCAAATTAATCTTTACACGCGAATTTCGAGAATTAAAGCAAAATAAGCTTGTAGTTTTACGCTCTTTGTTAAGTTGGCCATTCCCGAAGTCGCACATAAAAACAACAGTGACTCACGCATCGCGTTACATTTAAGTTCCAAAGAAAATGCAAATAACAAGGAATATATAGAGGAAACGCTAATAAGTGATTTAATCAAACAGTATTTTGAATTAGATTGTGTCGGTGTGAATAATAATTTTAACAAAATAAATATGCATGATAATTCTTTAAAAGTTTTAGAAAATACGTGTGTCTGCGTTGGAAAGAATTGGAAGATCGGATTACTTTAAAAAAATCTCTACGCGCCTGACGAAACCGCGCGAAAAAGATTAACTACACTCGAACGAAAATTAGATCATGATCCCGTCTATTCCAATTTTTATTATTGGGAAATGAAACGGTTTTTTTATAAAGGGTATGTGGTAAAATCGAATAAGCTCGAAGGAAAATCGAGAATATGGTATTTGCCCCATTTTGGCGTATACAACTTCAATAAGCCCGATAAAATAAGATTAGTATTTGACTAAAACGTCGAGCATATACTTAAATAACCAGTTAGAGACAGGCTCGGACCTCTTACAATCTCTTCCTGGTATATTAATTCGTTTTCGTCAATACCTGATAGCATGTAAAGCAGATATATCCGACATGTTTCTTCGCGTAAAGATACGAGAAATGGACAGGGGTGCACAAAGATTCTTGTGGCGTGAAGAGCGTAGAGATATAGATCCTGAGATTTTCGAAATGACGACCTTAATATTCGGCGCAAAATCGTCGCCGTGCAGCGCAATATACGTTAAAAACGAAAACGCGCAAAATTTTATCGAAACTTATCCCGACGCAGTGAAAAGTATAATAAGAGACAGTTATATGGACGATTTTATAACAAGTCAAATAACCAAGGAAGAAGCTTCAAACATTATTCGCGGTGTAATTAAAATAAACAACGCGACAAACTTTAAAATGCATGGTTGGGCTAGCAACAGTAAACGAATAATACCCATTTCACATAATGAAAAGTCGGCCACGGGTCAGAAAGAGATGCGATTATGCGATAGAGGGGGAGATAGAGTATTATGACTATTCTGGGATATACATAAAGATGAATTAAAATTCAATTCTGAGCTGAATAAAATACCTATAGATATTTTAAATAACGATAGGAAACCAACAAAACGTGAATTTTTGAAGGTTATCATGTCGCTTTTCGATCCATGGGGACTACTTGCGTCGTTCACACTTAAATAGAAAATCTTGATACAAGAAATATGGCGTAGCGGTATAGAATGGGATGACGAATTAAGGAATGAAGAATACGTAGAATGGCAAACGTGGATTACTAATCTTATTAAAATTAAAGAATGTAAAATACCGCGATGTTGTGCACCTATACATTCAGCGAATTCAGATGTACAACTTTATATTTTTTGTGATGCGAGTTCTATAGCTTATGCGGCCGCGGCTTATTTACGAATTGATAGTATACATAAAAATATATAGATTGCATTACTCATGGCTAAGAGTAGGGTCGCGTCGTTGAAACCAATGCCAATACTGCGGCTGGAGTTACAGGCAGCTTTAATCGGAAGGAGGCTCGCTAAGTTTATAGAAAGTAAAATTGAAATAAAAATTAACAAACGTTTTTTATGGACGGACTCAACGACGGTACTTTCATGGATAAAGTCGGATCCCCGTATACGACACGTATTTGCAGCGAATAGATTAGGAGAAATTGCCGAACTTTCACAAAGTTGAGAATGGAGATGGGTGCCGTTTAGTGAAAATCCGGCTGATGACGCAACTCGTTTTTCAAATAATGCGCTACGTAAGAATTCGCGTTAATTTTTAGGATCTGATTTTCTAAGACATCCGAGTTCTGAATGGCCAAAACCTAAAGTTTTAACTTCCGATGAAAAAACAAGGATTTGCAACTTGGAATTAAGGAAAGTAGTTCTTTTTACAATAACTCAATTAAAAAATGATTTTTCTATTACTACTAAGTTATTGGGTTTGCAAGGTTTACTAGTAATTGCAAGGCGCGTTAGGAAGATATTTCAAGTTTGGCGAAAAATATCATACAAGCTTCCACAACTACAATTAATAGAAAATTGCGAATACTACTGGTATAGAATTATTCAATCACAATGATTTGAAAATGAATTGCAATCGTTAAGAAGTGGAAAAAATGTTAGTCGTAGAAGTAAAATTTGTAAATTTTTGTCCGTATATTGATTCAAAAGGAATATTAAGAGCGAATGGCCATTTAATTATAGTTACCAACGATGAATTTACCAACAATCCGATAATTTTAGACCAGTAAGCATTATGCACCAAAACAGCTCATATAAGAATACCGTAGAAAATTTTATTACAGTAGTATTGACATTGTGTTTAACGAAATTAGACATAAATATTATATTATTGGGCTGAGCAATACTTTGAGTTCTTTAATAAGTGAATGTTTTGTATGCAAACTGTGTAGAGGTCGATCACAAAATACTTTGATGTCAGCACTGCCTGCGGGACGTGCTGCCTTTCGAGAACGTCCATTTAGCCACTGTGGGGTAGACTATTTCGGCTCTATGAATGTAAAAATAGGTCGGCGAAGAGAAAAACGCTGGAGCGTATTGTTCACTTGTTTAAGTACGCGAGCTATTCATTTCGAGATAGCGTATTCTTTAAGTACAGATTCTGCGATAAGGGCATTACAGCGAATGTCGGCTCGAAGAGATTGTCCCATCATTATGTACAGTCACAATGGAACAAATTTCCGAGGTGCAAGTAAAGAACTTAAAGAAGTGCTAGATGAACTAGATACTCAAAAGTTTTCCGAATTTGCTGCAAGAAAACATTTTGAATGGCGATTTAATCTCCCCGAAGCGCCGCACATGGGCGGAGCATGGGGGCGATTGTTTCGATCCGTAAAAGTCGCTTTGAATGCAATATAAAAGGAACATACGCCCAGCGAAGAAATATTACATACGGTTTTTGCAGAAGCTGAATATACCGTGAATTCACGGCCCCTCACGCACGTGTCTCTAGATCCCCGCGATAAAGCAGCATTGACGCCTAATCATTTTTGAATCGGCACTTCGTCAGGTGGGATAAAATTAGAACGATATCATTTACAAGGTTTATGTTTGCGTAAACAATGGCGAATAGCTCAACATTTTGCTCATACGTTTTGGAAACGCTGGTTACGCGAATATCTTCCGAATTTAATAGAAAGACCATGCCACTAATCCGATAAATCTTTAGGAGTAGGAGATATCGTTCTTATAGTAGATTTGCAAACGCCGCGTAATAGCTGGAAAAAGAGTACTGTCACACATGCTTTCCCGGGAGTAGATAAAGAAGTCAGAATAGCAAAGGTACACACATCTGCGGTGACTATATGAAACCAACACGTAAACTTATTAGATTAATAAGCACGAATATCGTACAAAATTAAATTAATTTTATAGGAGGGGAAGATATGTTACGAACAGAATAATTTAACAGAATATGTTTAATTGTGTAGAAATTAAATATAATATAAAGAATGAATCATTTAGGTTTAATGTTTAAGTTTTTTTAAATAAGATATAGAGATTAAGCGGTATTGTAAAACGATATTGTGAACAAAGTCATAAATGTAAACATGCGAAGTGACCGATGATTCTGATGCTACATGAAACGTGATGGATAAAAGAAAAAAGAAAATTTATGTATGTCTGTATTGATAATGCAAGAAGGGTCAGAGTTCGGGAAATATTAATTTATAGTTTTAAGTAAATTTATTAAGAATTTGTGAAATAGAATTTATATTATTAATCTATTAAATAGTTTAAGATTTCCTAGCAAATTAAAACTATGCATCTCCAGTCTCTGTATAATAGCGACTTAGTGTACAGGTTCGCCTGTAGCCTAGAAGCCATAATTTACGTGCTCGAATACGTTCGAGGCCGTGATTTTCTGAAAGAAATTTATAACGAAAATTTTAATTTTCTCATACGTGCACTGTTATTACAGTGGCCGTGAGGCTGCGTTGCTAGCTTATAGAGTTTGGAGGTTGTGCACGCGCGTGATAAAATTTATCTTTCGTAGAAATTCGATACATGGGAAGGGACGGCGCTATATAAACGATCGCTCGCCCGATAAATGTGGCTTTTTGACTCTCACCCTTTCAAAGGTAAGATCGTCGTGTATTCATATATATTAATAAACGAAGTGTTTAAAATTCAACCCCAGTTTTTGTTCCTTTTCACAGCCGTTTGCCGCATCAACCCAATTTCACCACCATGCCCCGCCCAAAGGCCAAGCTCCAGTCTCCCTAAATTAGGTTAATTAATTAGGATTGATTAATTAGGATTAATTAATTAGGATTTATTTAATTAATTTAGTTTAGTTTAAATTAGTTTAGTTAATTAGGATTTATTACTTAGGATTTACTTAATCTATTATATTTTTACGTACTAATTTGATATGGGGCAAATTTTTTACTAAAAATATAGTTAATGTCAAGTAAAAAGCTCCTTTGATTTATCTCCCAAAAATGAATTTGAAATGCAAAATTTTTGAAAATTCAAAATGACAATTTTTATTCACACCTTGATTATTAGATTTGAATGTATAAAAACCAAACATTCAAACTAAAAATGGTCAGAGTTGCCAAAGTTTATGATTTACATATTAGAAAATGTTAATATTATTTTTTATGTAAAAAAGTTTTGGGTTTAAATTATTTTAAAATGCAAAAGATTTAAGCAAAACGTACAATTTTGAAATTTACAGAGAAGTTAATTAATTACGAATTTGAATGTAATCAAAGCTATTAAAATCTTCAAAAAGTTTGCTCTTAAAAAATCATATCTTTTTCATTTTCATTTTTAGAGAAAGAAGGATTTTTAAGGAAAAAACTTTAAACATTTTTTTGGTGTGAAGTGCACATTTATTAAGCTCAATTTTTGCATGGAACTTATATTAGTAATATTCACAGATATGTCCGTGTAATATGTTATTTGTAATATATAATGCTTACTCATGCCACGCCATTTAGTCGCATATATTGAAAGAACGATAAAAAAGGATAAAGAAGGAAGAATACTTGTAATAAGAAAAATACATAAGATAAAGAACAACAACCCGTTAAAATTCTCACAACGTGGCGTAGAGACGCCACGCCTAGCTTCTTCAAACACAAATTTCAGTTTATATTTACAGAAGGTGGTTTGATTGGTACGAAAAAGAAAAACTTCACTATCTTACATAAGTAAAGCATCAATGATTCTAAGCAACGACCAATAAGGAATAACTGGAACCACAAGAAATAATTAATAAAATTACTAATAATGAAATTAATAAAAATAATCATAATAAATTTAATAAAAAAATCTCAAGAATGAATAATAAACTAAAGCAAATGCCAAATTAATATTTATAAAAAACAATGCAAAATAACAAATTATAAAGCATGAATAACAAATTAAAACAAATAACAAGTTAATTATAATAACGTTTATGAAAGAAATTATAAATAGTAAAAATTATACATAATTAAAAATTATAAACATTACAAAAAAAACTACGTTATAAATATTGAAATAAAAAAAAAGAGGAAGAAAAAATCTCCCAATGATCATTAACGCTAAATAAACCATTTCATTTTTTTTTCTCAAAAATAACTCCCGTGCTATCTCTTCAGGGAATCAGTACATACGCAGACGTCCGGTTAGAAAGTATGGAAAGAAGGATCGAAACAAGTGACACTTGCGACTATCACCGCAATTACAATTATATCAAAATTTATATTACGGTGCGGGGCCACAGTTGTGTTTTTACACGTAGTTTTCGACATTTAAAAAAATGGAACCAATGATTTGTAACGCTGCTGTTACAAATATAAATAAAGAAAAGTATATAAAGAAAATACGACACGCGAAAACAGGAGTAAAACTCCTGATTAAATTAAACCATCGCAACTATAAATAATAAAACTATAAATAACAAATATATATATATATATATATAGAATAAATTCGGGTAAATGATACCAATACTACTTCCGAAGAATTAAGCATCCATACAGAGCCACTAGGTTAGAACTTCTATGAGAAAAAATTTATGTATTAATCGCCAAGGATCGTGACCGTTGGGAATTCAGAAACTATTTAGATAAAAGAATAGACCGATTAGAAAGGGCTTTAAAATTGGAGCTTAAAAGAAGGGAAAGACAAAAAGAAAATAAATACTTAACAAATACACTACAAAGTTACATGGTCTGAAACTAGGCATGTAATAAGCCTAATATTATCAGTTAAAGCACACCAGCCTCTGAGCTGTTGAAATAGCCACGCGTCACTGCCTCTTAAATAAAAATATTAAAACTAACTAAATTAAAAACAAATTATAAAAGGAACTATATGTAATGCTATTCGAAACAAAATCAAGCAATAGCCTCTGAGTTGCTATACACAACCAAGCATTGCTTATATAAATTCTTCTTAAAACATATATTAAAAGCTGCAATGAAAGCAAAGCCAATAAATAGTCTCTGAGTTGTTATACACTAATACGACCAAGCATTACCTCTGAGCTAAAGAAATTGAAAAAAATAAATAAATAAAATCAAGAGTCAAGCAACTCAAATAATTAAAAACATAATTAAACCCTGTTTCACACCAGGACGACGTGTATACAATTATCATCTTCATATTTTAAAAAGAAATTAAAAATAAAAAACGGAAGTAGAAATGTAACTGAAATTCTAAGTCTACATACCTCAAATTTTATTGACTCTTTTATGAAAGTTTTAAAAATAAATCTTAAAAATTCCAGAAACTACAAAAGCTCTCTAATAATAAAAAAATCTCTTATATGTACATAAGAAATGTATCAACCCTACTGGGGAAAAACTAAATCTTAAAAAAATATTAAATCTCAATATTCCAATTCATCAAACGTCCAAAATTTTACTAAAGAAATATAAAAATCAGACACGCACCAATTATCAAAATCAAACACGTAACAATTATCAAACATATTTATTAAATGAGAAACAAATACGCAACGCAGAACTTAAATATGAATGAATTTGAGTTAACGAGATACCAGAAAGATACATAAAGAATAACAATATTATTTATAAGCATGCTATAACTTACCACCTGACCTTAAGAAAGAAAGAACATACTAACGAGACGCATCTAAAGCATGAGCAGCGATTTTTCTGCGAGCTTATACACGCGTATTTAATTTCTGTTTTCGTTCAGTTCTCCGCAAAGACCAAAACTGAAGTCATGACTTGTCCCTTTCTTTCTTATCCCAACCATAATAATTTTATTTTATTTTAGGCTACGAAACTAACCTCTTTTTGATGAATCTCTATGCATATTACCTTTCACATTATTTTTCGTTACTCCGGCAAAAACAATAATAGAGTACAACTGTGGATCTAACACTATGAATATAACGACCACGTTATTGTTAGACGTTAGGATGTAATTTTCCTCAAATCCATCCTGCAAGTCAACTTACTTATCTACAGTTGTTTCAAATTAACGACTTTCAAGAAATTAAAGCGTTACAATTTAAAATAGCAGTGCGGAGAACCATTTATTACTGCGGGATGCATTCGCATAATTCTTTTGTCAATAATGGTGAAATAGAATATTTGAAACAGTCAGAGAGCAATTATTTGTAAAATCGCGTAGAACCAACACCGCAGATTTAAATTTATATACCTATGTAAATTCAAAATTTGTGTACGTGGAGAAATATATACGCACCCAAGTGAAAAAGTTATACAAAGACGTAGTTTTTCAGCGTTGTAACATAGAAAGACAAACTATTAAAAACACGCTTACTATCGCTACTCAAGCTCCTGACAAGTTCGTGTATAATTTCATGAAAGGTCCCGGTTACATGGCTGTTTTAGCTGGAATAGTTATCCATCTGGTGAAGTATATACCAGAGGGAGTAAAGATACATCACAGTTCGAATTGTTACACAGAATTACCAGTCTTAAAGGAGAACTCCATTGTATACATGACTCCTAGGACACACATTCTTAAAAGCAAAAGTACCATAGTAATATGCAATCCCACTCTTCCAGCAGCCTACCAAATAGGCAATCAATGGTATCAAATATTACCTAAACCTGTAGCAGGAATTAGTCCCGCTGTCCTAAAAATCACATTCTGAACCTACTCGGAAATACACAAGCCCCGAAGACCTTGCCACAAACGGAATCTATGCCCAGGAAGACCTAGAAAAACTTCGGGAACCTATTATGTTCCCAGTCGAAAAGGTAGCATTCCTCAACGATGGAGCAAGAGAGATCAACGGATACGCAATAGAAGACGCAGAAGGAACTATCGATAGGTTACTAAACAAAAATGCAATAGAGAAGCTAGTGAAATCCACATGGGGAAGAGTGTGGCAGAAAGCGGTCTCTTTTGGAACCATCAGCGCAGGCATCATTCGAATATTGGTCATAATCCAAGCAATACAAATGTTAATTAGTGTTTCCATAAACGATAATGCGATTCATCAAGTTTATGAATTATCACTTCATCTAGTTGGAGCAGTGTGACTCGCCTTACACACCTATTAATAACAAAGGAAAATAATAAAAGGACAAATAATAAAAAATTGGTCATTGAAGCTACACACCCACTCAACCCTATGCCAGCATCACGGACAATCAAAAACATACTGAGTAGTTTCTTCGCAATAAATACGTAGAACGACGTCGAGATTTTGAGAACCCGTAGCAAGAATAATAACACCCCTTTCTCACAAGTATACTTCATATATATTTCACTTCACTTGAGTATCTATGTACTTTTTCCATGGCAACCATATATCTTTTAATCACCGAGGCCGAACGGTTCTTTTCGTACCTCAACCACTGTTTTTACGTTGGGGGTGTCACGTCTCCATCTATTTTTCAAACATATATACAATATCAGGTTAAAAAAATTTATACACAAAAGAAGACAAGAAGATTTTCGACGCTACACTATTAATTACTTACAAAATAAAATAAAATAATATTCGAAAATAATAATATAAAATTTAATATGCATTTCACAAATTAATGATACATATAGGCACGCATAAATAAATATATAATGGTGCATTGTTGTGTATTGTATGTGCGTATCTGTATTCGAGTAAATATATGATAATGCATGAGCATGTATGTATATATATATATATATATATGTGCACGTGCGCCCATACTGGTGTATATGCATACGGATATGCATTTATATGAGGATATATATATATATATATATATATATATATATATATATATATCTACTACATATACCAACAAATATTACAAACATAAATAAATATTAAGAAATATATACATTTAATCAGTAAGGAATTATGTCAACTATATTAACTATTACAATTGTGAAGTATATATACATTATAGGTATAAATATTATAAGTATAGACAAACATTAATAAATGTAAACATTTATTAACGTTCTCGAGCGAAGACTACATCATTTTGCGAACGAATTGATATATATTATGAATAGTTACGCAGATATAAATGCTTGTAAATCATTGAATTTATTCAATTTTTCGTAAAATTACGTACCTTTTACAACAGTTTTTTTATTATAAAATTGTTTTGTATCATTTAAGTATATGCCATAATTTCAAGCCAAAAAGCATTTATAACTTGTAATAATTCTTCACTAATTTTTATAAAAAAAAATAACACGGCGGTGTATATCTATATATATATATATATATATATATATATATATATATATATATATATATATATACGATGATAAGAAGATATCGGGTGGTACAGATAGACGCTGACTAGGCTCTGGTGCAGTAGAGAAATTGTCACCACAGAACTAGCCTGCACAGTTAATTTCAAGTCCCGTGCATTGCTCCGCATCCAATCATAGAGCCTCATGTGACTGCATCGGCACCTTGAGGAACTATTTACATCGAACTTTTATAAGCATGAGCACGGCGACGATCAGCAGTTCGGAGGTAGCATTCAATTAGAAACCACGCGCCTCCACTATAAACCCTCTCTTTTATCTACTCACTTTATATACTCATTCTAGGAGTGTTCACTCTAAGAATGAAAGAAAAAAGTAACTCAAATTTTATCAATTTTTGAATCATTGCTTTCCAATCTTTCCCTATCAGCAAATATGGGGAAGTAACTGGTCCGCCCATAAAGGGTAGGACACACAAATGTCTTTTCTTTTTATTACGCTTTTTCCAATTAATAGTAGGGAAGTAAGGCGGTAGACCGAGCCGGATAAAGATTCCGGAAAGAATTCGTAAAGCACTAGACCGCGACAATCAAAGAAAACAGTGAGCGTAACCTTGATTTTTGAGCGACTTTGGCGTATTTTTTCGGTCTCCGCTCTCGTTTGGCATGATATTCGCTCGATTAATCGGTTGTTTCTGGATTGTAAACGTAGACCCAAGTCTCATCTTCAGTTATTATGCGTTCCATCTTGTCCTGATAGCCCGAAAGCATTGTTTCACAGACCTTCATGCGATGCTATTTTTCCAAAATATTGAGTGTTTTTGGTACTGATCGAGATTTCACTCTTTTCAGGTACAAAATATCTTTCAAAATGGTGTTGACTGATCTATTTGAAATTGCAACAATATCAGCAAACGCTCTAGTAGTAAATCGATGATTTTTCAGAACCAATTCTTTGATTTTTTCCACTTTGATCGTTTATTTCCGGATTGTAAGCGTAGACCCAAGTCTAACATCCAATTATTATGCGTTTCACCTTGACGTGATAGTCTGACAGCATTGTTTTACAGACCTGCATGTGACGCTATTTTTTCAATTCTTTGATTTTGTTGACGTATAACCCATCAGTAGATGTTCTTGATCGCCTTTGATGGTAAATGAAGATAATTGAATGCCATTTAAGAGAAATAAACCTGACTGTACCGCCAACTTAAAAATAACAATATTTTTCAAAATTGATAAACCAGGGGAGTTTGAATTGAAAAGTTTTGCTCATATTTGTACACAGTAGTACGACATAGACCATTCAATTTCTTCTTGAATTCTCCGTAAATTGAAGAGTTATCTTCAATAGTTGAAATACTGAATTCAAATTCTCGATTTCGAGAAAATTGGCTCTTGTTTGATGTTTACCAATATTTATGAATAATCTTTGACAGATCTAAGAAGCATACCTAGAGGTATAGGCTGATCAATGTATCCATAGTCTTTGATAAGTTTATTATCTTTTCAATATTATTTCACTCAATTTATTCAATTCATTATTTCATTTATGTTAATCAATATGCATCTAGCCAGCTTATTCTACAATTAAATTTTTATAATTTTAATAGGAGTAAAGTCAAGCGATTATTTAATCATAGCGTTTAAGATGATGTTCTTGCTTCGGCCAATCTTTACTACATTGAAATTTTATCTAATATCCTCAAATATATCACAGATCGTATTATTTATCCGATTAGTAGATTAGGTGAGATTAGTGTATGCAAAAGAAGAACAAATAAATCCTGATGGTGTACCAGGATTTGAATGTACAAAAAGTTTCTTTACGATTTGACCAATAATCGCGACCTCGATATTGTCTTAGCATAATTATTGCTCTTTGATAGTTCAAGTCTTACTGAATTTAGAAGAATATTTAAGATTTCTATTTATAGTAAAGTCAAATGTTAGAATCAAGATCTTGAAATTGCACATGAAATAGCTTCTAACTACTATTAGAGCTATATTTTAAGGCCCTTAGATTTTCTAAAAAAACTAACAGCCTACTTACTCTTATAACTCATTGGAACAGAGTGAGATTTAAAAAAATAGGTTTATGTAAAATCTCTCAATGAGTCAAATTTAAAATTGCTGAAAAAATTATTACAACATTTGGATGTAGTATAATCTCGTGCGTTCAATGACGACGAACCAGTAATACTAGAGAATGAGCTATAAAATTCCTTAATAAGTTTCGACATTATAGCTTGCGAGAAGCAAAATAATATTAAATCTTTTTCTGTGTACAATGACAGAAATAAAAATTTCAGCTCCTTCATACATCGATCTTATGCTTATGTTCCTAAATAGCTTGAAAGAAGCTTAAAAAATTTACTTGTTATTTTTCGCCAAGACTATGCTAAATTGAAACATCTATTTACTGATCATGTCAATTGCGACGTGAATTACATAAAGCTTAAGGATTTGTGTTCGAATTGCTGGAACAATGGCAATTACAGTTTTTGAATAATGTATAAGACTGCAGATATTGGAAAGATTGTTTTAATATTACTGTAGCATGTTTTTAGACTAATCTACTAGTTCTATCTTAGATTGGAACGGCGATAGGACCACATCAAAATTAAACTATACTTCATCAACCGATAAAAGCTTGGAATGCAGTCACGTGTAAATATAATTTCTTAAACTTTAGAAATGACGGATTCGAAATAGCTGTAAGAAGGATTTTCTGTTTCCGCAAACGTTTATCTTTAAAAAAAGACGTAAAGTTTTTCTACAGAATTTCTTTCCATGCTCGGTTAGAATTCGCCAGCGAATACAGATAATGATTGTTGGAATTTTTCTATTTGATAGTGAGGCACGAACGTATAAATGCTGCTTGATGGCGAAGATAAGAGATCGCTTGATGTTTTTTTTCTTGTCCGAGTTCGCTTTGTATATCACGGATCTGTACATATTCAGCAAGTATTTTTATACGGAATTATTTCGCTATAAACAAAATTATATACTCACTTTGTCTTTTTCATCGCATTTACTGAATGATTTATATGGTAAAAAAATGAATCGAATGAATAACTCGATTGCATAGTATAGACTTCAATGACTTGGACGACTTGAAATACTTTCACTCAATGAATAATATTAAAAAAAATCTCTAATAATTTCTTTAATAAAAATTTTCATCATGTTTCTATCGCCAATTACCTTATGGCATACAATTACAATCCTTCAAATTATCATTCTCCATAAGACTCCGTGTTGAAACTGTAATCAATGTAATGAAATTTTAATCAATAAAATTTCTTGAAATTTTCATCAAATAAATTTTACAATCAAAAACGTTGAGCCAAGTTTCATAAATTTTTTATCATCAATATTCAAACTGATAGAACCTCTTTAATATATAAAATTAATATATAGATATATAATAAACAAATCTTCTGTTTTCGTTGCTTCAATTAAATTATTTAAATAATTCTTAATCATTTAAATCATTTTTTCAAAATGAAATTGAACAGTTCTGGCAGTAAAAAACTATAAATTCGTTCTCTATGATGATATAAACTTGATTTTCATGTTTTCTATTTTTCTGCTTTAAATGAGATAATCTAAGATAATCAAAAAAAAGTTGTCACATCGGTTTTTATAATGTTGAAATTATTTAACAAAGAAGTAGCATTAAATTATGTGCGCGAAATGAAATATCGTTCGTCGAAAAGTCAATGTCAAGAGCAAGTGTTTTTGAGTGGCACAAATTGTTTCAAGAAGGACGAGAACGCTTCCATCAAAGACGAACAAGAACATCTACTGATGGGTTATACGTCAACAAAATCAAAGAATTGGAAAAATAGCGTCACATGCAGGTCTGTAAAACAAAGCTGTCGGACTATCACGACAAGATGAAACGCATAATAATTGGATATGAGACTTGGGTCTACGCTTACAATCCGGAAATAACCGATCAATTGAGTTAACATCGTGTCAAAGCAGAGCGGAGGCCGAAAAAAACTCGCAAAAGTCTCTTAAAAATCAAGGTTATGCTCACTGTATTCTTTGATTATCGTGGATTGGTGAAGGAATTCTTTCCAGCAGGCCAAACGGTTAAGAAAGAATGTTATTTGAGTATTATGCGTCGTTTGCGTGAAGCTATGCGTCTCAAACGACCAGATTTATGGAAAGACAACTCTTGATTTTTGCATCACGATAATGCACCTGCTCACACGGTATTGATTTTACGTGAACATTTGGCCAAAAATTACACCAATATCGTTCTGCAACCACCGTACTCGCCTGATTTAGCACCGTGTGACTTCTGATTGTTCAGAAAACTCAAAGGCTACTTCGGGGACACGGTTTTGATTCGATTGAAGAAATAAAAACCGAATCGAAGAAGGGACTGATGGCCATTCCGGAATACCAGTATAAACAATGTTTTGAAAATTAGAAAAAGCGTTGGCAGAGTTGCACTGCATCTGGGCGGAATTATTGTTAGGGAGATGAATTAGATTTAGAAGAATAAATAAAGATTTTAAAAGTTATAAATAATGCCTTACTCGTATTTGTACACAGTAGTATATAATATTTTAAATTCTATGCGGAACAGATTCTGTAAAAATTAAAAATTGTGCTTATGCCGAATGTTCTAATTTAAATGAATAAATATTATTATTTGTCTTACAGTCTTTATGTAATAACTAGCTCTCTCCGTTTCGGCTTCGCCCGAGATAATAACGCCCTCGATTTCTGAATCAGATCAATAATATCTAATTAAAAAATAGAATGTATATAAAAATCTATATTACTATAAATAATTTACCATAATTTAGATATTGTCACTTCTATATAAAAAGCTGATTCAAATCAGCGTGCACTTCAAAAAACTGATATTTCACCAACCATTTTATACACTATATATATTTTATACACTATATATATAAAGATTTTAAATGTACTTCTACAGAGAGCATCATATTTAGACGATAAAATATGTCTCGGGACGACTGTTATAGAAAGTTTGGTGTTGGAGAGGTTAAATATGATGTCCAGATATCTAGCGATAACTTCTACTGAGAGTTTCAGTGTTCGAATGATAGAATAGGAATCTCTTCATAAAAGTTGTCGCGTCATATCTGGATATGTCTTCTACCATTCCAACATGCAACTCCCCGTAGAAATTATCCCGGCTGGATATCGTATTCTATCGTTCAAACATGAAACTCACGTATAAGTCGTCCCGGCCTTCAATGTTCTCTCCGTGAAGCGTTCCAGGTCTCTCTTCTGGGATTAAATCTTGCCGGCTCTCCCTTTTTTGTTAATATCAAAGCTGTCAAATCTGCTAGAGTTACTTGTTTTTTTTATCTCTTTCGCTTTATCATTGTGTAACCCCACCACTCTTGATCGAATACCTGGAGTTACTCGACCTGCCGAGGACTATGCAGCTGCCCTGACCATGCATTTTTTTACCGGTGGCCTTGCCTTATGCCGCTTGGTTACTCCTTCTTGAACTCTATTTGCTGGCCAAGTTGCAGCTCGTCAATCGAGTTAAAATCATTACGATCGATCTTGTCGATGAAAACGGGATAAAGATTTCGGTAGATCCTGTGCAATTGTGTGTCGAGAGGAATATGTACAGCCAATTTCTCTAGCAGTACTCTTATACCTATTAGGTAAGCCCCGATTGACTCGTTTGGTCCTTGAGTTCGGTCTCTGATCTCATCCTCTAGGCGCAGTGCGAAATCGATCGGACAAAATTGGCATCTCAGTACTGCTTTGATACCCTCTATTATATTTAATAGTTCTCCTCCAGTTTTTATATATCGGCCTTGGCCATATGCGTGCTGCTCCATATAGGACTCCAGGTCTTAGCTTTAGCACGGCCTCTGTTGGGTGGTCTAGGCTCCATATAACCTCTTTCAATGAACTCATTGACATATTCTCGATATTCTTCGAAGAAACGCACTTGCCATTGGCGAAGTCTTTGATCTACTCGAGTTACTAAGTTAGGTACTATCGAACATGTTGATTGTATTTCATGTAGTTGGCGTAGTGTTTGAGACGAAGGTTTCCGTATTCGTAAGTGGTGTACTTTGTTGTATATTCTGGGCATGTGCCTTCATTAGCTTTAAATATCGCTGCATTGCTGCTGCCAAAGTATTGGCATTATCCTATGTTTCAGGTACATAGTTGCCGTTGTCCATACCGGTATTATGCGCCGGTAGTGCGCACTCAGACGTGGGGTTGCTTTACTGTGGGGGAATATATGGGAATAGTGACCATAGGAGCGGTATAGTGCTTCAGCTTTGTTTCATATTTCATAAGTTTTTATTTCCTACTCTTTCCGATTTTCGGTTACGTGTATCAGTTGCTGATCTTGTAGCGCATATTATTCTATTGTCTACTTTCGTTGAGTTTAGTATGTTTGTGATGTGTCGGCTTCGTCGGAATCCTTCCATTCCGCTGCATCTTTTCCGAAAAGACGGTGTCATTCATGGCTAACTAATCTGTCGCGAAGGATATCTGGAGACTAGTCCGGTCTTACATTCTCATTTCGGGCTTCTTCTAATAGCTCCTCCTTGTTCATCTATCTGAACACGCTATTCAACCTTTTCTCTTCATTTGCAATCATGTTGCTTTTACCCGGTGTAATTGCCATAGTGTTTTTTGTTTTTTAAAGTGTCGGGTTCTTCTATTCAAAGGAAAGAAAAATAAATTCTTCTTAATCCTTTTAATTAGTTATATTCAGTTATTTATTTAAATATTATTTTATTTTAAGGTTAATTGTTAATTTAGCTTAATTATTTAATTTAGTTATAAATCTATTTATTATGTATTAACTATTTTTTTATTATACTTTATATTAATTTATTTATTTATCTGCATTGATTTATGTATTTAGTTCAAAATTTGTTTAAATTATTGCACTCGCCTATGGTTATTTCATTTCTTTGATTTCCGCATTAGTCTAATTATCCATGAAACACAGATATTATCGAATTCATTTAAATCATTTATAATTGCTTATGATTACTATGGTGATTTTATTTATACTGGTAATTTATTTATGTCTGTGTTATTGAAAATTATTTATTTATTTTGTCCCGTTTGACTACAATAAAGCTTTTACGAGTTTTGAAATTGTTTAAATTACTGCGATAAACATACAGCAAAATTACATTTCATAGTTCTTAGTGAATATCCCCCTTCAATAATTTCAGTGAAGTTTATTTATTGTTAATATTTTTATTGCAAATTTATTTCTTATGATATAAATAAGAAATAATAAAGAGCAATATTATAAATAGAAATATATAAATAGTAATATTATATTGCTATTGTTAATGTAATTGTTGTTATTAATTTTATTAACTACTTGTCATCACTTGAGTCGTTATTATATTTTCTGGTTACCAGTAATCCAGTTGTTTTACCTAATACACCCACTATTGTCATCATCAGGTATCTATTAAATATTGCAAAATGATTTATGCGATGATTTGGTATTTTGTAGTAATTTCCAATCACTAGCAATGAGGATACTGTCTATTCAGTTCTATATATTCTATTCGAGAAGAAGATTCTTTATTTATTACTCTGAACGCGTGAAATGTAATATAATTAGGATGCATGGCACTGGACTCGATCTCGAGCGGGTTCTGTTGCGGGTTATGACTTAGCGTGTGTACAGGACGAGTTGGTGCGTCATGGAGGTGAAAAGGGGGGGGGGGCAATCCGTGGAGGGACGCGGTGTAGGTTAGGAGGGCGTGTGATTTATTAAAGAAGTACACTACAGTACTTGCCGTGCAGAAGCTGTACCATATGATCAAATTTGGTGGTAAAGACTGGTGCATTTAAACTCCTCGCGTAAACTGAATCAATACGTTTTTTTGTCCTATATTGGTACAACCTTTCTTGATGTCCGTGTGAAATTTGCGCACCATTTTTTCAGTTTGTCTAGCGATATTAACTATTGAAAAAAAAGTTGATCAACCAGTTTGCTTGAAATTTTGTGTTTACAATGGAATTACGGCTACGGAATCGTTAAAAATATTGCAGAAGTGTTTTGGGAAGTCTACTATATCACGAACGCAAGTATTCGAGTGGCACAAAGCATTCAGTGAAGGTCGTGAAGTCGTCGCAAACTTGCCTCATGCAAGTTGCCCATCTACTGAAAATCAAAGTGATGTTCATCGTTTTCTTCAATTAACATGGGGTGCTTCACCATGAATTCGTTCCAGGAGGTTAAACGATCAATAAGGAGTACTACTTGGCCGTTTTGAGGCGTCTACGTGAAGCAATTCGTCGTAAACGACCAGATTTGTAGGCAGGCAATTCATGGTTTTTTCACCACGATAATGCGTCGGCACATTCCAGCATTATTGTGTCTGATTTGTTGGCCAAACACAAAATGAAAGTCATCGCTCAGCCACTGCATTTTATAGATTTGGCTTCTTGTGACTTTGTCCTCTTTCCGAAACTCAACTTTTGCGTCGTAAACAAACATCTGACCAACACACACTAATGAAGATATGGTGCATCAAAAAAGGTTGTACCAATATAGGAAAAAAAATTTTACCTCGAAACTTTCACTCCTCGAAAAAATTGATTCTACGATGAGGTGAACCTCTCCTTATTAGTACAGGTTAAAACATTACTTCTATTATTTATAACATATTTCATTGCAAATAAGCTAATATATACTTAAATAGATAAAGAGGTATTAATTAATAATTAATAATTGATAATATATGAAGAATTTATATTAAACATCGATATTATTCTAGTTTTCATTACAAGATAATGGTTCTGCAAAGTATTTTCAAGGTGTCATGCATACACCCCATGTGGGAGACAAAGTTACTCAGGTACGTAAATCTTAAATTTTTTAATAAAAAAAAACATCATGTGAAAATCTAGTAAGAAGTGCATATAATTCACTAATACAACTACTGTATAAATTTATGTATTTAAATATCTGAAAATAATGAAGAATTAAATAAAAAATTAGTAATGCATTTGTATACATTTATTGTAAGTGATCTGATGAGTACTTAGCCTACAAAAGAAAAACAAAAGTTTTAGAAAAGTGTATTTGTCAATAGACTTTCCCCTTACTTCAATTTGGTTAACCCAACTATCATCATCTATCTTCACACGAAAAGCAAAAACACCCCAAACGTTAGTAAACATATGTACAATAAACTATTGACAAACAATCTTCAGTGGCCAGTTAACCAATTAATTACAGCTATAGTATATATTTTAATTGTAAAATAAAATTAATATATTACTCTGTCTTTATTCAAATGCAGTTTGTTAAATGGTATGATTTGGACAATAAATGACAATTCTTTTTATTAATATAATGGTCCTGGCCTCGCCTAGAAATGGTGCCAGTACAACTAATTTGTGGTTTGTATTCTATAGTAATACATGCCCCTAACTTGTGTATAATTTTTCAGAACAATTTCTCGGCTAGTATATATTTAGCCTACTAAATACGAGGCCATTATTGCTTACCTGAGCATGCATAAAGCAGAAAAGCGTATGTTCATCAATATTTGTATTTAAAAGGACTTCAAATTAAATAAGAAATAGAATCTATATTGTAAGACTCAGCGAAATAGAAAAAGGTTGTATAAGCACTACTGATGAATCTCTTTCAGGAAACCTCGTTGAGGACATAACTCCCGAAGTGAGTGAAAAAATTCACATGATGGTGACAGAGGATCGTAGATTAAAGATGTATAAGATTATTTACTAGATTATTACAATCTTAATAGAATGCACACGCAACACTTTACATTAACATTTGAATATGAAGGAGCAATTTGCTATGTGGGTGCAAAAAAGCTGATTTGAAAGAAAGCTATTTATATCACGAATTTGGCGCTATACTCGTATAAGCGGAGCTCGAATGAAATTTTTTCCTCGATTTATAAGAATAGATGAAAGTTAGATTCACTACTACACTCTTGAAAACAAAATTTTATTATATACTACAAATCTGCTTGGCTCAGCACATCTCGGTCCTTGGTCAATCAGCACGCAACTACATCGCAGTATATAATAAAGATGAAATTTAAAGAAAAAATCTATTTCGCCGTCTCGTTCGACACACCAGAGATCGAAATAAATTTATATCTTCTTTAAGTTTTTCCATAGGAATTATTCGTATTTGATTTTTCTTTTTAAATTAAGTTAACTATTTTATTTACATAATAAAACAACAAATTTATTTATTTAATAAAATGAACAAAATGATAATACGAAATTAACATAAAATTAGAACTAAATAAATATAAAAAATCCTCGCCGCTCTTTTTGAGGATTTAGTCGAAGCTTCGAACACCTATAATTAATGCTAAATGAGTTCCGCATTAGACCATTATATTTTTTTTTATTTATGCTATTATAATTCTCAAGAGAGATTTATTTAGCTACATTGACCATTACATTTAGAATTTAGCTTAATTTATTTAAATTTATCCCGACACGGAAACGACTGTGCTATTCCAATTTTTGTTAATGAAGCGTTTCATGCATTTTAAGTTAGCTCTTTACATTTCGATTTCAATCGATAGCTTTTTTTGTTGTAAGCTTCCTGGCACGTTTAATTCTCTTTCAAAATGTCAATATGCTAGAGTATAACTAGTGCTGTCATGAATAATTGTGCTATACGCGAAGCAAATTCGGTATAAGTATTACCCCATGTTTTATGGGATTTGTAAAAAAAATTGTTTAATTTTTGTCTTGACTGTACAATTTACCCAATCAATGAGATGATATTATGGTAAATACAATGACATTGTGCGATGTATAATTTTCAGATTTTTCAAAACTTCGCGAAATTCATTCGAAATAAATTACCAATCGTTATCGCCTACTATCATAAGCGTGTATTGAAACATAATAGAATTTATACTTTGATCGCCCATACGATGATGACACCTATTGCTTTTCGTAACACTCGTATTTTGATCCATTTCGTTAATGGATCTTGCATTACTAAAGAAATAGTATTTCCATAATTTAAGCATGGGAAAGACCTTTCAAAATCAACTGAAACCATCATTTCTTGGTTGTTCAATGTTTGTCGCATGTATTTTCCCTACACGCACTCATTGCTCTACTTTATATTGCATGTAATTAATACACGTGCGTAAATACCGGGCGACTTCCCAAAAAATTGCGGGCTAATACAAATTTTTGCTAATTTCGTTAATTTTTTAGCTACTCCTAAATATCCTGCAACCGGATCATCAGGGTTTTTACATGATATTCTGTACTTTTAAAACCAGTCACATATATTTTCCATTCACTTTATTGGATGTCTTTATTGGATTCGTGGAAGTCAAGTGTATGAAATATGTGGCGATATAATCTTACATTTTCTATACTGTAATCCGGATAATCTGTCTTCTCGCTTTTGACGGAATTATAAATTTTCTCGTACTATTTATTCTGTGCTCATAATAGTGTTTATTTCTACTGAATTTCAAGAGAGAATATCGACCACGTTATGTTTCGCGCCTTTTTCATTCTGAACATGAAAATTCCATTGCGTTAATTTGAGGGTCCACCTTCCTGATGGATTATCAAATTTTTCAAGCCACTTTAGAGTTTGGTGATCTATCACTATTGTAAACGAATAAGCTACTAAATATGGGGATCATTTTCCATATCTCCTAACGCATCGATAAACATTCTAATTCTATTACAGAATATTTTTTCTCGGCAGCGTTTAGCATGCAGCTTGAATAAGTAATCACATGCTCTTTGTTATTGTGCATCGTGCATCTGTCTTTTCACGGCTTCCAGGTTGAGTAAATTCGCATCAGAGTAAAAGAGGAAAAATTAGAGCCTCCATTAAATTTTTCTTCAATTCTTCCAATGCTCTTGATTGTTACTCTGTCCATATTCAATTTATCTTCTTTCTTAATAATATATGCTGCAGCCTTTGATATATTTTTGATACAATGCCTGCAACCTTTCTGGTTTGTCGCTAGTTTGTTGCTAGATAGCTAAACTTACTTTAATTTTCTCAGGATTTATTCGAATGCCCTGAAGATTAACTAGATACCCAAGATACGTAAGTTCCCAATGTGTAAACTTGCATTTATCCGGGTCAGCTGTTCAGAACTTGTCTTTGTTTTTTATACATCTTCGGCACTATAATTATATCGTCGAGATATACAAATCATTTCGATGTACATGAGAAGTAATGACTCTCTCTAATAGTCTTTAAAATGTTAGTAGAGCCGTATGTAAGCCAAAACGTATTGCATGAAATTCGTAAGTTCCAGGCTTCATCTTGGAACTGTAAAAACTGTAAGTTTTTTACTTTTCAGAATATTTATGTACTTATGTTTTTGAGAAACTAACTACTAATATCGCAATGACGCTAGATGGAAATTGAATATTTATTTCCAAATAAAAAATATTTATTCCATGAAAAGTCGAAAAAAATAATGTTTTTCCGAATTTGGTCAAATTAAAAATCTAAAGCTTGAGCTAAATGATAGAGCCCATTAAAATACTTTTTTTTTAATATTATTTTGTCGGTACTACAAATATTTCTGGATAGCAGAAGGAGCGATGGACCAAATCCTCCCTAAACGGTATGTAAATTCGTGAAGATCTATCAAACGCACATATGCGCGGAGATGTTCATACATTATGCCCCAGCACGTGGATTTAGCTGTGATGGAGTTAGCACAACACAGGATATCTACGTTCGTGAGCTGAAAGAACGTAAGTCCACTTTAGGCGTGATTTGAATCTAAATGACGTTTATGATCGGATGATGGCCAGAAGAGGAGCCCACGCGAGGGCCGAATTTATTGCTTTATAAGAAATAATAATAGTGTAGGGTTGATTAAACTTCAATCATTTATATAAAATTATGTATAATTTTCTTAACATCATTATTGAAATAAAATACGCTTACCTTAAAAGAAATTAACTGAATGGACATTATCAATAATTAATCTATGTTTTTGAATTCAATTAATCTAAAAACAACTGTTAATTGTACACTATAACATTTTTCCAAAAGTTTCTCTGCATACCAGGTGACCGGTATGAATTAAGCGTGTTTTATGAAAATAAAACACTAATTTTAATGGAAAAGTTTGTAACGAGGTGCGAATCCCGCTCGTCATGTTCTTCTACTTACTGCTACTTTCCTCTGCTTCCTTCCAGGGCGAGAACTCGGGCTGAGTTATGTTATAGATATATGCATGCTATATATATGTGCTTATCATTATATATCATTATATCATTATATTTAATTATTTTTATGTATATAAATATATTTTTTTTTTTTGTGTTTTGTATCTAGGTATCTATATGGTTGGCTTTCTATGATAAGAAAAAAAAATAAACAGAAATAAAATCTCAAGCATTCATTTATTACAAAAATTTTGCATATAATTTTACATTCGCCGAATCGTGGCGTCCGACATCTCCCGCGCCATCTCGCATTCACGCTCGTAGAACTACCCTCTCTTCCCCGTTTTGGTGGCCGCCGCTACGTAATTTTCTCCCCGCGTCCCATTTCCCCCGCTTGCACAACTTACAATAAAAACAATTATTTAAATTAAAGGTTGCACAGGCCCACTCACCCGCTACCGCTAATTACGAGAGCGTCCCCTCGTGCGCTCGCTGCTGCTGCCTTCTCGATCTTCCGCGATAGCTCCCGTGGGAGAGAGAGAGAGAGAGAGATGGATGGGTAGTTCACAGAGAGAAAAAAAAAAAGTTCGTATCGTCCATACACTACTCGCACTGTTACGCTCACTCCACAGTCCTCGTCCACGTTTCACTTTGCTTCCCGACTACTTTTTACTCGCGCACGCCACACTTCCACCTTCCGCACACTTCACTTCCGAAAAATCTATTCAACACACAGAATAATTAGATTTGGTTTTGCGAAAATGGCTGCGACACGTGATGCTTCAGTAAAGTTCGAAAATCTTCTGAAGTCTTCTTCATCTTCATCCTCGATTCTCCAATCACCGCTTCTCTTTTCGCTACGCGCCAATCATCATTCTTCTTGCCCGATGTGCGCCAATCACCGTCCTTCTTTCCCTATGTGCGCCAATCCTGGGCTCTTTCGTCTTCTTAATACGGTTATGACCGACATTGACCGTCGGCAACGTTTCGTTTCATTACTTGCGTCGCGCGTCAAGGTCGAATTAACCCGGGGAGTATATCTATATATATATATATATATCCCAGTCAGGTAGTTCGGTGCGTCGCCACTGCGAGCGGTGGCGCTGTCGACCGCTCCTTCTCCGCGGTGGCTTCCGCCTTCTTTCTGGCCGCTACTTCCAGTGCGGCCGTCTGCTGTGTGAATGGCGCACGCCATATATCTCCGGCTTTTACTTAATCTTCTGTGTTTTCTCAGCGTGTTCGAGCGCCCTTCCATCATTGTTGAGCTGCTGCAGCTGAGCTCGGTTTGCGTCCCTTCGTTCCGGTATTCTTCATCAGCGTACTGCTTCCTCGTGTTTGTTACGACAGTAGCCCGTGCGCCGTCCGGTATGCTGTATAACCTGGTGCGGCCACGTGTTTTCAATCTTTCATGTCCAGCTCGCCGCGTCCGCAGCGCTTCCGGATCTTCGCCACGTATGCGTTATTCTTTAGTTTTCTCCAGAAACCTTCCTTACTCTCTCTTTCTATCTTCCTTGCATGCAGTTATGTATGTCACATATCAACATAACCTCTAGTTCCCCTTGCATATCTATTCTTCTCTATCTTTCTCTCTCCATTTCTCTTTATGTGCACCTTCTTCTTGCATCTCTATCTCTCTCTATCTTTGTCTCTCTCTTTCTCTTTATCTACACATATCCTCGTGCATCTATATCTTTTTATTAACATATGTACAGATGTATGCTCCTGCATCTGCATATATCTCTCTCCATCGCTTTCTCTTTAACTTTCATGGGTGCAGTTATTTTCCTGCATTTACATACATCTTCCTCTATCTCTTTCTCTTTACTTTTCATGTATGCAGTTATTCTTCTGCATGTACATACATCTCCCTCTATCTCTTTCTCTTAATTTTTCTTTCTTATGTCTGCACCTTCCTAAAGCATGCAGTCGCTTCCAGCTGTGTGCGTACATACAGCTGGCTTCTTCTTCCTCTCCTTTTCTCTCTTCACGGTGGTTATTATTCTCCTTTTTCTTCCTACCGTACTTCCTTATTGATCCAGGAGGGCAGAGCCTGCTCGGTTCAGCAGTTATAATTAATTTAATTTACTTATGATTACTTTTACTTTGCAGGTGTCATCGACTGCAATCCCCATTGCAAGTTTAAAAGATTTTATTCAAAGCATTGGCAATTGTTTTCTCTACATTTTGACCAACTTTCTGACAATCTGTGGATACGCGAATAGAAGTGTTTGTCTTTAGAAACATACCAATCAGACTCCAATTTCTTCGCAGGAATGAAAGTGATGCTTAATGAATGAGTGTCTCATCGATGAAAAGAAACGAGATTTGGAGGAAGCCAAGTCTGTTTGGTACACGTTGGGTGTAAGATACGGTAAGATACGGTAAGGGGTAGTAGCTCTCAATCAAGTGCTTCGATTGTATCCTAAATCGATTTTTCTTTATGCGCAGGTGTATTATCATATATCAAAATTATCTTGCTGTATCTTCTGGTCCATTATGGTTGTTTTTCAATCAATACATGTTCATGTTTATTAGTTATTGTCGATAGCAATCAATATTAACTGTTTTAACAACTCGTTATACACCAGGGCACTCTGGTCTCACACAACATACAGCATTTTCTTTTTACCAAATCGATCTCATTTTTTAATCGTTGTTGAAGATTATTCCGAATAAACCCATGATTTTTTCAATTTAGAATTCTTGAAATAAAGCGATTTTTCAAAATACATAATAGTATTTACTTTTATAACATGGCGCATTATTAATTCTTGGAAATTGTTGATAATTATAATTTTTTTTATATTATTTAACTTCGCTCTATTTATGCTTCCAAATACCGGTGCTAATCAGCGACGGAGGTCTACAATGTGTTTGTCAACAAAGCACATGTAAATTATTACAGTGGTGCTTGTGTCAATCAGCGGAGACCGGGATTTGAACTCGGATCACCAAGTGACTAGTCCTTTGCTCTAGCGATCGAGCCATCGTAGGCCTCTATCCATAATTATACTTCATGATTAGACTGAAATTTTTCGTTATTTAAATGTAAAATTTAACAAGATTTTCTATTGTCAACTATGCAATAAAATGTCCATCGATATAAAATTGACGGGCATTGACACAATCGAATTTGTAGGGATAATGCAAGATCTGGAATTTTTTTCATTATTCCAAAAATTTGAGATACTCTAATCTTTTATCATTCATGAGAAGTTGTTTTTTGGAAAAAATTATTTTGAAATAAATTTTCTTGTTTTCTGGATAAAGCGTTTAAGATGTTCTTACGATATGTACGTCGTTATTTCTGGGAACGCTAAAAGTAAGGACAACCTGTTCAAGATAAATATTTTCAAGGTATTTATTTTTTTATTTATTTATTTATTTATTTTTTTTTTGCTCATAAATCTACTTTAACAATAATTATTCTATCAGAAAACGCAATCAAATAGTATTTGCAATCAAACGTAATAAACGTAATCAAATCCGGTGTATATATTAAAATGGCGCACTCTGTATATATATATATATATGTTGTATTGTAGACTTTTACATTTGTTCAATACTAATTATTTGAAAAAAAGATGAAATTTCCAACACAGGAACTTTTAACAAATGTAAAATAATTGGGCGGCTTTGATGCGTTCTAGGCTTAGTAAAAATTTTAAATACCTTCTTTGAATTATTTTATAAAAAAATTATATATAATACTTTCCAATGTAACATCGAGCTAATAATTATAATAAAATATTATGAATTTTATTAAGCAAGTAAAAATATATTACAGATATAAACATTAACAGTATATATATTTGTACACACGTTTATATATATATATATATATATGTATATATATATATATATAGAAATATAAACTAGAGTTTTGCAGAATAAAATAAATATAATATATAATAATACGTATAAATATATATACATAAAAATATGTATATACATATTTGTAATAAAAATGTATATATATATATATATATATATACATAAAAAATATATATATATATATAAAGAAAAATATATAATATATATATATATATATATATATATATATATATATATAATATATACAAAAAATAAAGTTTTGTAGAATAAAAATCGAAACTAAAATGACTAAATTTCGTCTAGCATGTCATCATCTTATTTGGGCGAGGAAAACATCTTCGTAATACCGCCGAAATAAGACGTTGGCTTGCGCAAGATCATACGTCAGAAGCGTATGTTTATCCGACGAAGGTCTCTTAGGTAGCGCAATATGTACACTAGCGATGCGTTAGTGAACAATTTTTAATGTTTAAGTTATACTAATATTATGGCTAGAAGTAAGCAATGTAAATAAAGCAATAAAATAAGCTGTAAAAACGAGGAGCATGGAGGTTGAAAAATTTTTTGGGTTGAAAAATGCACCCGCCACTTTCCAAAGGTTAATGGATACCTTATTAAGAGGACTACAAGGCAGGGAATTGTTTGTGTACCTGGACGACATTGTGATATATGCAAACACACTAGCAGAACACGATAGAAAATTGAGCTATTGACTATTAAACAGACTTCGAACTGAAGTTACAAACCGACAAGTGCGAATTTCTGAAAAGAGAAGTGAATTATCTAGGACATCGTTTGAGTGAAAAAGGGCTTAGTCCCGAGGAAAAAAAGATAGAAGCTGTAAAAGATTTCCCATGACCAAAAAACGCAAAGAACGTGCAACAGTTTCTTGGTTTAGCCGGATATTACCGCAGATTTATTGAAAGATTTGCTACAATTGCAAAGCCATTAACAAAATTGCTGCAAAAAGATGTACCATTTGAATAGTTGAACAAAACCGAAGAAAAGGTATGCGGTTATACAATAATAAGAACCGAACACCCAAAATTAGTTATCTTCGAAACAAAAGATGGCATAACGTTTGCCAAAAAGAGTACATTATCTAGTAGTAATCTGGATATTTTCGCTTATGTAAATGCAAAATTCGTATATCTGGAAAAACATGTAAAAAGGCAAATGCTTAACTTATAGCGCAACATAGTGATAGAGCGATGTCAAGTAGAACAGATTGCATTAAAAAATGCACTCGCTATTGCTACACAAAGTCCCGACCAATTTGCGTATAACATAATGAAAGATCCTGGCTATATGGCTGTGGTAGCCGGCGAAGTGGTTCACCTGGTAAATGTATACCGGTGGAAGTTAAGATAGATCATGGCGATAACTGTTAAACCGAAATGAGAGTTGTAAGACAAAACACAACCCTCTTTCTCACACCAAAAACACACATCCTGAAAACTCGAGGGACTAGAGTTCTCTGTAACCAAGTGCTACCATCATACTACCGTATTTATAGCGAATAGTACAAATTGGCACCAAAACCGACCGACGCAAGAGAACCTACAACCCTAAAACCCATGACTCAGCTGACATGGAAATATATTAATCCAATCAGCCTAGCAACTTCTGGGATCTACTCCAGTAACGATCTAGAAAAACTAAAGGAACGAATTATGTTTCCAGTAGAAACAGCAGCATTATTGAATAAAGCAGCACACGAAATGCACGAATCTGGAGTGACGAGCGGTAACACGATATCACACTTCATAAATGAAGACACCATGGATAATTTAGTAAATTCTGCTTGGAAAAAAATATGGAATAAATTTATCACCTTTGGATCTGCAAGCACGGGGATAATAGCAGTCCTGGTAATCATACACGTGATAAAATCGTTCATAGGGGTTGTAGTCAACAGATACGCCCTTCATCGCGTATACGGTTGGTCCAAATACCTATTGTCAGCCATTTGGATCACGGCCGCACACTTCTTCATATCTCTTAAACAATCACCGACGAAACAAGAAGCAGAAAACAGTTACGAAATGGTCGCTCAACCGGAGCCAGAGCCGGAACCCAAGCCAGAACCAGTACTTACCTCTATCTACGAGACGAAAGAAAAACAGACGTTTTTTTCTGCAAAGCCATAAAAATAAATTCTCGACTCAAGCGATTTTTTCAGAATTAGACAAAACAATAAAAGTAAATTTCTTATTTCCATAATTTCCAAACATCGAACTTGGCATAAAAATTCTAACACGTATTAATGCAAGTAGAGTAAGTTGCGATACAAAGAATCATGTGAACTCCACGCATCTTCGAACGAGGTTTTCCTATGGAGATTTTTTCCCACTGGGTTTTCTTTCCTTAGGTTTTCCCTCGTTCACAGACACACTGCTCTGGGCAAATGCGAAGATCGAATGGGGAGAAAAAAAAGAAAAAAAATTTTTTTTGTCATATGTACACTACTTAACGCCGTATTACCTTAACAGAGGCGAACAATTGTTTTCATACTTCTAACAACCGTCTTACGCAAGGGGTGTAACATCGAGCTAATAATTATAATAAAATATTATTAATTTTATTAAGCAAGTAAAAATATATTACAGATATAAACATTAAAAGTATATATATTTGTATACACGTGTATATATATATATATATATATATATATATATATATATATATAAATGTAAGCTAGAGTTTTGCAGAATAAAATAAATATAATATATAATAATACGTATAAATATATATATACATAAAAATATATATATATATATATATATATATATATATATATAAATAAATATATATATATATATATATATATATATATAATAATATATACAAAAAAATAAAGTTTTGTATAATAAAAATCGAAACTAAAATGACTAAATTTCGTCTAGCATGTGATCATCTTATTTGGGCGAGGAAAACAACTTCGTAATACCGCCGAAATAAGTCGTTGGCTTGCGCAAGATCATACGTCAGAAGTGTACGTTTTTCCGACGAAGGTCTCTTAGGTAGCGCAATATGTACACTAGCGATGCGTTAGTGAACACTTTTTAATGTTTACTTTATAGTAAAATTAATACTTTTAATAATTAAACCACATTTTTAATACAACAAATACTTAACACAAAAATTATAATGAATGTTTATAATAAAATTTATAAAGTTATACTAATATTAAGGCTAGAAGTAAGCAAAGTAAATAAAGCAATAGAATAAGCTGTAAAAACGAGGAGCAGAGAGAGGGATTGCGGATGATTATGGAAAAATCGGGTATATAAAGCCCCGATTTTTCCACAAAAAGGCATTCAGTCTCAGTCCAGTAAGCAGTATCAGTCAGTGTCAATCTAGATCAAGTCAAGGAACATCATCAGCCATCTCTCTCTTTCTCCAAGTAAGTAATAAAAATTATTTACAAATTAATTACTATATTTGTTTCTTCTTCTCTCCTCTGTCTCACATCTTCCATCATCCGGGGAGGTGATTGGTCCTCCTACATGGTAGGACTATACGTGTCCCTCTCTTTTTTTTTTTACATACACACATACATTCTCTCTCTCTAATAGGGAACTAGGCTGGTAGGCAGAGGCAGATACGTCTTTCCTTTAAAAACGAAGGGAATTCGTATCTAAACAGAGCCTTGGACTTCAGTCTATATAAATTAGCATAGGCATCATCCTTAAATAAACCTTCATTTTATTTATTCATTTTATTATATCTTAAATAAATCCTCATTTCCCTTCAATTGCTTAATAATCCCGAGCTAGCGGAGGAAATTCCAGGCTCGAAACTAGCCAAGGTACATTCGAAGGCACACAGGCGTATATATAAGAGGATATTCGTGTGTACTTCGAATAAAGTTAGTGTGCTCGAAAGGGTGAATATGCCCAGACGGCGCACCAAAAGTTCAAAACATTTTAACACAAAAAATATTCAATAAATAACTGAAAAATCAGTTCAGTGATATAGATCAATTCTGATTCTGATTATATCAGTGACTATTCTGTTCGTAGCATATTAAGAAATGTACAACTTATAAATCTTATATATATTTTATAAAAACTTCATATAAAATATTTTTTTAAGTTCAGTAATATATTAAGAAAAAAATAAAAGCACAATAATATATTTAATTATATTGTAAATCTTTTCGTAGTAAAATAAAAATGTTCATGTGCCAGAATAATATTTATGAAAAAGGTTTTTATAACATCTTCAATAATAAATTAACAAAAAATAAATTATATAACGCATTAAAAACAATTAAAACAATGCACCATCAACACAAATGGCGAAGTGCATTTGATAGGCATCCATATAAATAACAGCATGTATGTTTACACAAAATATATCTAAAACATTAAAAGAAGAATAAATAAATAGTTTTAAAGGAAATGCAACTTAATAAAGTAATGAAATCATTTGCAAATAGCAGAGTTCATTTTCACATTATTTTGTCCACATGCGGGCTCATAAAAAGAATTAATTATCTTGAATGATCTATGTTTTTAGGTGAATATTATTTTGCTATTTATTCTAGTAATTCATCATTATTTAAGAAAACAGGTATGAACATATATAAATATATATATACTATGTAGTGCATGCGTGATTCTAAAGTGATAAAGTAGTGTGCTTATTTACCCCACCGTAATCACAGCAATACTCGTATATTTTCATACTGAAGGTATAGTCGTTACGAACATATGTATAACAACTACGAAGGCCTTAGTAACAAAGTGATCAATGACTGACGCCCTTGTGGCGTACATACTGCACAGCCCGTAAGAACAAGAGCAAACTAAGCAAGTAAACTAGTAAAAGCGTTTGCACGTGTTAATTTAAGACTTGCTCTATTTTTTTATATTTGCTTTATAATATTTCTTAAATTAGAAAGCATTATATTATATGAGAAATGTGAATCATACAATTAATCTGCTTCGTAAAAGCATATAGACTGCTGCTACAACGTTGTATATACATATATCTGCATAGTAATAAAAAGGCTTCCACATGAGACCTTCTAGTGTCTCATATTACTGTTACTATTATGGAAGAAATTCTTTGTTGTTTGTGTTGAATTATTAATTCATATTAATGATAATTAAATGAGTTTATATTATTGTGTAACAACAAATTATAACAAAGTGTACTATATCATTCTTTATATTTATAATGAAGTGATGAATCGTTAGTTTACTACTGAATTATCCATAAAGTTTTATTTCATAAAATAATCACATATTTCAATAGATTTTAAATTATGTAAAATTACTAATTAGTTCAATATCCTAATTTGATTCGACATATTATTTATTTTTAATATATTTCTAATAATCATTTAAATTATTATTAATGATATATATATATATATATATATATATATATATATATATATATAGACAGGTTCATGTGTGAAAGGGGTGCCATTATTTGCATGTACTTAATAATAATAATTTATATTAATTTTATTTATTTATTTTTCACTTTTCCATAGATTATAGTGACTATGTACAAATTATGTGACTTAAAATAATATAGTGACAAAAATCTACAACTTTAAAACTTTATATTTAAATATATTTTATTTTATTGCATTTCAGAATAAACTATACTATAAAATAGCTATAAATATTCATAAAGTTAATAAAATACATACTGTTTACATATGTTCCTATTATAATAAAGTTTTACTTTATTATATACTCTATTATGTAAAATTTTACATATAACAGTTTTAAATTTATATTTCCGAAGTATAAATAGTTAAAAGTAATTTTTATATAACATTATTTTTTATTAACATTAAAACTGAAAAATGAAGTAATTGTGTATTTTTTATCGCGCAAATTACTGTTCATATAAAAAACATTAAAATGTTAAATATGCAAAATGAATAATTTTTTAATACATTAAAAATTACAATGTTAGGTTATTAATCTGAAAAACATTGAAGGAGATTTATTTTAATTACTAAGCAGTGGATAGTTGATCCAAATATCTGCAAGCAGTAATGCTATCTACTATTGCCGAATAATAATTTTTCAATTTTATTCGATGCTAAATTTTTAAGGCGTATATGAATTATTCTATAAGAAGATAAAAAGTAAAATGTTCAAGTTTAATAAGTATTTCAACAAATTGTTAATTAAGTTTGTTAAAACTGAAAAAATTGGACTACTAATGGAAGTAATAAATCAAAAAATAGCAGTAGCAGTATTCTATCGTCATTTAATTCTTGGTATGACATTTCGACATATAAAATAATTTGTTCCTAGATAAATAAAAAAATGTTTAGTATAACAAAGATATTATCAGTCAAATCGATGAGAAACAAGCACAAGTGTCTCAAATTTCAAATTTTTTTTCTGTGCTTTAAATTCATAAAACCCTAAATGCTATGACTAAATGAGCAATGAAGAAATACAATTGAGTACCTGTATATCGGATTCTCTACATTTTCATAATGCTTACTTAAATCAAGAAAACAAGAACTTCACAAGTAAAATAAACGCTAACCTTTTTCAATCCAATCATTACGAAGAAAGTAAAAAAGAACAGAACGAAGGTCAAGATACAAACGAACATTCTTTGGAAGAAAGTGAATTTCGTGAAGTGGTACCGCATAGTTATATAATGAATGTGGGGGCTGGGAGGCTTGATACGCCCAGCCCCCAGGGTATTCAGCTCTTACATGATATAGTTGAAAATCTTACGAAAGAAGAAGATCATAGCAGACCACTCTCAGAGCAGGTAAAAATACTGAATACAATAAATATATTTTCAAATTCTTATTACGGTAATTTTAAAATATTACTGAACATAACTTCAGGATTGCTAGGCTCAAGGAGATTTCAAATCTCGACTTTATGAATCACAATAATATATTGGTGCTCTTGTAAAAATTTTATATGTTTAATTACAACTTTTATTTAATGGCTTTCTTTAATAGTACAATCAGTAATTTTAAGAAATATTTTTTATAAAAATAGTCGGTAAATATTTATAAGTACATTGTTAGAAAAAATATCAGATTGAATACATATTTCTTTGACAATTGTCAATACAAATTCAATATTTTGCACAAAAGTTAAATTAATGCGCAATATACATTAAATTTAATAAAAGTTCCGAAAAATTAATCAATTTTCATAAAAATTTACATAAAAATTCATAGAAATTAATAAATTTTCATGTATAGTGCATTAAATTTAACAAAAAGCAAGTGAGATTCATTGAAGAACTGAAAATGTGCATGAACAAATTTTCAATACATTTTGTATTAAATTTAATCTAAACTGCATGTGTTTTCGGATTTTAATGAATTTCGTTTCCTTTACCTTTATAAAGGATATTTTCAACACTTACATATTAAATTTAATATAGTTTTTTTTAAAGTATAGTTTAAAAATTTTTTGACTATATTTGGTAATCTTGTTCGTATGTATGATGATTATTATGAAGTATTAGTATGAAGTATTAGTATGATTTCTGAATTTATAGGAATAGAGAAAGAATGTATTCTGCAAATTTTCCATGATAATTTTAAGATGCAACAAGTGTGTGCAAAATATTTGAACAACAAGAAACTCACAAAAACATGTGTATTAGCAGTTTCAATGAGATTATAAATGACTCAAACATATTACTAAGGTGAATATAACGTGAGCCATCTGGGTTTTTTTACCTATAATCCTGAAACAAAGCACCAATCTAGTATGTACTGGAAGAGTCCAACTTCACCTAGAATCAAAAAAGCCAAAATTATCAAATCAAAATTCAAAACAATCATGATTGTTTTTGTCTATATTTATGGAATGGTATATCTTCATTGAGTTCCTAAAGATCAAACTGTTCACCAAGATTATTATCTTTATATTTTTACTGAACTCTGTGAAAGAGTAATTGTGGAAGGAGAAATTGTGACGTCAAAACAATGCGCCGATTCATTCCGCATTATTTTTCAAGAGGTTTCTAGTTAAGTAAAATATCCCAATGCTCGATCGTACATCTTATTCACCGGGTTTTGTACCATGCTACTTCTATCTCTTTCCTAAATGAAATCTGTATTAAAAAGAATAATATTTGAGTCTGTGGATGCTGAGAAAGCATAAGCGGTTAGCGTTCTAAAGAAACTCATAGAAAAAGATGTCCAGTATCGTTCCAAATAATTGAAGACTTACATGGAGCGATGTAGGGATAGAGGAGGGGTATTATATTGAAGATGATAAAAAATAAATATATGTAATATCAAAACAACATGTTTTATACCACCAGTCTCGATTTTTAATAGCGATACCTCATAATCCTGCTAGCATAACAGTTATCTTCCAAAGAAATAATACACGATTGTTTAATCATCTGCCAAGTCAATCATAAGTCACATCTTTCTCAAATGCATTCACTACTTGAAAACCGTGACATGATTTCATTCGCACCGTTTTCCGAATTTTATAATACACTAGCCTCCCCATCATAGTTTCACCTGTATATAATTAACAAACCGTAAAAAATTAACTCTTAAAGATTTGGCAAATTGGAACTTCTGAAAGTTCATGTTTTTACATAAAAGTGAACCGTCATATAAAAACAAATTTTAAAAGTCTGAATTGTATCCGATCTCACCTCCGCCCCTACTCTTATATACATGCGTTCTCTGGCTTAGTATAGTAAAGCCAGATGTTTATTTTAGCCTGTGTTAAAATTTTTGCAAACATTTTGAAATATCAAAGAATATTAATATTTATGTCAAAATTAATATATAAAACTTTTCGAGAGCGCTGATTATATTATAATTTTGATGTCACAATAATAAAATTAAAAATGAGTTATCCAATCGGCCAGCTTTTCCAAACTTACTTTTATGTTTATATTCAATATGTTTCAAATTCTATATATTAGGGTATTTGTTCCTTTTATTAAAACTTATATTTTTGTTCAACTGTGGAAAGAACGATTTTTTTCTCGAGTGTCTTGAACGGTCTGCTTGGGTGATAATGGGTTCATAAGGATAGACATATTATATGCGGTGTTATAAATGTTCATTTTTTTATTTGATAATTGTCATCAGAAATCTCAAAAATCTTTAAAAATAATCGCGATTTACTGTCATTTAAAAATAGTTATAATACATATCGATTTGTTTACAGGCCTTTTATCGTATTCAAAATAACAATTTTTTTTCACATAACAAACTATTAGTAATAATGTCAAAATAAGTGTTAATATTGATATTCGAAATAACGTTATTAATGGCATAACTATTATAAACCGCTAATATTAATTGTAACTTGCTTTTTACCGTTATTTGTAATGTTTTTTATGAAGTTGAGCGGTAGAACCACGCAGGCGAGTTTGAGAACCGCCAGAATGGCGCGGCCGCTACACTATTTACTTCTATATTAGGATTTCGAATTTTCAATTTAGAAAAAAAATTATGTGTCGCTTCTTTATCGATAATTTTCTCAAGCATAATTTTCCCAAATATATATTATTTATGACTAGAAGAATCGTTTATCCCGGAATTTTTGGATAAAACGCAGTTTTTAATATAAAACTCGATGTATGACTATTGCAATGCTTAGAAACATTTCTTTTATATATACACGTTATAAATCGTATATATAAAATTTTTTTTCATTTATCAAATATATTTCATTTAATGGAATAGAAGATATATTTTTCATTTTTTTAATGAATGTATTTTATTAATGTACTTTTCATAGCATTATAATAAAGAAAGCAAACTATTTAAATAAATTTTTCTTTTTGATATTCAACAAACCTATCCCTACTCTCATGGAGATTATTATGTTTAATTACATTTTAGTAGACTAAATATATATACACATTATAAGTTATAAATATAAAAAAAAATTTATAATTTATCAAATATATTTATTTTAATGGAACAGCAAATATAATTGAATTTTTCACGATGTTTTTTTATAAATTTATTTTAATAATAATATATTTTTTTATACTAAAAATACAATTTACTATATTGATATTCTTATCCAATTTCGTCTTGTCCAACAATTTTATAATTATGTGCATATTATCAAGACATTCCGGATCGCACACATTGGTAAACGCCTTCTACATAATTGATGCTTGTAATATATCACATATCATCCTTCACTCTGCACTGATTGCAATGAAGAACAATGAAACTCTTCGATATCAGATATAATTCTATAATTATTATATAGACAACTTTGCTTCCGCCGTTTTACACCAGATGGCTGTAGCGGAAAGTAGTAGTCGGAATAAATAAATAGTAAATGTCATACAATAAACCCAACGTTATCGAAATATTAGTCAAATCGTTTATGCATCATAAAGTTATTCTCAATTAAGCATGTTAGCGTACGAGCCCAATTTTCGTCATTTTCGGAAGGTTTTAATTTTTTGAAGGCTCATCGAATGCTTTCAAACACCTATGGTAAGACCGCTATTAGGGACAGAACGTGCCCAGAGTGGTTTCAACAGTTTAAGAACAGTGATTTTCATGTTGAAGACTAGCATGTCCGTGGAAGAGAGAAGGTTTCCGAAGATTCAAAATTGGAGACATTACTTGATCAAGACTCGCGTCAAATGCAACAAGAATTCGCAGGATCATTGGGAGTGATGTAATAAACCATTTTAAAACGCCTGAAAGTTATGGGAATGATTCAAAAAGAAGGAAATTGGGTGCTGTACAAGTTGAAGCCGAGAGATATTGAATGGTGTTTGTTTGATAGTGAACAGCTGCTTGCAAGATAAACACGAATATTTACGGTTCCAAGATCATGTTCAGTATTTGATGCGACCAGATTGGCATAGTGTACGAGTATTTAAAACCGACTGAAACAATTACATGCGATCGTTATCGAACGCAATTAATGCGTTTGAGCCGAAAATTGAAAGACAAACTTTCGCAATACAATGATCCACATGAAAAAGTGATTTTCAGCATGACAATGTTCGACCTCTGTTACGAAACTGGTCAAGACATATTTGGAATTGTTGAAATGGGAAGTTCTATCCAACCCCTCGTATTCTCTAAACGTTGCTCCCTCAGATTATCACTTGTTTTGATCAACGGCTCACGACCTGGCTGACCATCACTTCAGGTCTTTTTATTATTATTATTTGTATAATTACGGAGTTAGACCTTGCAGACCCTGGAAGTACTTGATTTCTTCCACATCCAAGGATATAGCCATTAAATGCTGCCACCTTTTTACAAATATATTAGGGCAATGATACAGAATATGTTTGTAGGTTACATCCTCTGTGTAACAACAGTAATAGGAGGCGTCCCTTATGAGATGCATCCTGTACCTTTGAGCATCAAGTTTATCGTGATCCGTAAGGATCTCGATAAGTAATAAAGGCTTTTGTCTACCTGCATTTCCCATTTTCCTTCTATTGTCGGCTCTTTTCCTCCACTGCCCATCCCTCAATTTCCCCTTTGATAAGGGTGTTGAAGAATCTTACAGCCGGCTCCGGGCCATTATAGGCAGCTCTAGTTTCCATTTTGTCTAGATCATCCGCCACCATGTTTTCTTTGATCCCTTCATGACCTGGGACCCACAGTATCGTGACCTTTACATTCTCTGCAAACCTGTTCAGCACCAGAAAAAAGTCTCTAACAAGCTTGGATTTTGTAGTATATATTCATTGGCCTATCTAACTCTGTCAGGTGTAAGAATCTGGTTTGATAGCGCTCGGTTAGCACCGAGTCTAGCATACCTGGAGCAGATTTCCTCAAATACGGTTGTGCTCTCCATTTGTTCTGTATCACCGAATTTAGGAAAGCGTGCTTGGATGAGTATTTCAACGTTTCTTTATCCGATGTTGAATAACTGCCGTCTGGACGTTTCAATGTACCAAGGATGGCATCAGGATTCTTTGAGAGAATCCTGCTCAACCTGGTCGCCTCTTCTCCCTCGCAGATGCTTTCACAGTAATTCCTCCAGCTTCTCTCTCTGCTCGTCTTTACTGCATATTTATATTCGTCCCCAGATGCCACTTGTTCGCCTGGATGTTTTACGAAGATTCCTGGTCTTCTCTTTTAGAGAACCTAGTTGCTATTCCACCAGCGGACCTCAACTTTGGGCTTCGTTTATTTAAAGCGATCCTTTTCCTCAAAGGCATGTCTGATGGCGCCGCTAAATGAATTGGCATGTTCCTTATGACAGCAGGTATGTTCTTCAATTTATCCTCGAAGCACCTCTTAAATACATACCAATCAATGCACTTACGTTCGCGCACCCAGATTGGTTCTTTCTAATTGGGTATCTCTAAGGAGAATGTTATTAGGGAGTGGTCAGAAAGTGTTTCCATATCCTCCACCCTCGATCCGCTAACTATGTTGACTAGCCGCGTGGAACAGAGAGTCATATCAATAACCTACTCCCTTAGCCTGTTTCCGAAAGTGGGAGTGTCACCCACATTGAGTGTTTCTAGCTCTGTACCTGCTAGATACTCTAGTAGTTTGGCACCCCTGTCGTTCGTATCAGTGGCACACCACACCTTGTGGTGTGAGTTCGCATCACACCCTAGGACTAGTGGAAGGTTGCTAATCATACTATGTTCCACCATTCTCCGGACTTCCCCAGTCGGGTTGTCAGTGTCGCCATATGGAAGGTAGGCGGATAGAATGACTTATCTGATCCTCTCTACAACCACGGAGACCACCACTAGGTCTTCAGTCCTAAGGCCGAGCAGCGGTACAACACTTACACCTATTGATACACATAAATCCCGACCATAGTCCCCTTATTGCACCCTTCACTATCCAAGCTTCTTGGATTAGTGATATGCATGTGTGCACCCCCGCCAAACTCTTCTGCATAATGGCAGAGGCGTGTTTGTAGTGGTGTAAGTTCCGATGGAGTCATTTCTGTCTCCATCGTGACCTCGTACTCAGCATTACACGCATGCGCCTGTTTCTCACGGCGGCTCACTTTAAAAGTGATCCTATTCATGAGATATCAGGGCCTGTGGTCAAGAGTCATCAGCAATTCAGCGTACGATTTCGGGATGGTCAGCGCTGGCCATAGCTTCCTCGCGTTTTGACCACCCTCCACGACTGTTTCTTGGTCTTTGAGGTGGGTATGTGAGCTTAGGTCCCGCGAGAATAAGTCCAGAGTGGCCAGTCTTTCGGCTAGCCACTCCTTCGCTTCTGGGTTGCTGACGACGACTTCTATTGCTCCCCGTCTGAAGAAGAAGGCATCAAACCTAGGCCATGTATCAGGAGGCGGACTTTACATTATCTTGGACACCGCCTCGAGAAATGCTGAAAATATTTCTGAGGTGATAGGTGTCTCCGGGTAATCCTCGTGTATCACGACACATGTCAGTGGGTTAGACCTTTGGATGTCCGAGAGGATCCCAGCATCCGGCAGCTTTTCCCCTGAGGGGGGTGGAGGGCCAAACTTTGAGCTGGTACGTCTGTCGCCCCCCTGCTTGGGTTTTTTAAGTTCTCTAGCGGCCAAGAGTGGGGTCTTATCAGACCATTGTCGCCGCTGAAGCCCGACCTTGCTCTGTACAGCGAAGCCTGAGTTGTCAGACTCGGTAGCTCTACGGTGCCCGGGTAACTTTCTCCTGGCTTCTTTTTACCTCAGGACTTGTTATCCCCATCATCACTGGCCTAGATTCTAGGGATCAGAACCACTGCAGGGTGAATGCCTGAAGCTGCGTCCACCTTGATCTCCTAGTCAGTTGACGTAGTTGAGGGATCCGAGTGCAGTATTGCCCCTCGTGCCTCGCCGTCCACTTCGAGATTTTTCTGTTTCATTTTGATCCCACGAAAAGCTAGGGAAATCCTGACCACCGGTACACAGCCCCGCGTGTCACAGTTAGGCTAATTACTCCAGGAGTTCACCCAGTATTCCCGAGGCATTGTTAGAGACCGTTACTACCCCAGCGGCCAAGCCCATGTCCTCGGCACGATGGCTCCCACCACGGGATTGGAGGTTAAATTTAGTACTCATTCCGCCTGCTTCCAGACGAAATGGGAAGTTTTTCATAGCCTCTGAGGGATCTGCATGGTCGTTCTCGAGTGTCTCGAGGCCCAGCTCTAGCTTAAGGGAGGTCTACCTAAATTAGTTTAATTAATTAGGATTGATTAATTAGGATTTACTTAATTCATTTAGTTAATTAATTTAGTTTAGTTTAATTTAGACTTATTATATTTTTACGTACTAATTTGATACTGGACAAATTTTTTACTAAAAATATAGTTAATTTTAATTACAAAGCTCCTATGATTTATTTTCCAAAAATGAATTTTAAGTGCAATGAATTAAAAACTTTGGAAAATTCAAAATGACAATCTTTATTTACACCTCGATTAGTAGATTAGAATGTTTAAAAATCTAATATTTAAACCAAAAATGGGCAGAGTTCCCAAAGTTATATGATTTACATATTAGAAAATGATAATATTATTTTTTATGTAAAAAAATTTTGTGTTTAAATTATTTCAAATTGCTAAATAAGATTTAAGCAAAACATACAATTTTGTAATTTACAGAGAAGTTAATTAATCAAAGCTATTAAAATCATCAAAAAGTTTGCTCTTAAAACATCATATCTTCTTCATATTCATTTTTAGAGAAAGCAGGATTTTTAAGGAAAAAACTTTAAAGTTTTTTTTGTGTGAAATGCACATTTATTGAGCTTAATTTTTTCATGGGAATTATATTAGTAATATTCACTGACATGTCCGTGTAATATGTCATTTGTAATCATACATCGTAATATACATTACGATGTATGATTACTTTGGATATTGCGTTTAAAATTTATAGACGTGTAAACATGGTGTTCACTAACGCCGAAATTCGCGCTATTTTAAAGTTTTCCTTTGTCAAAGGCAAATCTGTAAGAGAAACGTTCCGTGAGATTAATGATGTTTTGAGGTATGAAACGCTATCACTTCGAACCGCAGAGTCGTTGAAAACGACACCATGGATCAGCCAACCGGTGGAAGACCTGTGACGACGAATACCGATCAAATCATGGAATTTATCGAGTTAGACCAGCATGTGGCATCTCGTGACATCACCCAGGAGATGAGAGTTAGTGACCAAATTATTTTAAACCATCTGCAGAAGGCTGGATACAAAAAAAGCTTGATGTTTGGGTGTCGCATGATTTGACGCAAAAAAACCTTCTGGACCGAATCAAGGCCTGCGATGTGCTGCTGAAACGGAACGAACTCGACCCATTTTCGAAGCGGATATTGACAGGCGACAAAAATGAAGAGCAAAAAAGCAGAAAGGAGATATTTGACAACCTAATATTTGTATTATTCCATAGAAACTACTAGTGAGTTAACTAACAAATTTTAGTAATATAATATTCCACGAATATATTACATTATAATTATACAGAGATTTCATATAACAGAAATATTACACAGCCACAGTAAAGAAATATCTTATTAAATTTGACCCGGACTGGTGCATTTAAATTCCGTGCGTAAACTGAATTGGTAACATTTTTTTCCTATATTGGTACAGTATTTCTTGATATCTGTGTGAAATTTGAGCGCCATATCTCCATTAGTATGTGTTCATCAGCTGTTCCTTTACGACGCAAAAAATTAATCTGACAATATTGATTATGGAAAAAAAGTTGATCAACGAGTTTGCTTGAAATTTTGTATTTCCAATAGAATTACGGGTACCAAATTGTTGAAAATGTTGCAGAAATGTTTTGGGGAGTCTACTTTATCGCGAAGATTAAAGTACTTATATTGATGAGTTTTGTTTACAATATTTTTTGAAATTTTATGTATATTCTAAAACAAATTTGAAAAATCATTATTGGTGTAGATATTCATCAGTTTTTGTCATAAAAAATTCATTTGCAAAAATTAAATTTGTAAAAAATCACTATGCTATTCCTAATCAGAATACCAAAAAACGAAAAAATTAGGTATATATATATATATATATATATATATACACAAATTTTGAATTAAATAGGTTGAGAGAATTTATCTGAAGTATGTTTGAAAACTTTAAAGGAATAGTCAAGTCGTATGCAGGCTTCATTTGTTTTCACATTCTTCCTTTCAGAAAACTGAATTTTTAATTTTCTTGATGCTTTTAAGTCATGTAAGAAATAAAGAAAAAAAATAAACAAAATGACAGAGAGAGAGAGAGAGAGAGAGAGAGAGAGAGAGAGAGAGAGAGAGAGAGAGAGAAAGAGAGAGAATATGAAGAAGGGTTTCCGAAAGTTCGAACACAGTTTTGTATGCATAGGTCCGTAGTTATAAAGCACCTTTCTCTGGTTGCAAGCGATCAGTTTTTTATGTAATTACAAGGGTGCTCATTCATGTCACACTGAGCCTTACGATAACCTAAAAGCCAAGTAGGTGCTACGTGTGGTACTCAGGTCAGAGTAACTGGTGGTCACGTAAAATCAAAGTTACGAGTGGCGTAGTTTGAATATAGTTGAATATAGTACTGCTCACAATAGTTTATAATACCTGACCTTATATAAATATAAATTTTGTTGCCTGTGGCAGTACTTTTGAAAAAGTGCGATTAGCAATTTTTACTGTTATTTTAAGATTTTTTTCTCGTTTAGAAGGTACAAGGTTGTTATTTTTTAACATATTAATTTAATACAAAAACTTTGATATTTATTTTCTATAAATCACTAATTATTTTTAAAATATTTAGTTTCAAGAAGAAACTGATGTGGATCAATGTTATTGATTCGTTGCGCAATGGGATTATAATTCCTGAATTATCTCTTAAAAATATAAATTGAATGGCTTTCCAGCAACTTTTCTTACTCGGACTTGCTTACTTGTGACGCAGTCTTTCTATCCTATATATTCATCTCTTCAAACATTTCTCATGGCTAAACTAGTTTTGGATCTTAATACTATACTTGAATTACTGAAGTTATATCATAGTTCAGAAATTGAGTAGAGAGATGACAGAATTAGTATATAAACGCTTATGGCGAGACATAACAAATCCCCTTCTTCGCCACCTTGGCGCCAGCACGAAGCAAGAAATCCCCCCCCTCCAGTGTCTGTAGAGTGTACTGAAATCTGATCCCATGTCGATAATTGAAAATGCTTTTATTACTTTTTAATTGCTTTTATTGCTTTTTTATTGTTTTTTATTGCTTCGTCAACCTTTGAAGGGGCGATAAGGGGTGTCTCTCCATAAGCATTTAGCAACTTATATGTGTACATACACACACACACACACACATATATATATATACATATATATATATGTATATATATATGCACGCGCACACGCATACATGCATGCAACGTAGAGAGAGAAAGAGAGAGAGAGAGTCGTTGCGTCATCGGTCCCATATTTTTGCGGATCTTCGCACCGAGGCTCGCCCGATCTGTCTATTGGCCGCCAGTGTCTACGCGCCCTGGTTATAAGATCTATCCGAATGAATAAGATTTTAACGTTTTACACAACAATTTTTCATTTTTTCTTTAACATTAATTGTTACATATAGAAATTAACTAAATCTTTTAATAAGACCCGTCCGCACGTATCACTGTTCATTCGCGAAGGCTGCTCAGCGTCGAAGCAGGAATTTACCCATTGATATCAAATTTATTTCCTGGCTGATAAAGGAATACGATACGGTAATAAAGACGCAGAAAGAGACGCGTTATACTCATACGAAAATATCTTTCTTAAGCTTTGGTTCTCTCGCTTCAATTGTTATTGTATTTCGAAAATAATTTTAAAAGTAAGAATATTTAATATATTTTACCTTTTATACCTTTACCGTTCTTTTGCCTTAGAAATTATTTTCCTCTTGTACGCGGACTTGGCTAATCGATGATTCCCTGTTTGATGTACGATATCCAGACCCCAATGTCTCTGAATCGACTGACAACCATTTCGTCTTCGAAATAGTATTATATAAGATAAAATCATCGGCACAGGTGGGTGAGAAATTATTTCGGTGGTTAGGTATTAAGCTAATTGATCACAATTTTGATCCCTCTTACATAACGGATTTTAGTATTATGCTTAAATAATAAGATTATATTTGTACAATAGTCATTTGTAGATAGTTTATTGATTATAGCATATTCTTATAAAAGTATTGATGCAAATGTTTTATATTCTTTATTATTTTCAAAGCGTTTCACGTAAAGTACTGGCATGATGTTATCTACTATCTAGCAATGTTATATATTTTATAATTATATTGCAATGTTTTATTTTAAATAATTAATATTAATCAAAAAATAAAATAGTGTTTAGGAAACGGATAAGAAAATCACTGCGCAAACTATACTTTGTTAATGAAATATAAAGTGCAGCAAATTATTACGAATAAATTAATAAAAGAGTGGAGTTTTTATATGTTTTTGTAGGATAAGATAGTATACATAGAACCAATGTGAAATAAATATATAGTAAAATTTGGTTTTAAATAAATTTTAAATTGTATTTATTATATCTATATATATATATATATATATATATATATATATATATATATATATATATATGGCATTAGAAATATTATTATTATTATTTTCAAACGTTACCGAATTGTTTATTAACACTTTTAGCTATCATAAGTAAAAATAAGCAAATAATTCAGATAATAAAATATTGAGAACGTCGAAATTCGGAGTTGATATCTCCATACTTCATATGGCATAATTTTCAATGTTGTGCTTACGTATAGAATATAGAAAACAGTATTGTTTAAAAGCAAGAAGATCGTTATGTATGATTTTTAATTCTTCTGGCTTCTCGTTGAGTAGTTCTTTTGTTGGAAATCTCGACACAAGTTCTATTATACTGTTTACGATATGTAATCTAGCGTTCGTACTTACGTGCAAGGAATGTATGCCGGTAAATAAAAATCGCAAGATGAATTCTATATGTTGTAACATGAATTTATTAACAGAAAAATAATGGCATAAAAAACCTCCACTTAGTGAGTGGAGGAAAAAGCCGAAATTAAAGGTAAGCAAACAATATTATTTATCAAGATAATGAGATTTGATCACGAGATCAGCCGATCGCTAAATCTTTACAAACGCAAGTATCAATAAACAAATAGGTAATAGCTAACGCTTACAAAAGACTATATTTTGACACAGTTTTACGTTATAACAATAGAGCCGCTAAGAATCGCTTAATATAAACTCACGGAGTACTCCGATCCGCGCGAATCGAGCTTCAGCGAGTCCAGGTACTCGCGTAGCTCGTGAGGTCCATTAGGGGAAGAGATGCTCCGCGAATACCTCCTACTTTGCGTTGCGGCCCCGACGTCTCGGACACGGTTTTACTCCTAACCGCAACGGAAGCCAACGGGCACAAAGCCGCCGGGAGCACTGTCGGATTTCCGTACCAAACGGAATTTCCACAAGGGCTAGGTCCCTTGTCCCGCTGATGCGTCAATTTTACTTCAAATGCCTAGCTGTGCACAAACACACACGCACACATACACACAACGTCGATAAACTTACAAATTAATATTAAAACTAAAAGCGTGAATCAAACTAACAAATAGTTCTTAAGCTCAAACGGTAGCTTCGAATCGCGACGACGGCCGAACACAAAGTGGTCTTCCTTCGCTTAGCAAAGGTCCGGGGAGCGATGCGACACAGCATGGATATAAAAAAGGAGTCCATAATTTCTAAAGGCGGGGCTCGGCGCCAGGTAAACTTCTCCACACTATAAAGGCCTTGGAGAATGGCTCTATGGCCTCTCGAGATGGTCATCCGTCGCACGTGTTCAACACCGGCGCGCCCATTCGGACACAGAACGCTTTACTTAAAAGACCCCATTCAGAAATTTCATTAATGGCCCTAGTAAGGTCATTAAGTGACCTTTCCTCATTGAGACGAGGAAGCCGCGCTAGCGAGATAGAGAAAAAGCATGAGTAAGAGCAAGAGCGACGGAGAGACAGAGAGCGTGCGAGCAGTAGAGATAGATAGAGAGAGATAAAGTGAGAGCGACCGAGACAGAGAGCGCGCGGGCAGTATAGAGAGAGAGAGAGAGAGAGAGAGAGAGAGAGAGAGAGAGAGAGAGAGAGAGAGAGAGAGAGAGAGAGAGAGAGAGAGAGAGAGGATAGCGGTCACTTAGCCAGTCTGAGCCATTACAGTTCTGCTTCGATGCTAGATGCGCGACACATGTTCGCATGGCTCGAACATGATATTAGATATCACACGTCTAAGATGAGCGTTGACGCATTCGTGAGCTTGCAACATACCTTCGAACGTTGTTAGTTGTAATGTCCAATTGGGTTGTATTGTATTGCTCTGGAACCATAGGCCGTTACGAAGAACAGATCATGAGTTTGTAGAAACATTTTTGTCGGCTTGCCAAATTCTTCATAAAACGAATATGCATTATTCAAATAGGATGATATAACATCTGTGTGACAGTTGAATGTTTCCCAACTATCAGCGTCAAAAATTCGAAGATTCTAAGCCAACCACGATTTTCTTCGAGCCAGATCTGTTGATATCGTATTACATTTTCTTCTTAGTTTTTTAATATAGTTTTTATAAAATACTGCCACTAACGCATCGTTGCGCCCTATATTCTCCGTGTAAATATTACAGTAAGAGTGCAAAGAATGACCGGTACACATAAAATAAAGAAACGCAATGCAATATTCACCGCACACTTGCAAATCGAAACTTTGAATTTGTTTTTTATTCCATTCGTATCTTACACAATTACTCTTGAGACGCATAAGATTAGATGGCGATGTTGGGGGAAGACCATAGCTATCGAAGTAGTTTCCATATTTGTTTTTGTCTATGTAGAAAGCAATCCAATGTGATCCAGGTTTGTCGGAGATATCTGAATTTGATATTACTGCAGCAGAAAAACTCAAGTGTTAAGGTGCATGATCCGCCGTATATACACCAACAGATTTGGCTCGTATATCTCTTAGCGTCCGCATAATCTCTCTTTATTCATATACCTGAGAATGATATTTCGTCACCTTCCTCGGATTCGTCAACTTTATCAATTTCAGCTTCACTAATAGAGTGAAAATTAATGTATGATTTACGTTGCTGCTCTTGATAACTCAAAAGTGTGGTATAGAAAGGTTCGCTGTGAACCGGTCGCGGATAATCTTTTTTTGATAACCACTTTTTGATTAAAGGGTTTTTGAACAAAGCACAGTAATTCCTTTTATACTCCAATTTGCGCGATACGTGAACGTTATAAGTATAAGCACGTGGAAAGCACGGCATCGCGTTCGAGCCGATCAAAGCTAGGTGTATTGTACGTTTCGAGATTACTTATGCATCGTGCCATAGTTGATTCCAATTATTGAGCTTTTTCTTCACTCCGTACGCATATTTGTTGCGCTTCTCTCGCTATATTACATATATGATACCGTAATTCATGCAGCGAAATTAAACCTTCGCACTAATGAATTTCGTGTAAATTTGAACTGCAAAAATTATTATTAGTCTTGCGTATATTGTGAGGTAAGCTTTGAAAATTGCAAGGTGGTTGTACAATCCAGTGACCGATGATCTTGTCTTATAATGATATAAGAGCAACTTCTTTTGGCATAAACGCTTTATTGGCGTCGTGAAGACCTTTATGTTGATTACGTAATCCATTTTTTATTGCTTTTGTCGAAAGACTTTCACTGAAGGTAATAACGAATTTTACAAACGCGGTCTCTGATTTATACTCTTCTACCCACCACCGCCGCCACGGCCACCTTTACTACAAGCGCCATCCATTAAGCGCTAAAATAAGCTATAATTTATCTATTCGAGTTAATCACTACAACGTTGTATTCTGCATAAACATAGGAGGTTCGTATTCGCCAATATAATTCGTACTCACGTATATACTTGAATCTGTATCGTAATACAGAATTCGTAGGTCTAATTTTTTCAAATAAAAATACAGTTTTAAGCGTGCCTGTGTAGTAGTATAAGTAGCTATAACAACATTTGTGTTCATAGTTTGCTTTATAGCCTCATCTCTAAATCGCTCACTAACCTATAAAATCTCGTCGCTTAAGAGTAATAAATTTAAAACTTCTTTTTTAGGATCAAGCAATAATTCCAGTAAATCTTTTGACGTTTTAATAATAGTCGTTTGCTTTAAATTATCTCGTTGACCAAATGTACCTGAGAACGAATTCAAGCAGAGCTTAGTCATGGAACGTAAACCCGAATATTTTGCAATCTGTTCCGCTTCTAATTGCATACCCTCTGCTTTTTTATACTCTTGCAAATATTTAGCTTTACTCAATTCGTTGACGCACCACGTAGGCCATCCACTAGCTTGTTGTTTTATGCGTAAAAACGTATCTACATAGCTGGTGAATAAACGGATCGAATCGTGTCATATTGTCATATTGTATTGCCAAATTGTATATATTTTACTGATGCTATACCCTAGTTCAATCACTTTTCACAACTCATCGACCACCCAAGTTCCCGTAAATTCGCGTTTACTAACGTCTTCGCGGTTACATTCAGATCGGCACATCTCCTCTCAACAACTCCGATACAATGCAAACAATAATTTATTGTACATTTTAACGGGCAAAACAGGTATAAATACGTCACGTGGTCGCAAAATTCTACATTTTACAAGTCCTTCTGCACAGGTCAAATTATCCTTATTTCCCTCTGTCAATTCAGAACATTCAGAGCCTACACATATTTTCTGATGACTGACAGGAAATTGTCCCCTTTTAAACATGTACGAATATAAAGAGCAACTGTCTGTGCACTTGATTTTTTCCCCTCTTACACCTGATAATGAGTAACGATATTTTCTGTACGGTCACCATTAATAAAATGCCTCTCTTGGATTCAACGTAATTTTACTTATTAGAGGATGATTTATTATGTAATCAAACTCGCATTCCCACATTTCGTGTGTTACGTATCCCAAAGAGTTGAGGCGATCAATTTCAGCTGTAGTATGTTCATACGTCTCGTCCAATGATCATGAAAAGTTCGTTTTTCGACCGCCCTGATCTTTAAAACATTTTGGATAACCGTGTGTATCACAACCTTGAAATTCATACACTTCGCCCCTCTCAATGCTCGAGTCATTCATCGTACTATGTCTCTTCCAACTTGACGTTCGCACAGAAGGAGCCACTTGATAGCTTTTTGAGAGTTATGATACCTAGTCTGTAACCGGAAGGTGCTATTACACCTATACTGTTTGCAGTCAAAAATTATTTTCTAAACATTTATGAACACGCCGATGCTACAGTTGTAGCATATAGAAAGGGATCCGTATCACCGATTGAAAGAAAAATATTTATAAAAACCAGACAAAATCGTCTTAAAATCTCTACATAAAATCTCACATCAAAAACATCATTAGCATGTGTTTCATTGTACCACACGTAAAAAAATTTTCTCTCTTCCAACGACATAAAATTAGGCTTGTCAAAACGAGCATCTGGAAGCGGTCCTACCTATTCCTGATTATTTATCGTGTTAAATAAATGTGTAAAATAGCCTTTTTTGTTAGTGTCAGACAAACCAAAAGCAGAGGGTAACGCGCTTAATTTTATATGTAAATAATTTAGACTATCAATAAATTTTGTTAGATCTAATTACAAAATTACTAGATTTTTGCCATTTAAAATTACACTGGGCATTATCTGATCATTCAATCGCTGCCTCTTAATAACAGTAAAAAACATTTCGAACAAATTTTACTACGCAAAAGTTTCGTTTTTGTAGCCTCAATCAAATTCCATATTGTATGGAAGCGAAGTTCATAATACTGTTCATTACCTCTGCCAATGTATATCCTTTATCGGGGATGTTGACATGTGCTTCTTTTATAAGTATTACGGCTTGCTCTTTTTGCCTTTTTCGTCGAGCATCACGAATAATTTTCCACTTAATCTTTGCTTCGTTCGTGTCGTCGTATTTTAACGCAACATGTGCTTTACCAACGACAAGAGCACTGGGTAAACAAAGATTATCTTTATTGATAATGAAACGTATCGATCTCCATGCAACGCTATCTATTGTTAAATTTTTTTTGCTTGTAAGATGAATTTATTCTTAATTCTAAAACTTTTATTACTCTGTGTTAAATCATTCATCAAACCCCATGAATGCTCGTAAGAAAAATTTTCGATTGGTCTAATAGTCAAATCGGCAGGACCATGCGCAAAATATTCGCTTCTTATAGCTATGCCAACAAGATCGCTTTGGGATGAAGGTAATGAAACTACTAGTTCACCACAGGATGCTCCTCTTCCTTTTCCTCCTCCTCCTCCACCACTTCTACAGCATCTCTTCCTCATCTTCGTTTTCTTCCTCGCTTCTAATAGATGTACCATTGGAATTTTCGTTTTGTGACGATGGACCAGCATCTCCAGAATGTTCGAAAAACTCATTATCGTCAGCGTTTTCTATGAGAGGAGCCTCGGTATTCGAAATATTATCACTATCAATCTCCTCTAATAAATTGTATAATGGAATATATTTTTATTAAGGCTATCAACATAATTTTTTTATTTGGTAATTTAATTAATTTTAACAATTCTTACCATTTTTATCTTCGTAATCGATGGAAACTATATTTCTCATACTATTGTTTCCAGAATTTATACATTGTAAATATTACTCCGAAATACCAGAGAAGATCTAATCAAAAGCTGCCTCTGGTATCTCACTATTCTCACCACACTACACTGTTCAAGTAAAAAGTGCATTTCGCGTTTTAGAGCACTTACGCCCATAACACGAACGCGGATACGCCAATTAATACCACATCTTCTGCGAACTAGAAAAGAATTAGATCGCAGTGATGCAGCAAATTGTAAAATAGTTTTCCGTACTGTATCCATTGCGAAACTCAGTGAATTTTACTATTGAAAAACGTAAGTACATCTACTATGCACACAATTTTCGAGCTTACTAAAAGCTATGCGTTTACACCTTCGTATTTTATAGCAGTGAAATTCAGCGTGATACGAAGCATCTTTTACAAGATGATTTAGATATCATCTTTCCGCATGTTTTATTTCACTGATTGACTTTTATTTATAATAAATAGAAGTCGAATTGGAACATGTAACTATAAATCTATAAAACTTAAGTCTCAATCTCACTAGTCGTATATGAGTAACAAAAGTTAATCAGCTATTTGATATGACGACCTTCTTGAAGAACGACACGTGCGTACACGATCTAAGAATATTTTTGTTGAGGGTGGTTCAATTTCTTATAAAACGCTTTTCGAAGATGGCTTACGTTATAATTCTTTTTCAAACAGGATTTCATAATAGGAGTATGAGCATCTGCTAGGTCATATATCTTTTATCCGGAAGAAGCAATGATTTAAATCGAAGCCACCAAGAGTAATTATCTTTGGCTTATTAAATTAATATACACATTCTCTCAATGTCTATATGTCTCTCGACACGTATCGCGTATATATATGCTAGGGTTGAATTGTATTTAGGGTGTAAACGCATATTCGAGAAAAAGATCAGTGGTATCAGCTTCATGCGTTTCTTCTTTGGTCTTCAATTTTAAGATAAGCAATCGTACGGATGTCGCTGTGCAAAAGGGTATTAAATTTCATGGCTTTTCCGTTCATATCGTACAGTAGATTGAAATAAAATATTAACTATATTAACATACTCTATAATAATTACTTGCGAAATATATGAATCATTATTAAAAATAATTACCATGAACTACGCATATTTACTTTTATGTCATTAAAATACTGTTAAATAGACCTGATTTTAATATATTAACACAAAAAATATACTAATATTAAATTATAAATCAGCTCACTAATATAGTCAGATGCCCTACTGATCGTGATAAAGAGAAACATAATAATATATATTTTTTATATTATTTAACGCCGCTTTCTTTATGCTTCTAAATATTGGTGCTAATCAACGACGGAGGTCTACGATCTGTTTGTAAACAAAACATATGTAAATTCCTCAGCGGTGCTTGTGTCAATCAGCCGAGACCGAGATTTCAATCCGGATCACCAAGTTACTAGTCCTTCGTTCTAGCAATCGAGAATAATATATGTTCTAAGGATATTATGTAATTTACTACTTATAAATCTTATATGCAATTTTTTAAAAACACATAGAAAATATTATATAACGAAATTAAAAATCAGATCATTGAAATAGTCAGATGTCCTGTTAATGATGAAAGATGACAGAATAATATATATATATATATATATATATATATATATATATATATATATATATATTGTAACCGCCGATTTGGCGGTCGCGCGTTACGCATTCGTACAAAACCACGAGTGTTCGCTAGAGATCGCGAATTTCGCACTCGCGAACGCGAGAGCGTGCACATGGCGATAGGAGTAAAAAAAAGAACTGAAAAGCAACGAGCACGTTCCGACAGATCAGATGCTTCTCGCACTAGCAGTCGAACAGGTTAGACGCTTTCAGCCGTTGAGCAACCATTATCGCAACCTTCGATATCTCTCTCAACTGGAAGGTTCAGCCCCAGACACTGAGCAGCTTAGCAGGCACCCTCGAGGCTACAAGCATCGCCAAGGCTAGACGACTCCCGTCTTAACCTCCCGACATCCAGCGACCCGTTTGTGAGACGCGCCCGCGTCCCGTACATCGAGGACGCCGAGCGACCATACGCACGAGCGAGAGAGAGAGAGAAGACTGAGTGGTGAAGAGGACACCGGTTGTAGCCTATTGTATTTAAAGATGATGTGTAACTCTCTCTCGAAATTGAGAGAGACGTAAGCTAGAGTCAGGCCCCGCCGACGCTGTATAGCGCGCGCGTCCGCGTCCCTTGCGAGTGTGTATATTCTTGTACCGACCACCGTGTTCCCCTCCCATTGTTCCCGGTGAACGATCGCTTGTAAATACGTTCGTGCCTCCATTTCTCGTGTCGTGGAATTTTCCAGGGGTGATTGGCATACGAGCCATAGCACTCCGTTATAATACGTGTGTATATGCGTATAAATAAATGTTCTGTAAAATAATAATTGAATACTCGGTTATTTATTGCTTACCGTGTCCTCCTGTCCGTTTCCCCCATTGCTCGCTTCAGCAGCCGGCGAATCCAGCGTGTTCGTACACACATACGCAGTCACGCATGCTTTATCGTAAGGTAAGGATAGCTGCATTTATGCGGTTATAAATGGTGCCCAAAGCGTAGAGCCCGCGGCGAATGAATGTATACGGTACGAGCCAAAACACCCCCCCCCCCGAGTAAAACGTCCGCTAAATCTTTGGAAGTGCAAAAAGTATAGCAGCAAGCAAATAGCCATGCATGCGGTATAGCGGCCTTTTTTAGAGTGTGCGCAATAACCGCAGCAGACAGCTACATGCAACAGCAGTCAAGCTGATGGCACTTGTCGTATTTACACATAAAAAACTGTCGATAGTATATAATGTGTTTTGTCTGGAAATAGCGTACAGTACGGATGTGTATCACGTGTATGACTTTGAAAGAACAAATTTCTTTATATGCCTCCTTGTAAGTTCTCTGCAGGCATCAATGAGAATTCTAGTTATAAAACCCAGATGCACCGCATTGTAAAGTAATTGGGATGGTTTTAGCGCGATCCTTCAGGTTGTTCTTAAGAAGGTCATAAAGTGGGCGGATCTAATCCATAAACTAACCATTCGAGTGAGAAATTGTCAACGTTTATTTCTGATATTTGAAGCTTATATGGTTATAAAAGTTTTGGAGGTTCTGCAGCGCTTCCTTGCAGTTTGAAAGGCAATTGCAACTGGGTTTTCGAGACGAACGGTCAGCGTTATTCGATATACTAATCATTTGACAGCGCGTATTACCTAAGAATTTATATAAACTAGTTGTTCAAACCTTTAATAAATTGTTTCTCTTACACTTTCCACGTTAAAATGTTATATCATTGATTTATCATACTCCAAATCCTTTGTAAGTTAGTTAAACTTTTTTAAATATAACAGCACTATATATTCCCCCCTTCAGGTCCCTCATGATGACATAAAAATTACAATTGTTATAAATAATTGAATAAATCCCTATATAACGTCTCCCCCCATAGAGTTGATACATTTTAAATGTAAACAGATTATATTTTCATTAAATTATTTTGTCATATGTACAATTCATAAGCTCTAGCGTGCTTAAGCTATAATTTATGTAGCTGAAGCCGAGCAAGAATTTATCATGTTTTCTCAAACTTCCTGTGAGAAACAATAAATAATAAATAATAATAGCTTAATGGAAATTTACCTTTTCTAAGTAATGCTAATTATTTGTTTTGTTTTCATAATAGTTAAGGTGAAATCAGCATTCCTTGCTCTGTTACAAAACAAAGGCAAACGATCCTCAGAGTAAATTTTATAAGCCATATATAATATTATTTGCACATTGACATTTGCACATTTGATATGTTTGATATTATTGAATAACATTAACTTTTATATTAATTTCTATTTACTTATCTTAACATATATATATATATATATATATATCTACTGATATTGCTATTATATTATAATATGATTATTAGTCGTGCAGACATATACTTGGCTCGTCCCTTAATGTGCAGGTCCCTTGCGAGGAATAATATCCTTCGAAATTACTTGTAGTTATTACAAGATAATAACACGTCTCAATCCCAGCCTCTTCAGCATCATTGTTGCAATCAGCCTCTATTTTTCCAGCGTTATAGATTTTGAAAAATTCTTTTGATCAGGAAAGAATGGACTTTTTCAAGTGCTGTAAAGAGCAATCGATTTGAAAGTACACCAGTAATGGTCTAAAATTTTTTTCAGCCTGATAGGTTGAAAAATAACAATTTTCAAAAAATAACTTGTTGCTAAAAAGTGCTCCTCGCATTTAAAGAAGACCAGCCTTGTAAGCAGTTGGATTAGTGTTTTTTCTACCTTTTAGCAATTTATCTATCCACAGAAGCAATAATAAAGATAGTCTCGTCGAAAATAATGATGAAAGTGAAGCAAAACTGATAAAGTTATCATTGCACTCATAAGAGTACAATGATGTGTATGTAACCTGTACATCATATGCTGACAAGTACAGAAAAATTGAAAATAGCAGAAGGGTAGGAAATAATGGCAATTTCCAAGATCTGTAAAGCTCAAATGAATGGTGAAAAGATGTGCATTTATGGAAATTAAGACCAGAACTATTGAATAATTATTAATAATTTATTAATAAATAAACCTGAGGGTGATCATTCTGGATACTGAGGGGAGAGATAAGAAAAATAAATATATAAAATAAACAAGCAGGGTAAACAATATAAATATTAACTAATAAATAAACTTAAACAAATAATATCAGCATTAACATAAAATTTTATTAAGAGGACATGAAAAACTTAACAATGTTATCTTTTTCAAATAAAGGAAAACGTATTATATAGATTAATAAAATATGACAAATCAATTTGTACAATAAGAACACTAAAAACATTTTATAGATAAATTTTAGTAATTATTATAAACAGATCAACCTTTCTTTCAGCTTTGTCATTATAACATATAGATTCATTCTCTCTTTTCACAATTATAATAACTTGATGCGAATACGTACTGAATATAATAATTAATTCATACGAAGATTACACAAATGACAGGAGATACTATTTCTAAAATAGTACAATCATTCAACTTGAGCTTAATGCTTGGCAGCTAACCTCAAAACATAACACCATCTTTGGAGTGGTGTGGAGCACCTGAGGAGACTAGTAGCTGTAATAAGAGGAAGATAAACCCTTGAATTACATAAATACTAACAGGATGTGCATTACTAATAACAATATTAATAAAACAAATTCTTCATAAATTATTCAATTATAAATATTAAATAACTTAAAAGTAACTGAATATTAGCAGAATTCTTAAGAACAAATCAACTACAAATTAAATAACTGCAACGCTAACAAGCACAATAAACATCGGCGAGCAACAATATTAATACTATATATTTTTGTATCATTATATAATTTAAAATACATAATTGTAACATTTAATATTTATTAATCATATACACAGCAACAAAAAAGAGAGAGAGAGATATATGAATAGCTGTTATTTCCAAAGATTATTTCCAACTATGCAACGAATACTTAGCAAATATTGCACTTATTGATGGCAAAGTGTATATAGCCAACCTATAAGAAAGCAGCCTATAATAACATACAAGTGAACTATCGAGTGTGAAAAAAATTTGAAGATATGTCACACAAAAGAAATATATAATATATAAGACAGAATATATCGGATATCTTACACATATTATCTTATGATATAAAATACATCAAACCTAATAAATAGAAATAATACAATATATGGTATTCTACTATATATTAGGTTGTCAAATATCTCTCTTCCGCTTTTTTGCTCTTCATTCAATGCTTTATAAAAAGTGTTACAGTTATCGAATTTACTTCAAATGTGATAATCTGTTTCCATCTCAACGGCAATTTCATAATACCCCTCTCGTAGAAACCCCTCTCCTGATTTGCGAAGAACTCGGACAGCCACTTTTCACAAGCCTCTTTTGAGTCCAATTTTACAATAACAAGGGCGTTCGACATGGGCAGAAATAGATGGTAATCACTTGGCGCTATGTCCGGAATATATGGTGGATACGATTAAACCTCCCCTCCGAACTCCCGTAGCTTCTGACGAGTCATCAACGAAGTGTGTGGTCTGGCGTTGTCCTGGTGGAACACTAAACCCTTCCTGTTGGCCAATTGTGGACGCTTTTGGTCGATAGCCTGCTTCAAACGGTCCAGTTGTTCACAGTAGATGGTATAATTAAGCGTCTGGCCATAGGGCAGTAGCTCATAGTGGATGATTCCCTTCCATCCAACCAAACTCACAGCAAAACTTTCCTGGTCGTCAATCCCGGCTTGGCCACTGTTTCGGACGGTCCACCGGCCTTGGACCACGACCATTTTTACTTGATATTGTCGTATGTGATCCATTTTTCGTCGTCAGGCACCATGCGCTTCAAAAATGGATCGAGTTCGTTCCGTTTCAGCAGCACATTGCAAGCGTTGATTCGGTCCAGAAGGTTTTTTTGTGTCAAATCATGTAGCACCAAAACTTCAAGCTTTTTTTGTATCCAGCCTTCTGCAGATGGTTTAGAATGGTTTGTTGACTAACTCTCATCTCCTGCATGATGTTACGAGGCCACATGCCGGTCTAACCCGATTAATTCCATGATTTGATCGGTATTCGCCGTCACAGGTCTTCTCTCGGCTGGCTTATCCATGGTGTCGTTTTCACCGGCTCTGAATCGTCGAAACCATTTCTCTGCGGTTCGAAGTGATAGCGTGTCCTCTCCCAAAACATCATTAATCTTACGGAACGTTTCTCTAGCGGATTTGCCTTTGACGAAAAACAACTTTAACATAGCGCGAATTTCGGCGTTAGTGAACTCTATGTTTACACTTCTTCAAATTTTGAACGCAATATCCAAACTAATCATGCATAGCATCGTTTTGTATGTTATGTCAAGTCCTTTCAAATGATATATAGTTTTACCAGATACGAGCTCTGTAGCGCTTTGTACATAGCCACGAAATGCATAAGACAAAAAGGCGGAAAGGAGATATTTGACAACCTAATCTTATATAAATTTATAAAATACATGAGAAGATGTATTTAAAATTCTTACTATACTAAGCGTACACCAAACTCGCTTAACTATTTTACTTTTGTTAAAAGTTTTTTTTGCAGATTATAAATAGCCGAGTTTCTTTTCATATCATTTTGTCCAGGCGTGGACTCTTAAAACAAAATAAATTATTGATGTTTAGGTGAAAATTCTACTGCTATTTATTCTGATAATTCAGTATTATTAAAAAGAGCAAGTATGAACTTGCTTGACCCTTTCCCACAAAGCTTATGCTGTTTTTCTTAATAATTCATTTTTGCATGAAAAATTTTTACATTATATATCATAATCTGAATAAATGAGTTTTAATTGGTAAATATCTTTCAATTTTGTAACTACATACATTTCAAATAACTAATAATATAAATTCATATGATTTATAGTTTATTATGAGTGAATTATAAATAACGACGATATATATCAAGATCTTATTTATTTATTTGAACCTATTATATAATATTTTTTGAAGGATTCTGATTTAAAAGTTCAATTTTCACCCTCATTGAAATAGGAAAATGCTCTTTTCATAAAAGATTCCGAAAAATTCGGTTAACAGGAATCTAACTTGTGCGATTCACAAACTTCAATTTGGCCATGAAGTCTTAACGATAGAAAACAATCAGATTCCCTTATTACCTGAGCCCAAGCTAGTCTATGTATATTTATAAAATTGTTTTAGTATTCAAAATTAATAATTCTAGAACTTTTAGAAATAATTGTTAAATTATATATGAACGAAAATCTGATTTTTATACAACAAATTGAAAATAGTAATCTGTCATTAAATGGAACTTCAAGAAACAATATGGTGTAACATTTAATTGATTAAGTAGAATATATACATATATATATATATATATATATATATATATATATATATATATATATGCTTCAATCCTATGTATAAATTTCTATTATTTTTATTTCTGTCGACAAGGCGTTGAAAACATAATTATGGAAGCTATGCCATTCATTCGGTTCATACAAGAAATTATGTTACACTTTAAGTACTTTTTAAGGTATATTTATTTTCTTTGCATATATTTTCTGAAGATTTGTTTAATCTATTCCAAAGAAGTCTAATTTAAAGTACATAATTTTCGAAAAGAATGTTATATAAATTTTTTATAAAATATATGAGATGTATTTAAAATTCTTACTATGCTTAGAACACATCAAACTTGTATAATTATTTTACTTTTGTTAAAAGTTGTTTTTTTTGGAATATTCAAAATAACGTTGTTTTTATATTGGTTTGAATTTTATGTTTCATATAATTGTTTTATTGTATTTGCAGTGGCAAATTGATGATATTATAGTGTTAATTCGAATTAAAAAATTTCAGATAGTATCAGGTGGATACTTATATACTTTTGGCGGGCCTGAGACTACCAAAAATAAGATGAAAATCCGTCCGCATGCATTTATAGATACAACCGCCCCTGTGTAATTTCTGACAAATATACTGAGTAGATAGGCTATAGGCATACTGGCACATAGGCATTCTGGCACAGCAAAACTCTCCCACTCCTCAAAATTGTGCCAGTATCCCGTCCGACGTCACACCGACGAATTACTCAAGGTGACTTTCGAATCGAGAAGTGCCTGGAGGAGCGGGCAGTGCGCCTTGAAATGTGCCAGTATGCCTATAGCTATTAATTCTACTTTTTAGTTGCTTTTTTTTCTGTTGGTTGCTAATGGAGGACTAATAGAATAATTTTAAGAGTTTCGCTTCGTAATGTTATCCATTCTCTATTTAAATAATCTTTCTCACATCTCCACTTATTTGATTTCCCGTTTTTTCGGCATTTTCGGACTTTGAAAATTTTCGTCATCTTCGGACTTAGGATTTTTCTGACCTAGATTTTTCTTGCGATTTTTAACCTTTGAAATAGTTCGTATTTTTCAGACTTTGAATTTTTTCGTGTTTCTCGAACTTCATCTTGTACGTGTTAACTAACTTCGTATACTCGACTTATATTTTATTCCCATAGATAGTTTATTAATATACTTTTACAGTATTATAATAAATAATACAATATTTAAAGGAAACTGTTTTTTCATATCGAAAACCCTATCCCTACTCTCATAATTTGTAATAATGTATATGATTAACAAATATATTAATATTTTTTATGTTAATATACAATTTATTATGTAGATAACTTTTTTATGAATATATTGTTGATAATATAAATTTATATTATTGAAAATTAATAAAATTTTAATCAAATATATATTTATTGTCATGAAAGGAAAATTATTTTAAGTCATGATTTGATTTATAAATTCATTTTATTAATATTATTTTTTATAGTAATATACATTTCATTATATTTTTATCCAATGTCGTCTCGCCCATTCTTTCCACTCATATAATTTTGTAACCATGTGCGTATTATCAAGACGTTACGGATTACACACATTGGTAAATGTCTCATACACAATTGATGGTTTTCACACAGCACATATGAACCTACACTCTGCATTGATTGTAAAGAAGGATAATGCAACTCCTCCACATCCGATATAATTCTGGAATTAAAATTTTTTTTTTTAGAAAAAATGCGAAAAAGTATTATAAAAGTATGAGAAAAGTATGAGAAAGTATGATAAAAGTATGAGAAAAGTATAAAAAAGTATAATAAAACTATGAAAAAGTATGAAAAAGTTTAAAAAAGTATCATAAAAGTATGAAAAAGTATGAGAAAAGTATGAGAAAAGTATGATAAAAGTATGAGAAAAGTATAAAAAAGTATAATAAAACTATGAAAAAGTATGAAAAAGTATAAAAAAGTATTATAAAAGTATGAAAAAGTATGAGAAAAGTATGAGAAAGTATAAAAAAGTATGATAAAAGAATGAAAAAGTATGAAAAAGTATAAAAAAGTATCATAAAAGTATGAGAAAGTATGAAAAAAGTATGAGAAAAGTATGAGAAAGTATAAAAAAGTATGATAAAAGAATGAAAAAGTATGAAAAAGTATAAAAAAGTATCATAAAAGTATGAGAAAGTATGAAAAAAGTATGAGAAAGTATGAGAAAGTATGAGAAAGTATGATAAAAGTATGAAAAAGTATGAAAAGAATGAAAATTATAAACAAAGATAAACAATTATAATAAACGTATATGAATATATATATATATATATATATATATATATATATATATATATATATATATCAAGATGATTGTAAAAGTATAAAAATTACTTACATATTTGGTAGAAAGTTTGATAACCATTCTTTCTTGTCTCGCCCCTTCACATACAATTTTTGCACTCCAGTGCAACAAATGTCTAATGTCCTTTTGAGTCGGTGATAAGGAATATCGCCAGAATCCCATTCAATTCGATGATATTCACGTTGCAGCCAGTCTACTGTTTTTTTCACTCCAAGTTCATTCGCTCCATGGAAATGGTGACTTAAAGAGGTACACGGTGGGCAGTGCACCTTTTTCTAAACTCAGCAAACTAAATTCTTTTAAAATAAAGCTTTGCGGGCCACTTGTTTGGAATCCCTGTATGTCACAGAGGCATACTTTATCTTCCGGACATTTCAAGATATTTTTTCTAAAAACAACCTCATATTGTCGTACTCTTGACATCATGCACTTCTATACACTTATTTTAGAAGCTGGAGTGATGAGAAGAAATGTAAAGTTTCGTGCTCACATTCTCATTTTATATCAAGATTCTCCGCCTCTCGAAATTAACGCCTCTTTTACGATTGGTTGAGTAAAAAAACATCAATATAGGTGCGTCTGGGTGAAGGAAGGTCAGTTTATTTAGTTTGAACTTTGATTAGAGGGAACGCTTATGCTTGTATGTAGGAGAGGGAACGCAATGATCTGATTGGACGAACGTAATCGAAGACATTCATGTTGTCCTACCGCTCAGATAGAAATCACTTTCCAAATTGATTGCTAAAAAAAAAGACAGGTGATGGTCTATGATAATGAACTGAAAAGTTGATGTTCGATTGGGGGCAAGACGATATATCCCTCCTCCCGATTTTAAAGCACAGTTTAGTTTTTTCATCACACTCAATATTTTCCGTTCACCTCTGATTTTTCCTTCTACTTCTTTACTTTCCTTTAAAAGAGGCCAATTTTCTTGAAAGAACACACTCGCTTCAACGCAGTCACATAAGTTCAGTTTAAGTTTTTCTCTTTTGTGATTCTCTTAATTTTTTTTGTCTAAATTTATATCGCAGTAAAGAAGTTTGTTGGTGACTTTATTCTTTTTTTACTAGTTTAACAGTAAACATAAAAGTGAAAATGGCTTCAATTGCATCTATCGACCGTCTTGTGCAACTTTACCGTGGAATTTAAGAAACTGTGCACATGTGAAGTAAAGATGATATTCGTTATTGGCTAGCTATGGCTGATTTATCCATAAAGGAAGTGAGGGAAAAATGGAAGACATTAATCTTTCTCGAGGAGAAAAGCAAAAGTGTTCCACTTGCTTTGTTAACATTTCGTGTATACAAGCAGGACTTGAAGGGCACCTTCATTATGGAGGAAGTCTTAACTCTGACGAGACAAAAGCTAAGGTGGAATGGCGTGATGTCCAATCTGCGTTTAAAAATCGAATTAGGTCTGGTGTAGTTGTAAATTTGAATCATGTAAACATTCTCAGCTTCTGAACTGACGCAGAAAAGATCTTTCAAAATAAGGTGAAAGCATGCTTAGAAGAATTTAGTGCAATCAAAGTAAATTCTGATTTCATGTCACAGTTTGCCGTACAGAAAAATGGTGAAGAATTGACAGATATGAAATATTTTGCGACACAGAGTGCTACAATTTACCTGTCCACCGATTTACTGAAATGGTTTGAGGAATATATTAGGAATCCTCTTCTTGCACATTTGGAAGAGTTTCAGGAAAAGGATTCAGGATGGACCTTGAAAAGTATTATAAGTCTATGTATCAACATGAAAAAATTTTCTCCACACAAGTGCAGATCATATATACCTCTTCCGGAGTTCATAATATCCAAAAAGGCATGTGTTAATGTTCGTAATAGTGATAATCAGTGCTTTAAATATGCTATACTTTCAGCTTTATATCCTAACGTAATTAATCCTCAAAGGGTCCGGAATTATTATCAGTATACGAATGAATTGAACTTTGGTGATATTGAATTTCCAGTTAAACTGAAAGATGTTGCAAAATTCGAAAAATTAAATATTATTTCTGTAAATGTGTATATGCTTAGAAAGATTGGACAGAAATATGAGGTAGCATCTTGTCACATTACATCCAATAAGAAGGAGAAACATGTAGAACTTCTCCTCATTCAAGATTACTACATCGATGAATTCGAAGAAAATAATATTCATGATAATAAAGCTAGCTCGCCGAAATATCATTATGTTTGGATTAAAAGTTTGTCCAGACTTTTAAGCTTACAACTGAATAAAGCCCATGCAAAATCATTTCATTGCGAAAGGTGTTTACAAATTTTTTATAATGAAGAGAAGCTGAAAAATCACGAATACTATTGTAAGAATATGAGCGAATGCAGAATCAATTTGCCAAATAATTCCAATAACATTCTTAAATTTGAAGAACATAAAAAGAGTGAGAAAGTGCCATTTGTCATTTATGCAGATTTCGAATGTCTGTTGCAGCCTACTCAAAATGAGAACGCTTTTCAGCGTCACGAAGCATATAGCATTGGATATTATTTAAAATGTAGTTATGATGACAAATTTTCGGCTTACAAATCGTATAGACAGAAGAGTACAGATGACGAGACACCTGCACAGTGGTTTGTTCGTGAACTCAAATCCATTGGAGAGCATATCGATCGACTCTATAAGACACCAAAACCAATGAATCTGACTGATCTTGAAGAATTACAGTTTCGATGGTCGTCTGTTTGTCATATATGTGGCAATAAATTTGAAAAGGATCAACTTCCTGTACGAGATCATTTCCATCTTACAGGACGGTATGTTTATTAGATTATTTTATAATTTATTCAATATTTTAGATAAAAAGAAAAGAAACAATAATTTTTTTCTCTCCAGTTTCAGAGGAGCAGCTCATAATTCATGTAACTTAAATTATAAAGACTCGAGGTTTATTCCTGTTATTTTTTATAATCTTAATTATGACACACACTTTATTTTAAAAGAAATTAGTACGTCTTCGTTGATGAAAGGTCGAGTTTCTCTAATACCCCACAACAAAGAAAAATATATTTCATTTACAAAGTTTATAGATGGTTGTGATGTGAGTTTTAGATTTATTGATTCATGGCGATTTTTACCAGCATCATTAGAAAAATTAGCATCATATCTACAAAATGTACCATTAGCTGTAAAGGAATTTGAATTAGATGGATTTTTAAATGAAAATATTCATCTTCTTAGGCGGAAAGGTATATTTCCATACGATTTTGTAGATGGATTAGATAAATTAAACTATAAAAAACTGCCAGAGAAAAACGAATTTTATAACCAATTAACCGATTCACGTATTACTGATGAAGACTACATGCATGCTGTTCAAGTATGGGATAAATTCAGTATCACAACTTTAGGAGAATATTCCGACTTATATTTAAAAACAGATGTTTTACTGTTAGCTGATGTCTTTGAAAGTTTTCGAGAAACATCTATTGAAGCCTATGGCTTATGCCCTGCTCACTTTTACACAACTCCCGGCTTGACATTTGCAGCAGCTCTTAAAATGACAAAAGTTGAATTGGAACTTCTAACAGATATTGATATGTTCTTATTCATCGAATCAGGCATTCGAGGAGGAATAAGCCAGTGCTATAATCGATATGCGAACGCAAATAATCCGTACATGGGTTCGTCATACGATAAAAACAAGAAAAAAAAACACTTTTATATTATGATATTAATAATTTATATGGATGGGCGATGGCACAACATCTGCCAACGGGAAAATTTAAATGGATTGACTATGAATCCAATCCAGATTTTTTCAATGCTCCAGCAGATTCAGATATAGGCTATATTGCTGAGGTATATTTAGAGTATCCTGAAGAAATTCATGATGAACATTGTCATTTACCTTTCTGTGCAGAGCATCGTATACCTCCAGGCTCATCGCAGAAGAAACTTCTCACTACTTTGTACGATAAGAAAAGATATGTTATTCACTACCGAACACTCAAACAGGCACTGGATAATAGTCTTCGGCTGAAAAAGGTATATAGAATTTTGAGTTTTGAGCAAAAACCATGGCTTAAACCATACATAGAGTTTAATACAGAAAAGAGGAAAGGAGCAAAGTATGAATTTGAAAAACTCTTTTACAAACTTTTAATTAATGCAGTTTATCGAAAATGCATCGAGAGCGAAAGATCTCGTGTGGATGTACGATTAGTGAATAAATTTACAGGTCGATATGGAGCAGAAGCACGTATAGCTTTACCCAATTTTCATAGCTGTGCAATTTTGGATGAAAAGTTGGTTTCCATACAGCTCAAAAAGGCAAGTGTTACAATTAAAAAACTTATGTACGTTGGTCTTTGCATTCTGGACTTATCGAAGACACTAGTTTATGATTTTCACTACTCTTATATGAAAAAGCGAGTGGGAGAAAAATGTAAACTGCTATATACTGACACCGACAGTTTGATATACGAAGTGGAAGACATTAATATGTATAATGTATAAAATTATGAAAGAAGATATTCACAGATTTGATACTTCTGACTATGATGAAAATAATCCGTATGGAATACCTCGATCAAATAAAAAAATACCAGGATTAATGAAGGACGAATGTAATTGAAAAATTATGATGGAATTTATTGGTTTACGGAGCAAAATGTATAGTATTTTAGTGGATGGAGGACAAATAGTAAAAAAAGCTAAAGGTATAAAATTGAATGTTGTAAAGAAGACAATTACATTTGAAGATTATCGAAAATGTCTTGATGACCTCGTCATTATACATCGTGAGCAGTGTAACATCCGTTCTAAATTACATATTGTATATACTGAAAAACAGAAAAAAATTGCTCTAAGTCCATATGATGATAAAAGATTCTTACTAACAAATAGTACAGATACTTTACCGTGGGGGCACTATAAAATTATGGAAGAACAGATGGCACAAGCTGCATGTGAAATAGAGAGGGAAATATTAAACGAAGCCAATCATCCAAAAGGGGGAGACATCGAAATAAAGAACGCTTACAAAGAGACTAATGAAAGAGCTGTTGGAGTCGGGATAGATAGTGATGTAGGAGAACTAAGACATGAAATCAGTAATGAATCTAGAGTGACCTGTGTAGAAGTGCATGCAGAAGAGAGGGAGAATATCGAAACGAATGAAAATAGAGTGACATGGGAGGAGGTAACGCTTTATAGCAGTGAAGGCGAACCAATCACCATTGAATATGATGTATCACTTGAAGTAATGAACGAATGGAATCCTGAAGAAATTTTCACAATGCTGGAGGGGATAAGCTCAATAGAAAGGGAAAAATTTGAAGTGGGGAATAAGCTATATGAAGAGACCGATGATGATAAAGAGTTCATTCGAGCAGTTGAAGAAGTCGAACGAAACTACTCACCTCCTCAAAAGAAAACAAGACTCAACTAATTCTCAAGGTAAAATTTAAGTTTATATTCTCTAAAAAAACAAATAAAGAATTATATTCATAATTTTAATTTATTCATTTCTTTTTGTTATATAGAATGGATCTAGCTACTCTAAATAAAATTGCCGAGAACGAGTTCCTGCCGACGAAGAAATGTACAGAATTGGAGAAAAATAAGCAGTATATGGCAACTGCTCTCAAGCTAGTTAACACTTGATATGGTGCGAAAATTGTAGCAGAACTTGACGATAGTTTTAAAATATTTTTACCACAAAAGATATCGTTAGCAATATTAAAGGACCAAGAATTTTTCGAAAATCTAGCAAATACTGCAAATAAACGATGTTTATTTTTACTTTATCAAGGCGGAAGTTGTTTTAAATTTGATAAATGTACTCCTTAAGAAAGAATGCAATAAATATATTTCATGTTAAAAAAAAATCATTTATGTTTCAAATAATGATATACATGTATGCATAATAATTACATAAATAAATCAGATTATAAAAAATATTGCAATGTTGTTTTCTTATTTATTGAAAAACTAATGTCCTTAAACCTATTCTTACATAAATTAGTATTATTTATTAATTTGATTTATAACATAATTAAATTAAAAAATTTGCTTTAGGCTTAATCGAACTGTTAACCTTTAACTTAATTCCGAATATTGACAATACAAATAATAAACTACATTTACAGTGGGAAGTGGTTACTATTCCCACCGGTAGTTACGAGATTAATGATATCCATCAATTTTTATCAACCACATTGAAATCCAAAGGAATTGATTTTTCCTTGAAAGCCAATAATAACACATTTAGAAGCGAAATAAAGTGCATTGTTCCATTAGATCTTAGTCTTCAAACATCGATAGGTAGTCTTCTCGGCTTTACTCCTCGTATTCTCAAGAAAAATACTGAGCACAGTTCTGATTTACCAGTGAAAATATTGAAAATCAACGCACTGAGAGTCGAGTGTAATATTACTGCGGGTGCTTTTATTAACAATAAAAAGGTTCATACCATTCATGAATTCTTTCCCAAAGTTCCTCCAGGATATAAAATCATTAAAGTTCCATCTCATGTTATATATCTACCACTGAATGTTAAGTCTATAGATCATCTTCAAATTCGAATAGTCGATCAAGAGGGAAATTTGGTTAATTATCGAGGAGAGGAAATTACTATTAGACTTCATATCAAATCTATATAATGGGGATAGTTTATAATTATAGCACGTATATAAGTTCTCCACCATGTCAATCGACAATGAGTCAATTGAAGAATTTGAGACCGTTAACAAGGAAGAGCATTCAGTTCCTCCAAAGTTTGGGTTTAAAAGTTCGTGGCGAAAATTCACTTGTATAATTTTCTGCTGCTTCTTGAAAAATGGACGAAATTCTAAAAATTCAATCAGGTGTCGTGTTCGATGAGTCAATTGCTCATTACAAAATCCACGCACATCAGCCATACACAGCACTAAGCTTTGATAACAACGACGAAATTCGTATTTCTATCCAACATCAAGATTTGTGTCTTCTACCATCACGAAGTTCCATATTATCCATATTACTGGAAAGTTTAAAAAAATTGATGGCAACTTGCCTATGAAATCTAGATTTGTTAACAATGCTATTTGTCATCTTTTTGATGAAATACGCTATGAAATTAATGGAGTAGAAATAAATAAAAGTAAAAATGTCGGATTAAGTAGTGTGATGAAAGGGTGGACTTCGTTTATTCCCAATGAGACTCTCATGCTTGAAAATGCAGGCTGGCTTGGCAATGAAGAAGCGTCGAAATCTCTGGTGGATAAACAAGGTAACTTTGACATTGCGATTCCACTGAGTATGATTTTGGGCTTTGCAGAAGATTACAAAAAAATAGTAGTTAATATGAAGCATGAACTTATTCTCATAAGATCAAGATCGGACATTAATGCAATAATCCACGAAGGTACTACAGTTGGTAATAATATGACATAAAAATAAGCAAGATTGAATGGCTAATACCTTATGTCATTGCATCTAATAAACAAAAAATACAACTTTTGAATATTATTGGCAAGGATAGTCCTATCTCAATGTGTTATCGTTCATGGGAACTATTTGAATATCCTGTTCTACCAAGCGCTAATAAACATATCTGGACATTGAAAACTTCCAATCAATTGGAAAAACCTCGTTTTATCATTCTTGGCTTACAGACGAAGAAAAAAAAAGAACTTACTGCAAATGCAAGTCGTTTTGATCATTGTAATATAAGTAATGTGAGGCTTTTCTGAAATTCACAATATTATCCATATAATAATCTAAATCTTCACATTGCTAATAATCAATATGCACTACTCTATGATATGAATGCAAATTTTCAAAAAACATACTATGCAAGAGATTCTCAACCACTCGTCCTTGTCCAGTTTGTCCTTACAAGGACAAACTTTCTTTTCAATGAACCACTCATAGTTATCGATTGTTCGCGACAAAATGAATCTATAAAGAACGCTCCTGTAGATGTGCGGCTAGAAATTGAGGCAAGAAATAACTTCCCAAACAATACTACAGCTTATTGTTTGATCTTGCATGACCGCATCGTTCAGTATAATCCAATAAGCGGAGATGTGAGATAGATTATTTAAATAGCCAATGGATAATATTACGAAGCGAAACTCTTAAAATTATTCTATTAGTCCTCCATCAGCAACCAACAGAAAAAAAAACAACTAAAAAGTAGAATTAATAGCTATAGGCATACTGGCACATTTCAAGGCGCACTGCCCGCTCCTCCAGGCACTTCTCGATTCGAAAGGCACCTTGAGTAATTCGTCGGTGTGACGTCGGACGGGATACTGGCACAATTTTGAGGAGTGGGAGAGTGTGCCAGTATGTCTATAGCTATAGACTAATATACTATCTACTAAACTGTAAATTATGTTTTGATTTAAATGAATTTCCGAGGATCTATGTAATTGCAACAAAAAATTATTCTATTTTGGTTATATATTCATAACTTTAGTTTATTATTAAATAAATAGTACAATTCTTGAAATCATCATTTTATACTAATCTTTATGAACTAAACCATATCGAAGAAATAATATCTTTCGTTTTTAAATACTCTAAAATTCCGCAGTTATTATACTTATATCTAAAATACCTCAAATTTCGTGTTTAATGGTAACAGTAGATAAATTAGTTAATATGCCTTCAATCATCGTTATTCTTAAGTAATTATAATTAAACTTTATAATTTATATTTAGAAAAAAGATCATTGTCCAGAAATTATTAACAATGCTAAAAAATTTTTCAAACTTGCTGCTATATTAGGGAACGTAGAAGTTAAGTTATTTACGAAAATATTTTGCTTTTATTAACTGAAAATGTTGCTTGAATGCAATAAATTTGTTAAATAAATTTGAACCATTTCACCTGTTGCGCCATTTTCATTGTCTTTCAATTTTCCATAGCAATATTTGCAAAGATAAATGATGATAGAGCACCATAGATTAAAAGTAAGACAAATAACAGAGAGTGTCAAGGGAAAGCGCATGAACATTTGAGCATGTAGAACCTCTGTGTTAGGTGGATACCGTATTTGCTAACACTTGATCAAAAACTCATGCATAAAGCTGTTTCTGTCAAGAATTCGGTGAAGATCTAGTGAAATTTTGCATCGATTTATAACTATAAATAAAACTTGGATTAAACATTTCTCTGCTGGAAGCTAAAGACAGTCAAACAAGGAATTGAACCATATGAACTACGTCCAAAAAAGACAAAAACAATTTTATTTCCAAAGAAAATTTTGGTCACTATTTTTTGGAATGCAAAAGAAATAATCTTGATCGATCATCTGAAAAAGGGTAAAATCATCAATGGTCATACTTCGCTTAGATATTGCAATGTTTTTAGGATGAAGTGAAAAATAAATGGCACACTTGGCAAAAAAAAATATTGTGTTATGACGATCACGCAGCTACCCATATTTCGGTTGTTATGATTGCTAAAACAATCGAAGTAGAATACAAATTACTTCTCCAATCACCATATTCTTTGGATGAATATGGTGACTATCATCTGTTAACTACTAAATAAATACCTATAACTACTAAATAAATACCTATACTACCACAGTGACTATCATCTGTTAACTAATCTAAATAAATGTTTTGGAGGTAAAAATTTAATGACAACGAGGAAGTTATTGATGCTATAAATGAGTATTGTGAAGGACTTGAAAAATCAGATTATACAAGTACATAATGTGTCCCAAAAGTTGTAAGCCTACGGGTATAAAATCGGTACTACTTACGCTATCGTCATGAAACTTTGGTCACTAGTTACTATAGCCTTTCTCTACCTCTCTAAAAATTTTCAAGTTCATCGGATTAGATACAACTGTTCAGAAGCAGTTTTCATGGGAGTATCAAAGTAGTCGGTGTTTAACATAAATAAAAATATCGAACATTACAACGTGTTGTAATTTTGGTTTAAAGTTGGTAAAAATGCTACCTTTTCGGCAGGTAGAGAGTCAGTTGAAGACGATAAAAGGAACGTGCAGTCATGCGCCACGAAGAGTGACAATAACATCGACAAAGTCACAGATGTGTTAAAAGATAACGGTAATTCTACTTGCAAATTGATTAAAGAACTTCCTGGAATAGCAAAATCCACCGTCCAATGTATTATAATGAACGACTTGAAAAAAGAGGGTGTGTGTGTTTCGTTCCACACGCGCTAACTGCCGAACAGCAAGAGCATAAATTTCTCATGCACGTGACTTGCTGGAAATTATGGAAACGCAGCCAAATTTTCTTAAAATGATAATTCTGGGTGATGAAATATGGTGTTTTGCATGCGACCCTGCAAGGAAACGTCAAAGTGCTGAGATGGTCGGCAAAAATTTACCGCGACCAAAAAAATTTCATTTTCAAAAATTCAAAGTAAAGAGAATGTTAATAATTTTCTTTTATTTTAAAGGTATCAAACACAAAGAATCTGTTACTCAAGGTACTACTGTGAATGCTACATTCTATTAAGAAATGCTCAATCGCTTATGTAAAAGAATTGCGCGTGTTAGTCCCGAACGATGGAAAGACCGCTCTTTTTTCCTATTTTTTCCCTGGCTTTCTATATGCCGCTCTCTTTTCTTGCACGATAATGCACCAATACATATGGCGACAATTCACACTTAATTTTGGGCAAAAAAATAGTTCCTGAACTAAGCGACCCAACATACTTGCCTGATTGGAGTCCCTCTGACTACTTCCTCTTTCCAAAATCAAACATGGATTTGAAAGGAAACCGTTTCGCATCGATACATGAGATACAAGAAGCTATATCAACGAAATTAAAAAGTATTCGAAAAGATGATTTTTTAAAAGGCATAAAAAACTGAAAGATTGTGTCAACTTGTGTATTACTTCTAATAAAGACAATTTTAAAAGTTTGAAAAAATTTTATACATTTGTTGCGTCTTTTGTACCCCTAGTCTTAAAATTTTTGCGACACACTGCGTGATATAACTGCAGTAGGGTATTGTTATGAATAGTATATTAGTTTTGATGGAGATTATTTTGAGAAATAAAGTGAAAAAAGCCGAAAAAAGTTTTTTGTTCATCAAGCTTGAAACTTGAAATCGGCATTTAAGATCTTTTAAAATAACCATTGCCAATAAAACGAATTGGAAGACTCGCCAAAAATACGAATTGGAAGACTCGCCTCGATAAATGGGATAAGTCAGTGCGTATATCCATCAGCCAAACATAGCACAAAAAATTGAATGTAAATTAGATGATCATAAATTTTTGTTTGAATTCAGGTAAAAGTTTTCTCCTTCAATAAATATTATACGTCAGAAAGAGATAGTTATAGAAAATCGAATGTCATCGAGTAGCTTGATCGCGATTATTGTGGATATAATATAAACTTGTACATTATTCTGAAACTTATTATCGTATATTTTAATGTATCAGATTAAAAATTCATGATCATCTAATTTATATTGAATTGTGCGCGCTATAATTGGCTGATTGATATAGGCGATGATTTATCTCATTTATTTAGGCTGGTGTGTCCTTTCGGAAACCTGTAATATCTTATATAGATTTATGTGTTACTCACAATATATTAAAAAAACAACAGCAGTAAGAAATTAGTGGAATCAATCAAATGTTATTTGATGAATTCTAAAAGATAATTTTTAACAATATTTAACTTAATAATAAAATGTCACGATAATATCGTATTGTAATTTTGTCTTAAATGAATGTATGGAATTATCTAATGTTTTCTTCAAATTTTCTTTCTGAATATTTATAATTTACTTTATAAAGATATCAAAAATTGTACTCTTGGCCCTTCTTTTTTATTTTGATTATATCAATTGTACGTATTAGTAGCAGAATATTTTTCATTTTCTTTTACATTCTAGTTTTGATTGGAAACACTTACTGAATCAAAAATAACACTGCTAATTACTGCAACTTTGCATATAGTCATGTTTACCATAATAATTTAGTGAAAAATTAGGTTACAGCATCACGTAATATAGGTCAGGTATTTTTATTGTTTTAGCGGAAAAGAACTCCGGATTCGGTAGTCGGTTCTTTAAGTTTATAGTACCGACTAATGTACTTATGACAGAAAATGGAGCGTTTATATTTAAAAAATAATTACAGCATTACCAAATTTGTATGTATTTGTACGTACTGGCAACTTACTTTTTTACGTTCATAATATATCGTTTGCCACAATAAAAGGAGGTTTATTCCACAAATGTTGAACATGCAAAAATAGCTTTTTTTGATAACCATACTTATTTTATGCACGTTAACTTCCAAGTGTTGAAAAGTTAAAAGTAACTTTTATCAACCGACGAGAGTATTCACGAATGCAAGACTATTATTGGAAACTTTGAACCTTCTTTTAAATCAGTTTTCGAATTATTTCATTGTATGCAAAAGCTAAAACTAATACTATCAAAGTAAATAAACATTCATGTAACCAATATAAGAAAGGCGCGTACACAATCAGGTGCTGATCTTGCTACTCAAACTGTGCTATTATATATTTATATATACTCCTCAGAACTTTTGAGAAAAAAATCAAATCAATGTCTAATAACAAATATAAAAATTAACGAATAAAAATATAATATTCATACAAGAATGTAACTTAAAATTGTGTTTTAATCTTTAAGCTTAAAATGGCACATTCATTTTTCAGTTTTATTTTCATAAACTTTCACTACTGGAGCAGTGCAAGGAACCTCCTTCAAAATATCGAAAATCGAAGTCAAATGGTATCTAGAATGATATCCATTGAACATCCAAAATACTTCTATATTATATCCGTAATATAACCTATTTCCATATATTGATATATGTTTCCGTGCACACGCATTTATTCATCTGAGGTGCGTGCTCGCAATTTATCTTATTTCAACTCTCTTCTTATTTCGTCTCTCAGTGTCTTGGTCTCTCTCTCTCTCTTCTTCCCTTTGTGCCTCCCTCTCTTACTCACTCTCTTTTCCTCCCTCTTTACCTCCCTCTCTCTCTTCCTCACTCTCTTCCTCACTCTTTGCCCCCCCCTCTCTCTCTCTCTCTCTTTCTCCCTCTCTACGCCCCTCTCACACTCTCTCTTTTCCTTTGTACACATATGTGTAAGTGTGTGTGTGTATATGTATTTTGTACGTATGTGTGAGTGTGTGTGTATGTATGTACGCCGGAACAGAGAATATTACTTCGGCGGGGCTGTTAGTTAGCCTATACGGCTCCTATTCCTATGACATTATCCTACGTCCCCCATTCACACAAGTGATCAGCGGTTCGGTGTTCATCCTCTGCAAATTAAAATAGAATCAGCTAGCCTAATTCATCCTGGGCCATTCGCCTAATTATATCGGCATTTCTAGGTTTGCTCATCACCTTTTTTGCGAAACTGGCTACTGCCTTCCAGTTTTCAGGAGATTCCAGCATTATTGATATACTGCTCTCTGGTCTTATCGACTTATTAATGGTGTTAATCAATTGCGCACGTTGTGTTCAAAAACGGGAGCAGCTCACTAATATGTGCTCTGCATCCTCAAATAATCTCGGACAGAATGGGGAGAAGTCATTAATATCCAGGTGAAAATGGTGGAAATAGAACCTAAACAACCATGTCTAGTCAGCAACTGGCTTAGGTAAAAACCTAGTTCCCCTTGTTTCCTGTTGATCCATCTTTGTATGTCTGGGAGGATACGATAAGTCAATCGGCCTTTGTTAGAATCATTCCATCGATTTTGCCATATTTCTAAAGAACGATAACGTTCCACGTTTTTAGCACCTTGTAGAGAATCGACTGCGGCCTTACATATATTGTGCAGCCTAGCAAATCGTCTGCAGCTAAATCGAATGGAAGAATTCTGGCAAGTACCTCAGCAGCGTCGGTGGATACTGTCCTATAACCACTAATAATACGTATGGAGGAGCGGCGACGGGCCGCAATGGCGAGCTCACAATACGATTTAATTCCACATGCATGATGCTAGATTGGCGTTGTATACATGCTAACAGAATTAACAGCATAAGTTAATAGCTTCATCTGGGGTGGGCGTGGGTCACCAATGTTAGTCATGAGCGATACAACTGCAACTCGTTGCGCTTTTTCACCAGATATCTTTAGATGCCCTTTAAAGTTTAACCTGGCATCAAGCTGTACACCCAAGTATCATAAAGATGGCGCAGAACTAATGCGGCCACTACCAACTTTAAGAGTAATACTATCTACCTTCTTACGACTGCTGACAAGAACTACTTCTGTCTTGTGCTCCGCTAATTGTAGATCAGCCGACTTAATCCATCTACTAATGTTGCTGATTGCCTCATTGGCATTTTCAGTGAGTTCTTCAAGGGTCTTAGCCGTCACTACTAGTGCGATATGGTCAGCGCAACTTACTGTTATTGAACCAGGCGGTTGTGGAATCGTCAGAGTGTTGCGTGCAGAGTACAGTCCTTTGGGTGTCATTAGGAAAGAGAGCGGAAACAATCTTATCAATTAATACCGTGCAAGTGGGTTGTATTGGTGCCCTACTCAATCGTGCCATGACTGTTTTGTATGGTCGTCCCCATAAGTCATTGTTGGCCTCTGCGCACAATTCAAGCCAGCATCGGCGCTTGCTTGCCTTAATGGCCTTGAGCGTTCTTTGTGCTTCTTTAAATAAACTATTAAACGTATCACGGTGGGTGCGGGCTCTTTGGGCAAGTCTACGTGCGCGTTGACATTGCTTGCTCAATTCTGCAATTTCATTTGTCCACCAGTAGACAGATTGACGATGTTTCAATCCGCTCTTAGACCTAGTCATCGATGCATCATATGCTTCAGAGGTATGCTTCATGAGTGCATTTGCCAGATGGCCTGGTGCAACGTATTCTAAACGCTCTTCTGATATGATAGTGGCGAATACTTCACAGTTTAGCGATTTGATGTTCCATTTCCGTGTGGGCATCCACTCATTGCACTTGTTCTTCACTTTCTTCTCTGCAATCTCGTACAAGATACACAATCGCCTTGTGATGACTGTGAGTATAAAGGTCGCTTGCTTTCCAATTAAGGATCCGCTGAATCAGGTCATCACTGGCGAATGTTACATCAATGACTGATGGTTTATCTCCCCTAATGAAAGTGGATTGAAATCCCTTATTAAGCACGTGGAGTTGAAGATAATTAAGGCCATCAAGCAGCATACTACCTTTGTTATTTGTTGAAGCGCTTCCCCAGGCTGTCGACCAAGCATTAAAATCGCCAGCGATTAATAATGGTTTCTTATCCATGGCCTCATCAACTAATTTAGCTACAAGAATTTCAAATTGCTTATCCGTCGAACTTGGAGGAGCATATATACTAAAGACGTGGTGTGTGTGTGTGTGTGTGTGTGTGTGTGCGTGTGCGTGCGTGTGCGTGCGCGCGCATGTGTGTGTGTGTGTGTGTGTGTGTGTGTGTGTGTGTGTGTGTGTGTGTGTGCGCGTGTGTGTGTGTGTGTGTGCGCGCGCGTGTGTGTGTCTGTGTGTGCCTGTGTGTCTGTGTGTGCCTGTGTGCCTGTGTGTCTCGTATACTAATCAAGATGTTTTATCACTTGCGAGAAGCAGCTCGACCACATTTTTTTTACTATTACTGGCAACTACCTACCATATCCCAGCCTATTGAATTATAGCTTCAAATTGAGGGATTAGAAATGCTATTAAAATACACAATGTTTTTTTTAATGTATGAAAATAATAATATTAACTCAATTTGTAAAGTTAATATAATAACTACATAAATTAATCTAAAAAAAAAGCATTATCCACTCTCGTACATATGCTATTGCTTATAATTATTTTTTAGACCTTTACTTATGTTGCTTCTAAAGTTTAAAGAAAAATTTAAACTGTATATTAGTTCTTTTTTGTAACTGTGTATTGTATATTAGTTTCTCTCTCTCTCTCTCTCTCTCTCTCTCTCTCTCTCTCTCTCTCTCTCTCTCTCATTAATACCGTTTTCTTAGTTTATCCAAATTTTAATTTTTAAAATTTTTATGCAATATTTATAATTTTAATCTTCAAGCTGTCTATGCCGTTCCATTACAACATCAGATATAAATGAAAAATCAATAAGCTCAAGCCAGGCCATCAGGTTTGTTAAGGATGTGCGCATACTTATATGCGCGGAACGAAGTATTGCTACTCATATGTACGGTGTTTTAGTGGCGCGAATCGAAGAAAAGCGAACGGTTGAATATAGTATGGAAGCTGAAATAATATTCAAAGATATTTAAACATAGAAGACGTAATAACTTGAATAATTACCAATATCAGAATTGATTCTAGGAAAAGTACAATATTACAATGTAAATTTAACTGATTGTATCGTAAATACTTCTTGTTCGCTTATAACAGAAGATACTTATAACAGAATGTTATACACACTGTCCAATACTTATAACAGAAGATTATCAAATTAATGAGACTTTTATAAATATCTGAAGAATTTATTGAATTCCTTTTGTTGGATATATTGCAGACGACAAAAGTGAATAGTTTACTTCCAGATAATTTCAATAAATAATTCAATTTCGATGATCGATCTGCAATATTGTAATAATATTGTAAAATTTAGCGCATGAAGAAATAATAAGAATAATAATATTTACAAGGGCCAACATTATTGGTGACTAGTGAATGTAATAGTGCAAATCATAAGAAGATAAAGAGAAACGAAAAAGAGAAAAAAAGAGAAAAATTTTTTCTAAATAATTTTCGTTAATGTAGGCTTTGATTTAAATATTTTTTATAATATTTTTAATTTGAATCAGGTTTTAGGATATGACTTTTTAGAATTTCAATTTTTAAATAAATATAACTTATTAAACATTGGCTACAAATGATTCGTTATTAACATATAGTCATTGTTAAAGAAAAATTGTATAATGAATGTGTGTATGTATTTCGGTCATGTATATTTTGTTGTGCACATACACTACTGGGTTCAGCAAAATTTGAAAAGAACACGCTTAATTTCTTAATAAATTTATAACCACTAACAGTTGTAATAATCAGAAAATCCAAAGCATATTTTAAAGCTATAATTTAGCAAGCACTATATATAAGTTTTTCATTAGCTATACGAAGACTTTTAAATATTTATGTCTAACTATTTAGACCCTAATAAATAGTTGAGCAAATCTTACTTCTATGCATGTACACTCTAGGACTTATATAGTTAATATATGAGCATTAGAAAAACAACAGAAACGATAAGAGCATACACACAAGAATTTATACTGTCTAACAAAACGCAAATAGTTGAAAAATTATTAGAATCGTGCTAAGTTAAAAATTTAGTATGCCTCGAAAATTGACTTCTGTTATTAATTAAATTATTTCTTAAATATTGTTTCTGAAACTCCTTATATCAAATTTTAATAAAAGTTTGTTGTTAAATATTTATTATTAATTAAAGATAAAAGACCATTTACAGTTACATAGTTCAAGAAATATAGTTAATAACTTTAGTTAATGAATGTATTACCTACAAATGTAAACGCAGATAAATATTTTATAATATAAAATACGCACAAAAAATGTGAAAATATAATTGTTTAATATCGAATAATAAATTAAATTGAGAATATTGATATGAATTTCAAATGAGACTGAAATATAGTAAATTCACTTTTTTCACTGAAACAATGATACTTGAGTACTAAGTACATGTATAAAAATTAAACTACGATTGTTAATGTACGGTCTTATAATTAAAGAATATTCTTCTACGGTGTAATATAGAAAGACTTTAGAAACTTAAATTCATTATGTTTTCTAAAAAAAAGCAAAATAAAAAATTCTTAATGAAAGTTGAGCAAAAAAAAATTACGAAAAAAGAGAATTTAAGACATTTAATGAAGACAGAGCTTCCAATCTACTTCAGATTATATGTTTTATTGCCCAATACTTTCTAAAAATTATACAAATGTAGATATGCATTTTACTAATAAAAATAAAATATTAAATAATAATATTCAGTGTCAAAGAAGTCTTGAAATCAAAGAGTAATTTCAATATAATGGAAATATGCACACAAAATATTTTCAAGATAGCTGAATGTAAATTTAATATTAAATTTACTTTGTAGTTAATTGAACAATAACAATCTGTCTGATGATTAATGTCATATCGACAACCATAAGTGAGAAAACTGTTATTTACAACTAATAAACGAAAATAAATCGTTTTGCAGCATATTGTGATAGTTATTTTTAAAACATTGAATAATCCTATCATTAATAAGTAATAATATTAGCATTAATCAATATATCAATCGGCAACAACTAAATTAAGGAATCACTATTCAAGTTAGCCCAGGCAACTACTAAGTTTAGCAATGACTGTATAAGCAAATCCACATACTTTGCAATTTATATATTTTAACCATATCTCTCAAAAAAGTTACGAATTTTATTCTGAAATTTTTGATTTACTAAAAATAAGTACTTATTCAAGCACTAATATAATTATTTGACAGTGAAAGCTTCAGGTTCACTCAAAGCAAAACAATGTTTCGTTTATTGATATTTATTTATTCAAGGCTTTAAATTAATAATAATAGTACTGTTAAATATAACAATGGAATCTGTGAGAAATACAATCCTAAGAAATTGATCCTTTTAAGGAACTATTTTTACAGCATTAAGTAAGTTGCTACAATTATTTTACCTTGAACAGATTAATAAATCTTATCAGCAAAATTCGAATTAAAAACAAAATCTAACTCTACAAAATTTCTACAGGAAATGCACAACGTAAAATTGATTAAAAAAATAAATGAGAAAAAATGAAGTAAATCATTTAAATTAAAACCGAACATTGATACTGAAAGAAATACTGTCTCTTTACTAGATATATAATTAACAAGACGTTTGTTTTAAAATACTTGACTTTAAAATCTCGATAAAAAATAAGCATGATAAAGAATAGGAAAACTTAATCATAAAGTTCATATTTTCATTCCATTCATTTAATCTATTAGAAATGGCCTACATTAAAACACCTCGAACGATATCCGAGTATCGCCTGGGGCAATTAGATACTCCAACTTCACCAACGATTCTTAACTCGTTACAGATTAAGAGTGATTCTCCTCGCAATATTGAAAAACAAGAAGATTTACTATCTGAAACTTCAAAGCAAAAATGGAGTAGTATTAGAATTAAAGGTGGAAGTACGAAAAGCCTTCTAATAGAAAATGGTGGACCACAAGTTCAACTCAAAAATGCTATTAAAAAAGAGGTATAAATATTACTTTTTTAAACTAGATAAAAAGTTATACTATTTCTATATTTGGTATTCAAATTATGAAATGAATAAGATATTCACAAAGTAACTTTAAAATTGAGTCTCTTATTTTAGTTTAGTTATTCAAAACACCGAATTTAACTATCGTTATGCACTTGTCAAGTATGTTTTGAATTATTGGGTAAGAATCTCTGACTAAGTTATTGACGTTTCCGAGTTGATGTATTGACGAAAAAAGTTGAAAAATATAAAAAACAGTTGGAAATAGAAAGAAAATTTTGCAGGTCACTAAATACAAATTTTTGCTTGTTATTTTATATTTACAATATGAGGCATTAAAATGGTCGTTCAAAAACATAAACGTTATTTTATATAGTAACACCTGTCGAATCTCAACTGGTCGAAATCAATGTCCTGAAATCCCTTATTTTTGTCTCCGAATTTTAAAATTATTGCATGTAAATTTTTTATTTTCATTTATTTATTTAATGCCGCATCAACTTTATGTTGTTGCATCAGTGACAACTATATACATAAAATATAACAATTATTTTATTATGTTACATAGTAGCATATACAATATTCTTTTGTTTTTAAACATTATCATCTCTAATTATTCATTATATACATTTATATCAATTCTGCTTTTTAAGAAGTGATATAACTTTTTCACATGAGTCGAAGTGTCTTAAATATTTGCTTATGTTGCAGGTAATTTTTTTTTTATTATTTTGCTTTGCGTTTTCACACTCAATTAGTATATGTTTAACTGTTATTCGTAGATTACATTTTTCACATTTTACTGGTTCGTCTTTTGTTATTAGATGAAAATGACTAATATTTGTGTGTTCTATTCTTAATCTATTTATTATTATTTCTTCCTTCCTTTTCCATTTAATTGACGGGCTTATTTCGAATATATCTTTTTTGACTATTTTTAAAGCTGTATTCTGGGATAGATATAACTAATCTTCGTTCCACTTCATAAGTAAAGCTCTGTTTATTTATTTCTTAGCTTCATTTAGTGATTGTGGCTGATTAATAAAAGTATTTTATTAATCATGAAATTCGATAAAAAATAATTTTTATTGTTTCGTATTTATGCATTAGGTTGTTGTATAATTTTATTATTTTGGTTATCGTTTCATTATGACTGCTATTGTTTCTTAGGGCAGAAATAATATTGGGTGATCTCGTAAATACCACTTATTTATTTGTTTTTATTTTCTTTAAGGTTTCAAAGATGACTAAGGCTTCGCAGTCGAATAGAGATATTATATCGGGATATTTATAACAAGTTTCTACCCCATTATATAAACTTGAAATTTTTGCATTTCCTTTTGCTTTGATTGCCGAGATATATATTAGAGTAATCTCTAAACTGATTAAAAATTGTACTCAAATTTTTCATTGATTTCGAAAATTTTGCTTTTTTATTATTCGAACTATCCGGTTCGATAATTTCGGTTCTTATGATTTTCCATGAAGACATATCTGATTGTACTCTAAGTGAAATTTTTGGAATTTCTGAAGTTAATAATTTTATATATTGCTTTATTCTACAGCTGAGTGGCCTTGGCTGAGTTTTTCTGATATCTTCATGTCCGTTTGCTTCTAATTGATTTTTTATATTATTTTTACACGGTGTCACGATGACTGATAAAAAGTAGTTTATGCATAATTTTTTTCTTTTGTAGTTTAACGGCATAAGGTTTCCTTCTGCAATTATGCTGTGTGTTGGACTAGTTGGAAAGGCTTCTGTTGCGATTCTTTATTAATTAGCTGTTATTATTTTGTATTATTTAATAAATTATTATTATTTAATTATTAAGAGGCTGAGTCATACATGATAGATCCATAGTCCAAACATGATTAAACTGTATCTTTATACGTTTTAGTTAGTAATGTTAAATTTGCACCCCAATTTTTAGAGGTCATCGATTTTATTGTGTTTAATCTGCTGTTACATATTGTTACACTTAATCTTTAATTGATTTATATGAGCAACCCACTAATATTTTTTTTCAAAAGTAAGTCCCAGTATCTTTACCGTTTGTGATTTTGGTAGTATTTGAATTTAAGAACGAGATTGATTTTTTCCCTCCTTTTTTCCTGGAAAAGATGATAACTATTGTTTTTGTTTTGGAGAATTTAATGCCAGCTTCTTGTCAGAATTGTTCTAGTTTTTTAAGGGTGTTTTGTAAAATATTTTCAGATGTTTGTATATTTTTGCCTGCGAGAATTATTGTAATATCATCTGCATATGCTATACATTTTACTGCATTCTCTATGATATTCAGAGCATCATTAATTGCTAACAAAAAAAAGTCACGCTAATTATTCCTCTTTGTGGTACTCCTTTTCCTATTACGTAAGATTTGAAAAATTCACCGTTTATCCTTACATTGATACGTTGATCTTTTAGAATATTTACTGAATAGTTAAGAATGTTTCCGTAAAGACCATTGTTAATGAATATTTTTATTATTCGATTTCTCCAAAGCATGTCAAATGCTTTCTCTATGTAAAGTACTATTGTAACAAGATGTTTATTCGCTATGGCTTCACAGATAGATACGTCTGTGGTAATCGAACTATCAATTATTGAATGATATTTTCGAAATCCATGTTGTTGAGGTGAAATAATTTGTTTTGTATCTGAAAACCATTTCAGTCTATTGTTAATAATTTTTTCTAATATTTTAGCTGTACAATATGTTAGAGCAATAAGCCTGTAATTTTCTGGCTCTTCTGTGTCTTTCTTTGGCTTTAGTAAGGTTATAATTGTAGCCTCTTGCCATATTTTCGGAAATTTGTTATTTTGCCACATTTTGTTGAAGATTGCTAGTAAATATTCTAGGACTTCCCCGGATAGATTTTTAAGAAGGATATTAGGGATTCCATCTGGCCTTGCACTTGTGATTTTACTCCTTTTCAGTACTGTATAAAATTCCGTTAATTGGATAGGTTCGTTAATAAAAGCTGTGGTGTCAGTTGATTTTATTATTTTTATTTTAGTCTTTTCTTTTCTATTTCTTTTTTATATTTTAAGAAGTTGGGCTTAGAATTTAAATCACTTGAGTTTCCAGTAAATTTTTCAGTTAGAATATTTGATATTTTTTTAGAATTTGAAGTGAGAGTTTAATTTTAACTCACTTATAAATTTTATCCAATTTTCCCTTTTACACATTTTTAAGGTATATCGTGCTATAGCTTTTTTCATTTTATAATTAAGTTGATTATCAAAAATTTTATGCCTTTTGAAAATATTAATCGCGTCGTTAGATTTTTTTATTACATTACTACAGTTTTCGTTCCACCAAGACAAATTTTTTCTTCCAATTTTCTTTCTTGTTTTCGGGATTGTTTTATTCGCAGCATCAGTAATAATAGAATTGAAAGTATCAATTATTTTATCTAATAATTTCTCTTGCATCGATTAAATTTTTTTATTTATCTATATTACTATTTATGATTTTCTTAATTCGTCCCATTGCGCTTTTTTAAAGTTCCATCTAGGGGTAAAAATTTCTACTGGAGAATTTGTTCTTATTGTGATTTTTATTGGGAAGTGATCGCTGTTATAAGTATATGTAAGTTCATCCCATTCTATTCTGCCCGTAAAGCTTGCAGAGCATATTGATACGTCAATGAAACTGTTTGTACCTGTTGAAATATTGAAATATGTTGGTTTTCCATTATTTAGCGCTGTTAGCTTGTCGTCTTTTAAAAGCTCTTCGATAATTTTACCTCAATTATTAGTTTTGTAAGATCCCCAGAGAGTGAATGTTAAAGTCATCTATTAGCAGAAACGATTTCGGAAGTTGCTGTATAATATTTTTTAAATTCTTCTATATTTAGGTGGCGGCTATTTGATAGGTATATATTGCAGATAATCAATCTTGTACTGCTTAGATTTAGTATTATTGTAAGTGCTTCTAAATTAGTATTGGTTTTCAGTTCTTTAATTTTTATATGGTTTTTAAAACAATTTAATTGTACTTATGTCGACTGCCCATATACAAATTAATAAATATTTTTTTATTAGTCTTACAGTCCAATCAATTTAATCTAAAAATAAAAATAAAAATAAAAATAAAAATAAAATAAAAATTAAAAAATAAAAATTAAATTAAAAATTAAATTAAAATTATAATGACAGTCAGACTGTCCATGTGTACATTCACCCCCGTAGACTAATCTGAAAATAAAATATTAGCTGAAAAAATTCTTTGTTAGTAAAGTGCAGTCTGACTGTCCTCAACACCCTTACTTAATTTAAGATCTGTCCAACGTTTCGAGCTCGCTACGGCTCCTCATCAGGGAGTACACTAAACCTTATATTCTAATCTATATATACCCTATCCCCATCACCAAATTTAGTAAATTAAATCTAAATTCTCCCTCTACACAAATTGTTCAAAACCAAACAATTTAATAAGGAAAGATAAACACTGTCCAATTTACCAGACTTTAACATTAAATTCACATTATTTCGATTTCTGAAAATGTGAATACTTTCAAGACTTTCCCTTTTATACTTATTAATAATACCATGTTCCAAAATATCCACATTCACAAAATCAAAAGAATGTAAAAACTTTAAACAATGCTCTTTTAAACCTCTATCCCGGGACTACTCTTACTGGAGTGTGCATGTTCGAATGATAGAATACGAATATTTCCATAGAAGTCGTAATAACATACATGGACATTGTTTCCCACCAACTATACACGAAATTCCCCGTAGCAGTCGTTCAAAAACACCTGGACATCGCATTCTATCACCCGAACATGAAACTCCCCGTAGAAGTTGTCCCGACATATCTGAACATCGTTTTCTGTCAACTAAACACGATACTCCCCGTAGAAATCGTCTCGTCATACCTGGACATCATCTTCTACTGTCCTAATATGAAACTTTCTGTAGAAGTCGTTCCATAAAATCTGGAAATCGCATTCTATGATCCGAACATGAAACTCCCCGTAGAAGTTGTCCCGACATACCTAAACATGGTTTCCTACCAACTAAACACTATAGTCCCAGTAGACGTCGTCGCGAGAAAGCTAGCATCGCTTCCTAACGACTAAACACAATACTCCCCGCATAACTCGTTTGGAAAGATTTGGATATCGTATTTTACAGTTCCACCACGAATCTTCCCGTAGAAACTGATTTCCTCATAGCTGGATCTCGTTTTCTATCAACTAAATACAATATTCCCTGTAGAAATCTCCCAGAGACACCTGGACATTGCATTCTATCATCCGAACACAACTGTCTATAGAAAACGTCTTGAGGCAACTGGATATCGTAATCAACCGTCTGTACACGCCAATACAATATTTATCAGTAGAATCGTATTTAAAATGTGTATATATAATATGTACAATATAATATATTACAATATATATATATATATATATATATATATATATATATATATATATATATATATTTCGTAATGATGCGAATTGAAATTCAAGCAAAATATTGTTATGCTCATAGCATATTTTCTAAGCAGACGATGCATATTGGCTTTTTAAGCAGAAATGACGATATATTTTATTTATATATACATAATTTCGAGGTTCTTGGTAAAGAATCCTATTTTGCCATCATTTCATCTATTCGAACTAAAAAAAAACAGTTTCTTTTCACAATTCTGAAGTTAATAAGAATATATAAAAATAAAAGTACAATTTGTCGTCACAAACTATATTTAGTATGATTTGGCATACAAAACCATTTTATAAGAGAAGGACAAAGAAAGACAGAGATAGAGAGAGAGAGGGAGATTTTCCCACGTAAGAGAAAATAAAATTTACAAAAATCAAAAGATATCCATTAGGTGTGAGAATAATGTCAGATTAACCTGAAGAACTAATAGCGTAATACAGAATAACGTCACAATTTCTTTAGTCTACGAATCGCAAGGTTGAATACGAACATTCGTCGAAATTAAAATGATTTTCAATAAAAAACATAGCTTATGTCCTTCCCAAGATAATATAGAATCTATATGTCATATTTCAGAACAATCGGTTCAGTTGTTTTTTCGGTTATCGTGTACAAACAAAAACACGCTTTGTCTTCATAAATTAGTATGATACGATAGGATAGGATATGATATGATATGATATGATATGATATGATATGATATTATATATATATATATATATATATATATATATATATATTGTGACGTTGCAGCCTTTATTGCCCTAGCCGCTGTCACAGAATGTAATCACACTATCAGCATCTACCTGCTGCTGCCTCCGGCGATGATCCTCGTTCTCTCTCCACGAGGGGGTCGCTAAATTAGAATGGGGGGGCGGCAGCAATGAATAACACCACCGAGTAGGCTACTATAAATTCCTTTATTTTCCCGTACACTACAATTTCTCGGTTATCTTCTCTCTCTCTCTCTCTCGCACACATACACGGTATCGCGCGCATACACTCTCGGGCACGAGGTGCACACGCACCTCGTCTACGCGGCGCACACACTCTGCTTCTGTCTCTCTCTCTCTCTCTGTCACGCACACACGCGGTCTCGCTGTTAGCTCGCTCACTCGCACTCACCCTCGGGTTCGCGGCGCACACACTCTGATTCTCTCTCTCTTTCTCACACATACATACGCACACTCGCTGTCTCGCGGTTATTGTCTTCGGGCTGCTGGCTCTCCTCCTGGATCGACTATCGCTCACGCGCGCGCACGTTCCCGCCTTCACGTATACATCGCCGTCGCGACGCGATCCGTGGCCTGGGCTTACAATCTATGCGGCCGCTGCCGTCGGCACTCATCGTGCTGTCGCGCCGCTGTCGTAACGCTGTCAGTGGAAGGCGTGGCTGCTGCTCTTCCTCTCTCCAGCTCTGGCCGTAGCTCGCTCGGGGGGGGGGGGTGCTTCGCTGATCCCCCTCCTCGTCGGGACCTTGATCCTCGGCGGGCGGTCGTTCGGCCGCGTAAAATGGCGTTGTATCCCCAAGGCGCGCCTCGTCTGCGTTAGGCTCCCATGCACACAACACGATACGTCTCCTTCGTGTCACACTCCCACGACACCTCGTCTCCGTAGACAAATATCCGGATAGCACTTGCGCACCGTGTCGAAACGTTCACGATTATCGTTAGCTAATACTCAGAGTTTTTGGAGCGAAGAAGCGCGGAGAGATCTTAGAACGATGATTCTCACTCGGCTGTAGAACATACAATACCACTCTGCTCTCCGCACCGCGTCTTCCCCTCCCCCTCTCTTCACCGAGCCCTTACTATTCCCTCGCTCATTCGCGCGGCGGCGGCATACGCGTCTCGTCCTCGCTTTGCGCGTGCGCGCGCATCGAATCGGCTGTATTTGCAACTTCTCTCTTTGGGCGCGGCTTTGACTTGATGTACCTCAAAAGAAAACATGTCGATTAGTCGCAACATCGCTACTTCTTCCGAGACACCCGGGGCAGAGGCCGTCGTTCATTGTGACCTTCGTCACAGTATATATATATATATATATATATATATATATATATATATATATACTGTGTTTCTGAAAAGCGTCGGCAGCCCTTTAATAAATAGGAGTAAAGGCGTATCATAGCGTATCATCAGCGAATCATATCGCACACAATATCAATTCAATATCAATAAGATTGATGTGAATTGTCAGTTTGATACAGTTAAATATGCGATAGGGGAGATCCGTGTAAACCTTTGAAACGAGTAGACGTGTTTACGGTACAGTCCGCAATAACGTTTACTAGTTAAATCCGTATTGATAGTGTATTTTCGAATCAGACAATTATAAAACTAGAAGTGTTTAAGTGACGTTCTAGCATTTCTATACTGCAGTTGCAGTTGCAGCACGACTGCAACTACAGCAGCAGTTTAGCAAAATGGCTGTAACGACTCCATGTCACTGGCAGTCTGACTGCGAGAAAAGTGAATATATTACAAGTTAAAGCACAATGTCTTACACAAATATCATGCTGCCTAAAAAAGAAGAAGCGATATAATAAACGAAACAGTTTAAGAGAGAAGGAAGCTCAAAATCGGAAAGTAAATTAAAGGCAGTTGAATAATGAATAAGGTTGTGCATAACTGTATTTACAGATTTGTCTCTGACACATAGTTAATTTCTAAAATTTATAAAAAATAGTTATAAAAATTCTCAAGCATACGAATAAGCTGAAAAATAGGCAATGATAGTGTATTTATAAGAGTTATTGAAAAAGTACACTCCAATGTCAATCAAAAATCCTCTAAAGCGTATCGGGCAAGACTAAAAAAGAAACATAAAAAAAGTGATATTTCTGATGCAGACGAAAGTTTATACACAGTCACAGAATATCAATCTCAATTTATTCATTATATTATTAACAAGTGAAATTCACTACTAATTATCATAAACAAACTGTAAGGCTACTAATTTGGAACACGAGAAGTTTAATCAAAAGAATCCACGAACTACCGGCACTACTTAAATCATACTACTTAAAGAGATCGACTACAGTCAAAAGGAAGAGGCATAATATTTCTAATTCGTAAAAGTATTCAATTTAAAGAAATTTCTGATATATTCTTTTGCGACTCACCATTAGAAATATGCGGAATAACTATAGTAAATACTAAGCCTTTTATAAATTTTTATGCATGCTATCGAACTCCAGGTACAACACTGACGCAAAAGCAATGGAACATGATATTTAATAATATTAAAGCAGGTTCTCAAAGTATAATGGTGGGTGATTTTAATGCCCACAATCAATTCTGAAACTGTAAAAAAACTGACGGCAATGGTAAACGAATGCTAAATAGTATTAATGATCATGACCTATTTATAGACAATTGTGTATCATTGTGGTACTGTAACATATTGTGGTACAGTATCTTATATTGACATATCGAAAAATATAACATCCAATTTGGATTAAATAACTTCTCCCTTAAATTTGTCAGATAAAATTTCTTATAAAATTAATGAGGAGTCCTTAGGTTCAGATCACTTTCCAATTTTTGTTACTATAAATACTGAAAAAGAATATTACGTTAACTTTTAAGATCACAACATTTAGAACAAACTGGCCCAACGTAATTATGGAATTAGAAAAAAAAATATTCAGTTTTTTTATAAAGAATATGAAAATATAAATGCTGGAAAAAATATAAGACATTTACTAAGATTATAACTAGTGTAATTCTAAATAATACACCCAAATTGAAAACTAATAATAAATGGAGAAATCCTATACCATGGTGGACAAAGAAATGTAATAATATTAAAAAAGAACACAATTCAGCCTTTAAAACTTGGTTACGGTTCAAAAATCTAAAAAATGTAATAAAATATAAAAAACTATCTGCTTTAGCTACTAAAGTCTTTCAAAATGCCAAAAGAAGAACATTTCAAGTAATTCGCTGCGACAATAAGCTTTAAGCACGATGTAACGTACGTATGAAAAAAATGTAAAATCCCAAAGAATAAATGGGTGAAAGTGAAACCAACAAATATTAGCGAAAATAATGTAAACAATGAAAATATACAAGAAGCATTAAATAAGCTATGCCCTCTTTGGGCAATCTCTGTCCCTATGCATATACCTAGATATGAAAAAAACGAATTTCTTGATATACCTTTTAGCTACTTAGAATTTAATACTGCACTTAAGTCAAAAAATAAGAAGTTGGACACAGGAATGGATGGTATTCACTATGAAATACTAAATAAAATACCCATTAAATATTATCTAATGTCTAATAATCTCTTATTATTAGACATTTACTATAACATCGCAAAAAGTAACTCAATATTACAATTTGCAGATAATGTAGGAATGTATTATAGATCGTCGCCAATTAAAAGAATTTGAAATATAATAGAAAAAACTGTAAATATTATTAAACAAAATCTATCGAACTTAGGACTCGATCTAGCTCCGGAAAAAACAGTACTAATGCCTTTTAATAATAAAAAATTAAACAAGGCAGTATTTCCATTCACATAGATAATCATGAAATAAAACCAAATGAGTTTATAAAGTTCTTAGGTGTAACATTCGATTTCAGATTATTTTTTACGAATCATATAAATAACCTCAAAAAGAAATGCACTAGAGTGATAAACATCATAAAGTATCTACGTGGTACATGATAGGGATCAGACCCCAACACACTTCTACTATCAGTTGAAATTGTCTGCTACTCGCCAAAATTGGAAATAGATGTGCAAAAAAACATAAATAAACGAGTATTCATTGTTACCGCAGAATCGTATGCAATTTTTTGCGCGCTAGATATAATTCTTGAAAATTCTGAAAAAAATTTTATAATTTTCTCTGATTCACTGAACGTTCTTTTAAATTTTTAAATTACAACAAACCCATATATATTAGAAATAAAGAAAAAGTACACTCAATTTTTATCTAACAATCCAGATAATTTATAAAAATTTTTTGGGTCTCATCTCACTCTGGTATAAAGGGAAATGATATAGTATATTAATATATTAAACCATATAGTATATAAACGATATAGCCGATGAATTAGCTAGAATTGCAGCCACAGCCGAAACAACTAATATTGTACTATTACCTTTTAATGATCTCAATGCAAAATATAAGAGAAGTTTGAGAAGCGATACAAAGGCGTGCATTAAAGAAGAAGCTGAATTCAAAGGTGTATTATATTTCAAACTGTATTATAACGACGCCAAAAAACCGCGGTTTACAGACTTGAATTTAAATCGCGGAAACATTGTATCTATAAGTCGTTGTAGAGCAAACTATTACAATCTTTTGGTATTCTTGGTAAGAATAAAGATTACTCAAAATGCTGAACACCCTTGTAACTCCTACGAACAGGACTTAAGTCACGTATTATGGTAATGTCATATGTTTGATGTACAAAGATTAAAACTGGTAAAAAAAATTAACGCAAATCAATGTACAGCTCCTACTATGCAACCTGCAAGCATATATGTATACTTTTTGAAAGATGTAATTTGCAAAGATGTAATTGTATATATAAGATGAATATAAATGTAGTGCCACCTTGGTGGCAGAATAAGCTTTTCATTAAGCTTCAAACATTCCTTAATAAATAAAAAAAATATATGTGATAATAAGTTTCAGATTAATTTACAAATCTATAGCCACAATATGGACTACTAAAATTTGCGATGACATTCGATCCTGCATAATCAAAAAACAAAATCAAACAAACATAATATACCCAATGAAATTTTCGATAGTGCTTTAACAATTTATCTCGCGCTAATTGATACTCTAAAATAAGAGTTTCGTCTTTTATCTTTTTAGCTTTTTACAATTTCAATTGCTTAAAATAAATTCAATTATATTTAGCAAAATATTAAAGGAACAAATTACGCTCTAACACAATATAATTTTAAATTTTTTGAAATTCTGACAAAATCTTTTCAAATGTTCACGCGTAACAAGTTTCAAAAAATTTTTTAAATATTTTAAAAAGTCTAAAATTTGTTCCACATATGTCCAATCATTGACAATGCATGTTTTAATCTAAAAATCGTATTTAACACGTTGAGAATGCTATCCTTCCTCATTTTAACGTCCAAAATAATTTTTAAAAATTTTTAAATCTAAATTAAATATATTCCGGCTTAATTATCATTATTTCCAATTCTTGAATGAAAGTATTATTAGCTGAAATATTGACTAACGTTATATTTTGGGCTTTGTTTTAAATATTGTACTGCTTAAGTGTATTGAAGAAGAAATTAGCAATATCAATGCCAGCGCGGTATAAAGTTAAACATTAATGAATGCAATTTCAATTTTCATTTATAAAAAAAATTTTTTTCCAAAATGTGATGCAACGATTGCGATTTTTCCATGTCTCCACAACAAAATCAAATTTAGAATTATTATTTTTTTATATAATTTTCAAGGTTCATGCATTTTTTCAAATTCACGTAGAATTATTTTTTTATACTATCTTTTTTGGCATCAATATATCTGGATTCAGTAACTTGAAAAAGTTTTCATCAGTAACATCTTTAAAAAAGTGAATCGCTAGATTTTTATAAGCTATTTATAACAATAGTACATTGTGACACAAGGGAGCAAAATAGGCGATTTTAAGTAGAAAGTGATGTGCAATATTTTGAATGACATTATTTGTACCTTTTTTTTACAATAAATTCTTATTTCTTTATAATAAAAACGGCGGAAACTTATTTGTACACCCAATACTTAAAAAACATTATAAGAATTTTTCTAATAAATTTTTCACACAGAATATAAATCTTATTTTATTTTAAAATCTCGAATACCTAATTGAAAGTGCAAAAAAAGATCGAGCCTGCGGTCGAATGGCGTATATAAGTCTAAACATCGTAAATGCCATATGTTACGCAAGCACGGAAAACTAAGAATCCTACCGGACTACACGGTTTCGTTCATTCACTTTTCCTCCCAAGGGAGGAAAAATAAAATTCTGCTTTTTGATTGATCGGGAAGCGGTCATAAATACTTTTCCTCCCTAGGGAGGAAAAGTAGTATTTTGCCCCCTCTAGACAGCTGCAGAAAATCTTATTTTGCGCCCCGAGTGCGGTAAAATTCGTTTATACCATGTAACATCTTTATCTTTTTCTGTAAATATAAATATAATATGAAAACATTTTGAAAATCATTCTCAGAACTTTTGATAGAAAGCAGAAGCAAAGGATACAAATAGTATCATAGTATTGATAAGAAGGAAGTAATCTAGATATTTAGATTTAGAAGTTGTACCAAAGAATACGTGAGAAAAAAGCATATTTTGGTTGTCTTTATTATACTTTTATGTTTCAAAATGTAATTTTATTTTACGTACGCTGTAATATAAATTCATTATTTTTTATTTGCGTGTAGAAACAGTTTTTTCTTCGTTGATTCCAAATAAAATCTTAACCTCGGTTGGTGATTATTGTTTAAATATTTTATATCCGTTGTATTCGAATTTTTTATCTTACTTTCTTTTAAAATATTTTCTACTTTGTATACTAAACTTATTATTCTTCTTTTATGCTCTGCATATTAACCCATTCTTTTTGCACATTTACTTCATGTGGAAAATGTGATTTATAATTCTTATTAGATACATTGAACGATGGTTATTTGCATATTTCATCAGTATAAAATATTGTAGATTTACTCATATTATTGAATTATTGAAATTTGAAGAACTATCATTGTTATCATGAATATCTACAATGAATTTTCAATTTGCGCGAAAAACCACCATGATATGTAAAATCACATCCTATAAAATATTAATGTACCAAATTTCATTAAAATCGAGTGAGGCATATTTCAAAAGTCTACTCAATAAACACATATTAAAGTCTAGTAATAAGTGACCGATCATAATGGCGACATAGCAATTTAGCACTCTATTATCACCATTATTATAAGTTTATTATTACTCAATTCGGATTGACTGTTTTATTTATATATTCATTTTTAAATCAAAGTAGCTAAGTATTCCTTAGTGGAGATAGCAATGAAATGAAAATTTTTAAAACTGCATTGGTTTATCGCGGTATTTATGGAAGTAGAGAATACTATAATTTGTAACTTCGTATAACTTTCTGTACAAGTGTTATCACATAAGTCGGTTACATAACACATGTCATACCATACTTCATAACATATCATATCATATCATACTAATTTATAAAGACGAAGCGTGGTTTTGTTTGTACACGACAAACTTAAAATTTACTGAACCGATTGCTCTGACAATATGCTCTACATTTTTCAACTACTATCTTGAATTTACCATTCTGGAAATTTACCATTCTTGAAATTATAAAAAGTGCATAACAAGAATATTTTAAAAAAATTATTGGAATACATATAAAAGACTAAATGTTCATATATATATATAGATTTTAACGGAAGATTTTAAGATTTTAAGATTTTAAAAAGAAACATTTTAACGGAAGATTGCGCCATGAAAAAGCTGTGTGCGAAAATGGTACCCAAGAAGCATTCAGATGAGCAAAAAGCCCACCGAGAGAACAACGCTCAAGTTTGTCTCGAGCAGGTTGAAAGTGATCCTACTCTGCTCGACCGAGTTATCACTGGGGGGTGAAAGTTGGTTCTTTTAATATGAGCGCCAAGGCCAAAGAAAGCGAGAAGGATCAAGTCCAAAGTGAAAACCATGTTCATTTGCTTCTTCGACAGTAAAGGGGTGGTTCACAAAAAGTTTGTGCCACTTGGACAAACCGTAAATCAAGTATTCTACCGCAATGTGCTTGAAAAATTACGAAAAAGGGTACTCAGAGTGCATCCGGAGATGGCGAAGATTTGGGTTCTGCATCACGTCAATGCTCCCTGCTACAATGCGTTCAGTGACTCAGTTTTTGACGTTAGCACATCCGCCCTGTTCACCGGACATGTCACCCTACGACTTTTTCCTATTCTCCCAATTGAAAAAATTCGTCAAAGGTCGGCATTTTGACTTTATTGAAAACATCCAAGAATCTGTGACGAGGGTAATCGGAAATGTCTCACCAGAACTGCTACGAAAACTGAAAAACTTACTGGAATAAGAGTATAGATGCGGGCGAGGACTACTTTGAAGGGGATCGCAGCGATGTATCATAATTTTTAAATATACTCGATTTTTTAATTTTGTCGGATCACTTAATTGTCTGACCTTGTATATATATATATATATATATATATATATATATATATATATATATATATATATATATATAAATCTGAGTTTATTTCAGGGAAGTCTAAGAGTCAGAATGAGTACAATACTTAAAGAGCTGTAGCCTGTATCAATACATGATAGCAATACATCATTATATAAAGTATTTTCAATTCTGGAGTATTGATATCTTCGGAAAGGATAGTGTTATGTCCTAAAATTGTGTAGCGGTCTTCAATGATATAATCATCGATATCTCCTCAACCAATTTGCGTCAAATCCATGACCCAAATATTATGGCCTCCCTTTAGTAGGCAATTTTTTTATGTTATTTAAAGTTTCTCCATTGATGAGGAATTTAGTTCTTGAGGATGAACCGTAATGGTTCGAAACGCAATTTTTTTATGTTATTTAAAGTCGCTCTATGTAGAAGTTTATTTCCTGAGGATAAACCGTAGCGGTTCGAAACGTCGGACACCAATGTAATTCTAAATTTAAGGTGGTGGGGGTATTCCAGTTGTTCTTTACTAACATAGAATATTGTTTTTATTATTTTATTTTATTTTATTTATTATTTTAGTTTTATTTTTAATTTTTAATATAATTTATTGTAGTAATAAGTTTTATTTCAGATTCTACAGGGGTGAACAAAAACAAGGACAGTCTCACTGTCATTATTGCAGATAATATATTATATTATAAAGACTGTAAGACCGATAAAAATATTTATTAATTTAATTCAGAACAGTTGACATAAGTACAATTTTTAACTCTAGTTAAATAATGTAGAACTCGTTGTTCGTTATTATTTACATATTTTTTTCAGTTGCAGAACACATTGTCTTATAACATGTAACTCTTTATGATGCTTACACTTTGCATTGTGAAAGTACCAAAGCTTCAATTAGGAATCTTTATTCCTAAATAATTGTAAAGATTGATAACTTTCTTATACCTTCCGAATGTGCGCAATATGTAGTTAAAGTTCTTGAGCAAAGGTAAAGTCACAGAATGATTATATATTTATTTTTTAGTAAATAATATATATATAAACAAGAACTATTCAAGTGGAAATGAACCGTAGTTAATAACATTTTTGTGCTGCTATTTTCAGTATCGCAAATATTTTAGATACGCAAAATTTTTACGTCAGTCGATTCCTACAATTGTGTGATGGTATAAGATATAAACTAAGCTATAATTACGTTAAATTAATATGAAAAATATTAACTAATATATATATATATATATATATATATATAATGGCTTAGTATAGACAATTGACCATAAATTTTATGCCTCTACACAACTCATACATAACACTAACTCAAAATCCACGCGTTTACATACACAGGTATAATGAACTTTTTGTTAAATAATGTTGTATACTTTCAGAAACTGAGATAAAAAAGACCGATTTCTATTTAAAAATTATTCATATTAAAATAACCTTGATAATATAGGTCAAGTTCCAGTTAAATATTATTGATGCGTATCTGTTCTCCGAACTAAGCAACTTTTATTTAGATAATGATGTGCGTAATTTCAAATGGTACAGTTTCGATATTTGACGTCTATTCATAAGAAATATCTGTCGTTTTGATATATTTGTTATACTTGGCTGGTTGTGAAGAATTTTGTAATCTATGAAGAATATATGGCATTATATGTGGCAATATATGGCATCCTAGTACATAAAAATGGGAGTGCGATTTTAAGGAATTGTTTTATTTATAAATTTGTTTAAAGTAATTATCTTTTGATTAGTTTCTTGGAAGAATTCGTTAATTTTGGGCGCGAGATGTGTTTGCAGCGTGCCCATCTTAAGAACCAAATTATACAATGTATAAAATAAAAAAAAAATCTGTTAAAACGTCTAGCTGAGTGAGATAGGCGATTTATTCATGGAACGAGTATTTACGCGTTATTTCTTCAATTTTTCATACTGTTATTTTCTTTTAATTTTGAATATCCTTGTTTTTTTATGTGAGATTTTTTGAACCATACAAAATGTTTTAGCGAACTTTTTATTGACATAAAATTTAAATTTTTTAGAAATGTTAAAAAATTCTTCTTAAGATATTTTAAAAACTAAAATAAATGATTTAGTTGAAATTGGAGGATACTGGGAAGTATATGAAGATTGTTTTGTGTCAATGATTATTTTAGTAGTTTTTCTTTCTTCATTCGTCTTGTAAACTTTTATTTTTTAACAATTTTATTTTGTTATTGACAACTAAGCCACAAAGAAATCTCATATCGCTTCTATTAAGTGTATCAACCATCAGTAATTATGACTACTTCTAATAGTAACTAAAATTTTGAAATATTTTTCAAATATTCTCTAATGTATAACTCTAGTGCATTTTTGGGAATAATTTTAGGTTAAGGGGTCTGAAAATTTACAGAGAGGTGTGCTTTTCTGCATAGAATAGAAAGACTTCATCAATTTTTCTCTATGTTTCCAGGACTAAATTACTTATCCTAGCAGGCTGAACTCCTTGAATTTTCAATAGAAATTGTATTAAACATATAAACTTAATAAAATGGGATTAAAATATCAACAGCTCCCACATTAATAACTATGGCACTATGCTTCGTCATCGTTAACTTAGACAATTGAGAGCAAAGCAGTATGCTTCTTGCATCTGCATCTGAGAGAATAAGCAGATTTTTGACAACGACAAAGAATTTCAGCTTTGTAATCTCGATATGAGAAAGACTTCTATGTTATGTAATGTCAATCTTCCGAGATAATTATGAAAACACACACCAAAAATCCATATATTTAATTATCTGAAGTCTGCAACGACCCGAGTTTTCTCAACTAAAGTAAGAATTTATCTTTAGTTCGGTTTAATATAGGTAATATATTTATATTAGTATGTGATCACAGTATGGAAAAAATATCCTTCTTTATTCATTTTTATAAATTTGTAGATTTTGATCACTGTTCTAGGCTTGAGATCATTCTCAATTTTCAGTCCTAATATCGAAGGTGCACGTATTGTAAACAAGACATTGTACCAGATTTCTAGTAAGGGCAAAGAAGGAAATCTATTGGTCGATGATGACTCGAATGGAAGTAAATAAATTAAATAAAAATTAAATATAAGACGCAGTTTGATGTTGATTAATGACTTATAACAGCGCAGATCATAGAGAGAACGCACCCTTTCTAGTCTCTTCAAGTCAAGATTATCATTGGATGCAATACAGTTATCACCCGATGCATGCGCTTAAGAGCACAATTGATTTATTGATGTCTCGGTTGTCGGAATACTTTCCAATCTTAGACATATGGCCTCTTTCTGAATTAGACTGTTCTTAGACAACTTCATTTTTAAGTGGCGCTACATAATTCTTCACTATGCTGAGAAGATTAGGCTTGTTATGTCTCTTAGTCGCTGAGAAAGGACTTTTCTATAACTGTAAATCTCATTCAACGGAAATTACGGGCGATTATGCAAAACATTGTCCCATCTGTGGTGTCAAAACACCCCCATGAGTGGCTAGGGCACCGATCCTACCTTTTAACTGTGTATGTAGTTATGTTAAGACAATAGTCGAATGCCGTTAGCAATCTATTGACGTTGGCTGGATGCCGACTCCGAGTTCTTAATTGAAGTTTCTTTTATCTTTCTGTGAAGAAGATCGACCAACATCTCGTAGATAGCACTATGCTTTCGGTAGGGCAGTCTTTTACAGGTGAGATATTTTGTCGTATCTATAAATCTTCAGTAGTAGGTAATCGTCACATTCACTCATTCCCACTGTATGTGGCTCATGAGTCTGTTACGACAATGAAATGACGCCAGCCAGTGCACACATGATATGCCTAACTATTCCACATGGATTTGAAAGTAGAAATAGTTCACTGGACTGTTCTTGACTCAGAAGGAATTGCTGAGGTAATTATCGGAGTATATACTACATTGCAGAATTTTGGCAGAGTAGAAAGTCATTAAACTGGATACGGTCAAGTACAGTAATAAGCTGGTCTTCAAGGTTGTAAATGACATTATATTTCATCTAATCGATGGAACGTTGATGTAAGGAATAGGTGAAATGTTGATAGTAAATGGGAATTGGCATGGATTTAACATTCGTGAAATTGAAACCAGTCTTGTGCCGGGTGTATAGGTGTGATACTTCACCTTGGTCGACAATGAAAAATATAGAATTAAAGATTATTATTTTACTATCGAATTGAAATATGCTACCTTAAAATTTTTTCAAATTGTAAAAAAACCCTCTAATTGTTCAGTATATTACAATACTATTAATGCTTGTACACTATTACACTTTATAGGTAGGGCTTCAGGTCGGCAACGTGATGCTTACCAGCATCTCTTCCCGTAGAGTCGATCAGTCGATAAATATTCGTGCCGAGTTTCTCCATGATGGTAAAGGGCCCGTCGAATTTTGGGGCCAGCTTGGCGCTGACGCCCTGTATGCCTGACGAGAGGATGCGATTACGCCGCCATACGCGATCGCCAATCGCGTAATGCACGTCGCGACGTCTCGCATTATAATAGCGAGCTTGCTTTGCCTGCGCTTTCTGCGAGTTTTCCACTGCCTTTAGATGGAGATCAGATAATTTCTCCATGCGCTCTTTCCAATGTTGTAGAGCAGCCTCTTCTTGCGCAATCTGTGCGCGCTGCTCCTCCTGGCGACGATGTGTGCCAGGGGCTGAGGGGTGACGACCCGTGTTAAGGACGGCCGGACTTACGCCAATGGAGTCTTGTACGGATGTATTGTACGCGAACATCAGCTCGGCGATGTGCGCATCCCAAGTACTGTGAGACTCCTCAATGAAGGCGATTATCGCGGTCTTCAGAGTCCTATTGACCCTCTCTACCGGATTGGCTTGAGCGTGATAAGGAGGTATCGTGGAATGCTCCACCCCACGCTCCACAAGGAATTTCTCAATGATTTTATTACGAAATTCGGTGCCATTGTGCGATAGGAATACTTCGGGCGTACCAAAGCGTAAAAATACGCGATCTTTGAACTCGCGGCGAATCGTTTGCGCATTCGCCTTTCGGATGGGGATACATTCTACCCAGCGAGTGAATAGATCCATGAAGACGAGCAAATACTCGTATCCCCGGGTAGATCGTGGAAATGGACCCATCACATCTCCAGCTACTATTTCTCAAGGGCGGGTGACCGTTCGATGGCCCATCAGGCCAGCTGGTGCAGCCTGCTGTACCTTACATTGTTGGCACACGGTGTAGTCACGGGCAAATTGTGTCACATTTTTGTGCATTGATGGTCAATAGTATGATCGTGTAATTCGGTCATACGTTTTATGGCGTCCGAAATGACCAGCTGTGGGCTCCTCATGACATTCATGCAGAACGGTACGACGATCTTCTTTAGGCACGACTAACTTCCACGCATCTTGGTCGTCTACTAAATCTTCGACGGCAGGATCGGGACGGTAGTAGTATAGTCGCTGCCCAACGACTTTCCACCATGGGAGGTTGGTCGGATCGCTCACCACTTTCTTACGAAGGCGCAAATACCAGGGGTCTTGCACATCGGTGACGCCGAGGGAGGCGACTTCGCATGTCGGCTCGTCATCGTACAAACGAGAGAGGGCGTCTGGTACGCAATTCAAGGTACCTTTCCGATGGATGACTTCGTAGTCGTATCCCTGCAATTCCAAGGCCCAACGGGCGAGTCTGCCCGTGGGGTTGCGCAATGAGTGCAGCCAACGAAGGCTGCTGTGATCGGTTATCACCTGGAAGTGACAGCCCTCGACGTACGGGCGGAATTTACGCACAGCCCATAGCACGGCGAGGCACTCACGGTCGGTGACCGAATAATTACGCTCAGCCGCAGTCATCGTGCGACTAGCGTAAGAGAGCACGCGCTCCACGCCATCAACTGCTTGCGTGAGCACGGTGCCTAGTCCCGAGTCGCTGGCATCCGTCTGGATGACGAACGTTTCTACAAACGACGGTCGAGAAAGGACGGGTGCAGATGCGACGAGCACCCGGATTTGTTCGAAGGCTTGCTGTTGCTCTTCTCCCCAATGATACTTGACGTTCTTCTTGGTTAATCGGGTGAGGGGCTCAGCAAGCGTTGCGAAGTTCTCTAAGAACTTGCGATACCAGGACGCAAGGCCTAGTAACCTACGGAGCTGCTTCAGGTTCTTTGGTGCGGCGTAAGTCAAGATTGGTGCAATCTTATCCGGATCGGGTCGAAAACCGTCACAATCCACGAGGACGCCGAGGAACCGTACCTCTGCGAGTCCGAATTTACTCTTCTGCCGATTGATGGTCAAGCCGGCATCGGAAATCCGTCGCAGGATATGTTCGAGCCACCTGAGGTGCTCGTCAAAGCTCTCCGTAGCGATGATCACATCATCGAGGTAGGCGAAGGCCACCGGCTCCATTTCAGGGCCGATCAGCTTGTCGCTTAACTGCTGAAAGGTGGCAGGGCCACCGGTGCCACCATACGGCATACGGGTCCATTCGAATAACCCCATGCCTGGAACCGTGAAGGCAGAGAGGTGTCGCGATTCCTCACGAAGAGGGACCTGTTGGTAGGCGCTGCTGAGGTCCAGTGTGGAGATGTATCGCGCATTTCTGAGTTTCCGTAAGATTACGTCCATGTAAGGAAGCGGATACGCGCTGACCTTGGACACGGAATTCAATTTGCGATAGTCCACATAGAATCGGTAGCTCCCATCGCTCTTACGAACCATCACGACGGGGCTAAGGGCTGCGACGCCTGGCGCCTCTAAATCAGGTGAGGTGGCTCTAAAGCCAGCCTCTTGCAAAACTTCTCGCACCAGAGCTTTGAAGTTGGGCGGCTTCACGTCTACGGCCGCGATCCTTGGTTTCGGGCGCGTTCGAGACGTGTCTGCCGCATGGAAGGCCACTTCGGGCATTATGCAGTCCTCAGGTGACGGCGGTGGCTTATAATTTCGCTCTGCATCGAGGACGCATTCGGCCTCTCGAGCAAGCTCGATTAGCCGATTGACGCTCGTAATCTTCTCCCGCGGAACTAACTTCTGTATCTCCGGAAGTAGATTACGGTAGATCAGGGCGAGTTGTTTGTCGTCAGACCATGGTTCTTCGAACCGATTGAGAATCGTTAACAAACAAAACACGTAGTCACTTGTTGGCTCGCGCTTCGCCTGCGTACGCCGCTGCGCTTCGCTGATTAGCTCAGCTTGGAAGCGTCGATCGACGCCGTAGCAGCTCCGGGCTGCGTGGCAGAACTCTTGCCACCTGGTCCAGTCTTTCCGGGATAGACGGTACCAATGCAGGGCGACACCGTCGAGGAGCTCCGTCATGGCATTGAGCATGTCCTCGTCCGTGAGCGGTGTCAACCTGCGACATTCCGCGATCCTTTGCAGAAATTCTTCTACACTTTTCCCCTTGGCACCATGGAATCTAATTTTCCATTGGCGCACGGTCTTACCAATATCCGTGCGCTGAGCCAAGGTGCTTGACAGCGTTGATCGCGTTATATTCGCGGGCGAGCTCATCACATCTCGATCCATGTGATGTCCCCCCCTTCCAGGCCCTTGGTACTGAGGGTGGCAAGGAGCCGAAAACGTAGGCTCGCCTGTCGACCCTACAAACCTATTATTGTTGAGGTTTTTGTCACTTTCCAAGTATTGCAGATCGTACGTGTCTTGGAAAATGACACGGTCGCGTCACGCCGATTTCTGCAGCTGCTGCTGGATGCTAGCTAGCGTAGCGTGCATCTCACTTTGCCTCTGCTGCAAATCTTGGACAGTGCAGTTTTGGTGTTGCATCCAAGTTTGCAGCATATTTTGCAGGCCATGTAATCCCTGACGAAGGTTTACATTGTTTTCGAGGTCAGTCGGTTGAGGCTCGACTGTTGTATTCGTCGCCTGAGATGCGACTTGGGCTCGACGTGTGGTGTCATTCGTGACACCCGAGTCGGGAGGCGTAGTTACGCTCGTGGTGGCTGCCTGAATCGGCGATTCGTTGGCAGTGCTCCATGCGAGCGGTTCGTGCCTGTTCATCACAGCCAAATTGAAGTCGATCAGATTTTGTATTTGGTGATCGACAGCTGTTGTGCTATTTCTTTGATCTGTGCTCGGGAAAATTTCCCGAGCCTGCTGTATGTCAGCTGATTCGTCCGCTTGTTCGGCGTACATCGCTTCCATTCGATCCAAAATATGTCTTTGTTGCGTCGCGCATTGTCGAGGTGACGATTATCTTTAACAGATTTTTATCTCTGCGCGCGCGTGTTTTTATACTATCACTGTCACTCTCGCATTCCACAAAATCTCCCGGGCTATAATTTCCTGCTAGTCTATGGTATAGCCTAGCAGCCCTTTCAAATGGGGAACCCTCATTTTTTAATTCTAGTTCCGCTGTAATTATGTTTGTTTCTTCCTCACATAGGCTTTGAAGCCAGTCGTTAAATTCGTTTGGCGGATTTGCCATCTTTTATTTCTTCAGTTGAAAATTAGAAGAAGACAAACGGACGAACGGAAAAAGAAAAAAAAAGAAAAATACAACGTGAGAAAAATAGAACGTTACAGCCACAACTTTTTAATTAAATAATTAAAAGCAAATAATTAAAAGCCGCCAATCTCAAGAGATAGTGGAGTGCGAGGGCGAAAACGCCAAAATTAGGGGCGACTGACGCAAAAAACCAGAAAATATAAGAGAAAAAGAATTCAACAATTTTCAAAAATTATCAAAAAATTTACCAAAAATTTTCCCAAAATTCTTATTTCGGCTTTCGGATTCTCGATTTTCCAAAAAAAATTATTTTGAAATTGTAATAGTTTTTCCTTTTTGTATTTTTTAAGAAATGTAAAAAAAATACAAAAATACAACAAAAAGAAAACACAAAAAAAAACAAAAAAATAAAAATATAGTTTATTTTTAGTTCTTTTATAACTTCTACAAAAAATTTTATTTTACAGTTTTCAAAAAAAAAAACAAAAAATTTTAACTTTTAGTTATCAAAAAAAAATTTAATTTTTAGTTTTCAAAAAAAAAAATAAAAGTTTTAAATTTTTAGTTTTCAAAAAAAAGAAAAAATTTTAATTTTTAGTTTTCAAAAAAAAATAAAAAATTTAATTTTAGTTTTCAAAAAAAAAAAATTTTTAATTTTTAGTTTTCAAAAAAAAAAAAAATTTTAATTTTTAGTTTTCAAAAAAAAAAAAAAAATTTCAAAAAAAAATTTTTAAATATTTTCCGATTTAAAAAAAAAAAAAAATTCTATTTTGCACCTTTAAAAGAACAAATTTTGTTTTTGTATTTTTGAAAGAAGGGAAAAACAAAAAAAAATTATACTGCAAAAATATTAGAGATATTACAATATCAAAATGAAGATCAGAAAGCGAAAAGCATAAAGGGAACAATCAATTTTGATCAAATTAAATTGAGAGCAAAGAAAAATTTGCGTTAGTCGCATGTACACTGTATGTACAGCGTATAGTCGCGGTGGTGTGCGTATGTGAATATACACAGATCGCTGACTTCGCTATTTATAGTCGACTATGTGTAAAGAAGAGAACTTTTAATTATATTTAATTTACACTAAATGTTCCTTATGCCTGTAACGGCGAAAATTTATTATTATATTCTAATGGCGAATGTAAATCTATTTATATCAGTTATATTTTCATATTACGCTATCTTAAAAATTAATTATTGATTAATTTTAGTTTAGCTTAGATGGAATTCACATATTTAATTTAAGCTAAATTTTAAAGTTACATCTAATTAATATATATATCAGTATTATATAAATTAATGTATATGTGTCTATTAAACTTAAAATTAGTTTTGCTTGAAAAACTGCACAAATAGTATGTTACCGTATTCGGCATTATATTTCATTTGTGCTGCTTTTCAGCCGCTTTCGCCGAATTGCCGTTGGCCTTGGCCGACTTCGAGAGTGTTTACGTCTACGAATTCGCAACGTAAACACTCGAGATGTGCTGTGCGTTCGCAATCTGTAATATCACAATTTTCAATATAATAAAATTATTAAATTATTTTCGCGCATCCGCGTCACTTGCGAATATTCGCCGGGGCACTATCATACAATATATTATTAAATATATATTATAAAATGTATATATGTAATGAGATATATAAAGATATATGAAATATTCTTATATAAAGTACGATCCCGAGATCGCGTTGGGCGCCATGTAACGGTGCGCGTGTCCGCCTCGAGCACGAGGGCGGCGGGCACGGCCGTTGCAAATCTGTGCCCGGCTGGGCTTAGCCCCGAAGGATTCCGGCGAGGGAGAGGGGCGGTTCGCGAAGGGCAAAATATCGCGTTCGGGACTGCGCGTGGGATAGGGCGGCTAATGGAGCACACTTGAAATAATAAAAATAAAAATAATTAAAATTTAAATAGGTTTTAATAGCGCAGTGCTAAAAAATATAATGCAGCGACTATATGCGAGGCATGCGGGACGCAGGCCGAGGGTCGCCGAGGCGACGGCGCGCGAGGAGTTCGGGAAGAGAGAGAGAGAGAGAGAGAGAGAGAAGAGGGGCTGCCACTTACAGTGAGTCGGAGCTCGTTGGTCTCGCAGCGCGTCCTTGTCCGGCAGCAGCGCCTTCCTTCGCCGGGAGCGGCGGTGACGTTGGCGTCCGGAAACCCCGGGATGGGGCGGTTATTCCGCGGAGACGGGGTCGGACGACAATTCGTCCGCTCGGACTCGTGCCCGGTGCGTGTGCACTGCACACACCCACAATACTGTGGCACAGCACGCGCGTCCGATCAGGTACCCTCCCCGAAGACGAGGTACGAGGCGAGGGAAACACTCGGAGCACAAGGCGTGTTCCCGCACGCGATTAGTCACGGCACAACAGTAGCGAAAAAGCAAAAAAAAACGTGCGTAAAAGGCCGGTTATGACGCGTGTCTCTTTCTCGCGGCTTTCTTTCTGTCTCATTCTTCGCGCGCGTGGCTGTCTCTCTCCACTCCCCGCTCTCTCTCTCTCACTTACCTCTCCGCCGGTGTAGCTGTGCGTCGGCCTGTAACAGATCAACATTTATACATGGAAATATACAAATAAATATTTACAGGCTACGGCTAGAGAGAGAGCAATGGGACGTGGGAAAGCAAGCGCACGTAGTGCTTGCGTTCCCCGTCACAATATATATATATATATATACCGTGCCCCAGATATAATTGCTCATATTAGCGGTATGGTATTGGCAAGGAAATGTTATCTGTAAATATTAATATTCATGTAGGTCCACTTGTAATAGTTTTTGCAGTACTGGCCCATGTCTGTGAGCCAATCAGGGCTCAGAGAAGTGAATCATCGCCTGAGAGCGAGAAAAACGAGGTCAAACGAACGTAAACGAGACGAAGTCAAGCGAACATGGCAAAGACCAATAGTTGTTATTTTTTCAGTCCACTGTCAACGTTAGCGTGGCTTGGATATACGGACGCATGCCGAAGCGGGGTTTACGCGTCTTGTGAATAACGATTATGTTTCTCCGCCTACAACGGTCCCTACCCATATTTTTTGTCAAGCTACCCGTTTTTATAACAGCCCACTCTGCTGCATTGGAAATAAGGAAGAAAAGGCGGATGTTTCACTGGCGCGGACGAAGTAACCGCAAGCACACATGTGTTTTATAAAAACAAATGTCCAACTGAATTTTCAAAATGCTATAAATATTGAAAAGTAGATATTTAATAATCACATTTAAAACTGGAAAAAATACCTATTGCAAGGAACTTTGAATGGTAAAAATTTTCAATAAAAAAAACAGTATTTATCACTTCTTTATCGATAATTTTCCAAAGCGTATCTAATATTGATGGCCTAAGGAGTCGTTTCCCGCCGGTATTTTTTGCTAAAAAGCAGTTTTTAATATAAAACTCCATGTGTGACTATAGAAAATGGTGAGAAACACATTTTTTTCAAATATCTATATATAGTAATAGTAAATACATAGCAATAAGTTCAAACGCATCAAACTGTAGTAAAAGTTCAGACTAAGACGCTTTATGTATATATATACCGTTATACATTATCACATCTCTGATGCATTAAAACATTAAAGTACAGTTTGGCATTGTATAGAGAAATCAGAGTATCAGGAGAGTATAATATTATAAGAGGTGGCAGATATTCAATAAATATATATGAAATGCCAGAGAACCGACTAGACACATTATCAAATCAGATCAGGAGTCTAGAATAGTAAAGGAGGTTATACGTAAGAATAATAATTCGGTATCGGGGATCTGCCGACACATTATTTTAAATATCAGGAGCGTAGAATAGTATGAGAAGTGATAAGAGTTTCGATTATATATAGGCATATAAAAGATATACAAGAGGGCGGCATGATGACGGCATCATGATCGACTTTATTGCTAATAAAAACAAACTATAAAAATTCGTTTCCTTGCATTTCTTTTATAGGCCGTGAGAGGCTCCGCTTACATTTTCTAATTCCAGCCTCTCGATCGAAAATTCAAATACTGAAGTTTTCGACACGCATTGATTAATTGAGGTTCACATACAGTTCCTCATTTGCACATACACGAGCACACACTCGGTTTTTTGAATAATATTACGGAACCGACAGTTTGTGCGGTTACAATATATATATATATATATATATACTAGCATCCCCCGTCTCAGCTTCGCCCGAGATAATAATTTAACCGATTTCATAAGCAATTCAATAATATCTAAGTAAATTATAACTAATTGACTGTAATTTATCTATCGTCGCTTCTGTATATATAGTATGCATATACACAATGTACAACCGTATTTAATACACACACGTATACATATTACATACGGCTTCTATGAGGAAAATTGTACTTTTGAGTTCGAGCGTTAAAAAAAGATGTGCAAGTGTCTCGAGAGGTCGTTTATAGAGTATCATGTTCATAATATAGAACATGTCTCGGGACGACTGCTATAGAGAGTTCTTTGTTGCGAAGGTAGTTTACGACATCCAGGTCTTCCGGGGCGACTTTTACTGGGAGTGTGCGTGTTCGAACGATAGAAAATCTCTTTGTAGAATTATCTTAAACACTCCCCGTCGAAGTCGTTCCAAAACATTCCGACATCTGATCCCGCTATCCAAACACGAAACTCCCCATAGAAGTCGTCTTCTACCATCCGAACAGACAACTCCCTGTAGAAGTCGTCCCATCATATCTGGACATCGTCTTCTACCGTCCGAACACGAAATTCCCCGTGGAAGTAGTCCCGTCAGATCTGGACATCGTGTTCTACCGTCTGAACACGATATTCTCCGTGGAAGGAGTCCCGTCCTACCTGGAGATCGTTTTTTACCTTCCGAACATGAAATTCCCCGTAGAAGTCGTGCCGATGCGCTTGGACATCTTATCCCACTATCTAAACACGAAACTCCCCATAGAAGTCGTTCAGAGACATCTGGACATCGTCTTCTACCGTCCGAACACGAAATTCCCCGTGGAAATCGTCCCGTCATACCTGGACATCGTCTTCTACCAACTAAACACGGTACTCCCCGCAGAAGTCGTCCTGACGTACCTAAACATTTCCTACGAACGTTTCCTACGAACTAAACACGATACTCTCCATAGAAGTTGTTCGGAAAGACCTAGATATCGTATTTTACCGTCCATACACGAATCTTCCCATAGAAGTTTATTTCCTCACACTTGGACGTCGTTTTCTATCAACTAAATAGAATATTCCCCGTAGAAATCGCCTAGATGCACCTGGACATTGCATTCTATCATCCGAACACACAACTGCCTATAGAAATCGGCTTGAGGCAACGGAATATTGTATGTATGTCTATTTTATATATTTTTGTCGAATTTACAAAAAAAAAAAGCCTATGACCTATTCCTGACTGTGTAGAAGACGTGGTTAAATTAAACGCGATCGGTTCAGTAGTTTCAGAGTTTATCCAGGACAAACAAACACACATACATTCATTTTTATATATATAGATATATATATATATATATATATATATGTATGTATATATAGATATATATATATATATATATATATATATATATATATATATATATATATATATATATATATGTATATATATATATATGTATATATATAGATATATACACACACGACGAAGTTTACGTTTAATCTCACGTACCTGAACTATTTCACTGGGGGGGGGGGGTCGGCCGACCTGAAAGGGGATTACAGGGAAATAACAAGAAAAAAAGAAATCCAGCCGATAAATTTGTTTTCCGCTTCTATTTATTTAACACACATAAACGATCATCTCGGATACAATCGCCTTATCTATTCTCTGTCCACGTACCCGGCGTGTCTTGACCGTGGTCAGTGACCCGGTGTGCTCGTCCGAGGAGGATGGGGGGTTAAGGGAACGGAAAAAAAGAAAAAAGCATATCCGCGCACACGTACGTAAGGGGCCGAGAATTAAAGTTGACTCGAGGTAGGCGCAGATCCCGTCGCCGCGCGGCGCATTCTCCCTGCACCGACGATGTTGAAGGGTTGGAGCTAGTGGTGAGCCCAGTGTGGAAGGAAGGCATGGGCTTGGTACAAATCGGCGTGCTTGTCTTCTCCTTTGCTCTTTCTTTCGCTCCACTCCCATCCCTCTCTCCGCTTTCTTCGTTCTTTGACTTGGCTGTTTCTTCCTTCTCGCCTTCTATCTCTATGGTTCATTCCGCTGCTGTATCTGTCTCTTCACTTTCTTTCACCATTCTTTCTCTTCGCTAATTCTTTCTTTTTGCTTTCTATCTCTATTTCCCTTCTCCTTGGCTCTCTCTCCCACGTGTTTTCATCTTCTATCTGCTCTCTCTAATTTTCGTTCTTCACCTTCTCTATATTTTACCTCTCTCAATTTCGTTCCCCTCCTGCTGACTCTGCTCTCCTTTTTTTCCGCTTGGCGGTCGGTAGTAGAGTGTTCGTGCCGCGCGCCTCCGAGTGCACGCTAGGTAAGGGTGGGGGAGGTACGACGGCGGCCAATGGCGGACGGGAAGCACCGGACGCAGCAGTCGCAGAGTGAATATCGCCCTTCAATATAAGTTGGCTCGATTTCAATAATCATTTTAATGATAATAATAACTTCCTAAATTTCACTTAACAAAATACCCCTTTTTTTTCTATTATTATTTTTTTTTTGAAAATATTATCTCTTTAATTATCATTAGATTGAGATTTTATTTACAGCTGTCTAGAGAAAACACCGCATTTAAAAAGTTTTTGTTGATAACTCAGACAAATTGAATTCAATATATGGTATCCACCACATCACATGTAATAAAAAAAATTGTCATCATCTTATGCATTTTATCTATATCTGATGTATATTGAACTAGACGTCTTAAATAAACATTTCCCTTCTATTACATTAATCGCATCTTAAATTAAATTATAATGAAATTTCAATCACATTAATAGAAATATTTACCTAACTTAGTTGCTTATTTGTCCATTCATTCTCTTGCAAGCACACACGTTATCCCTTACAAGTACAAACTTAGTACGAATTCATAGGAGCCTCTAATTTATGCATTTCTTTTTTGCCTTGATTTAGGATAATACCATTTACATCAAAGATACTTTGCAGTGAAATTACATTTTTTTGTCATTGAGTAACGTCAAATTTCGGCATATTTTTGTAACAGCTTGTAAATAAACAAATTTTATTATTATTTAAAACTAATCAAAAATAAAATTTTACATTATTCTTTTTTTTGAGATTAAATATTGTGCTTTTATTATTTTTCTCTTTGTCCAAGTCTTTTTATAAGAATGATTTTAAAGTTAATGTGATAAAAAAATATGAATTTTGAAGTCTGAATTTAAAATTTTAATCAAACTTTTTTTTCTCTCTTACGCAAAATAATCAATTCTAAGAAGTGAGACTTTGTCGAGTTCAACTCCAACTAAGACTATCTATAAATATAAATTAAATGCTATAACCACTAATTTATTTTACAGGCCTGTAATCAAACTTGCCGTAAGTTGAGTCAATGTTTGCCGTTTGTAATTTACATAATGTATATTGCTGTTTGTGATAACTTTATAAATGTTTTTTTTTCTTGGATAGTGGGAAGTTCATTCGCCATTGTTTAATGGCTAGTGGCTCGCACCAACTAGACTACCGCTGGAGCTGGTTCTAGGATATGCAGGATTCTAACCTACTAAACCCACTAACCATATCAGGGTGCAAATATATGCTCAGGAACACGTAGCTATAGCCATTGTATTCCTTTCTCCCTGATTAATCTTCCATGGTTTCCGTCACATTCAGTTCTCTGCAGTAAGCCAGAAGACTGAGTACATTCACCTTGGAAAAACACTCGTGGTCGAGGTTATTTTCTCCCAGCCACTTTACGCGACATTCCGTTAAGTTAGGGCACGTGCAGAAAAATGCCTTGGAGTTTCCTCGTCCTTCCCACACCATCTGCAGAGGTTACTGTGTTCTCTAATCTTGTGTGTATAACACCGTAAATTGCTGTGTCCTATTGTAAGTTCCAGGATTATCTTTGCTTCACGTTTATTTAGTTTGAAAGAAGGTCTTTGGACCATCTGTATCTGCGTGAGTTTCCCCACGTTGTTAGTTTTACTTTCTCAAGGCTTCTCTCTATCGCAGTACATCCCTCTTGGTAAGGTACAGCGGTATCCCTGACCCGATGGCACTCCGATGGGCATCCTTGTTTTGTCATAATGTCTGCTTTCATGTTTCCCTTATGGGCCGAGTTTCTCGGTATCCATGTAACACAGAACTTATTTGCCCTGGTCGAATTGTCTAGAGCAATTTTAACTTCTTTGACCAGCAGTGACGCAGTGCAGGGTTGATCGAGGACCTTCAGCGTTGCTATGCTGTTTGTGCATATATTTATGCATCTGCCCTTAATTCCCCTTTGCATTAAGCCGTTTGCACAGATTTCAATGGCAGCTATTTCTGCCTGAAAGACTGTGTTATATTTATTCAGTCTAAAGGCTGAATTTAAACTGCGTTCAGGTTCATATATACTGAATCCAGTACCTACATCTGTTCTGGATCCTGCTGTGAACCAGATATCATCTCCCAAACTTAGGTCATTGTTCCAATCTTCTCTGCTCGGTATCCTGATCTTACATCGTTGCCCGAAGCAGAAAGTTTTGTTCATAGGATCCTGAGGGAGATTAAAAGTTGGACCTCTCAGTATTTCTCTGAAAATGGTAGCGTGTCCAGTTGCGGTACTATCCCACTGACCGCGGCATATCATTCTATAAGCCGATCTGGCAGCCGTTCTTATTATTTCCAAGTCCAGGCTGTCCAGACCTAGCACCATCCTGAGAGCAGCAGTGGGGGTACTCCTTTTTAATCCAAATGCTGCCCTTAGCAAGATTGCCTGTATGTGATCCAGGATCTTCGCAGAGGATTTATTCTCGATCACTTTCCACCACATCAAGGCAGCATAAGTCAGTCCCGGCATCAGTATTGTTTTATATATCCAGAAAACTTTCTACGGTTCAATCCCCCAGCCCGTGCCAATAGCCGACCTACATTGCATCAGTATGTCGATGATCTTTTTACTCTGCATTCGCAGGTGTTCTCCCCACGATAGTTTCTTATTTAGGTATACACCTAGGTATTTAACTCCTTCCATATACGGTATACCTTGCTCGCGGAAGTTTACGCAAGATGTTATTTTGCTCTTGTATTTCCTAGTAAAGGCTACAACCTCGGTTGATCTTCAGGGATCTCTCTTGATACCAGTCATTAACCTTTGCCAGAATCTGCTGAAGAATTTCAGATAATATCTCTTCGTACTTGCCCCTGACAAGTATTACGAAATCATCTGCGTATGCGACTGCAAAGATTCTTTCCTCTTCAAGCATACGCAGTAAGTCATCAGCTACAAGATTCCACAGGAGAGGTGAAAGTACCCCTGCTTATGGACATTCTTCTTTGACTTTACCTCTTACGATTTTACCTTTCCATTTTCTATATACCTCTCTATTACTTAAGGAACTCATAATCCACCTTCTAATAGAGGGTGTTATTCCCTTAGCATATAGAGCATTGTCAATGACAATCCTAGTGGTGCAATTGAAAGCACCTTCTATGTCTACGAGGGCACCTATTACAGTTTCCTTCGAGCTCCAAGCCTTCTCAATGTGTTTGACCACTGAGTGAAGAGCTGTCTCAGTGGACTTTCCCGTCGTGTAGGCATGTTCCCTACTTGAAATTGGGCTACTGATCAAGACTGTTTGCCTTATATGTAAATCTACTACCCTCTCCATCGGTTTTAGCATGAATGACGACAGACAAATCGGTCTGAAGTCTCTCACCGACGAGTAACTACCTCTCCCAGGTTTGGGAATAAAAGAAATACGAGATGTCTTTCGTACCTCTGGTATATACCCAGTTGCGATACTACCTCTGAGGATTCCCGTAATAAGTTTTAAAATATTTTCACACCCCACCTGTAACATCTTAGGGAAGATGCCATCAGGTCGTGGTGTCTTATACGGTTCAAAGGAGTATATTGCCCATTTTATCTTTTCCGGAGTTACAATTTGAACAGCCGTTTTCCAATCCGCATCTATCAGTCGTTCCGTGATGGTGTGGTATATTTCATTTCTGCAGTTCCTGATGAAGTCAGGAAAGTTAGCCTTCAGAAGTAGTTCAAGTGTGCTCTCTACTGTATTTACATAACTACCTGCTATGTCTCGTAGATTTTGCAGTCGATCATTATTATCCTTTGTTAGGATTTTGGCCAACTTGGTTACATTAGACAGGTTCTCGGTGCCTGAACAGAAATTCCTCCATGCTTCTCTTTTAGCAATGTTTAGTTCTCTTTTGAAATCGCCCATTGTTTTCTTATACATGGACCATCCCTCAGAATTTTTCCTCTTCTTTGCCCTGTTGAAGGCCTTGCGTGCCCTTTTTCTCAGCGCCTCTAATTTCCCATTCCATCAGTATGTGCTGATAGTTTTCCTAGCAGGCTTCAATGGACAGTTATGTTCGTAGGCTCTGGTGATTGCTGTCTGAACTTTACATGATGTCCAGTCTAGTTGAAACTCAGTGCCATATTCTCCTTTAAGATGAGCAGTGCTTTCACGAAGTTCATCTTTAAATAGTTCCCAATCTGTAGCTGTTGGTTTTCTCCTCGGTTCCATTCTTGTGTTAAGACATTCCAATTGGAATGTTATGGTCCTATGGTCTGACATGGATGGTTCTTTTTCCACCTTCCATCCATGTATAATACTCCTTGCTTTAACAGATGCTACAGTGAGGTCAAGGACCTCATTTCTGTTAGCTGTTATAAAAGTGGATTCATTTCCTCGGTTGACTATATCCAAATGACTTCCGATTAAATACTCCAGTCAGGCCTCTCCTCTGGCATTGATATCGGTGCTACCCCATGTCACATGATGTGCATTAGCGTCACAGCTGAGGATCAAGTCCAGATTCGAGCGTCTGCTGAACTCAACCGTCTTTCTCATACCGGAGATAGGTATAACCTCATTGTGTGCAAGGTAGACTGAGCAAACTATGATACTTCGCACATGTCGGTCTTTGCTTTCGATTTCTATTTTGATGGTGGTGCAGTCCCTGCACCTCAACTCCTGCAACAGAAAACCATTAATTCCCTTGATGAAAATGCAAGCTCTCACCTTTCCATCTCTGGACCCCACAAAAAGTTTCTCTTTCGCGTCAATACCTCTAATACGTTCCCTCCAAATCCAGGGTTCCTGTATTAGGGCTATGTGTGTATGAACCTTTCCCAGACTTCTCGTTAAGATCGCCGAGGCGCTTTTGGAATGGTGACAATTTATTGGGGTAAAGCGTATCCCCGAAATAGCTATTGAGGATGCTATTTCTTAGATACGCCTTCCGTAGAAGTTTCTCCCTTTGCTCCAGCGGTACTTTGCTGAGACAGTACCTTACAGGTGACCGTCTCAACCCCCACCGAAAGTTTAAGGTTTCTGCTTCCGAGGGCCTCCACTGATGGTTCATCTAGATCAAGAACAAGACTACCGTCGGCAGACCTGTTCACGATCGCCCATCTTGATGGATCCACTCCTTTGTTCTGTCTTCGGACCAACTTTAGGAAGTCCGGGACAGATTCTATCTCCGCGGGATCTTTGTGATTACTTTTCAAATTTTCAGTTCCTCCGGTGATACTACACTGACTTTGAGGTCCGAGTCCCCCAGCTTCAGATTCTCAGCCTCCTTTCTCAGCCAGGTCTCAGAGTCCTTGTGCTCGCAGACAAAGACCACTGTTCCCCTTCTGGGAAAGGATTCTGTAAATCTCGGTGCGAAATCGTCATCGTCAATTTCGCAGATTTTCTTCACCACTGCTTTTTTCAGTGACGTGCAGGTTTCTGCAGGCATTTTCCTACCGAGGTATTCACCACACGCGAGTGTCACTCTAGGCAGGTGAGATGCTGCCCCAGCGTACGTACCTTCCTTGCATTTGTTGAGCGGTTTCTTAAGCCCCTGCTCAGTAGACCCAAGGCTGGTTGAGGGTACCCTTTTATCCGAATCAGTGGCTGGAGCAGCCGAGGTCGACGTAGTCAGTACGATTAATGCCCATCTCTTTTCTGCCTGTCTCCGCTTACTCCACGCCCCCGATCTAGGAACAGGTAGACCCTCGTCCATCGCTTTTTGTTTTAGTAGTTTCCTCCTTTGTACTCCACTCAGGTGCCGGTTCATGCCCGCTCCTTCATGTGTACTCGTCTCCCCCTTTTCAGTGGCCTGAACAGGTCTCAGTACCTCCGAGATGGTTTCTGTCGGTAACAATGCCCGACTTTCTTCCACCTCATGCTCCCCCCCCTATTTCCATCTCGATGTTTTCAGATTATTGCATTTCTGTTCGCACGAGTATTGCGGATATATATAGTCCACCCGGCATGGGCCAGAACTACCGGGTAAGGCCTGCAATACAACGGGATTCGGGCTGGTTTCCCGAAGGCCCGCCCTTGCTCTCCATACAGGACTCCTGTATTCTTCGGCTGTATCAACGGTTCTGTAGCTAGCCATTCTACTGCTTCTGTTATACCTCCTCTCGACTTCAGCTTGTGCCTCCATGACGTCTTGAAGGTAGTCGGGAGTTAGCCTCACTGTTGCATTTCCCGTTCCCTTGTTTCCTTGCGCCGTTAGGATGTAAACATAGTCGGAGCATTCTTTTACTGATACGTCCTGTCGGCTCTACTATTGGCATGGCAGTATTCCAGAGGTTATTAGTGTAGTCGACGACGTAATGTGTGCATCCATGGTACCAATGACATACTATGCTTGGGCAATCTGACGCCCGATGTTCTATCTCCCTACAACTGAAACATTAACCGTAAAATCTTCCACTGTGTCTTCTTCTATCATGCACACTTCTTTTCGTTCTCGATTTTTTCGGTATCTCCCTGACGTTTTTCTCGCTCACGATCGACTTATTCCTTTTGGTCGTTCTTACCAGAGCTATAATGCCACCTCTAATACATTAATCGCCGTACTAGTGCCCACGATACAAGACTTAATTTTCTCTCTTCTCGGGGACATCCCACTCTCTCTTTGGTCTTGTGCGGTCTCCCCAGACGGTCGTGATCTCGCCAGGTCCTGGGACACTACAAGTCCTGGGTCTCGTTGTGACTGCTGATGCGACACGTGCATATCTCCTTGCAATTGTTTCAATCAACGTGTTCGATCGACCCGACCGATGGTTGTAATTATGCCGGGTATCGTCTGGATTGTCTGCGTTACCGTTGTCGGACGGCAACTTCCCGTCGTCGTGACCGCCGGGGTGTTTGTGGTGCTGGTAACGGTAATCACCGTTACGGCACCTTAAGCGTTTCCCTCTGCTCTCTGCAACATGCCCTGTGTTCTCTCGTTGGGGTTTATCCCAATCGCCGATGATGATGCTTCATCGTCAGTTGACCAGGACACACACAACGTGGGATTCCATCGGCAAAGTCTTGCCCTCCGAAGACGCTTTCTCAGGGCTAGACGATGGCCCTGTACATTTGCGCCGATATTCCCCAATGCGTTCGCTAATTGACCTTCGTTCAGGCGGCCTATTTCATCATATAGCTCGCTTGGTCAAACTGATCCAACAATTGCATCGAGCCCACGTCGCTCGCGTTCTATTCTTCAGACGTTATGGTCATATCTGGTCTAGTCTTTAGGTCTGATCTCCGTTTCAGACTGCTTCCCATATACAGTGATCCCATCCGAAACGCGATCTACTTTGCCGTCCGGAACCGTCAAACGGAGGCGGGATGGCGCACGAAGGTGCACGCGTATGGGAGATAAACGAGTATGGGCCCTAATCGCGTGCCAGCCGGATCATCAAACAATAATTTAATTTAAATTATATACAATCAATATTTGTAATTAATCTGGCGATTACCTTAATCTTGTTACCTCTAGAAGGGATCAAATGGAAAAAAACTGAATTGAAATTTATTTCAACATCCCTTATTAATATAATTTTTTCCGTTCACAGTAACAAGTAACTAGTATTCTATCAGTCCTTGAGCTTTCTGTTGGTTTGTGTAACAACGAATTTTTAATATTACCTTTCGATTTATACAACTACCAGTTAAATAAATGTTATTTAAAATCATTTTTATAATTCATAACACATATATTAAGCTAATTTATAATTTCTATTGAATACTATACACCATCAATGTTTGGAAAACTAATCATCAGAATTTCAAAAACTGGTTTCCTTGAAAGCTTTAGTTTGAAAAAAAGACTAAATAACAAAAAAAAGGATGTTCATTCAATGATCGCCAGAAAAAATAAACCTAAAGAAAATTCTCAATAATTACAACCATTATGTTTTATCGTTTTAAAATTTATTTACAGAGAGCATTCTACTTTCACAAAATGAGAAATAAAGTATTTTTGATCAATAGGTTTCGGGTTTAATTTCATTATGTTTTTTTTAAGTTTATTTGATAAGCAACTAATACAATAATTAATTAACAACTAATCGTATAAGCAACTTATTCCTTTAATTCATCAAACAAAAACTTCGTTGATTATAGGAAATTCCTGACTGATTTCGATTTTTATGATTTAATACCAATGTTTCACCTTGATGATTGAAACTATGAAATTCTCTTCAGTTGAACTTATTTAAATTTAAATTTAGTACGCCGAAGCTCATTGATTGGTGATGCATAAAAAAAAAATTTATTTTAATTCATCAGCTATGAGATATAACGAAAGCAGATTAGAAATTTGGTGCAATAATATAATACATCTTTAGTACCTATGTAACGCATCAGGCGATTACAAATTGAGATTCTTCAACTTAATTTATGAATAACAACTCTCACTTGCTCACTATGATTTATTACAATTAAATTCCATAAAGTTTAATTAACAAATTTCATTGACTTTCAAATATCAAATCACAATCATAAGATCCCTATACTTAAACACATTTAGTTATATGGAAACCAAACTTGCACAATATGATCCTATTCCTTACAAATTTTTTGTATAGATTAACAATATAATTAAGTAGAATGGAAATTGTATCATTTATTTATAATAAATTATATAAGCTGTCGCAATAGCCATTACCTCTTTACTTTTTATATGAGTAATTTGTGATAGCGTTCAAACTTTTTTTTGTAACGAGATTTTTTGTAATATAGCGAAAATGTTATACAATACTATAAAATTTCATACGTTTTTAATGAAAATCACATGGATTATTTATCTAGGTAATACATAACCTTCCATCACAAATAAGATAAAATGATAAATTCATCAGGAAAATAATTTAATCAAATATTGAAAAATTTCAATTTGTTTAAATAGAGTAATAAAAACACAAAATCCTTTCTAAATATTCAATAATAAATGCAGATTTTTGCAGAAATGCAGAAATGCAGATATTGGAAAAATTCAAATCAGTTTGGTGTTGAACTGACATTAATTTTTTTTTTTACTAGAAAGAATTTTGTTTTTTTTTCTTTTTTTTAGCATTTAATTAGTTATATGACTCCTATTTTTCATTGCTTCACCATCTGGTATATGTAAAACAAATATTTGAATAATTATTACCAAACAAAGGTTCAAATTTGTAGTTTTGATAGCTCGCATATTATTCCTGGTTAATATCATAAATTGATCAGGTTGAAAGCAATGAATAAATAAAAAAAATAGATAAAGCATATAAGTAAAAAGGATAACTTGACTATTCAGTTAATCTTATAAAAATCTGTAACCAAAATTTTTTAATTAATTGTATTTTTTTCTCTTATATAATGAATAGAAACATACCGACTTGATTCATGAAATCATATCAAATCTTAACATCAAATTATTATTGTATGTGCACATTGTCCTAAATATAATTGGAGATTAAGAAAAAAAAGAAAATCTCCTCTTGTGTTGTGACAAAAAAAACACGTTGTCATCGTCACACACATCCGCCCGCACGATATACCGCGGCAATGGCTGTTTCCGCTACACGCGGTCGTACATGGATACGTGGTCAAGATGACGTCGCCACGTGGTGACAAATACAATTTCCCGCAGGCCGGTCTCGCCCCACGTTAGGCGCCATTTGTGATGTCGCGAACACCGATCGAAATTTAATTCCTCTTGCAGCTGAATTCGCACACATAACGAAATTTTTTTTCACCTCATTTACCTGAACTGTCTGACTGAGGGGAGGGGGGTTCCGCCGGCCTGAAAGGGTGTTGTAAGTAAATGACAAAAAAAAAGAAATCCTGCCGTTAAATTTGTTTTCCGGGATCAGCGACCGGACGCGCTTGCCCGAGGGGGGTAAGGGAACCGAAAAACAGGAAAAGGAATAATCGCATATACGTATGCAAGGTCATAGAAGTGAATAGGCCCAGGGTACACGCAGATCCCGTCACCGCGCGGCGCATTCTCCCTGCACCGACGATGTTGAAGGGCTGGAGCTGGTGGTGGGCCCAATGTGGAAGGAAGGTACGGGCTTGGTGCAAATCGGCGTCCTCGTCTTCTCCTTCGCTCTTTCTTTCGTTCCACTCCTATCCCTCTCTCCGCTTTCTTTTTTTCTTTCTCTTGGCTTTTCTTCCTTCTCGCTTTCTATCTCTATAGTTCACTCCGCTCCTCTATCTCTCTCTCCACTTTCTTTCACCGTTCTTTCTCTTCGCTGTTTCTTTCTATTCGCTTTCTATCTCTATCTCACTTCTCCTCGGCTCTCTCTCCCACGTGTCTTCACCTTCGATCTGCTCTCTCTAATTTTTGTTCTTCACCTTCTCTATCTTCTATCTTTCTACATTTCGTTCTGAACTTTCTCTATCTTCTATCTCTGTAAATTTCATTCTCCTCCCGCTGAATCTGATACCGTCTGCCGAGTGGGAAAAAGGGAGAGCAAGAACCAATATTAGAAATTTTGGATGGTAAAGGAATGTACAGCAGGACGCTGCAGAATTTTTATTTTGTCTACGTAATCAATCAGTTATATTACAAAACGTTATTAAAAATGAGATTATTGAAACAGTCAGATGTCCTGTTTGCGATGAGCGACAACAGAATGCTATATCTAATTATATTGTAACTCTTTGCATACCACAAATTAATCGAAACTCTACATTGCAAGATATTATTGATTACAATATTGGAAATTGGCAAAAAATTAAAGTTCAATGTGATCAATGTTTTAATTTTAAAAAGATTTAAAAAATTGATTTGAAAATAATTAATACTGTAGTAATATTACAACTAATGTTATTTGATCGTACACCTCAAGGTATAGTAAAAAATAAGCAACTTAAAAATAAATGTCATACCAACGAGTAAACTTTTAATTAATAACAAAAAATATAATGTTGTGAGTGGAGTATGTCATCAGGGCAATATTTCTCAAGGTCATTATATTAATATGTTACGTCAACATAAATAGTGGTTCCATATTAGTGATAAAGATCTCACGACAAAACAATGGCCAAAAGATGCTAAGAATGTTTATCTGTTATTTTTAGAACAAATTTAATTGAATAAAATCCTTAAATCCTTAAATTGAAAAAAGAAATGGAATCTGTACAAAAAATACTTTAGTATAAGTGCATTTTATATGCATCCCTATAAATAACAGCTTGTATAGTTTACATAAATAAATGTAAAACTCTAAAAAATACTTAGGCATTTGTTTTAATGATCCATTGTTTTAAGAGGTTATTGCGTTACATAATTTATTTTTTATTAATCTATTTCGAAAGATTTTAGAAAAATATTTTGTATAAATATTATTCAGATATATGAAAATTAAATATGTTATTATGTATGTATTTATATAACATTTATATAACATTTTTATAAAATAAATGAGAAGATGTATCTAAAATTCTTACTATGCTAAGAACACGTGAAACTCGCCTAACTATTTTATTTTTGTTAAAAGTTTTTTTTTTGCAGATATATATTAAAAAAACAATAAATTATAATTACCAGCTAATCTGTGCTAGATATTATTTCCTTCCCGAACCATTTTCCATATACAAGGGTGGATTGATAAGTTTCCGGCCTGACCAAGGAAAACAACGTTTTTAAGAATATTTTTTTTATTTCTCAACATAATCTCCTCCAAAGCTGATACATTTCTCATAGCGGTGTTCTAGTCTAGTAATGCCATCTCTATAGACTGATTCGTCAAGCTCCTATAAATACCCATTTACAGCTTCGATTACTTCTTAATTGTCCGCAAATCTCTTACCGCCAAACCATTTTTTGAAGTTAGAAAACAGATAATAGTCGCTTGGGGCTAGGTGAGGAGAGTAGGGAGTGTGCGGCATCAATTCAAATTTCAGATTGTTGGCTGTAGACATCGCAGCGATTGACGTGTCCGCTGGTGCGTTATCGTGATGAAACAAGATTTTTTTCTTCGCCAGATGAGGTTGTTTAATTTTCATTTCGTGGCTTAAATGTTGCAATAAGTCTGCGTAGTATTTACCAGTGATAGATTTACCCTCTTCAAGGTAAACAATGTATATAATATCTCTTGCATCTTAAAAAATAGTAGCCATAACCTTGTTCGCCGAAAAAATTGTTTTTGCCTTCTTTGGAGTTGGTTCCCCTGGTCCAATCAATTGTTTAGACTGTTGTTTGGTTTCAGGAGTGTAGTGGTGGATCCAAGTTTCGTCAACGGTTACGAATCGACGCAAAAATTCGCTTGGATTACGCTTATACAACGCCAAATTGGCGGTAGAAATGTTCTTTCAAATCAATTTTTGGTCGACTGTTAGCAAACGCGGCACCCATCTTGTACAGAGCTTTTCCATATACAAATGTTGGTGCAAAATATTTTATATTGGAAACCTTTATCGGAAATGTTTTATCGGAAACCCACTGCTTAACAGTTGAATATGATGGGGAGGATGTCCCCAGTGTTGTGTTCATCTCTTCTTTAATCTCTTTAACCCCTTCAAATAAAAGTATTCAATGACAGCATGATTTTCCAGCTTTTCCATTTTTACGAAAAACACAGAGGCGTCTTGTTCAGCGTGCTCTCAAATCTAAACTAGCATGGCGATCGGACTGAAACTATAGCTACAAGCTATCTAAAGATGTTACTATAGAAGGCCACCTCAAGGTAGGCCTAGTGGCACCGTCTCTTGATCAGGCCGGAAACTTATCAATCCACCCTCGTATACAGATATAGATAAATTAATAAAAGTAGCACTATACATCGTCTTATATCTATACATTTTGCCTACACTTAATCAAATAAAAAAATATATTTTTAATATAAAAATAATCGAGCTGGATGTAAAATATCAAAATTATATTTATGTCAAAATTGCGTTGCAATCACTTTTACAATGATTCAGATTTTTTATTAGTATTTTTTAGAATATTCATAATAAACATTATATACATATTACTGCCGTGCCTGTAATTTACACACATTATTATACTATTATAACAATTGCATATGTAATTCTATTAATATTTATTTTATATAAGCAGGTACTTTCTTTGGGTGCAGATGTATTACCAGAATATAAACTTCAGTCTCCACGAATTCATAAATGGACTATCCTACATTACTCACCCTTCAAAGCAGTTTGGGACTGGATAATCCTTTTTCTAGTGATGTATACTGCGATTTTCACACCATACGTCGCGGCCTTTTTACTCCCTGAACCTGATCACCACCGTAGGAAATCTAGTACTAGTACTTATAGTGAAGATCCAATGGTAATCATCGACCTTATAGGTGAGTTTATCATACAATTTGTATAATATTATATTTCAAATCTAATTTAAGCAATCATTTTTATATATTTCACATAATGTTTTGTATCTGTAGATAATTGAGTTAAGAGTTTTACATTTTAGGAGACATTTCTAATGTGTTTTCTTACTAATAATAATTTCATTTAAACTGTTTATTATAATACTTTAGCAATGACTTATTTAACATGCATGCTCTCAGCATCATCATAACAAATGTTGATGGAATCTAGATCAATAAGCGTTTAGATGGAAGTGGATAAGAAAACGATTTTTAATAGTCTAAATTAATTAATAAATTGTATTTATTTATTAAAGTATTACTTTGAATTAATTAAAATTATTTATATATTAGAGGACAATGCACGATTCTAATTTTTAAAGAGGTATTGTGTACATTTTCTGAAAGCCCGTTATTTTAAAAACGCAATGCAGATATTTTAGTAAAATCAAACTATAAATTTGGAGGTAGAGTATTAATATTTTAATAGAATATGTTTTTTTTGCAACTTATGATAAAGATAAACTTTAATTGTGATCGAGTGCATATTTTTTCAGTCCATATGCAGAATATCTCAAGCATGGTTTAAACGATTGCTGTTCAATTTTCAATCCTTGCTTACAATATAATGACGGTGTACTTCAACATTCGATATTATATTTGAGATTATATTTTTGAAGTCAAAAAAAAGTATTTTTCGGAATCATGAATGTGTGAACATGTACCATTTATTTACATGCTGCTTTAATGGGCCGAGGGCTAAACACATAGCCAAAAGAAAGAATAACTTTTTAAAATGCCCCTAATCTTTCATTGTAGGCAGTTACAATAGGGGATGGAGGACTCTGGGGTGGAAGACTAGAAGTTGCTAGAACTACCAATTGAAATTTTTATACCAGCCATTATTGAAAAACTTTGTAAACAGAACGGGTTACTGAAAAGCAATCTAATTAGGTCGACATACGAAAAAGATTAATAAAAAAACTAAGAAAATAGTAGAAGAGGAGAAAGAGAGACATAGGGAGATTAGAAGGCCTAGGGAAAAAGCCCTCGCTACAAAGAGGGAGCATCTAAATATAGAAGCTGGAATTAAAATCAATGAGGGAATACTTCATTTACGATTAACAAAAGCCTTTGAGACGAAAATGATACAGTCCGCCCAGGTGGCAAGCAAAGGCAAGCTACCGACCGGCGAGAACACAACTACTAACTCCTCCTCAGAGCAAAAAAAGCAAAGTAGATGTAAAGATCAGTAATGTTGCTCAAAATCTTTGCTCAACACTCCCGCCGAATACAGTGCCCGCAAAACCTATCAGAGGTAGTGTCGAGGTCCTAGCCTAGCGTGCAGATCATTTTAAAATTATTAAAGTTGTCCTCAAAACATGTAAGGATCCTGAAATGAAGAAGGACGGGATGAAAAGACTCAAGGAGTTTATGGTAGCTATCTCAGAGATGAGCATCAGCTTTGCTCGTACCGAGACCAGATTGGAAGCCTTGCAAGAGTATTGCAGAATTATGCATTTTCGGTCACGGTGTCCGAAAACAAGATAAGGAATAAAGAAAGCAGTTTTATTGCTTCTAAGGCCCGTGTTGCAAAAGCCGCAGCGATAAGGCCACTGGCAGACGTAGTTTTTCTTAAGACAAGCACAATAGAAAAGGAGGAGACTTCTTGTGGAACTAGCAACTGAGGCAGGGTTGTAGAAGCTTAAAGCTTCAAGAAATCTAATGAAAGTCTTTGAAATCGAAGGTCCAAGATCTCACCGGACGAGGCGACCTCGACAATATATGAGCCAAATCAGGAAATGGTCTTATCTAGTGAAGAATTCTCTGAATTTTTCTAGCCGTGCTTTAAAACAGGCAAAAACGAGAAAATCACTAGCTGAATGGCGGAGGTTACCTCTGAGACCAGAGGAAAGCTGCTTCAATACAAAAGGTTTTACATGGAGTAACTCTCTTGTCATATGCGGGACTACCTCCATTTTACAAGGTACTTTTAGGTTTTCAGTCTCAGGACTTCAGTCATATAGCAAAGCATTATAAGGAGAAAGTATGCTGCTATCACTATAGACTAGCCAGATATGGTAGTAAAGAATCCACGAAACAAGAATAGACGCCAAAGTGTGTTAACTGAAAAAAGGGAAAATCCAGTGTACACAGTTCTAATGAAAAGATTAGTGAACTCCATAGACTTTGGTCACTAGAGCACGAATAAATTAGAGTGTTACTGCTGTACACTTTGCGCAGTTACACGACAAAAGAGCGTGGGGGTCACTCTAAAGATAATATGTAAATTTATGGAAGAATGAGTGGATATCATCCTTTTCCAGGAGCATACCAGCGAAATAGATGAATAGAAGGAATCGGTCTATAAATCCGATAATATCAGTTCTCAATCCTTCTGTGACAGTGCTAAAATTGACTTACCTTACTAGCACACACTTTATGGTGGCGGAGGTGGGGTTGCGCGTTTTAATGATGTACAAGGTCAGTGGATACTTTCAGTTGAGCCATGAGATAGAGGTGCTCCTTATACATTTAGATAAGCTGCTGCACGCACTTCAAAGGAGTATAGTGCTCATTGGTATTGCATCCAATACCAGATCTCCTTTGTGGGGATCTATTCATAACGACTGCAACGAGTAAGAACTAGAGAATTTTACAGGCCAGTTAAAAATCAATCACGATGCCAATGTCCCAAGAAGAATCATTACTGCCTCCAATGAAGTTGGAGAAAGAAATATGGATGTCACTCTTGTCACCATGAATCTCGAAGTACATAAGAGGTGGCGTGTTAAAGAGGTTTGGACCTCGATTGAGGTATCATGTACCACACAAATGGAACAGTCACATATGCTAAAACAGATGATGCAAATATAGGGCAGAAACTAAGACAATACTTCACTCACAAAGCAGATCGGGATACCTTCTGCGCTCATCGGGCCCGACAAGAATTGCAGATGGATCGTGATCCCTTCAGATGGGTGCATCTCAAAAGACTTTATAAAACAGTCAGATAAGAGTATATCAGATAAGACTCAGGTGTACAAAAGAAGTAAAATGGCAATATTTTATCACAGTTTCTGATAATCAGTACCCTTTATGCATAGCGTACCAATTACAAGCAAAGTCAGCTGTCCATCAAGGAAGTTGCATGCAAGATTCGAATTAGTAACGACTACGCCACTGACTAGATGAGTACTGCAACGATAGTGCTAAATATGTTATTTACTACGGATACTGCGCAAAATGAGATAAAAGAGCACGTGAATACAAAGCGAATGACTGACACGCTTCCGCACATACGAGTGAAAGTTCAATTTAATCTCGTTGAGTTGGATCAGGTTTTAGGCTAGGAAGGTACCAGCTCAGACATCTTTGACTTGGTCATTATTCGAAATTCACTGTCGACCATCAGGTAATATCTATAATTTATACTTAAGATTCTCGATCAGAGAATCCCACGTCGTATAGGCCCATATGCCTTTTCTCCATACCAGGGAAAATCCTAGAAGATCTTATAGTGAACAAGCTGAATAAAATAATTGAGTAGCAGCTTTCTCTTAGGCAATATTACTTTAGGAAGGAGTAACTCTGTCGAGCCTTGTATTTGATCCGCTGCTGAGGAAGCTCGCAGCACTTGGCACACAAGCAGTAACCTTAATTTTTGAGCGACATTGGCGTGATTTTTCGGTCTCCGCTCTCCTTCGGTAGGATATTCGCTCGATTAATTGATGGTCACTGGATCGTAAGCATAGACCTAATTACCATGTCCAGTTATTATGCTTTCCATTTTGTCCTGATAGTCCGAAAGCATCGTTTTACAGACCTCCATGCAAAGCTATTTCTCCAAAAAATTTAGTGTTTTTGGCACCAACGGACATTTCACTCTTTTCAGGCACAAAATGTCTTTCAAAATGGTGTTGACTGACACACTTGAAATTCCAACTATATCAACAAGTGCTTTAGTAGTTCATCGATGATTTTGTAAAACCAATTCTTTCATTTTGTCGATGTGCCGCCTATCAGTAGATGTTCTTGGTCGTATTTGATGTGGTTCGTCTTCAACGCGTTCTCAACCTTCTTTGAACAATTTGTACCAATCAAAAACACTTGTTCTTGATATTGACTTCTCACCAAAGGCCTTCTGCAAAATTCTGAACGTTTTGGCGGCTTATATTTCATTTCGCGCACAAAATTTAATGCTACTTCTCTGTTGAATAATTTCAGACATTATAAAAACGGAAAAGACAATTTTCTTTCTTCACAAAACACAAGCGTAACTATATGACAAATGAACATATTTCCGTGAAATTTGGCACAGATAACTCTGATAGTACTATCAACTTAAAAATAAAAACATTCGTGGGAATCGAGAAATCCGGGAAATTTGAATGGAAAAGTCTTATTCCTACTTGTGCACAGTAGTATAATAATATTAAGATGGTATTTTAATAACTTATTCGAAGGTATATTTTGATAATTACATTTTATTCCTTGAAGAGACATAAAATACAAATTGTATAGGAAAACTTTTAAATACATTTTTAAGTATATGAAGTAGAGGTATTTAGCATTGAATAGTTTTATGTAACTATAAAATCTGAGATAGGATTACAAAATTTTAATAACTATTTTAAATATGCGTGAAATACAAAACATTATATAACAAAAAAACCTGTTCTGTAAATAATTTTAACACCTTTTTACATTCGAATAGATTCAATTTAAATAATATACAGGCTGTCGAAAAATTCCCGGAACACCTTAATAATTTTCCAGGTAAACTGATTTTGGACAAGGTCAAGGTCAATCTAGAGGCAAATTTTGTCAAGGAATTTAATAGTGACCTTGAACTTGACCTATGGTTAGTCTTTTAAGGTTATTTCAAGGTCAATTTTATTTTTTCAAATGAGAACTCCTATTTTTGATAAAGGAAATCGAAAGAGCAGAAAATTTTATCTCCAAAAATGTGTTCATGTCATGGGTTAAGGATGGCCTTGATGGTCGCACAAGGTCATTTAACCTCAAATAAGGTCTTGAAACCTCTTCGCATAGCAAATTCTTAATTTTTGTACCACAGAAGCTATTACCTTTATCAAGGTGCATGCAATAGTGATGCTCTTCACTGCCTTGATGATGTTCTTCAAGGACATTTTACTTTGGATTTTCTGATTTACTTTAACCAAGGTCAAATCCAAGGTCACTTGACAAAATTTACCTCTAGATTGACCTTGACCTTGTCCAAATTCAGTTTATCTGGAAAATTATTAAGGTGTTCCGAAAATTTTTCGACACCCTATATAATATTTTAATTGAATACCGCGACATTTGAAAAAAATTTACATGTGAATCTATGAGAATGTAAAAAGGTGTTAAGATTATTCAACCCTGTATATACACCAACGTGAATATGTTTTGTAAATATATCACAAGACAAATTTTACAGACTACTGTCATTTACGAGGTCAGACAATTAAGTAATGCGACCGATCTTATTTCTCGGCCTGTGGTAATAATGCGAACCTATAACTCCGCCACTGTAGTAGTAGATCCCTACTTTCACGATTAAGACCTTGACAACCCTTGTACTAGCATTTCTTCGGCAACTGTTTAATATTTATTATCAGCACGCGAGTAGTACATATTACGAAAATGGAACAAAGAAATTTAGAGCAACGGTGCACGATAAAATTTGGTGTGAAACTCAGCGAAACTGGAATAGCAACTTATGAAAAAATGCTTAAAATGTATGGCAGTGATGCTCTGAGTCGTAGTCAGGTACTTCGGTGGCATGCAGATTTTAAAAAAGGCTGTGAGAACGTGAAAGACAAGGCACGGAGCGAAAGGCCAATTCAAGTGCGAATCGGCGCGAATGCTCAACGAGTCCGCATCCTTGTTCGTCAAGATCGGCGACTGAACATTCTAATATTGGCTGATGAGTTGAATATTAAGCGAGAAATAATTAGAAACATTTGAACCATAGATTGCGACATGAAAAGGATGTGCGCGAATAAGTAAAAACCTTCCAGATGAGCAAAAAGCTCACCCAATGAAGATCACCAAGATTGTTTCGAGCTGAAAGTGATCCTAATTTTCTCAATCGGGTTGATTCTTTCAATATGACCCCAAAAATCGATTTCTACTTTGATTATCATACTTTCAGAATCATTTTCTGTTTTTTCGTTCAATTGTCTTTCTTTGTATCTGATAATTTTTAAATATTTCCTCTTATATATTGTATAACCTCATAGACCTTTTATTCCGTGCTCCCCTACTATCGTTGCAACAATTTTCCTGTATTAATTTTGTTTTTTTTCATAATAATATTCTTCACCTCTTGATGATTTTATGTCTTTCTCTTTGTATTGTCTTTCTCCATTTTTTAACTTGTATTAAGACTTTTTGTCTATTTATCACCATATTTTTCTAGCTTCATCAATCTTAAGTAAATAAATTTTTATCTTGTTCTTACTCTAGATCATCCTCCCTATTAAAATGTAAAATATAATATTTTTATTAATTACTTTTCCACTCTTTTATCAAGAATGAACAATATACAAAAATAATATAAATTGATGGTAATTTGAGCATCTCGGCTAGCTCCTCGTGGCACATACTCGATGCCTAAATTTATAAAACACTATTTTTCAAGCTCCATTGATCACCTAGTTCGCATTCCGCTAAGTTCTTTCGAGCTCTTCATCCACTTCAGCGCCTTATGGTCTATGACATCCGTAAGGTGTTAGCCTTGGGTCATAACTTCCAAATGGCCCAAATTAGCTCGAGGTCCTCCTTCTTCCAGACTAAGTAGTTTTTCTCTGCGTTGCACAACAAACAACAGGCGAAAATATGTGCATCATAAATTTTTACTTGAATCTTCCGAAATATTTTTTGTATAGAATAAAAAAATTCAAATTACACATGAAGACTAAAACTTTCTAAATGAAATGATAACATTACAACATTTTACTCTAAAGTAAATAAATAATTCTTCCGTAAACAATCTTTTTATTACAAATAATGCAGTCTACTATTTGTTTTACAAAATAAAAATTTGTATAAATTATATATATATATTTTTTTAATTTTTCCCTTAATATTTTAATCCTGTTAAAAATGTCAAATTTTTTACTAGAAAATAATGATTCGCGACAGTATTACTTTTTGTTTCTGTTTGAAGGAAAGCGCTGCAGAGCCACATTGAATACTTATAGAGGCGTTTGCAAATCCGGATCTTAAATTATATTGGATGAAGATGACACGTCGAGCCAAAAGAACATAGCAATGGTTCGGTGAAACAGTTGAAAGTGATAGCTACCGACAATGAATAATGAATTAAAATCATGCATTGATCGAAAAACGACCAGAATAGTTCAGAGGACATAAAAGATAATTTTGCTTCATGACAATGCACCAGCACATAAAGAAAAACCGATTCAAGATACAATCAAAACACTTGACTGAGAGCTGTTACCTCACCCACAATATTCATCAGACTTTACTCTTTTGACTACAATTTGTTAAAGTAAAGTAAAAAAGTAAAGTAAAAAAGTAAAGTAAAGTAAAAATTTCGTTAAACATATTTCGTTCAGTTGAAAATAAAAACTAATAGTTTTATTGCCTCTTTGCAACAAACGTATAAATTTTACAAGTGTGTTTTCCGCGAGTTGCCGAAAATCCTGCCGTTTGTCCAATTACGCGTATATTTTTACATCGCGGAATCTTGTTTACAACTGCGAAAACATTCATGAAAATTTTGATTTTCTTTCAAGCAGTTCGGAAATAAAGCGATCATTTACTTCATTTCTTGAAAAAAATGCACTAAAGTATTTGGACTGAAAATCGAGAGTTTACCTCCAAAACGTTAGGCACCATGTGGATTGCCAGCTTTTCTGTGCTGCAATCAAAGTGGAGGTTCGCTGTCAAAACGTGCGCGCGACGCTGTCGCTGAGACGCGTGGCCGCCACATGCGGACCGCGCGAGCCCTGCTCAGATAGGCCCAGCACCGATGAACCGGTGATCAGGCGGCATGTGAGGCGCGGGCCCTTCCCGTTAACATTATACGCGATGCCCACCCGGAGGGACACCGCTTGCGCGTACGCCCTAGTGCGCGCGACTTATATGATAATATTCTTGGTATCCGTATTTCAAACCCGAAATAATCGAACAAACACAGAAGGAACACAAGATATTGATATATATATACGTATTTATAGTTAATTAAGAGATTCTTTTATTATGCCTCTTTATAGCTTGAAAGTCCGACAGTGAGTGGCACGTCGAGTTGTTTAAAATTATATTGTCACATAACAGTTATAATTTTATTCTGGAGCACTGATGTCAGCAGAAGTGTCCGTTTACCTCCTCCAGACGGTAGCAAGTCTCCGTAGAATAAAAGGTGCTAATACGACGAATAGGCGGAAAAGAGCGTGGGAGCATTTGTGAGAGTTATATAACTCCTCCCTGCCGAAGTTCAAAGACGTCCTCGTCGTTGACAGGTGGAGATTGAATTCGACTTTTATTCTTCTTACATTTATAAGCCAATTATATTAAAAGAATCAACAATACCAATGATGCAAGTGTAATTGTCGATACTGATATAGGAAATTCTCTTCGAAGCGGCTCACGTGTAGGTGCAGTTATTGGTGGCAAGATTAACTGTTTTAACGGCTCAAAGCTTAATTGATGGTTTTTTATAATTATAGGTACCATTAAATCAGATTGTTTAATTTCTTCAAACTTGTCATAGGGCTTGTACCCCTGAATTTGGATATCACTTCCTCGTATCTCATGCGTTCCTTTTACTGTAGTTTCATTGTCATCGACCTTGATGTTAATCAGATGATTACTAGAAACAAGTATTCTATCGGATAGTTGATATATAAAGGTTGATGATGATGTCATTGAAATTATAATTGGCTGAGACTTTTCTACATTGATCTATCGATATAAGTATGTTCTTTTATATAATTCTTGACACATTTGAGCAAATAATTTTAGAGGTGATCCAATTAAATTCCATGGCATGTTAATTATCTCTGTTTGATTACTACTATTAATGATAGCAAGTCTTTGAATAAGGGAAAATTTAATAGGATTGAGGATCGGAATTTTAAGTATATAAATGATGGATTCATGAGTACACGCGACCGTTCCCCGAGCAAAACGAAAATCTAATAAATTTTGATAATTAAGCATAAGTTCTTTACGAGAGTAAATTTCGAACAAATGTTTTCGAATGTATAATATTTGTTCATATTGTAATATTTCCAAGTCAAATAATTGTTCCGAAAAAATGAACGATCTTTTTATTTTATTTAACAGTTCAATGAAAGGTTGTTCCTGTATTATGAGTGTAACGATGGTTTCAAAGTTATTAAGTATGGTGTTTTCATTTTTCAATGCATTCGATATATTAAGCAAATTTCTATTGATGATATCGGTATTTCCATTGACGTCTTTACTTATTTTATTTATAATACTTATCGATTTATTTAACGTAATGATATCCTGCTGTTGCTGATGGTCTAGTAAATCAAGATAGTTATGTATTTCGTCCAAATCAGTGGCGTCTGGGTTGCCAAAGATGTATTTAATAGCTGTGCCTAACCCGTCAAAGAGACCTCGTCTTATTCTTTCGCTTTGTGGTATTATCTCTTGTAAATTCTGCTGTCCTTCTCTGGATAATATTGCAGCCTGTCTCAATAAGTTGGAATGTTGGAGTTCTCGTCGAGAACTTAATAGCGAATAACTAGTCATAATTTCTTGGTAGGTTCTTGTCAGCGATGTTAAGTTTATGTAAATGTGTAAGTAATGATAACTTGCAGTAATTCTCCCGACTCCTTGCTCGTACTCATAATACGTCTTATCGGTGTCGGTTTCATTACTCTCCGCAAGCGTCGCGATAATCATCATAACCAGGACAGTCCTCATCCTTCTATAAAGGAAAGTACGCTTTTCATAATCTCTTAGCACTCCTCAAATTATAACGGCGTGGCTGTCCGTGTAAATAACATTCTAGCGAGGGACCCTTTTGCTGATCTACAAGTAATTCCTGATATCGAGGCGCAGTTTTATCCCGTTGCTGTTGGTGGGTTTTGATAGAAATTTCTTTATTATCGAAAGCCTTGTCTGATTCATCGGGCAAGTTTTGTTGTTCTTTCTGTTTATTATATAATTTATCATAAAAAGGTAAAGTTTCATTTTTCCGAATTTCGTTATATTTTTCTATAGCATCCGCTTCGGGTTCGACAATGTATTTGATTAGTTCGTCATATGGTCCATATAAAAGCATAAATGGTGCGAAATTGGTGCAAGAGTGAATGCTTTGATTGTATATAAGTATAGCGGTTGTCATGTGATTTTTAATAATTTCGTTCTGATTTTGATTTAGCAAAATGCTTAATTTTTCTCTGAGAGTAGAATGCAGCTTTTCAATCGAGCCGTTAGATGTATGCCTGTTAACTGTAGTCTGATGGTATTAGATTTTATGAATTATACAAAATTCCCTGAAAACAGCTGAGTTGAATTCGCGTCCATTGTCTGTCGTAATTTTATCAGGATATCCGTGGTGTGATGCGAAATGCCTTAATTTGTTGAGAACTATAATTGCGTTACCGTCCGGTAAAATATAAGCTTGTGCATATTTCGAAAAGATATCTATTATAGTCAGTTTTTTTTATTTATATGAAAAATATCCACGTGTATGTGCTGGAGCGGTCTGCTAGCAATTATTGGGCCGTAATTTTCAGTCTTGTAGAGTCGCCTTTCGTATTTATGTTCTAAACATATCTCACATTGATTTATGTAATTTTGAATAATTCTGTCCATATTCAAAATATAAAATTTCTTCTTAAAATAGGCGGTTGTTTCTTGCATTCCGTTGTAATTTTTGTTATGGTATTCTTCTAGCTTTTTCATAAAATTGTTTCGGCTTATTAAAGGCGTATAAACATTTGTTTTGCTGAAGCTCAATTTTTCATTAAAATGTTCTTTTAATGTTCTATATATAATGATTTCTAATTCCTCATTTCCAAAATAAATTCCATATTGTTTTTCGGATTTAACATTTTCGTTGAGAAATTTCAGTATTTGTGCCCCCGCATCTTTCTGGTTAATTTTTGCTATATATTGGATTTTAAGTTCGTCTTTAATTTCTTTTATATCATAATCTTTTCCTGTTTTAATTATAACGCTGTACTTGAAAGCATGAATATTCTTTTCACTTATCGGGAGTGACAAGACTGGGTCCACGTTTGCGGTATGTACTGTAACATTCTCGTCGTCGAGCTCGTCGAGCGTACGAAATGCGATATCAGACGCTTCAGGTATCATCGAGGACAGATCCTCGTTGTATTCTTGAGCGTTTATTTCGATCCGGCTTAACGCGTCAACTACATTATTTTCTTTTGCTTTCTTATATTTTATTTCATAATCATATTCCTCGAGTTTTATTTTCCATCGAATTAATCTGACATTCGGTGATTTTAAGGAACATAGCCATGTCAGCGGCTTATGATCTGTCTCGATTATGAATTTTTTCCCATATATGTACGGTCTAAAATGTCTGCACGCTTCAATGATGGCTAATAACTCTTTTTCAATAGTTGAATAATTTTGCTCATCTGAATTAAGTGTTCTTGAATAGCAATATACTAGATGTTTATCTTGAGATAGTTCAGCTCCGATCCCTACGTTCGATGCGTCTGAAGTTATAATAAACGGTTTTGTAAAATCAGGATAAGCTAGTACAGGTGCATTTGTAATCAATTCTTTTAATTTGTTACAGGCTTCAACATATTCTTCATCTTGGCAGTTTATCCGCTCGTCCTTTTTGAGCACTTTTGTAAGTGGTTTGGCTATTTTCGCATAATCTGTAATAAATTTTCTATAGTATCCAGTAAATCCTAAAAATGATTTAACTTCTTTTTGCGAATTAGGTATAGGATATTTTATTATTGCACTAATTTTTTCAGGATTCGGTTTAATTCCTTCTGATGTTATAATGTGACCGAAAAATGGAACTTCTTTACGTAAAAATTCGCTTTTATCCGGTTGCATTTTTAAATCGTATTTTCTCATTTCATCAAAAATAAGTTTTGTTGCAAATGTTCCTGTAAAGATTTTGAAAAAACTACAATGTCGTCCATATAGACAAAGCAAAATTTATGTAGATATTTTCTTAAAACTTTATCCATCATTCTTTGAAAGGTAGGGTAGCGGGGGCATTTTTCAGGCCAAACGGCTTACGAACATATTCATAATGTCCATTTTCGACTGTGAATGCTGTTTTCTCTATTGAATTTTCGTCTACCGGTATTTAGTGAAAACCCTGCGCCAAATCTAATGTGCTAAAATAAGTACATTTACCTAAATTCTCTAAAATTTCGTCCATTCTCGGTAAAGTATATTTGTCTTTAATCGTTTTATCATTAATTTCCTGTAATCAATTACCATTCTCACTTTTTTGCCATTGACATCTGGCTTTTTGGGAATAATCCAGACAGGTGAGGCATACGGTGAGTTACTTGCCCGTATTATTTCGTTATCTAATAATTTTCTTACTTGTTCTTGAATTATTTCTTTCAAATGATGGGGGTATCTAAAACTCTTGACATAAATCGGGTGGTCGTCTTTAGTTCTTATATCATGTGTAACAGCAGAAGTAGCTGATAGCTTATCAGCTTCATTTGAGAAGCAATCTCTACACTTGCGGCATAACATTACAATCTTTTCTTTCTCTTCCTCATTCATGTGCTCGGTCCTTATCTGTATATCTCGTTCTTGATGATGGTTTAAAGCCGTCTTTATACATTTTTCGGGAATATTATTTAAACAATTTACTTCAAATTGAGCAGTGCTAAATGTCTGCGTTTTATAATTTATGTTCGCTTCCAAATTTTGGAAACCTTTATTTCCAATTAGATAATCGTATATAGAATGCCATTGTGCTATCAGAAATGTTATTGGTGTATTGTTTCCAAATTCGCGTAAAATAGGAACTGTAAGAGCGTGTGTACCTTGCGTTATTTTATGAACTGATTTAATTTCGAACTGGTGGGGAAAAATATATTTTGAAAATAATTTGTCCGCAATTTCAGGATTAATAATGGATGATGATGCTTCGGAATCAATAAGTATTTTTAACCTTTAGACTGCCGGAAAATCAATATTTTGACGCAACAAAAAAACTTCTTCAATCTTTATTTTTAGACTAAAATATGCATAACCTTAATAGAATTTTTACTTTTTACAACCATTTAAGATAAATTTACCCCTTTACACCCCTTTTCACCCACCCGACATCCCTTAAAACTATCATTTTTATTTTGCACAAGCGGTTTTTTCTTTTTATCGATCTGACCATAATTGCAACGAAATATACTTTCAAAAAAGTTTTTGTTACTACAACCGAATACAATTTAATATAAATTTATCTCTCCCCACCCCTTTCAACCCTTCTTTATCTTTATTTACCCGTTTTATGCCTTGTACTACCATTTGTATTATTTTTCTTTTAAAAACATGCGTTGCTTTGTTTGCAAATATCTAAAATTATCAACGTAATATATTTTATTATTTTGATAAAAATTTTAGTTACTGAATTTATTTTTTTCACTTCAACCCCCCCCGCCATCCCTCCCTCCCTCCCATATTTATGATGCTTTCATCTTAGGTTTTTTTGGAAAAATATGTTGCTTTGTTTGCATGTGGCTTATAAATAGATTTATTTTCATAAAATAATTTTTATTAAAAAGTAACATAGTGAATCAGAAATAAATTTATAAATTATTCTCTTGCATAAGAAAACTGGGATATTGAACTCTAAATTTATTGAATTTAGATATTTTTTATTGAAAATACAGTATTTTTTTCGTTTTATTTCTTATTATACAAACTGCGTAATACAATGAATGTAGAAAATAATGTTTGGGGTTGTGGGGAATTAGAGCCTAAAGAAGATGTTAGAGATAGAGGCATTGCGAGTGATATTGATTCAAATGATATCCCAAATGATGACTACGAAGCACCTGACGTATACTTTGATCCTTATTTTTATCCGTCGATAAAAGATTTTCCTGACAAAGCTCAACCACGTCCTGAAGTGTCAATAAATAAAATAACAACATTAGAATGTTTTAAATATATTTTAGACCCATTTCTTGTTAACCTTATTGTAGAACAAACAAACCTATTTCAAGAGCAAAATCCTCAGCCAACTCGAAAAAACATGAAACCATGGACTGATTTGACTGAAGATGAACTATAGATATTTATCGCTTTGTCAATAAATATGGGCCATGTTGTGAAAGGACAATTGAATCACTATTGGAGCCAGAACCCATTGTTGTGTACTCCAATATTTGGCGAAACTATGACCCGAAACCGATATCTTCAAATTTTTAGATATCTTCATTTTTCTAATAATTTAGAGATTTCTAACCACCCTTTGAAAAAAATTAAACCAGTGATTGATTATTTGAAAAATAAATTTTCTTGCAGAATTATTCCAGGTAAAAAACTTTGTATAGAAAGCTTAGTCTTGTGGAAAGGAAGATTTAAGTTCAAACAGTTCTTACCTTTGAAAAGAAAACGATTTGGACTGAAGTTATTTGAATTAGTAGATTGTGACACAGATTTTCATTTAGATTTTATTGTATACACTGGTGCAGACACTGATTATGATAAATTTGATTTAGGCATTTCTGGTGACATTGTTGCACATCTTATGCAATCTTATTGTAATGTACGACGTCAATTATTCACTGATAATTGGTACACTTCATCACAACTTGCGGAATATCTCCACGATAAAGAAACTGGCCTTTGTGGAACTGTGAAAAAGAATCGAAAAGGAATACCTACACTTGACTGGAAGTTAAATCGTGGTGAAACACAAGTTGCTCACACCGATAGTTCAAAGTATTCACGAATTTGAGTACTATGCCACTAGTAAAAAACATTATAAAACTAATAAAGATATTATGAAACCAAGTTGTATTCATGACTATAACAAAAATATGGGTAAAGTTGATGATATCGACAGACAGTTGTCTATGGCAGAGACAATCCGAAAATGTATGAAATGGTATAGAAAACTATGTTTTCATCTTCTTGACTTGATGTTGACGAATTCTCATAAATTATACGAAATGCTGACTTCAACTGAAATTTCATTCCCCGATTTTCGATTCAGCGTAGAGAGAGAAATTCTAAAACTAGACATTGAAAAAGTTCCAACCCTATCTCTTGCACCTGGAATTCGACTAAACGGCCATTTCTTAGAAAAATTAAATCTGAAAAGAGCGATAAACCATTACCACGTCAATGTGCTTTATGTCATATGCTCAACAAAAAGTCCCGATCTACATATGAGTGTTCAATATGTTCTAAAGCACTATGTATTGAACCTTGTTTTGAAATTTATCGCACTAAAGAATCTTTACCATAAGTTAGAATTCTTACACCAAAGTATTTAAAATCTGTATAATATTACCAAGAAAACATAAAAAAAGAACAGAAAAAAGAATAAAAAATAAAAAAAAGTACAATAAATAAAAAAAACAAACAAAAAAAAAGAAACATAACTCTGACACAGTCGGTCCCAAGCCCGCGCTTAAAAGAGGAGGGTGTTTCGTAATCGTTGACGCGAGACAAAAGGGGTAGTTTGTGATGAGTACCCTATTTTAGGGATGGTTTTTGGACTTATTATAATTTAATCATTGGGTTCAGAGTCAAAAAATACTCCGGAAATGTGTAGTTGCATTACAAAATAAATGAAACTTGAAAACCGTGTTTAAAGGGGTGAAATACCTTCAAAACAACCCCAAAATTTTACTAACAACTGTTTAAAATACTTTAAATAGTTAACTAAATCGATAAATCTAACTTTTATAATATTATTATGAAGTAAGAAGTACTTTTTACCATTAAAAAATATTATTTTTAAAATTTGAAATTTTTAACATTAGTAGTTCCGTTCCCTACCGGAAAATCAATATTTTGACGTACCCCCTGATCGGCACTTTGTGTATGATCAATCGTTGATATAAGATACCTTATATACCAGTTTTCGGAGGGCGATATGCTCTTTCAAATCTCAGCAGTGTAAAGGTTAAAGGAAATTCTATGGTTATAAGATGAGGTAATTCAGGCGAATTTTCAATATTATTTAGATTAATCAAGTCTCTACCAATGATTCGCCTAAATGGTGAAAATTTTTCTGTTCGAAAATTTCTTCTGCTTCATAATTATCGTAATTTAAATTTTCTTGTTGTCTACACTGTGCTTCATCTGCCGGTTCTTGGAAATTTTCGGCTTCTTGATTATTGAGTTCTTCTGAAATAAAATTCGGTGGACCGGTACTTTTGAAAATGTTATTTCCTCTAGGTGTAAAGTTACCCGATGTCGATGGGTTATTATGGTTATTAGTTCGATTGAAATTATTATTTGATCTAGAAGTATTCCTCGTATTAATTGACATTGGTGTGGGTTGATAATTTTGTTGTCGCGACTGAACGAAATGATTTGGTTTAAAATTCCCAGAACTCTGAGTATTAAATGGTATTTTGATTGGTGCGGTCGTAGGTGTTCGTTGTAGCAAATTAAATGTATTTCTATTTTCTGAATTTTTCGGTGTATTAAATGTATTTAAATTCTTTGTGTTTTCCACACGTTTAAATGTATACGTACTATGCGTGTTATTAAAATGGTTTGTTTTTGATTTATTTTCTCTTTGCCTCGTAAAATTAAGAAATTCCGCTTGTTGGTTATGATTATCGAGTTTTCGACATTTAATCAAATAAGCTTCAATATCCTCTAAATCGAAATGGGTCACGTATGTATGATACGCTTCTTTAATACCGTTAATAAATGTGTTGGTCGCAATTTTTTCAGAAAATGTATATTTCATTTTAATTGAATTAAGATCTTGAATACTCAATTGCAGATGTTCTTTTAATTTATTTAATCGTTATTTAATTTCATCAGCATATTTCTCAAAATTTTGATTTGATAGCTGATAACACGTATTCAGCTTATTAAATAAAAATTCTTCCGAACTAGGATCGCTATATCCATTTATGTGTAATCGTTTACAATCACTCCAAGTTTCCGGATTATTCGTGACTATCAAATCTAATGCTTCTCCGCGAATTTTAGATTTAATTAAGGCGAATAATGAAATATTTATTGTATCGTATGTTGTCGTCAAGGCCTCCATAAATTTGTCGCAGGTCTGTAGGAAGTGTGACAATAGTTTAGTACCTCCCTCATATACTGGGATAGCATCGCGCCATATGGCTAATCTAAGTTTAAACTGTTCCGTCGCCATTATTAATTTAGAATTTTAAATGTAATTGTTTGAATTTAATTTCTCACTTTTGTTTAACTATATTATTCTTTACGCGGTGAACAATCGTGCCTCACGAAGGGATATGAAAAGAGTTATGGAATTTCAAAGACTTACTTGTTCGATGATTCCAGGTGACTTCTGCCTGCAATTTGGTTTCAGCTTGAGCGTAATGAAATTTGTAGAACTGCGACAATGGGGTTGAAACACCAGCTACTTTCTTCTCTTGGATTTCCATCGGTTAATTTGAAGATGAATCTTGAATTGAGCAGCTTTGCAGTACCCTGTCCGCAGCGCCAGTTATGTGACAATATTCTTAGTATCCGTATTTCGAACCCGAAATAATCGAACAAACACAGAAGGAACACAAGATATTGATATATAGACGTATTTATAGAAATATAAAAATAAATTAATTGAACTAGAATAGTTAATTAAGAGATTCTTTTATTATGCCTCTTTACAGCTTGAAAGCCCGATAGAGAGTGGCACGTCGAGTTGTTTAAAATTATATTGTCAAATAAGAGCTATAATTTTATTGTGGAGCACTCATGTCAGCAGAAGTGTCCATTTACCTCCTCCAGACGGTAGCAAGTCTCCGTAGAATAAAAGGTGCTAATACGACGAATAAGCGGAAAAGAGCGTGGGAGCATTTGTGAGAATTATATAACTCACGCCTTCTGACACTAGCTCAGGTGGAGACGCGGAGGTGGCGAAATTCATCCAAGTCCTGCACGCTTGCCGGCGTGTTAGGACAGAAGAGTACAACGACTAGGATTCGGAAAGGAGGCGCGGGTAAGGCGAGTAAATAAGTACGCGCTGGAATAACGACACAATTCTGATTTAATTGTATAAGAAAACAAACAAGTATCAGTGCACATCTGCGGAGACCGCAAAAGGTACGGTGCGATGGAATATAACTCCCCGACATACTCACACACACACTCTCTCCTTCTCGTACTTACGCACACCCGATGTACGAGCAGACTCTTTGTCCGCCGATAGCGAGTCTGCGCGTTTCTCGCGCAAGAAAATTCGCTGGTACTTATCGTCGGCCGTCGGCATCCCTTCTCGATAGTAGATCAACAGGTGACCTGGACTATTGAGACACGGATGCACACACTCACAATAGAGGAAGCAGCGCACGACGTGTACTTCCTCAATTCTATCCACCGACACGCGCGTCACTCACGGCAAAGACTCTCGGGACGCGTTAAGAATCGAGCCTCCGGCTCGGTGCTGTACACTGTCGACGGTACGCGAGCGACACCGCTGGTCCGTCGTTCCGGTCGGCTGTTCTATACTCGGTCATTCAGACACTGTGCTGAACCCTGATGAAGTGGCCTGGAATACTGCTGGGTGCGTCGGACGGTATGAAAACACAGGTTTTTACGCTATTTATCTGAAGCTACGGAATGAGAGTGTGATCATACGAACAGGTCGTTTTTCAGTGCTTAAAACTAAGCAACAACTCTCGCGGGAAACTTTTCTTTTTTTTTGTCCGACGCAGCGGCCGATTCGTGCCCCCCCCCGAATTTGATCACGGCTCGGGTTTGTTTACATCTGCTCGGACACATATATATATATAATCAATAAATTTTGAAATTAAATGAAACAAAATTTTACTGAATATTTCTTTTATATTGGCTTTATTTACTACCTTATCCTACAAAAACTCCTCTCTTTTATGAATTTATTTGTATAGAATATTATAATATAATAATTTACAGTATTTATATGTCATTAAAAAAAGTATAGTCTACGAACATATTTTCTGATCCGTTTCATATATATCTTTTCTTTTTTGAGGAATATGAATTACGAGGATGGAAGGAGCAATAAAAAAAAATAAAAGCAATTAAAAAGTAATCAAAATATTTTTTAATTATCTATATGGAATCATATTTTCGTACACTGTCCAAAGGCTAGAAGGGGTAGTATTTGTTTTGATTTCTTGCGCAAGGGCTTGTCGAATTGGAGTTTGTTATGCCTCTCCATAAGCATATATATACTACTATTAATTATACTGTAGATGAGTTGGCTACTCTTCTTTCTTTCTTGCCTATATTCATTTATTGTCATTGTACATAGTCATTTCATTTTAATTATAACTAATCGATACTATATTTTTTGCGCTATTTTTCTAGAAATACAAGAATATAATAAAATAAATAAAAATAATAAATAAATAAAAATTTATGATATATTAACACTTCGAAGTATGTGATTTCATATATTGATATGCTTATATAACGAGTTTCTTTATTTGTCATCGTGTTATATTACTCATTAGTTAAGTTAGTGATTTTTTCTTTGTTGTTTATTATCACTGTTTTGTATTTAATTTGATTGGATAAACATCTCTATAAAGAAAAAAAGAGCATCCGTTACGAAAACGGATAGTCCGAGATTTAATTCTAGGCCGAGAAATAGTCCAGCAATGCCTGTTTTTTTTAAACTACTTTTTTAAATTTAAGGTGGTGGAGGCAGTCAGGTTATTCTTTACTAATATAGAATATTTCTTTTATAATTATTATTTTATTTTATTTATTATTTTATTTTTATTTTTATTTTATTATTAATTTTATTTTAGTTTTATTTTTAATTTTTAATATAATTTATTGTAGTAATAAGTTTTATTTCAGATTTTAACGGCATGAACAAAAACATGGTCAGTATGACTGTGATTATTTGAGCTAATATATTATATTATGAAGACTGTAAGACCGATAAAAATATTTATTAATTTAATTCAGAACAGTCCACATAAGTACTATTTTTAATTTTAATTTATTAAGCGGTCTATAAACGTATGTTATATTTTAGAGAAATTTATTTTAAATATGCGTCGGTTATTAAAGAGCATTGCTCAGAATGGATAAAAATGAATTTAAAGGCTATGAAAATGAAAGAACAGCTTACTTTTTTAGTTATATGCAAAAGATCGAACATTTTTCTGACATATATAGATAAAAATGTTCAAAATAAACATTCTTGTCGGAGGTACGATAAAAGAGTATTTTATTATTTAAATCAGATATAAAAATTATGAAGCTTATTGAAATCTTTATTAAAAATAAAAGAATATTTATATAGATCCTTGGGAAACGATGATTTAAAAGAATTTTTTCTAGTTCAAAACAGACACTATAGTAAATTAAAGTACGAAAAAAGAAATAAACTGAAAAGTAAATTTTAAGATTTAAAAAATATAAAATACTCTCAAATAAATAATACTTAAAATAATAATAAACATTGGTTTCAAAATTTAATAAATATTACCATTCCATACGAGGTTGTAAATATCCTTTCGAAAGGTTGCGACTAGCACATAATCTCGCGCGAATAATATTATATTGAACTAGCGAAGTCACGAGCGGCACGGCGCGGCGAAGGGAGAGCGCCGAGGACTTCGTGGCGCGGCGCGGGGCAAAGCGCCAGAAGCACCGCGAAGACGCGTGAACGCTTTCGGGCCGCAGGCCCTTAAGAGCAGCGGCGAGCGAGAATTCGTGAATTGATTCACGAATTCTCGCGAGCGGCGACGGCGCTGCACAACTACTAGGCGTGTTACAGTGTGGTAAGGGGAGATGATGCACTGACTGCAGATTTTCAGTGTGACAGCGGCTTCGAGACTGTTTCATCAAGGACGACCTGTCGTCGGCGCGATAGCAGGCGACAAGTCTCAGCACACTCAGGGCGGGACGCGATCACGTAATATAAAATAGATTTAGAAATTATAATATGCTTACGCGGAGCGTTAAATTTAAGATTATAAATGTAAATTTTTTTTATAAATCATAAAATAAATGTATTTTCTGATTTACTGTTTCAGCGGACAATGGCGCGCGGCAACTAAGTAAAGAAATTAAAACAACGGCTAGGCTTTGAGAGCTTTGCTATTCAAATCTCCAGAAATTTTCAAAATCTTGAAATTCTTCTTTTGTAGAAATTTCCTCTCTTTTTTTCTTCTTTTTTCGCCCCCCTCAGGTAATTCCATTGGGGAGGTAGATGGATGCCGCTTCTGGGCCTCATTGGTCTCGGCAGCCGCAGGAGTATGTGGGCGTTTAGCTTTCAGTCACACTCTGCCCACCAACTCCTCGAATTGGCTTTGTAAAGCCGGTAGCTCCTCCTTAATAGTTCCATTGACTCCATCATCATTTTAAACAAATTACTGTTGGAGTCAATGAGCGCTTTTTCATGATTATATTCAAGACTTACCGTTCGTATTCGTCCGGTCTCAGCATCCGCACTGCTGTCGTGGCTTGCTGCACCAGCAGCGCTGTCAGCTCGACTATTACTGACCGTACGGGGGACATCCAGGCTATTCACCCCCGTACTATTCTGGTCCGTCTCCAGCTTCTTTAACTTCCTTACCCCTTCTTCTTTATTGTTAATTGTGTCCACTCTCCTTTCTGTTGTTTTCGTCCCCCCCACGTGGTCGACCTCCATTGGCCCTTCAACGACGAGCTCGCCTAAATGACTCCCCAACGCCTGCCTGATGGAGTCATTCTGGCTAGGACCTTCGTGTAAGGATCTTTTATAGAGCCGAGGGATATAGCACGCCCCGCCACGTTAGCTCACCTGCGCTCTGTCGAGCTTCACAAGCCAACAATAAGGTGCTCCACTCTCTAAAGAGTTTCCGGCAGACATCACGAGCCAGGATGCACTCGCCAATACCGAATGACTAATGCTCACTAGGCGCCAATCCCCTCGTCCTGCCGTCAGCGGGAGCCAAAGATCGTTCGGGTCACCCAGGCACGCAACTTGAAGACTCGCCTCCCCACCCAGCATCTCTATTTCGCAGCTCCCAGGCAGGCGCCACTTGGCAAGCGCGGTGGACCGTCTTTAGCTCCGTTTACAGCCTCTTCTACCTCTTAGACAAAAGTCGAGGGGGAAGGATCAGATGAGAAGATTTAATCTGCATCAAATTAATAAGCGACGCAAGCATTGTGGGCCTCCCTTACAGATCAGAAAGGAGCCTGTTCCCTTCCTTTCCACCCTAGTTTAGAGAGCAAATACATGGATGGAGAAAATTGTGAACTAAGTCAACTGGGTTATGCTTGTATAAGTGTAGTTAGCAGTGCAGGATGTCTCACGCCAGAGCCCGTGCGCCTGTCACCTCCGTCCAGTACCAGAATGCCGCTCCGTATTTCACTCTGGCGACTCGATGAGCCTTAAGGAAGGAATCCTCGGGTGCGTGGCGCTCACATCTATGTATTCGGAAAGATGTCCGTTTATAGGACCCCCCGCCAGACGATAACGCAAATCAGTTCCCTACTTCGCCACGATTGAGCTGTGTCCGTGTCTCGCTGTCGCTGCTGTCATAAATGGTGCATTAGTAGCCTTCCGCTTCAATCCGAGTTTTCCGTAGGGGCGGTACGATCGGGCCTGCAGTTAGACTGCATTTTTAGGGCCGGATCTAGTCCGACCTTCATTAAAATAGAAAGGCGTGTGTCGCACAGACATCGAGGCTCAGCGCCGGGCAAGACATGGACAGTTTATATTAGATGGTCAAAGATCTTCCTTCTGCTTTTTTGCTCTTCATTAAATACTTTATAAAAAGTGTTACAGTGGTTGAATTTACTTCAAATATGCGCTGTCTTGTTCGGTAATCTGTTTCCATCTAGACAGTAACTTCATAATACTGCTCTCGTAGAAATCCCTCTCCTTATTTGCGAGGAACTCGGATAGTCACTTTTCACAAGCGTCTTTTGAGTCCAACTTTACACCACCAAGGGTGTTCGACATGGACAGGAACAGGTGGTAATCACTTGGCGCTATATGCGGACTATATGGTGGATGCGATAAAACCTCTCATCCGAACTCCCGTAGCCTCTGACGAGTCATCAACGAAGTGTGTGGTCTCGCGTTATCTTGGTGGATCACTATACCCTTCCTGTTGGCCATATGGGAGCAGCTCATAGTGGATGATTCCCTTCCAATCCCACCAAGCATACAGCAAAACCTTCCTAGCCGTCAATCCCGGCTTGACCATTGTTTGGGACGGTCCACCGGTCTTGAACCACGACCGTTTTCACTTAATATTGTCGTATGTGATCCATTTTTCGTCACCAGTCACCATCCGCTTCAAAAATGGGTCGAGTTCGTTCCGTTTCAGCAGCATATCGCAGACGTTGATTCGGTCCAGAAGGTCTTTTTGCGGCACCCAAACATCAAGCTTTTTTTGTATCCAGCCTTCTGCAAATGGTTTAAAATGGTTTGGTGACTAACTCTCATCTCCTGGGCGATATCACGAGATGCCACATGCCGATCTAACTTGATAAATTCTATGATTTCATCAGTATTCGTCGTCACAGGTGATAGCGTGCCGTCCCCCAAAACACCATTAATCTCGCGGAATATTTCTCCAGCGAAGTTGCCTTTGACGAAGGAAAACTTTAAAATAGCGCGAATATCGGCGTTAGTGAACTCCATTTTTACACGTCTATAACTTTTGAACGCAATATGCAAACTAATCATGCATGGCTTCGTTTTGTACGTTATGTGAAGACCTTTCAAATGATGTATAGTATTGCCATAGACGAGCTCTGCAGCGCTATGTACATAGCCGCGAAATTCATAAGATAAAAAGGCGGAAGAGAGATATTTGACAACCTAATATACACAAATGTATAAATGTATTTACTCTCATCTGTTGTGTATATTTTTCTTGAGTGCCCGAACAGCTTTGCCAAACACTCGCCTCTTTTTCTTCCCTTGCTATTTTCTAGAGTCATTCCTCTTCACACGACACGCACTTTCCCAAGCTCGAAAAATTGACCGGAACTACACGAATCAGCGTGCTATGGCAATTTGGTCTACCCTTTTATTTGTATATATATATATATATATATATATATATATATATATATATATATATATATATATATATTAGGAGTGTGAATAAGTCTTTCCCGTTTTTTGTAAAAGATGGCGCCACCAATACTGTGCGAGTATTCAATGGTTACATATGTCATAATCAAAGCTTATTCATATGTCAACAATTCCATACTAACACATTAGTTAAAATTTTTTCGCATCATAAATTTTTGATATCGTGAAAATGTCGAAATTTGAGCCGAGTCGACGTCATTTGCGGGAAGTTTCACTTTATTGGTTCAATTTGAAGAAATCTGCTGCCGAGACGCATCGATTGCTTCAGGAGGCTTATGGAGAAGGTTGTGTCGATGATTCAAGTGTTCGCGGATGGTTTCGACGCTTCAAAAGCGGTGATTTCGACGTGGAAGACAAGGAGCGTTCCGGGCGGCCGCAAATCTTTGAAGATCGAGAATTGGCGACTTTGCTTGATGAAGATTCTTGTCAAACGCAAGAACTACTTGCTGAAGCATTGGGAGTTGACCGAACAACCATTTCCAAGCGTTTGAAAGCCATGGGAATGATCCAAAAGCAAGGAAATTGGGTGCCGTACGAACTGAAGCTGAGAGACGTCGAACGGCGTTTTTTCACTTGCGAACAGCTGCTTCAGCGACATAAAAGTAAGGGTTTTCTGCATCGTATCGTGACTGGCGATGAAAAGTGGATACGTTACGATAATCCGAAGCGAAGAAAATCATGGGGACTACCCGGCCATGCATCATCATCGACGGCCAAGCCAAATATTCATGGCGCCAAGCTCATGCTCTGTATATGGTGGGACCAGCTAGGTGTGGTTTACTATGAGCTTCTGAAACCGAATGAAAGGATCACAGGCGAGGTCTATCGACGACAATTGATGCGTTTGAGCCGCGCACTGCGAGAAAAACGGCCACAATACTCCGACAGGCACGACAAAGTTATTTTGCAGCATGACAATGCTCGCCCACATGTTGCACCGCCGGTGAAAACATACTTAGAAAGTATGCACTGACGACTGGGCCTATGCTTACACGATTGTGCCTGAAATTTGTTTTAACTAAATCCATTCTGTATCTCGACGTTATTTTACGTATTCACTGTAAAGAAATCAATAGATTTGTGACAGTTTGGAGTTGGATTTCGTATTGTATTTGTAAATGCTGAAGAAACTTAGACCAACGGGACTATTCGTAAATAGAAAGAAATGCTAATTTTTTGCGCGCAGGTCGCGTACCTCGCGTTCCTATTGAAACTTGAAGTTTGAAGACCGAACTCGGAGAAGATGCGACTTTTCTTATAATATCTAACACCAAGCACCGTAACTCTTCTAGGTGGGTGCCCAGGCATGGTAAACTGATATTCAAGACTTATTAACACGGATTCATAGTTGAAATTCCGGCTCAAAAACCTCAACTTTAACTACTGTCGAATTGCCAATCATGGACTTGGAACTTGATCAAGAAAAGGCTTTTAGTAAATGAAAGTATGCACTGACAACTGGGCCTATGCTTACACGATTAGATTTTGTAATTTCCTTTTCATTTCAGTGGGATGTGAGCAATTACGCAGTAATCAAAGTGTTGAACCAAGAAGGAGAAGGCGACGAATATCCAATCGTATACATCAATCGCGTATTGACCGCTGTGAAACGGAACTATACGATTTTGGAGAAAAAAATATTTGTCGTTGCTTTGGTCAATAGAGAATGTAAAACCGTACGTCGATGGGTATAAGTTCAGAGCGATGGGTTCACGAAATGAAACAATGGGATTTTGGTATAGTACATTGGCGCACAGCTATCCACTATATTCCGGACGTGTTAAATCTGTATGTTCGAGAACAAATTCGAGAAGATCGCACTATTCGACCCTAGCAAAGACGAATCGTATGGGCAGAGAATTCAAGAAGTCATCGAGTTCCCGGGATAGGGTGTATGTGATGGGGTATTATATAAGCGGAGAGTGGACCCTATTTTAAAGAGCATGATAGGTGACTAAGACAATTTAAAATTGGTATTGCCAGTAGATCACCGGAGTTGAGTATTACGTGAGTATTATTGTGTTGTGGAGAATGGATTACGCATAGGGATAATGTAAGCCACCAACGCACACTCAAAGAAAGGAGAAAGCAGCATGGAAGAAGAGGTTCCAGTCATCAGCGAACAAGGTCTGGTTTAGGAGGGGTTATAACGAGTCACAAGGTGCTAACGCCGACTTGCCCAGGCGATCGCGACTTACACACCATATTTATTTCGTGTAACATTATTGTCCTTGCGCTTGCAACGCCACAACTCGAGCTCGGCCGCGTCTGCCGTCTGCTTACCGAACAGCTCGCGTCCATTTTGTCGCTCGTCTGGCTTTAGGCAAAATCAGTGGACGAGTCAACCCAAACAGTAGGGTGCATGGTAGAGTTTGGCTATTGCTGGTAGTTAATAGCTATAGCTAGGACCTCGGTTACGATATACATTTTTGTATTACTGTCAGTTTAAATACTTTCATAATGATATTGTCATAATTTCTATTGGACGTTATAACTAATTTTAAATGTGAAATTAATGACGTGATATAAGAGCCAAAACGTGTAAATGTAGGATACAGATAAGAATTTATATGGGAGCTTTAAGATGAGCTTGATTATATAGGTGTAAAATATCATTTGGAAATCAACATTACAACGGAAATGACAGAATAAAAAAATTCAAATAGATATCCAATAGCTCTGGTAAAAATGTTGATAAAGGGTAAAAATTAACAATATTCATGTATTAAAGGAAAGATTATGAATTCAGATCAGATTGATTATTTTGGCGATGAAAGGCATAAGAGAAAAAAGGAAGTACAAATTGTATAAATATAAAAAAAGGAAGTATCTGTTGACAAATGATTACATATGGTTTTCTACCTATCTAATTTAAAAATATATATTTTATGTAATTCTACATTCATAATTTTATATCAAAACATCACACAGGTAAACGCATACATATATACGCATTTCTATATGTATAGATATATGCAAGGTATCTCATTTTAAAGTATCACCCCTGATATGTATTTGTAATTTAGCGAAAAATGATTCAAACAATAGTTGTAGAACTTGAAGGATGCTATCTAAAAATGATTTTGTCGTTGACCTTGAAATGTATTTAAGTTTATTTTTTCTAATAGAAATATATATTTTTTATATCATATTCGGATTTTGCGATAAGTACAATCTTTGTAATGTATTACTAAATAAATACATATCTTTTGTATCACATATTTTTATCGTAAATGCTTTGATTTCTCGTTAGAAGACATTTTTCAGCTTTGACCTTTTCGTAAAGATTCGTAATAAGTGATGTCTAATATATAGCGATAAATATTAGAATATGAAACGTGTTAGTCTTTGCTGAAAAAAACGAAAAATGTTTGTCTTCACGAATGTTCCAGTTTTTTCTAACCGTACTAAAATAAACTAAAATTTGCCCACAGCAGAAAATTGTCTCACTAAACGTCAGCAGAAATTGTCAATATGTTCAAGATTCTTGGACAATATAACGAAAATTACAGAGCTGTGGCGAGGCTATACGCTGAAAGGTATCCAGATGATCGTCATCCTACTAGGAGGACTAATTAGACTTCTATGCTAAGATTTCAAGAAGGTAACCTCAGAAGGCACAGGCCACAGATTTATTTAGAGAGTCTCGAGAACCGGATTCCTTCCTAACTAGAAAACATCCGACTAAAAATAAGGCGGCGCACGTGGTTTCAGCAGGAAGGTGCTCCGGCTAATCCTGGACTACCTGTCGGGAGATTTCTGAATGCAACATATCCAGATGTTTGGGACGGTTGGATTGGCATTGACAGTCCATGTTGTGCATTCCCGGCGAGAGTGACATATTTAACCCTGCTAGACTTCTTCCTGTGGGGAGCTGTAAAGCACAGAATTTACGCCAAAAGCCCAAGCACTGTACAATATATGATGGTCCTATCCAGAACCTTGATTTAATGTTAATCTGATTGTCACTTGACCGTGGTCTTACTGTCACTTGATCGTGATCTTGACATGTTTTGATCTGATTGAGACTTAAAGTTGACCTGGCCTGATGCAACTCATTGAACTTGATCGGATTGTAACTAATTAAAGGTTAAAGTAGACAAGTGTCTTTTCACGAGAAGCATTTACAAGTAAATATGTTTCATACAAAAGATGCATATGTTTTATCGCTCCCTTTAAGTGCTACAAATATTATCCGAACCATTTTTCGCTAAATTGCATATCTAAAGAGATATTAGAAGTGGTACATTAAAATGGGACACCTTATAAACTTTTTATATTTCACATATAATTTAATTTATTCTACATATATAATTTCTTTGATTTTGCGTTTTAAATATAGCTATATATGCGTTTATGCGTCTTAATTTATATAACTCTTTTTTATTTTTATATCGACCTATTTTTTAATATAATTGTATATAAATTTTTCCAACTTTTGTACCATATATATATATATATATATATATATATATATATTTAAATTTTTATTTATTTATAGGTATTATATAAGAACAATTCTATATACGATTGCATATAATATATATAGACATAGACATATCTTCATTTTTCGTGCCTATAATTTGTTTTAAATATTATTTTATTTCAGAGGCATTTTATTTTAAGTCAAAAGTTGTCAAAGAATTTATTGGAAGTTATTTCATCTATTGACTTAGTCCAAAAATATATGGGAGAGTTATTGGTGACGATTCGTCCGACAGCAAGGCTCGGTCTTATCGGATATGGTCTCATGTAAGACAATAGATCTCTAGCATCTATTTTCTTTTATTATGAAAAGTTTTTTCTTTGATCTAGGTTAAAAAATTGACAAAGACCTCACACCCCCAGCGTTAAAACGGCAATTGAGGATATGAAAGAAGCTATCTGCCTCTATTTCTAAGAAATAAAAGGAAATAATAGAGAAGTATGTAAATACCGAAGCAAATGGCATTAATTATATATACCAAATGTTGGTCTGAAATTTGTTTTAACTACAGCCATTCTGTATCTCGACGTTATTTTACGTATTTACTGTAATGAAATCAATAGATATGTGACAATTTGGAGTTGGATTTGGTATTATATTTGTAAATAGTTGATTTACGTCGATGTCTATTCGATTGTTGACGCGCGCTCTATTTTTTCGAAATAAGGGTATCGGGGTTAAATCGGTCCATATAGCTCCGAGCTTGTGGAATGAAAATGCATATATTTAATGGAGTACGTAGCCATTTATAACAACGCAGATTAATATTGAATAACTGATATATAATAACTGATTATATAATTTTATCAATAAATAGAATTCCGATGATACTGCACTAACGGTTCCGAAGGAAATGAGCTTTTTCTATATTCCTACCCACGTGAATTCCAGTAATTTGTTTACTACATTATCATTTAGTAAATTTTCCATGGTTCCCTCTTCTTCTTCTAATGGATGACCATGCATTTCTTTGGCTATATCAATTAGCAAGGTGGACTTTTTGACCGGGAACATGATGAAATCCCGTAGTCCATCCGCATCTTCTTGATTGTATATGCCGTCAGTGGCGAGGTCCTGTGCAATCATCAATTTTCGATGTTACTTTTGATAAAGGCTTCAATATAGATAGGGTTATCCCTTTGACTGGCTTTGGCATAATCCTGTACCATTTATCCTCAGTTTGTTATATCGTCGATTTCGCAGGATTGCAAGTAATTTCCGAACCTTTCTTTTTCCAGATATATTTTCGTGGAGTCATATACTCGTATTATATTAATATATTATATTATAAAGACTGTAAGACCGATGAAAATATTTATTCATACAGGTGTTATAATTAAGCATTGCCAACTCGATTCATTAATCTCATTTCTCATCTTCAGTCATATAGTGTTTCAAGTATTTACTTAGGGCATGATTTAAATTTTCCAAGGAACCATTGGATTGAAGGTGAAACGTCATTGTACATATTTTATTTTATTTTAAATAGATTATCTATCCTATTCATCAAATTGCTGTTGGTGAGGATCATTTTGGTATCCCAAATATACAAATAATAGTTTTAATAAAAGCGTATCGCTGGCCGCATAATCCTCAATGAGCCGCCATGCTCTCACCCTAGTCCTAATTCTGTCCGAGCCAAAGTCACGTCTGGAATGGAGTTTCTATATCCAAGTTTTTTGTATGTCCTTACGATTACTTCGCTCATCCCTTCATTACCTTACAGCCACCTCAAACCTCAATCGATAGTGAAATCGCCCGCCACGATCACGTCACCAGGAATTTCCCAAATCTCGTTTTCAATCGCTTCAATTTTTCTCGCGTACCTGGAAGCGTTACAGTTTGGACTAAGGTAAACGCTGTCATAGGCAATATCTGCAACATTGATTTCGTTTACATTACTTTGAAGAACTAGTCTTCATTTTGTGAGATTTGTCTTCATTTTGGTCAGTACTGCCTTAAATGCTTCACACGAAAAAGAGCCAGTAAGAAGCCTCTACGCCTAACCTATTTAGTCAGCGCAAAGAAAGCACTCCTCCATAGCCATACAATCCTTGTGGGAATATCCTTCGTGACCGCATAGTCAATAGCAGTTACGTCGTCAGTACAGTTATACTATATGCATTCGTATCCCAAACATTTATAGCATCGCGGTACAAGTATCCTGGCTCGTATCCGAGATATTTATTTATTATTTATTACTTATTTACTTTATACTTTATAACTTACTATAGAACTTATTTTACTTTATAACTTATTTATCAATTATTTTACAACTGTAAAATTGTAACTTTTTCGCTATGCATTTAGTTTACTATATCAGAACTTCCTTGTCAGAAAATTTTATGCAAGAATTTTATGTTGACAAAATCTCTTACCACATCTCCAAGAGTAGATTTATCATTCGCCAGTTTCGAATATTGTTTTTTTTTTAAATTACTTATAATTTTTATAGATAAGCCTTTTACGTAGGATCGAATAATAACTGTATTATTTTCAATTATTTCATGTAGACTTTATCCTCTATGACTGTTATATATGAAGTTGTTCATTCATTCTTTTTCTATTAATTATTTTTTATGAAAAGGCAATTGAATAAGTATTAATAAATATTTTTTTAACCATTCATAAATTATCTTCTCTAAAATATTTATTTCCAAATTTCATGTCTCTGTCCATCAGCCTTTCATTGTGTCTATTATGTTTCCGAATTAATGATATGAATTAAAATTTAATAATCTATCAGAATATGTAGTTTTTCTATATCAGCAATATATTATTACCATCTCTAGTAATATTAATATCCAAAAAAATTAATTAATTTTATTTAATTGGTTAGAATAAAAGATGATTCGTTCTTAATTCAATTTAGAATATTAAGTGCTAATGTAAATTGAAAGCAAAATATGTCCTAAGAAGTAATTATTGTTTTTATGTTTTTATTTTAAAAATTTTTATTTAATGAGCATCTTAATAAAAAATTGTATATTAGTTATAATTGAGAAAACTGAAAAGCTTGTACAATTTGTACTGTTGTAGTCGATGTGACATTTATCGTCGACATCCTTATAAACTTCCGTACAACCTTTGTAAACAGCAATGATGAAGTTGTATCTCATCCTGGAAAAATAGCAGTTCATTATCTAAAGGGCTGGTTCATAATTGACCTTGTAGCAGCAATCCCCTTTGATCTTCTGTTATTTCGATCTAATACTGATGAGGTATGTTTTTGATTTTTTCTTTATCGTTTTTGATTGTGCTACATTATCACTCAATAAGTACTATATATAAATAATTATAGAACAATAAATCATTCCAATACGTTTATTAATTAAAATCTATATATAATCTAATTATCTTTAAATATTTAAATTTACGTGTAAAAACCAGATCTTAGTGTCTATTTCAAATGCGTTTATATGTATTTTATTAAAAATTCTGAAACTAACATATACCCTTTTGAAAACATGGTCTACTACATACATATTGTTTTGTTTTATGTTATTTAACGTCGCTCTATTTATGCTTCCAAGTACCAATGCTAATCAGCGACGAGGGTCTAAGATGTGTTTGTAAACAAAACACATGTAAAGAATTACAGTAATTTATATTTGGTTTTAATTCGAAATTATTTTTTATGCATGAAAATCAACTATTTAAATTTTTCTATAAAAATTTGGTGAACACTATTAGATAAAAAATTTAGATGAATTAATAGTTAAAACTATAGAATGAAGACATTTATTAATTTCATGATGTTAACTAAAAGTCATAACATTTAGAGAGAGAGAGAGAGAGAGAGAGAGAGAGAGAGAGAATTAGAATTAGAATTGTATTTATTAGAGAGAGAGAGAGAGGGGGGGGATTTATTATAAACGGTATTAAATTTAAATTCAGAATGAAAATTTTTTATTAGAAAGTAATTTAAGCATATGGTCTATATTTTTCTCTAGATTAGACAAGAGGTGCTTAAACTCTTTTGTATTAATTGATGTCAGAAAGTAGATAATACATTTTTTACTATAGTAGCATAGATTTTATCTAATATTCTGATTTAAATTATATTATTATTTTTTATAAGATGATTGGTATGAATTAAATCTATCTCCATTTATTTATCAACATAATTATATCAATGTAATTATTAATATATTATTTCTAAAAGAAGAATAATTATTTTTAGGGCCATAGTTTATAAAGCTTTCTACATTTTCTAAAATATTTATAATCGCATTTTTATCTATATCATTATTTGTAAAATCTAAATTCTCACTTTAATATTTTAATAAATTGTATAATATTTTAATATTTTAATGCCTTAATATATTTTGTACGCATTCTGGAATAATAGTAGTTGTTAAATTTATAAGAGTTTTTTTATGTAAGTTTTTATTATCATTGACATTATTATTATTATTATTATTATTATTATTATTATTATTATTATTTTTTTTTTTTTTGAACTATTGTCAGTATTTTGGCTAATATTATTATGGATATAATATATTAGATGCGTAACTTTGCTTGGATCGTTTATCGATAGATGGCTGCAGCGGTAAGTGTCAGTCATTCCGCATGATAAGTGGTAATTTTTGACCTGTCTTAAAATACGCAGGTCAAAAAGTTCATACAGTAAGGCTGGACATTTATCAACGTAACTTCAAAATTAAATTAGACTACCATTTGTTCCCATCGATGGCACATGGCCTAGCTGACCACTTCCGCTCTTATGAAGAAGTCAAAGAATGGATTGATTTATGAATTATCTCAAAACACATATCGTTTTTTCGACAATTTTCTTCATGATAGCAAAAAGTAGTGGCTGGTCACCGATAGTACTTTGAATGATAAACAGGTAATATCTGTTTAAGAATAAAGCCTCAAATTAAAAAAAAAATCAGCAGAAGCAAAGTTATGCACCTAGTAATTTATTAATATATCGATTATATTTCTTAGAATGTAAATTGTCCAGTTTACTATTTAATTTTTCTTGTAATGATTAGTTTAGAAACTTAAATTTATTATAACAATAATATTAAAAATTGTACAAATATCGACTGTTCTGAATTAAAAAATTTATTAATATAACAATAATGAATAAGAAGTCATTGAAAAAAATAAATTGTTTGTGAAACTGTATGTGAAAATTTTGCAAATTAAGGAAACCTATAGACGAAAAAAACTATGACAACACAAATAAATGAGTATAAACAAACATGTACGCATCGCCAAAATAAACGATAGAATTTATCTTCACAACGTTAAAGAGGAAAATTTTAAATTAAATGTCTCCTATTAAACATTTCTTATCGATATCTCTTATTGATTATATCGTTATTTGATTCATGGAAAGTATAGAGGCTTCAAACTACAGAATATTCAATAATTATTTTGGATTTTTTATTTTTGCATTTACAAATATATTTCCACTATATCAGTCATATTTTTTTTATTTGTATAGATAGTAATTCAATTTATATTTGTATAGATAGTAGATTATTGAAGATTTTAATAACACGTTATTTATTGCGTGTATAGATATAACAAAACAAGACATTGCGTAAATATCATAAAAGCGAGAGCGATGCGTTAAGAAATTTATAAAACCAGAAAGCAGCCAGGAGGAAGCCTTAGCATGTAAGAATTAAATGAAAATTAAATGAACCTCCCAGCGAGCCCTAGGGTGGAGGGGGCGAAGGGGAGAGCGAGAGAGGGCCTCAAATGAACACCTACACTCCCGTATCTCCGTAAGCACCGCAAGCGTTGTAGACCTGCCGTTCGTGTTCGTGACGCCAGAAGTTCGGAGAACGTATGGGAGAGAGGAGAAAAACCCTCGTAAGACCGGTATTGTCTGCACTAGCGAAACCGGATTGTGAGGAGCCGCGAAGGAGGGGAGTGTAAGAATGAAGAGGTCTCGTAGAACATCGATCACGCGGGAAAAATTCCGGTAGTCAACGTGCGAGTAGGCCGAGAACGTAGGAGCTCCGAAAATGCGCGGCACAATACGATGCCGCTATCCCCACTATCAGATTTTCCCGCACAGCACCTTTGCGGGAAGTACGAATTTCAGACACAAGCGAGCAACGAGTGCGTGCGTGGTTTATCAGCATTATCATAGGCTTCCTCCACGTGGCTATCTGGTTAACAGTGGGGAGCGCGCGCAAAGCTTCATTTCGGGCGTATAAAAGCTGCGCGAGGCCATACTCGCCAGTATTTAGTCTTTTGTTAATAGAGCGAGTTCTTTTCTATTAAGTGAGCGATGCTTTATGAAACTCGCGAGTTTATTTCATAATCGAAGTCATTTTGTTAAATGCACCTCGAGAATAAGCTACAATGTGTAACAAGCAAACTGCTATATTCATGAAATTTATTAATTAAAAAAAAAAAAAGAATATCTAGGCGTTTTTCTGGATTTGATTCTTTGCCCATCCCTCTTCTATCCAGCGGCAACATTGGTGCCCCGGGTAAGAAACATCAAACTGAGAGACTGAATAATTGATATTTATTGGAGCGGTGGGCTGGAGCAATCAATCGTCAATCGAATAAGAAGAAATGGATGAGGAGCAGCAAGAATCCTCAATTCGATCACTGTGAAATGGAACATGGCGAGCAGCCAAGAAGGGATGTGCCGATAAAGTCGAGACGGGCACGTTTGAGCATCACAGGTACGACCCAGAGTAACGGTTTGAGTCCATGAAAGCCCGCCAAAAAAGGGGCAAAACTAAAATTTCTCGAAGCGAAGGGCGGCGAGGTTGTTAGCATTACGGGCCAACAGCAAATTCATATGGAGGACTATGACACGAGTAAAGAACTGGAAACCGGCAACAGCAATTCGAAGAAAATCGATATGAGGTCCCGTACTCATCGACGCCTGATCCCAACAGGCACTTCTGCGTCAAGTGCTCGACCACCAACAACAGCGGTCACCAAGATAATGGTCGCCAAGATTCAACGCGATAACATCGAGGCGAGAACGGCAGCTCCGCGGCAGTATAGAATCTGTAAGTAGCGAGGATAACGTAGATGTAATTGTGGATTCGATGTTACGCTTAGCGCCGATACTCGAGAAAACATTGTTGGCCGTGCGCGCGGGTTCTACGTGTCGCACCGACTCCACATTAGGCAACCGGCTGCGATTTGCGAGAAAATTGCCGGAATTTTCTAGGGAACCTATAGACTGGCTCCACTTTAAAGAAGCCTACGTATCATCGGCTGAACTAGGGGAATACACCAACCGCGAAAATATTGCCCGCCTTTTTCAACCGCTCAAGGGAGACGTGCGCGAGATCGTCCGCACATTATTAGCGACTAGAAGAAACGTCAAGAAAATTATGCGCACACTAGAGTTCCATTACGGCAATAAAAATGGGTTAGCAAGGAAAATAATAAAAGACATTTATAATTTTCCGGACCGACAGTCAGATTATACGCGGCTCATTGATTTCGCAATGAAATTAAAAAACGCTGTAACTGTCTTTAAATCTTTAAATATAATTGGGTATTTGCATAATCCCGATCTTATAAAAGGTGCCGCAAAAAATTTGAGAGGAAAAGATTATGAAAGATCCGAGCTGCATAGTTTTTGAGAGGTTAGTTTAGCAGAAAGGTTGGGAAGCAATGGCTGAGAGAGTATTTGCCGACTCTAATATGGAGGCCGAAGTAGCATGAGCGCGGCGAGCCATTAAAACCGAACGATATTGACTTAATAATAAATTATAAAATCCTGCGAAACATTAGGAGAAAAGGTAAAATCGTCGAAACGTATTTTGGCGCGGATCGAGCCGTCAGAATAATGAAGGCACGTACTTCAATGAACGAGTACCTTCGGCCTGCACGAAAACTGATTAGAATACTGGGCTCGGATAAAGCCTAAAATTACATGAATTTTTGACTTCGCGGAGATATATTGCGTGTATAAATATAAGAAAACTAGATGGTAAATAACGTAAATAATGTACAATCATTCCATAAATATCTAATCATAATGTACAATCATTCCATAAATCATTTCATAAATTGTCTAACTCGATAATTTCCATGATTTGATCGATAATATCCAAACTAATCATGCATAGCGTCGTTTTGTACGTTATATATATATATATATATATATATATATATATATATATATATATAAACCATTAGATATAAAGGTAATTAAATATGATAAATTAATTAATGGTTTCCACAAAAGAGTTTAAGTTCAGCACAAACACGTCTGGCACAAATAGAGTTGTTAAAGAAAGCGCTGTAAAGAAAAATTCGATCAGCCTTTTCAATTATCCCGTCTATTACTTTAATATATTAAAGAGGGTGATGTTCACCTACTACCAGAAAATCAACAAATAAGCTAGGATAATACAACTTATTGAATATATTTCAGCACAGACTTAACCAGCTGCTTTTTTGTAAACAAATCGGCCATTTAGCGAAAATATGTCCATAACAGCGTAATAATATAATAGAAAGTTTTCCGACTATAAAGGATAAGGGAAAAAACTTACTTTTCACTTATGAAATTAATTCAAATGTATTTACAAAGGAAAAAGGTAACGCTAAAAAGAGACCTTCTCCTGATTCGACCAATTCAGATAACTCTACCAATATTGATAAATCCAAAGTTAATATAAATGAACAACCTAAAAATATGAATAAGGAAGCAATAGTTAAAAAAAAACGAAACGCGATTTGCCAAGCCAAAAACGAAAAAAACTAATAAAAAAATCAAAAAATGAGCACAATGTAATAATCTAAAATGACAAAACATTGAATTATTGTTATTACCAATAAAATCTCTAATAGAAAACAGCCAACAAACGTGTATCTTAAATTATAGACAATTTCAATTCTTGATTATAAGATGTATTGGTAACCCTAACGTATTAGACATAGCACGAGAATATACTGAAGACATCGAAAATGTAATCAAAATGATCGAGAAAGTTTACAAACATATTGAAGATTGAAGCTTAACAGAATGATTAACAAGACTGAAAAACAAAGTGCTTCAAAATGTCGAATCGGAAACATATAAAAATTCATCTCAAAAAGTAGACGAAGAAAAATTTGAAAATAATATTTTGGAATGCTAGTAGCATTCTGAAAAGAAAAAGTGAACTTCCAAAATTTCTAGAAAATGTAAATGCATTTGTATGCGTAGAATCTTGGTTATCAAGTAAAATAGAAACAGCAAGAGAACTTAACTTTGCATATGTGGCTTTCTATTGATATTATTGTTTGCTACAGAGCCCCTGATTGTAAGTTAGCACAAGAAAAATGGGATTACATATTGAATAATATCGATAAGTAGTAAACATCAATTTTAATGGGTGACTTTAACGCACACCACAGAAATTAGAATTGCGAAAAAAGTGACACAAACGGAGAAAGACTTTTACATAGCTACAATAAATCCGACCTACTTTTACTTAATACTAGAAATACAACTTATACTCAGTTTCAAAATAATTCAAAATCAAATATTGATTTAATTATCTCATGTACAACAATCGCAGAAAAAATAAATGTTAAAGTCGAAAACCAAACATGGGGCGCTGATTACTTTGTAATATCTATAAAGGTCAATATCAAAAGAAATATTTATCACAAGAAATCTTTTAAATTATGCTCGATAAAAACTAAATGGGAAAAAGTAAATAAAACCCTGGAAGAAAATTATGATCAATTCTTAAATAGTAAATATACTTCATTACGCGCCTGTGATAAATATTCCTTTTATGTTGAAATACTCTCAAAATCTATCTTCTTAAGTACATCGAAAAAACGAATTATAGAAAGCTATCCAGTTCCATGATGGGATTCAGATTGTGATAAGGTGAAAAGATTAAGAAAAGCAGCTTTCAAAAAATACTAATTCACAAAAATACAACAAGACTATATAGAATATAAAAAATCTGTAGCCGTAGCAAGACAAACCTTGAAATTAAAAAAACAAACCCTTTTCTGAAAATTCACTGAATCTATTAATTTTAAAACTAGCAAGGAATACGTCTGGAAAATTACTAAAATTAAAAAATAAATGGACTAAAATCATTCCTAATCACACATCTCAAAACCACCAAACAGAACGTAAAACATAAGAAGCTTTAGACAAAATTAATTCTTCGTGGGTAATTACTAATCCGAATCTGTCCCCTGTGTGCAAAGAAAATGAGTTTCTCAATACGACCTTGAGCTTTACAGAACTTAATGCAGCTGTAGAAAGTAAAAATATTCGCTTATCGTCCGGTGTGGATAGTATTAACTACCAATGTATTAAATTTTTACTCAAAATTTACATACATCAATGTAAATTTTGAGTTCGGATAAGGTTTAAAAAACAATAACCACCTAAATGCAATTATACAATATTTGATTCTAAATGAAGGCTCCTATACTATTAGATTGTCAAATATCTCCCTTCTGCTTTTTTATGGCAAACTATCATTTCGAGCCTCAAAGGAATGGTTTCAACGATTCAGACCCGGTGAAAACGACACGATGGATAAGCCAGTCGGCGGAAGACCTGTGATGACGAATACCGGTGAAATCATAGAATTTATTGAGTTAGATCGGCATGTGGCATCTCGTGACATCGCCCAGGAGATGGGTGTTAGTCATCAAACCATTTTAAACCAGCTGCAGAAGGTTGGATACAAAAAACGCTTGATGTTTAAGTGCCGCATAATTTGGGATGGTGATTGGCGACGAAAAATGGATCACATACGACAATATCAAGCCAAAACGGTCGTGGTCCAAGGCCGGTGGACCGTCTCAAACAGTGGCCAAGCCGGGATTGACGACCAGGAAAGCTTTACTGTGTGTTTGATTGGGATTGGAAGAGATAAAAGGGATAAAATAAAAGCAAATCCGTATGTATTCGAAATAAAAAAGAAAATTCAGGAATTTTCTATAAAAACGTCGAACTATACTTACATGAAATACTTTTGGATTACAGCTCACTCTGATATACAATATAATGAAAAAGCAGATAAAGATGTAAAAATTGCCACAAGCATACCAAAAAGTAGTAGCTTACAAATTCTATATACTGATTTTAAACAGATGCTAAATCAAAATGTCAAAGCAAGCACAAAAAACGCGATACTAAAGGACGGGCTTTTTAAAGGCAACGAATATTTTGCAAACGTCAATATATCAATCGTTGCAGATAATATATAATATAATAATATAATACAATCAATCGTTGCAGATCTAGGCACTTAGGCGCCTCCTTAGCCCATATACATATTAAAAACACCGCACAATGCCAGTGTGGATACGACAACGAAGACCTCAATCACATTTTTTGGCAATGTCCTTTATTCGATCAAGAACGTTCTAAACTGTTATGTAACTTTAAAAAATTTCAATTCAGACACTGTTTTCTTGCAACGTTTTACTATATCAACCTACCGCTTATAAATGTAAGATTATGTACAATTTCTTAAAAGAATATAATTTAAATGTATAAATTATAAAGCCATCCACTTCTAAATTTGTAATATTAGGCTATGCTTAATGAAGCGAAAGTATGCAATATTTATATTCTGTACCAATATCCTTGTAGCAAAATAGTCTTGTACAGAGACTAAAATTGCTTTAATAAAAAAAAAAAAAAATTGACATTGATGTCCAAAAAATTCAATTGAATATTGACTTCAAATTCTTTTGTAAATTTAATTCTGTTATGTATAGAATTAAAAGCATCCCCATTTCATCCACAAAAATTCTGAAACAATTATAAAGATATCTCTAAAATATAATTTTTTAAAAATTAATTTTGACAGAGCAATACTTTCTAATTTTTCCATAACTAAATTAGCTATAACCGGCGACAGAGGTGACCCTATTGGACATCCATATTTGTGTTCATAAAAATTATTATCAAACAAAAAATTTGTGTTATTAAAAACTAAATTAATTGCCTTAATAAACCCATTCATTGTTAATTTTGTATGTAAATTATTAATTTAATGCCATTTTTCTTGTATAATATCATTTAACAATTCTAAATGTACATTTGTAAACAAAGATATCAAATCCAATGAAATCGTTTTGTAGTTTTTCAGAATAAGAATATCTTTTACTTCATTGTAAAAACACCTATTATTAAGATAAGAACTAGTTTTTCCAACTATCTTCACCAATATATTAGATAAAAAATTGTCGATGTTATAAGTTAGGAAATTAAAAGAAGATTTTCACATTTTAAATATTTATATGTACTATCATTTCTATAATCATTTCATTTCCAATTATTTAATAATGCTTTCAAATTATTTTGCAGCTTAATGATATATGGATTAACAACTTTCACATAAGTAGTATCACTATTTTTTTTTATATTCACATTTATTTTCACATAAGCAGTATTTCATTCTTTTTTTACTTCATTATTTAAATTAAAAATATTACTTTCAATCTCCGCCATGATTTCTTTGAAAGGGAGATTCTTTTTAGAATATAATGTTCCATGTTTGGCACCTTTAGACATGATGTTTACTACTTCTTTTGGTATTTCTTTGTCTGTTAGACACCTGAACCAAGTTTTATTATTTTCTGATGGTTTTGAAATTGTTTTTTATTTCATAATGTTCTTTACTTCTTTCGTCGACATAAGCATAATTAAAGTAAACTAAATTATTCATTTTTTCGGAAAAACTAGTTATCCATATTAAATTACACTGAGAGCCTGTTCAGTCTGTGAAATCATTGGACTCTTTTACACGTGTCATTTGAAGACCGTTTAAAACCAGTTTAAATCACTTACAATGACCGAAATCATTTATGTAGAAAATTATTTGAAATCATTTTAAACTCAGTTGAAAACCAGTTTTCAGTTTCAATAAATTTGGTACCTTCCATCAAATCACTAGTAACAGAATCTTGTGAAAATACTGAAAATTGATCTGACAAAATAATTTTAATCTTATGAAAATGTAATTGAGGATCTGAGTAATGATAATTTTTCAAATATTAATGTTTTTGATCTCAAGAATAGATCATAAAGATGTTAGAAGTGATAGATTAGATCAAGTAGAAGATACTGAAATACAAAATTTATTTACTGACAATAAATTATTTTATAAAAAACAATATAACGAAATATATTTTAAAAATGTATGTATATTTAAAAATCATGACATAACCAACATTACTGAAGTCATCTTCTTTGTTTCGTAATTTAACTGGACCAGTAAGTAAATTTAATAATTTTATGTTACTGAATTTTGAGCTATTCATCTATTTATTAATTCCAAATCCATATTGATGGCGTTGTAGTAGATTTAAGTTTCTTTGATAAAACAAAGAATTTACATTAAAAAAAATTATTTTAATTGTGCTAGTTAAGGACAATTTGACTGTCTCGTTCACCGAAGATTTATCCATGTACAAAGCCATAAAGTTTTAAGCCACCTTTTCTCCACTTTTGCGGCTGTAATACTTTAATATTGTACGTTTTATAAGTTGTGTCTGCTGATAATTTCCTCCGACATAGAACTGTCACCTATTTATTATTCATAAACCTTCCGACCTTCATTTCAATATTCCTGAAAAAAATACCAAGTTCTCTAACCGTATTATTAGCATCTGCAGTTATTGATTTTGATGTCAAGAAGATATCTCCGAATCTTTTCGTGCTTTGTACTTATAAACAATTCTTTTAAAATAGCTGCCTACTATTCATGATTGTCAGTAGATAGTATAAGAGCCTTCTTCTCACCATACACTTTTCCTTTTCGGAATCACCTCCACAGAAAATTTATTATTATTATTTTTATTAACTTGATGTCCACAATCACTAATTATTTATGAAACTAATAGCTCGTACATGTACAGGACTCTTTCAACAACAGTCTAATTCTCTTTATTTGTCTAGTAGGGAGGGTAGAGAGGAGTAGACACGAAAGTTTTTTTTATACAGTATGTTCTCAAGCGAGCCTTATCCGGGGAAAGTGGTGCGGACTTTCTATACCATTTTGACTAATGCATTTGCCGTAGCTCTAACATAATTACGAGCAAGATATTCCAGAGGGCGAAATGTAAACTTCTGCTAGAGAAATATATATAGATATACTGCCATTGTTTAATTTGCTATGGAGGGTCTAGAGAAGCTCCTGTTCAAAGCCTCTTTTCGTCTTCTAAGACAGCTGATCGCGGGTATCAGGATAAAAGTCGTAATTGAGAAGGAGAATTTCTCGTTCCTTTTCTCTTTTTTCTTCTCTCTTTCTCTCTATGTCTCTCTGTACTTTCTTGTAGATCACTATTAGTTTTCGTTTTATATCAGTATATTTCATATTTTATCGCTATCAGTGCAATATTTTATCTATATTAGAAAATAAAAATTAAAGATGAACTTTTGTGGGGTGTGCTAGACATCGTGGAGTATAACAGAAGTTACAATATAGTGTTACAGATTAAGCCTTTAAAAAATTGATGTAAGTTTCTATTTTATCGTTATATACCATTTAAATTTAAAACCGAAAAAATTGAGTTTCTCATTTATTATGGGCTCAAAATATGTGTAATTTGAATTATAATTTAGGATTTAATAATTTTCATTAACGAATTCCTATTACGTATAAATATGAAACATCATACCCTAAACTATTAATTCTGTCTATAACGGTCAGTAGTGAAAAGATTATGAAAAAAGTAATTAGTGATCTCAGTCAATTTCTGTTCATGATAATAATGCCAGCACGGCACAATATGGCTGTACGAGGAAAATTAATGCAACAAGGCGAGCAACAGCAAGTGGTAAATATTGAATATATAATGGATGAAAGTGCAATGAAGGCATCTTGCTCATGAATTAAATTATTATATTTGTAGCATATGTGCAATCATTTGCTGTGCGACAATATATTACGAATGGGATTCTCAGTATTATAAAGTCAATAGGATTATATATGTTGTATATATATGCACGCCAGGAGAAAATAATAACACTTGTACAAGCGCCACAATAGTGTGTGCAAAAACTTTGCGCCGCTCTTAAAATGTCCCACACAGAAGTCCTCTAATTGTAAGTATGAGCACTCATCGAGCGACTATATCTTCGAAAGGTGCAGTCAAATATTTTCGAATGAATAGAGTACAGAGCTGGTAAACGCACGAATAAACGGAAACAGTCGCTAAGAAAGAAAATCTTAGTGTGAACATGCAATATTTCATTGTGCTCCAGTGGCTTGAACTAGTTTCGACAGGAGAATCTACGTCAGCTCACTCGCTCGACAGGATTACAAAATAATAGAAGTGAATAATTGGATTGAGAATAATGGTAAAATATAGTTAACAGTAGGACTTAGTATAATTCATTGTAAACCGTGAAACTAATTCAAATTAGTTTCTTTCTTGTTAAAATTACAGCTGATATTAAAAAGTTGGTGTAGGAGCTCCAAGCAAAGGCAGTAAATGAGTCCAGATTTTATTTTTTTATTTAATTTTATTTAAATATTATTGTTATAATGCTTTATTTTTTTAATTATTTTATTTTGTAATAAATTGATTATGATATTTAATGAAAACTACTTATTTAGCTGGATCCCCATTTCCCATAGGTAGGAAATATGGAATTCAAATTTTTTTCAAATCCTTATGGATTGAGCGAGACGGTAAAGGAAACAAGGAGTTTAAGAACATTGTATTACTATATATGAAAACAAACTTGGCGGTCATGTAAGAAAGTTCAAACCGAAATACGATACAAAGACATCTTCGTATATAACTCATAGAAATTATCACCTGGTTGTTGAGTGACGTCTCATGGTCAGAAGCGTATTGAGTCAGAGACAGAGTACTATAGGCTGAGAAACTAATAAAAGAAGAAACAGACGTACTTGTTACAAAAGGCGATCATGACTAATATAAGAAGTTTTTTTAGTGCGATGATGTAAACCAATGCAGCGCCCTCGCGCTCGGTGCACATCCCGAACTATTTGTCTTCAAAGCTCAGTCTTGTTTTATTCCTGACTTCTTTTGATGAATACAGTCTAATCGTGGTTACACAGTACTCCGTCACATATTAGAAAACTTAATTCAGTTTCTTATTTCAACAAAATTTCCTTCGACGGAACCAAAGAGCACACACCAAAGGTTGAATTACTTCATAAGAAAATCGGGTGCCCACCGCTGCGCCAAACGGCACACCTCCAGACTGGACGATATGAGAGCCCACCAGAGCAATATTCAGGGGGACCAGAGTTACATTGGATATAGAGCGAGAAACAAGACTTGTAGAGTCCCAAGAACTGGAGAAATCCGAACAGTCCAAGGAGATTGGACCAGACCAGGCGAGCGAATAAGGGGAAATTGGAATAGCTGGGAATACATTAGAAAATTCGTTATTTCTTCCTATTGTAATAAATGGAGAGAACTATCGTTTGTTTTCCTATCTCAGTGCAGTAGTTTCTGTCGTTGAGCTCCGAGTGGTCTAGAGATTAGGATCAATTACAACCGACTACAACGAGGATTAAAAGCATTCTCGGCGAAACGATGACCATATGAGGCGACTTACGTTTAACTTGGGTCTTACGTACCTGAACTGAGGTCTATACGAGACGGTCAGTCAAGTGAGTCTAGTCTAGAACAACTGGCAGCGACCACGCTGATCAAACATTTAATTGATGTGCAGAATGCTGTTTCAATCAAACATCAGCCGAGACGCATGTCACCCATGATGTTACAAGTAGCCTAGGATGAATTAAAGAAAATATTTGAGAAAGGAGTCATAGAGCGTTCATTGGGTGAGTATAATAGAGCACATGTCATTATATATGTTTCTGTGTAGATTGCCAAAATCTGAACGCCTGACCGTCAAAAACAATTATCCGCTACAAAGCATGGACTTCATCTTGGATAATTTACGGAATGGCAAATATTTATCTGTAGTGAATCTCAAGGAAGCATATTTCCAGATACCGATGGATACTAAAGGCAAGAACCCGATACAGGTCTCTGGCAGTTTACCAGAATGCTATTGAGTCTGAGGAATGCACCATGAACTTTCAGCGACTCATGGACGTGTTATTTAAGGATATTCTACAGTGTTTCGAATACGTGTTGTAGAGAATTAGAGCACTGAAACTATTCGTGAATACGAAGAAGCTAGAGTTTTGTTGTTCACAAGTGATATACCTTGGGGTCATTAAGGTTTAGTCGGGACCTAGAAAAGATACAACCATTGTTGAAATAGACAGCGCCAAGGACCATATAGCAGCTACGTCGGTTCCTGGGTATGGTTAGTTGGTAAGCATGGTTTATTAATAATATTTAAGAATTAAAAATCTTGTTACTTAAACTACTGCGAAAAGTTAACCAAGGACTTGGGAACTGGACCGACTTACTTGAGAGATCACTGGATATTACGACTGGCCAGGATTTTATCATGACACCAACACGTACATTTGTCAATATCCCGAATGTCAGCTAATATAAGCCATTCAAACAGGACTACAGTGATTAATGGACCATCATATCGTGAAGAGACCATCAGTCGTGGTGGCTGCCGATGTCGTCGAGCATCCCCCCCGCGAGGGGCAGTACAAATATATCTTGGTATTCCAAGATCTGTTCAGCCATAAGATAGATCTGAAGGTATGAAAAAAGACAAGGCGGTCGCCCTGGCTTTTGAAGAGGTGCGATGAGAAAGAGAGAGAAGACAGTAAAGCGTGACTGGGTCAACGGTACCCTCTAACCAACTTTTGGTACCGTCCTCCCCCTGGTAGCGAGGAAAGTGCACCACTTTCGGCGCATATACATACGCGGTCGGGCCCACGCGGATTCTAACAGGTGACAGCTACTAAGTAGTGTCGGGACGCGATTTTCCCGTGTGACAGGGTTGCAGCAGTAACATTCATATATTGAATAAGATTAATGTAATTTATGTCGATATAAGACATTGTGATTAATTTGTTTGTTATTATATCTGAATAAATTGAATGGAGTGATCCCCGTGTACAGAGAAAATCTCGCGTTCAGATTTCTTGATGGCAATGGCATTACCCCCTCCCCCGCATTTGCATTTTTGGTTTCTTCCTTTTAGATCAAAGGAATCTTCTCAAAGGGTAGAGCAGCCAATGCGCCCACAACACATTGTAAATTTGAGCGTTACGTACGAAGTGAGTAGTATCATGACGAAATATCAATCAATTTATTTGTGGTTGAGATGAGAATTTTCCTTTTATTAATTTATTACTTTTATATCGAATTTACTGTAATATAAGAAAATAAAAAAGAAAAAGCATAAATACAACAAATGGACAACAAATGAAAGAGCATTAGAAATGGATTTCTTTTCAGACAACTCTAATCGGATTACTGAAAACAGCACGTCTCTTACGGCTGGTCAGAGTAGCACGGAAGATTGATAGATACAGTGAATACGGTGCAGCAGTTCTGATTCTCTTAATGGCTACGTTTGCCCTGATCGCACACTGGATGGCGTGTATATGGTAAGCAACGAAAAATGTATCTTATTAAGTTAATAAACGTAGTATTGTACTTTTCTTATTGTAAAAATAGTAATTTTTTTAACATACATATTATTCTATATGATCAAATTTGACTCGGATTGGTGCATTTCAACTCTGTGCGTGAACTGCATCAGTAACATTTTTTTTCCTATAGTGGTACAACCTTCCTTGATATCCGTATGAAATTTGAGCGCCATATATCTATTAGTGTGTGTTCGTTAGCTGTTTGTTTACGACGCAAAAAATCTGTCTGGCGATATTGACTATGGACTCATGGTGCGTTCATTACGAAGCGGATTGTTGAGTTTCCGCAAGAGGAAAAAGTCACAGGAAGATAAATCTGTCGAATACGTTGCCTGAGCGATGACTTTCATTTCGTGTTTGGCCAAAATATCAGACACAATCATGCTGGACTGTGCCGACGCATGATCGTGGTGAAAAAACCATGAAATTTCTGCCCACATATCCGGACGTTTACGACGAATTGCTTCACGTAGACGCCTTAAAATGACCAAGTAGTAATCCTTATTGACCGTTTGACCTCCTAGAATGAATTCATGGTGAACCACCCTATGGTAATCGAGAAAAACTATTAACATCACCTTGATATTCGGTGGATGAGGCAAGTTTTCGAAAATTTCATGACCTTCATTGAATACTTTGTGCCACTCAAATACTTACTTTCACGATAAAGTAGGCTCCCCAAAACTCTTCTGTAGCATTTTCAACGATTCCATAGCCGTAATTCCATTGGAAACAAAATTTCAAGCAAACTCGTTCATCAAGTTTTTTTCCATAGTCAATATCGCCAGACAAATATTTCCGTCGTAAACAAATAGCTAACGAACATACAATAATGGAGATATGGCGCTCAAATTTCACACGGACATCAAGAAAGATTGTATCCATATAGGAAAAAAAATTTTACCGATTCGATTTATGCGCGGAGTTTAAATGCATCAGTCTGGGACAAAATTGATCATATGGTACTTTATTTAATATTGCTTGTATTATATTTGAAGAATTTACAAATAAATCATTTGGTTTTTTTATAGTTATTCGCCAATTATATCTAAATTCTGTATCTGAGACTTATAGTATACTGCAATAATGCTATATAATATTAAATATTAAATAAATAATAATATATTCTATCTAAATCTTACACAGAATAAATTATTTGGATCCATCTATGTTTAATTTCTTGTTAATAAAACAAATGAAAATATTTTTCAAAAGAAAAGATGTTGCACCAGGCCATAAATTTTAAGTACTATTATTATTATTATTATTATTATACACTATTCCATCAGAATTTTTATGATTGAGAACTGTTCATGATTGGAAATAAGACAATTAAATAGAGCCTTATTCCAGTTTCTATGATTACATCTTTATTTAAATCTTAGATACATTAAATATTAGAAATATCTCCAAATATAATTTCTCTGGAGTTTTATTTACTATATTTAATCTATCATATATAATATATTTAATTCAATTCCAATCGCCCTTTTTGAATTTAAAATCATGAAAAGAAATTTTTCTGAAAACAGAACAGAACTTTCATAGAAGTTTAACTTAAGGAAAAACACCATCTAGAAACTTCAAACTAAAAAAAGTATTTGAAATATATTCTAAATATTATATAGAAAACGTACCTATTCTACAATACGTAAAGATTAGTACCTCTAATTTTTAGGATTTGAAAAACTATTTAAATCTATATGGTTTGGTGGATTAAAATATTTATATTATATAAAGAAATATTAAATATGAGTAATTAAAAAAAGTAACTAAAATCCATCTAAATTAAAAAATACTAGATTAAAATATAGATTTTATTATCGGATACAGGTATGCAATTGGAAATGCTGAAAGACCAAAATTAAAAAGCAAAGTTGGTTGGTTAGATATTTTGGCAAATGATACTCATGAGTTTTACGGCATCAACGATACAGGCGGCCCTAGTATAAAGGTAGGATATAATAAATTTCCATCTTGTAATAATAAGAATTATTAACATAAAATAGATTAATATAAATAAAATTCAAGAAGAATTTTTTTTGATAATATACAGTAAAGCGTAACTTAATATCGGGTAAAAATTTTTATCTTTCTTCGATTTCTCAATAAGTACACTAATAGTTTACATTAGAATGCAAGATACGTTATGATATAGCTATATTTATATATCTATAGCGTAGCTGCAGAATATCTATGTATCAAAATTAGAACATTCTATAATTTATGTATCATGCATAAATGAGTTTTATATGATAAATATTTTATACGAAAACAGTTTCTCAGTTTCCTTTATATCTCTTTTTTCTTCTATTTTCTCTATACTGTGATGCCCAAGGTAGACACTTCTGGTGCACAATATGTATTAGAAGTATGCGCTGCCCTTTTGAGCCTAGAGTTTCCTCCACTAGGTCGGGCCCTGTACCTGAAAAGTTACGTTTACTCTCTCTACAATTAATAGTAGAACCTACGCTCTTTTAAATAGGTTGGAGGCCAATGGCTTCACGTAGGTGAAAACTATTTTCTTTTAGTGAAATAGCTTACACCTACCTCGGCCCTCCAACTTATTTCCCTAGTCTATCTAAATACTCAATTCATTAATGGGATGTATAAGGTTTATGGGACATGTATAGTTCTCAACTAAAGGGAGGACCGATCGCCTCCCCGGATTGGGATATAGTTGAGGAATAATACAGAACACAAATTTTTATTACCACTTATATTTATTTCTGATCTCTCTCTTTTATTTTTCCTTACAATCCTTACTATCACTGTCCGGTGAAAGAGAGTGTGTTTTCGTAGGCTCGGTACTGTTGATGCGAGTAGTAGAAAACTTTTAATACAAAGGCGCATGTTTTATAAAATGGATTGTAATTTGTAACTCGGAGCTCAGAACTCAGAATTGAAGATCGCGGCTGCGCTCATGCTTATAAAAGCTCGGGTTAAGCAGTTCCACGAGCCGCCACTACGGCTATGTGGAGATTCTAATTGTGTGTGGAGCAATCCACATGATTTTTTTGCTAAATTTTCAGGATAATTCTGCGGTCACAATTCTCTACTACGCGACAGCCTAGTCAGCATCTACCTGCGCTACCTGATATTTTCTTATCGTCATATATATATATATATATATATATATATATATATATATACCGCCGTATTACTTTCTTATAATAGTTTAGCGAAGAATTATTACAAGTTATAAATGAGTTTTAGCTTAAAATTATGGTTTACTTAAATGATACAAAAATATTTTATAATAAAAAAATGTTGTAAAAATAACGTTTTATAATCATACGAAAAATTGAATAAATCTGACGATCTACATGAATTCATATCTGCTTAAATATTCATAATGTGTATTATTTGATTCGCAAAATTATGTAGTCTTCGCTTGTGAACGTTAATAAATGCTTACATGTATTAATGCTCGCTTATAACATTTATACTTATAATCTATATATATACCTTACAATTATAATAGTTAATGTTGTCATAATTCCTTATTTATTAAATGTATATATTCTTAATGTTTATTTATCTTTGAAATATTTGTTGGTATATGTAGTAGATATATCTATATCCGCATATAAATGCATATCCGTATGAATATACACCTGAATGAGTGCACGTGCACATATCAATACATATATATACATATACTCATGCATTATCATATATTTACTCGTATACATATACGCACATACAATACACATCAATGCTCATTATATTCATTATATATTTATGTACGCGTGTGTACGTATATTCTAATACTAATTTAATATGTATAATTCGTAAAATTAGTATTTTTATATTGTACCTAGTTTAGAAAAATTGAATTAAAACTAGTGAAAGCAAAAATGCTCGGTATAACTTAAAGTATCAAAGAAGTCATTCACCTATAATGTAGCTATAGTTTTATTTGACTTATATAGAAAAATGATTGATAATAGAGAAAATGGTAGCATTCTTGATTTCTTACATTCCTACAGGTTAATTATAAAAATATGGATATATCTATTATGCACATTGTTTAATATTATCTTGCAGTTATTAGTTAATTGTAATATGAAAGATGGACGTCGACGTAACAATACTTAACTCACTTTATTTCCTTGAAATTTTATACTTTACACTTTATATATAATGAATATTATCTTTTTTTAAATTTACTCCATTACCTTTCAAAAATCTTTGAATTTATTTTCTTTGTACTAGATAATTTTAACACACTTAAACTACTTGAGTCGTCTACACACGACAACTTATCAAAGTGAATAGTGGAAAACGAATCGAAGACCGATTACAAAGTATTCTATTTTCGTCAAAATCATTGGCAAATTACTACTGTTATTATTATTATTAGTGTTATTATTATTATTATATTGTTATTTGTTGTTGTTGTCGTTGTTCTTGCTGTTGTTATTATTAAATTGACTTCCAATCGAACAATTCAATTTATTTAATAACGTAACAATCAACTCTAATACTATGATGTTAATAGTTCTGTTTGATCAGTTTACGTTATTAATATAAATATATATTTCTATTCGAATTTTCTCCTAAATTGATTGGTGAAAATCATACTTGCTTCCTTTAATATTATTTCAGTTTTCCGCACGGAATAATAATTTTGTCCATCACTTTAGTTAATGTATAATTTACTATTACCAGCAAACTAACGACTATATAACATGACAGAAATGCATCGCAATTAAATTAATATTGTATTGGTAAAAATGCACGTATACATACTATTTAATACAATAGAATGATATGTGTTTCATTTTCCTACGCACTACTATCACATTACTACATTAGCGCCACATATGTAGCATACATCAGTCCTCTGGCTATCTCTTTCTAATATAGTTAAGATAGCTGACACGGTATCGTGTATATTCATGAGTTGTTAGGTCGGATCGAAATCACCGGCCTCGTGTTTATTTAAGTGCCGTTGAATTTTGTTCTTGCGAACTTTGTTTAAGCATTTGCCCAGTGTGTAGGAATGTTGTTTGTTATTTTTTGGGCTACAGCTTCGCAACCTGTCGAGTAACCTGGCAGCTATAGTCAACAGCAAAAAGAAGATCATGAGAACACAATAGTCCATCAGCAAATCGAGTCCACTAGCAGATCGAGACCTTTACCTATTAAAGTCAAATAAAATGAAGTTTTTTATCATTCATTTTCCTATTACGTATTTACTTCTATTTGAAATTTTTTTTATAATAATCTATTTTTCCTCCTATGCCTTCGAATCTCTACTTAGTTTCTATTAATAACCTCTATTTATTATAATTTCAAACAGCCATTTACCACATAATCTCGACAGTTGCACACTAACTCATTTATATATCATTCTCTCCATTCCTCTTCATAATTATACTGAAACACACTAGCATAATTATGTATATACATATTTGAAGCAAAAGATCGCCTTATTCTACCATCTAAAATATCCCATTTCGATTGATAACTAAGCTAACACTTCTCTTTTAAGTAAACCGACTATTTTGTATTAATTTTTCTCTCATTACGAGTCCGATCAATCAATTTAAAAAAAAAATTTTGTCTGCTTTATCTTGTTTTTGATTTAAAATAATTACTAGAAAAAAATTCTTTCCAAAAATTTCACATTTCACGTGTTTCGTATCCGAAGTACGCCAAAATCGAATGAGATACACATATATAATATTTTATACACATTTTTTGATTATTATTAAATTTATTATTATTAAAATATAATTATTATTATTATTAGATTTATGATTATTAAAATATATTTATTATTATTATTCTTAAATTATGGGCCATAAAATTTTATTTGTTTCTTTTTATTATACACATATACAATACTTTTAAAAGAATTATCACGATTTTTCTCAAGCCTTTCGTGTTCGTTTTTTTTCGCTGCTTTTGAGCTTAACTCGAGTTTACTCGCTATTGTGCTGCTCATCACTTAATGTTGCTATTTTTAATACTCGCTTAAATCTTAAATTATCCTAAATTATTACATTATTATTAACGCTAGACATGGCTACTAAGTCAATAACACTGTCCTCTTATTCAGATGACGAAAGAAAAAAGAAATGTTTACATATGATTTGTATCGTTTTTATTTATCTCATCTACCAACGCGAATTCTTCGCCTCTCTCTGTCTCTTTTGCTATTTGTGCAAACGGTGCAGCAACTCGTGGTGCGGGCGGTGAGGTAAGCGGTCGGGAGATAGGGACGGGTACCAGGCGCGACAGCATGCGCGAGCGCTTTGAGCCTTGGCTAAACTGGAGATGGCGCGCACGTCGTCTTCATTTATCTTGAATGTCGGCGCGGCGGCCTATGACACCCGTCACAAATCTCCCCTCCTAGAAGGTACTCTGTCTGCCATTATCTGGACGTCTCCTTTTTCCGCTCCCTCTTCATTCTTCGTTCTTCAAGCGTGGGTGTGCGTCGCGCGGCGTACTTGCTTTCGGCAAGAGCTGTCCCTCGCGATGGTAGCCGCTTGCGACGAGCCCCTGCCTTAACTACCCATGGTCCTTTTCCGGGCATCCTCTATTCTCTAACGTTCCGTGGCGGCCTTCAATAGTAGACGGACCAATATTCTCACCAATATCCGCTCTGATCTTCAACGGACATGCCGTGGGGCCACGACGGCTATCAGTGGCTGCGTGGTTCCGTCCACTGTCGAGGGGTTTTGTCACTGCTTTCATTACGGTGTTGTTGTCGCGGTCGCGCGTTCCGGAGCGTGGAAAATGACCCGGGAATGGGCTGAAACTCGGGGAATGGCGGGTGGCCTTCCCGAGCTTGAACGACCGATGGTCCAGCAGCCTCCCTCCTGAGACCCAAGCGATGAACTCGGAACATTTGGCTGATTTTCTGCAAAGACAAGGTAAAGAATATACGGTGCCACCCCTGCTCTAGACAATTAAGGGAGAAGAATGGAGGAGGAACTCTGGTCCACGACTTGAAGGACCAGACCTGGGACTTATGGTTTCACGGGGGGAAAGAGACATACCGTTTTAGTTCCGATACATGCGCCTTCGCGTTACGCCGACTCGAGCCCGTCTCGAGTACGTTAACCGTCGAACAGAGTCGATCGGATATCCAAAAAGGAATCTCGTACTTAAGAGCCAACTTAGAAGTGAAACCTTGGATTCCACTCGACAGCACGCGCACCCTACGTAGCACTTGGTTCCCCACACTGAATTCTACGTTCCGTCTATCCGGTTTATAGTACCACTCTTGAGTGATCCGCGCTCCGTCAAGGTGATGGATGACGAAGTCTCTCAATGCGTCTAATCGTCGCATCCGGTCCTTCCAAACTTCAGGGTTTACACCTCACGCGCTTCTACCTCCCTCCTCAGGTTTTTCACCGGTTGTGGATGCCGGCTGAAGTTTAAGAACGCCGATAAGACCTTAGTCGAATCCTGGTTCGCCGTGTTCATGGGGTGTCGGAGCTCGTGTAGATGCAGTTCTAATTCCGGTGTTCAAGTCCTACGAATATCGAGATCATCGTCTTGAAGATCCGATTACTCCGCTCTACCAGAATAGCCTGCGGGTGATAATGTGCTTCACGCTATACTCTACTGATATCTCCTACAGTGTGTGGTTCTCGAATTCGGTCGCGTTGTCGCTCAAAAAGCAATCCGGTCTATTCCATCTGAACAATACTAAGTCCTCAAAAGCCCTGGCAACCGCCTTGCCGTCGGCCCTATTCAATGCCTTCAGTTCGACCCAGCGAGTGCACAAGTCCTGGAATACTAGTATATATTTGTATTGCCCCTTACTCGGGGAAAAGGAACGACATGAGCGGCCACCGCGATCCACTGTCTCTCCACAATGCGATGACCCATCAGTCCCTGCGGTCCTGTTTGCGCTGGCTTGTGCAGCTCGCACTCAGGACACTGGCGAACGTAAGTATTGGTATCGTTCGAAAATTCCCGGCCAGTCGAAGTCCCTTGTAATCCTCTCGTAAGTCTTTTTACCACTCATGTGGCCAGCTCACGGTTCTTTGTGAGGCTTGCGGAACACTCTAAATGTGTGGTCCACCGGTACTCCAAGTTTCCAATTCTCTCAGGTTTCTACCACATTCTCCAAGATCGGGTCGACTCTCCGCTTATATAGCATACCATCCCATTCATCCCAACCCGGGCACTTGTACGGCAACTCTGTAACCACTTGAATTCTTTAAGCATACCACTCGTCCTCACTGGACTCCAAGGCTTCGATCTCTTCGAACTCATTCGCAAACATCCGGGACAACGCGTTCGGAGCATGGTAAATCGCTCCACGCTTATGCACTATGTCAAAGTTCCATTGTTGCATCTCTAGGGCCCAGCGGGACAGGCGGCCGGTCGGTTCCTTCAAGTTCCGGAACCAACGGAGCGCACTATGGTCCGTGATCGCCGTAAACTTGTAACCTTCCAAGTATGGTCTCAACTTTTTTATTAACCATAACAATGCAAACACTCCTTCTCTGGAGTCCTGTAATTACGTTCCACGACGGTCAAAACGCAATTCACGTATACTATTGAATGTTCGCCGTTCTCACCCTCGTGTATTAATACTGCACCGATCGCATAATTACTTGCATCGCACTGAACCGAGTAGGATTTTGAAAAATCCGGTCGTGTAAGCACTAGTGCAGTCATTAAGACTTCCTACCTGACATATTAGGAGAGGTATGTATCGCTGCTGTCGCGCAAATCTATGACCTCTCTAGTTTGTCGTCGGCGTTCGTCTCGGAATCTATGTATCTCCCGGTCCTGATGTGACCGCTACACCGTGCGCTCCATCTCAAGGCCGTAGCGGATCAGCTTCATGAAGTTCGTGAATGTCCTGTCCATCATATAGACTTGATATTCAAACTATAGGTTATTCGCTGCGACCATCACCTGCTCACTCAACGACGGCGGTCTCCGGAAGTACGAGACAATGTGTCTGAACTTCACAACGAAGGTGGCTATGATGTCGCTGTAGTCATGGGTTCTGTAGTACAACTCTCTCCTCAGGTCATCTTCATCCAATTGGTTGATGAATCTGAGCCTGAAAGCCTCCGAAAAGGCCGTCCAGCTAGTGGTTTCTGCCCGGATGGGTCAATACTATTGCTTAGCATCACCCTTCAGCGTACTAGGGATGGCCCTGATCAACTCACTCTCGGCTAATCGGGCTGTGTACCTGATATTCCTCCAGATACTCCTGGTCGGCTCCCGAGAACTTTATGCCTCAATCCTTTAAGATCCGGGCCGGAGAATGCTGCCCATAGCCCCGACCCACGTGTGAACTTGTACAGGTAGGCGATGTTTGCCTCACCTGGTTCTTATCTATATTATACCTGGCTGGGGTAGCGGATCGAGAGCGGCGGTGGCGGGCAACAGCCCCGACCGACGTCATCGATCCGTTGGGTCGGAGGACGTTCTCGCGCGACAGTCGATCCATGTACCGCTTGATCTACCCGGTTGGTCCCAAGTTTCGCATTGGTCCGCGCACGGTTCTATCCTCATCCGACGCCAGATCAGCATCATCGTCGAACTCCTCTCCAAATTGGAGGCCGGAGACGTCCCTAGCGATGGTCCTGTCATCGCCGTTATCCATTGGATCGGATGCGCCTGACGTGGTACGCTGGCGGCGTAGACGCTGTTGCTCAAATTGCGACGCGATGGATGAGCGATCCACTTTTTCTTGGAGCCGTCGTCGCTGCCCCTCATTACGATCGAGAGCCATCTGGAGCAATTGGTCCGTCTGCAGGCTCGCTACCCATTTCTGTTCCTTCAGGCAGTGTAACGATCCTGAGGACTCCTGGTCCAGCTGAGAGTGGCTGGATAACTGGTACTGGTACGGTACTCCCTGCCATAGTAGACGTCGACGTGGTTGTGGTACCGGTAGTCGCCGTTACCTTTACGGCTATGTCAGAGATAGATTTGGTGCTGGGCAGTGAAGACCGTGATTAATCGAACTGGTTAATTCCCACCGTCGTTGGTGGCATCACCCGTCTCGGGTTATTGACCTGATCCAGCGTGATCATCGGGCGCCCCGTCCATGGCCGGGACTTCGGCGAAGTTTGTCGACGAAGGAATCGTCGATCGTCCTTGTCCTCCGTCGTCCAGGTCATCTCTAATGACGGGTCCTGTTCGCGAAGTTCTGCTCTCAAAAGGAGTTTTCTTAGTGTACGGTGGTCGCCGTGCGTATTCGCATCTAGCGTCTTCAAGACTTCTTTCAAGTGAACTTGGTCCAGGCGACTTCGGGCTCGTCTAAGTAGTCCTCAGTACAGTGACTCCATTCCAACCGTGATTTACTCTGAAGTCCAAAATCGTCAAACGCAGGTGGGGTGGCGGGCGGAAAACCAAGGTGCACATATGGAAGGTAAACGGGTATGGGACCCAAATCGCGTGCCACCGGGTTCATCGAAATAATAACTTCAATTAATGCTCGTGTATGTATAAATGTTTAAATAATCTGGTGATTACCTTCTTTGTTACCTGAAAGGGAAATTCAATCAAAAGTAAAATTTTTACGTTACCTCGTCTAGAAAATTCTTATTCAAGCCATTTGTTTGTTTTTTTAATGTTTCCGATACTTATCCCCCCTGAAAAGGAAAAAAAAAGAACAACGCGGGGACTGACAAGCGACCAGGCTGATCAGAATATGAGAATATAATAAGTATATATGATATCGATTAACAATCGTCAAATACATCGATAATTAAGCTCCAATATGCATGATTACAGTAATCAATAACAGATCGCAGGGCCTCGTCGTAAGATGGAGGGTCCCCCTGGGTGACTAACGCAATCGCCCCGCCGACAGGTGAGCACTTTAGTTTCCTCAGAATTGGGACTTTCAATCCCCTAGTACTTGCGACGAGCGCTACGCGGGCGAGTCAAATCGGCGATCGCAGGCGATAAGACGGCGAAAATTTGGCGGATCCGACGGACGGCGTCGGAAAAAATTTTCCCACAATTCCCTTTACCAGATTGCTAATGTGTTCGATCGTATCAAGTATTCATTAATGGGTGGTTTCGGTCGTGAATTGAATACTGGCGGAAATGTCAACAAATGATCATCGCGTGCTGAGGTGAAGATTTACCCTTCCACGCGTGCGTACCGAATTCCTGCAGCTCGAGAACTCGACAAAGATACATGGGTCGGTTTAGCTATAATTTTCCAGTGAAACAGGTAGATTCTCGCCCTCCGAAAATTTTATGTGTAGTGCATATCCCGGTTCAATGGAGACGCTCCTTATTGGCCTCCGAGGACAAGGGCGTGAGGGATCATGCAAGCGTAGAGAAAGCCCTCCCTTTCTTAAATCATGAGTCTACCCTCCACATTCAATATTTCTTTCCAATAAACACGCCGACATGAGATGAACTAACAAACATTGAAACCATTCTACAACAATATTTAAGGTACTCGTTTTTACTGGCTCTTTGAAGTTATTAATTTCTTAGTTTTTATAATCTATTGTTAAATTTATTCCTTGCATTCACGGCAATTTCCAAACTACTCATTTATGCATCATGGAAACTTCATTGCTTCCAAATTCAAATGTATATATTTTAGGCAAAAGTGTAATCTCCACACTATATGATTCCACGCAAAAAGAAATCGGCCTTATCTCAAGTAAAAAGGGAGAAATTTAAAGCTTGCAGAATATGTGTTCTCACTGCAAAAATGCTTGATTCAGCTTGAAAATCATTCTAAACAACTTCAACCTAAACTCTTGCCCTCCTTCTGGATTCGACAATATAGTGAAATGAACTGGGAAGAATTTTTCTAATTTATCGACTATGCATTTCAAACTTATTCTCTTGACTCATGTAAAATTTTTAAGACCCAAATTCTAAACGCAAGCTTGTTTAATCGATTTCTCCTTAAGTATCAGATCTCTATACATTATAATATTATTCTAAATTTAATGATTTTCAATTTTCCTCCTTTATTGATCGTTGTTCAGCGTCTTAATAGTTATGATCTATAATATAACTGCAGAGTGTCAAATTGAGAGGTGGATAATATTGTTAAATAAATTTTATGTCGCATTAACGTTAAGTCAACTTCGTAATAAGGTAAAATTAACCTCATTAGTAAAGATTACTAATCAGCTGTTGGAAATGCCTGAAAATCTTTAATCCGAAATGAAATTCGTCGTGGCTTGAACACCTATTTAAATTGGTTCTACCAGTTCATGATCATCTTATAGTTTATCCTCGCCGATCTTTCTTTTTCTGTAAAGAGGGATTTGAAAATTAAGCAAAAAAAATTAAATTTCTCAATAATTCTTATGCTAAACTTCAGGTAAATTTTGAATTATACGATTCTACAATTACACTTGCCAAGTACAATGTAAAGTTAAGATAAATTTAGTCTTATAATGATTGTTAATTTATAAATTACGCTATTTATTTTTTTCAATCACCAAACGTGTCATAAATTAAAGTGTCAAATGATTTAACATCTTACAATTTAAGTGGATGCGAAATAGATGCGATGATTTTCTACCTTAACGACTTAATATTGGAGCAGTTATATGGCAGAATTCTAATTCGGGCATCATATATAAGTATCAAGTCTGCAATATGTAAAAATTTACTATTTTTCAAATTCCATTAAATTATAACTTATTTTACTATGACAATTTAGATTGACTCTGTATTGTCTTCTTGTATTGCCATTCCTGAATTTAACAAAAAATTTTGGTCTTTACAATGAGTTCGTTGTTTTTAAATTTATTTGGCTACATTAATTCTTAAATAATTTCTTAAAATCCATGAATTAATTTATTCTGTTAAAACGAGAGATGTAACAAATTTATGTTAAACAAGTACGCGACGATTAATTTCGTTCCTATATACCTCAAGCATGATCTCAAGCAATCTAAATTATTTACTATACAAATATGCAAACTGAAGCAGAGTTAAATATATAAAGCAACATTGTTCAATAAGGATACCACCTTAAATTTTTCAATTTCACAAATATATTAAATATGCTCATTATAGGAATATTAATTTAGTATTGAGTGGGATTGGGTATGTGACAGTTAATTTCACGAGAGTCCAAAGTTTGAATATAGAGTATAAAGCAGTATTAACTAATCATTATTTCGATGTATAAATCATAAATATTCTACGTTTATGCGTTAAATTAAAGTATTAGCGTTAGTATTATCAAAAAAAGAAATTATACAAGAAGATTCTTATTTCAGTTTACTCCTTATTATATGCTATTCGGTTAATTTGTAATTAACTGAAATAACTGTAATTAACTAACTTGATTACCTGCATAGGTATTATTCTTATAAGTGGTCTCCATCAAAGGATGTTCCTATAAATAATGTCAAACCCAATCCGAGACGATTGGGACACCTCGGACGCGACGCTCGCAGCACGAATTAAAAATTGTTTAACGTTTATTATTCAGCAAGAATGTTATCTTTGTTTCTTCTTTTTTCTTAATTACTATATCAATTGAGTTTACAAATTGAAAAGAAAAAAAAAAGAAAAACAACCTCTCGAATAATGCGCGATTAGCTTCATAATTATGTAATATTGAATAATTTATAGATTTCGCTGCGCTTTCATACAAAGGATATACAAAAAGAAAATTTTAAATACGTTTGAATTGAGTACGATTAGTTATTAAACTTCACACTTCACGTGTTTCACATCCGAAGTACGCATATGAAAGTAAGTAAGATAAGTAAGATTGAATGTGATACACATATATAATATTTTATACATATTTTTTTATTTTTATTAAATTTACTAAATAAACTAAAACAAGTTCAGAAAATCAAGAAATATATAAAGACAGTTGTAAGAGGAAATAAAAGCTCTTGCGAAAATGTTGGAACAACTAACTAAAATCTGGTTTAGTTTTTTAATCGAGTTCCAACAGTATAGAATGCGGCTAATCTATTCGCATTAATTGAGTAGCAATTATGTATTTGTTACATTCATGCAGTATAGCAACCCCGACAGGCGAGACCAGCACGTGAACTTCGATTACATAAAAACTACTGGCGCACAAATAGCTGCAGTAACTACAATTGATTAGATACCGCCAGGAAATTACCCGCAGCGTCCATAATCCAATTTCAAGAAAACTAGTTGTAGACTACGGTTTCAGTTCATCGACTGCTGAATTAGGCGCACGGCAGCCCATACATGCAGTAAATACCTAAAAACCACGGTTGTCGGTAATATCGTACGTCGCTGAGATGTACGCTTCTCTGATACTCGTGACGAGAGCATCAAATTCTTCTTCATAAAAATGGAGGAATGCAGGAAGTTCGTGAACTTCGAGTAGAGTGAATATTAGTCATCTCTTTCCGAGTTAATACTCGATGTTGTTAGCATGTAGTACTGCAAAAACAGTTGGTCTCAGAGGCAAATGAATGCACCGAGGGAAAAGAAGACCAGGTGCTTGATATTACATCACCTGACTATTACATGGAAAATCGTGCCCTCAAGTATGCACGATTTGCTCGATGGAATTAATGATTGAAGCTCAGCAATCATAGAAGCCCCCTCCGCCATCGAAATGCATTGTAGTGCTCGAGGTATATCAGGCTAGGCGCAACAAGAGGTCAAGCAAACCTCAAATACCGGCCGTTCTTGTCAAGTCCGATTCAAACGAAGCACTAGCACTGAAAGTCGATACTGTGTCTGCGCCAGCCCAACCGAAAAATGAGATTGAAGCAGCGTTAAAGTAGATGACAAAGGAGATGATCAGAATTTGGGCCGCAATTGACGGTAGTAGCCCACTTGTGCAATCCACATGATCCTCGAGGCTCAGGATACCTCCGAAGTATCCTGTAGGCGAACAAAAATGGACTAATGAAATGTCGTGACCTAAGAGCGGCGAAAGTCTCCGTGGCGGAAAGAAGCCATACTAGGACGTGTATCCCGTCACTCGTCGTTCGCTTCTCTGCTCTCTCCTCTCACGCACGACTAAACATCTTTGAACTGTGGAAGGTTAGGCCGTGTTTACATCGGGGCTCGCGTTGCAGCAACCAGATACTCGACCACGCATCTCATTTTAATATATATATATATATATATATATATATATATATATATATATATATATATATATATTGGATAATATAGATATATATATCCAAATACATAAAATGCAAAAATCATATCTGTACAAATAACCAGAATATAAATATAAAAATAAACTTCAATGATTTTCAACTTTTTAAAAATTAAAGATATAATATGTACTAATGTCATCCGCTAACTCATAGAAAAAAAATCGGACATAATAAATTTCTCTATAATAAGAATTTTAATTAAGTAAAAAATATTTTCTTGTTTTTTAATAAAGTCAACTACTATTTAAATAAATAAGTTTCAATCTGCACAAAATTAAAATTAAACAAAAGTAATATTAAAAAAGCCAAATTATTTAACTGTCACTTCGAATCCTTAGTAATAACTCGCGTAAATAAAAAAAATATTCTTCTAATTATCATTCTACATTAGATTTAATTAGATAACCAATTGAATGTAGCTTAGTCATTTAATAAAAGAACAATAACACCTTAGATCCTCGTAAAACAGTAGATCCCTCCTCAATATTCCATCTAAATTTAAATTATCAGGTATGTGAATAAGCCTTGCCCGTTTTTTTTCAAATTTTGAGCCTTTATTGTGAAAAAATGGTTACAAATGAATTATTGAAAGTATTGGCCATCGCTAGCTACAACTTTTTCCCATCTTTCTGGCAACATACAAATCCCGTTGCGAAAAAATTCGACCGGTTTGGCCTCTATCCAGTCATCCACCCATTTTTTGGCTTCCTCGTAGGAATGGAAGTGCTGGTCAGCCAAGCCATGCATCATCGATCTGAAGAGATGGTAATCAGACAGAGCAACGTCTGGACTATACGGCGGGTGGGGTAGGACTTCCCATTTGAGCGTTTCTAAGTATGTTTTCACCGGCGGTGCAACATGTGGGCGAGCATTGTCATGTTGCAAAATAACTTTGTCGTGCCTGTCGGAGTATTGTGGCCGTTTTTCTCGCAGTGCGCGGCTCAAACGCATCAATTGTCGTCGATAGACCTCGCCTGTGATCCTTTCATTCGGTTTCAGAAGCTCATAGTAAACCACACCTAGCTGGTCCCACCATATACAGAGCATGAGCTTGGCGCCATGAATATTTGGCTTGGCCGTCGATGATGATGCATGGCCGGGTAGTCCCCATGATTTTCTTCGCTTCGGATTATCGTAACGTATCCACTTTTCATCGCCAGTCACGATACGATGCAGAAAACCCTTACTTTTATGTCGCTGAAGCAGCTGTTCGCAAGTGAAAAAACGCCGTTCGACGTCTCTCAGCTTCAGTTCGTACGGCACCCAATTTCCTTGCTTTTGGATCATTCCCATGGCTTTCAAACGCTTGGAAATGGTTGTTCGGTCAACTCCCAATGCTTCAGCAAGTAGTTCTTGCGTTTGACAAGAATCTTCATCAAGCAAAGTCGCCAATTCTCGATCTTCAAAGATTTGCGGCCGCCCGGAACGCTCCTTGTCTTACACGTCGAAATCACCGCTTTTGAAGCGTCGAAACCATCCGCGAACACTTGAATCATCGACACAACCTTCTCCATAAGCCTCCTGAAGCAATCGATGCGTCTCGGCAGCAGATTTCTTCAAATTGAACCAATAAAGTGAAACTTCCCGCAAATGACGTCGACTCGGCTCAAATTTCGACATTTTCACGATATCAAAAATTTATGATACGAAAAAATTTTAACTAATGTGTTAGTATGGAATTGTTGACATATGAATAAGCTTTGATTATGACATATGTAACCATTGAATACTCGCACAGTATTGGTGGCGCCATCTCTTACAAAAAACGGGAAAGACTTATTCACACTCCTAATATTTTCTTTTCAATATTCCTGATAGGTATCGGAAATCACAGAAATACATCGTCTCAAAAAACTAATTCAGAAGTTTTAATAGGCCTATGTTACCCTCAATTTTAAATGTTTAAAAATTAATTCATTTAAGTATTTAAATTCATAAAGTTTTCTCCAATAACATCAAATGAAAGAATCATTTCCAAGAGAAAAATTAACAAAAATTTTTAAATTGATCGTCTTTATAATTTTTATTTGCGCCACCTCGTCGCCATCATATTTCTGCGAGGATTTGTTCTCAACAGTGTCTCTGTTCGAACGCGATTTTTACGTAGTAATATTTACGAGCCATCTAATTCCCACGAAAATTTCTCATGCTACGAACAAATAAATTCAAATTTTTCATATTACCCAAATTTAATTTTGTTGAAATTAAAATTACTATTCACTATTCTAACACGTTTTTTAATTGAGAGCGGGTTCTGTCAAGCTGATCGTCCGGCAATACAAACAAATCTCAAAGCTCCCTTCAATAATACCAAAATTATTTAATTAATAGGAATATGATGAAAATTATATGAAAGGACCACAAAAAAATCAACAAAAAAATTTTTAATTTGTAATGAGGTCCAGAGAACTACATACGGCCCTGGCAACTTATCTTAGTAGTATGTGTTCTCGCTATAATATAAAAATGGTAACAAGACAAATTATACATCGTTGCCAATGTATTTCCCATCTTCCTCAGAAACACATAATATTATTTATGTATATTAATATTATTATTGCTTAAATAATATTATTTCAATTACTTATCTTTCAAATAAACAACAAAATATATAATTGTATATTAGCAAGCCTTGAAGGCGGCAGAGTCAATCTCGCTATACTTTGAATTTAAAATATCAAAAGGAAAAAAGTTCCAATACTTATTTATATTATATTTATTTATATTACACCGATTCTTACACATCACCTATTTTAACTATTTCACTCGCACATGTGTAAAATAGACCATAAACCTCAACTGTCTGCAAAATTAACATTATAGAATCTATGTTTTTGTATCAATTAATTCATATATTAATATTATTGATATAATAAATAAATGAAAGGAAAATTTATTATGTATGTATGAAACAATATATAATTTATAGATTTCTAAATTATTAATATTTATTTAATAGTCAATAATATTAAATACACGTTTAGAAATGATTTATAAATTCATAAATTTATGAAACTAGAACTATTCTAAAGTTATAAATAAATATTTTTTATTGTTCTAATTATTCACCGTATAAAAAGAAATAAAATGGGTAAAATACTAGCACAAAAGAAAAACTCAGATAAAGTAATTTTAGTGGAAGAAAATTTCTGCAGAATATATCTCCTTCAAGCTCGAACTATATGATGAGTACCTGTTCTTTCCCCATTGTCCTATATTCGCGAGTTCTCAACCTAACCGTTCCTTCTCTCGCGGATAAAACCTGACTGTATAGTACGTACTCTATACAAAATAAAATTACAAAATACTATTAAGAATTATTTTTATGCTAATTCAAATTACTATTTTTATAGTAACGAATTATGACTAAATGTGGAAAAAACTTATGCCATTGCTTCAGACAAAAGAAAAGAATAGAAAATATTAGATAAAGAAAATTTTATTGGTATATAATTATCCAAATTCCTTTGGTATATATCTTTTATCTTATTCCTACTGATTCTTCATTTAATCTTCTTTTCTTTTCTTCTGTTATTTTATTTCTTTAGGTTTTCTCAATGTTCTTTATATCTCTTTCTTTCTTTCTTTTTTCTCTTTATTTAACTCCTTTCCCTCCATTTTTTATCAGTTTTACTTTATATAGAATGATTATTGTTTTTTTCTAAATTCAATAAATTACCTTTCAAACAAATTGTATTAATTTTCTCTACAAAAGAAAAATCTCACCAAATTAAACAATTTCATCACACTTGAGCCAATATAATTTTTAGAATTCCAAACTATATACAACAACTTATCTAAGTGAATAATGGAAAACGAACAATAGAAAAAGGCTTAAAGAGCATTCTCTTTCCCTCAAAATCCTTCCAAAATTATTATTGTTATTATTATTAAATTATGTACCAATCGAAGAATTAAATTTGTTTAATAACGTAACAATCAACTCTAATACTTTAATTTCATTATCTCTAATTTCATTATTGATTTCATTATCTCTAATTTCATATTATTATTCTAGCTATCTTAAAAATTGATTGGCAGATATCATAATACTTTGTTCAATATTATTAAAATTATGCACACTATATTATTATAATTTTAATCAATACTGTTGGAAATGTATAAACCACTATTGAGTCTACAAGTAAGTTTCACGCATTAAATTAAAAGCATTGGGAATTTGTTCAAAAGTTGAAAACTGGGTGCCGTACGAATGGAAACCGCGAGACGTCGTATGGCGATTTTCATGTTCGAAATGTTGCTGTAACGGTATAAAAATAAATTATTTTTGCATTGCTTTTTCACTGATGATGAATAGTAGATTTAGTATAATAACTCTAATGCAAAAAATCGTATAAAAATTCTGTCAGGCCTCCCAAACGCCGCTGAAACGAAATATTCGCGTAAATAAGGTCATACTGTGCATAACCTGGGATCAAAAGGGTGTCGTATACTATGAATTGTTTCCGAATGATCAAACCATCAAAGAACTATTGCATCAAACCCAATTTATTTGTTCGAAGCAAGCATTTCCGGAAAAACGGCCAGAATATAAGACCAGGCATGAGTCCGTCATTTTTCATCACGATAACAGTCGGCCACATATTGTGTCTACGGTCAAAATATATTTTGAGCATAGTGAATGGGAAATTATACCGCAACCATCTTACAATTCGAACTTGGCACCATCTAACAATCATTTGTTTCGATCAATGCAGAATGCTTTTACGGGAATACGTTTCAGTTTAGTAGAGGGAATAAAAATTGGCTCGTATTTCGAGCCCATACTCTTGGGCTCGAAAAACGAGAAATTTTTTTGGTACGGAATTCATAAATTTCAAGAAAGATGGGAAAATTTAATAGTTTTCATTGGACAATACTTTGAATAAAGAATATGTAACCATATTTTGATAATAAAACCTCCCATTTTGGAAGAAAATGCTGAAAACTTACTTGTATACCCAATGGTACCAGCAAACTAACGACTGGACAATATGGTGTGATAGAAATGCATCTTAATTAAATTTATATTGTACTTATAATCATGCCTATCTATGTGTTACTTAATACAATTAAACGGTATATGTTTCATCATGCCACAAGCTACTGTATATCACGCCACTACATCAGCGTCATGTGTGTAGTATGCATCAGTCCTCTAGCAAGATCTCTCTCCAAGACGGCTAAGATAGCTGACACGACGTCGCGTATATTTAGGATTTGTTGTGATAACTTGTCGAGCCACCTTTGTATTTATTTAAATAATATTAAAATTTGTTCTTGTGAACGCTATGGAAGTATTTTCCCGGTGTGTGCAAATGGTGCTGATTTGTTTGTGAACTATAAATTCGCATCCTTTTGCGTGAGCTATGGTCGACAACAAAAAGGAGATCAAGAGAACAAGATAGGAGTCAACCAGCTGATCGTGCTTATTACTTATTAAAATCAAATAAGATAAAGTTTTTTATCATGAATTTTCCTATTACATATTTGATTATATTTTGAAATTTTCTTTTCTCATAATAATCTATTTTTCCTCCTATATTTTCCAACCTGTACCTAGTTTCTATTTATTTATTGTGATGTCTTTTTCAGTATTCTATTAGCCAATAAAGAATCAACAAGCATTTACCACCAAATAGGCAGGTCAAAAATTTCAAATAGTAAGATTGGATATTTGCCAACATAACTAGAGTACATTCCTAAATTTATATTTGCATCAGAACTGTATTCTCAATTGAAGATGTCAATTTCCCACCTCGTTATTTTCGACAAGTATTGATTTTATGCTTTAATTTGAAAATAACTGTGGTTGAGTCTTATCGAATACGTTGAAGTGCATGGAACTGCTCTTAGTGAAATAACGTATCATGAGTGGTTTCAATGCTCTAAGGGAGGTCAATTTTATGTTGAAGATCGATATGGCTGCGGAAGAGAAAATTTTTTCAAAGATTCCAAATTGGAGACATTATTTATTGAGGATTCGTACTAAACGCAAGAAGAATTATCAAAATCATTGAAAATTCTCGATAAGCGATTTCGAGACATCTCAAAGGTATGGAAATGATTCAGAAGCAAAGATTGTATGGCGGTTTTGTTCTTGTGAACAGCTGCTTGATTGGAAGAGTTTTTTTTGTTGCATTATAATCAGGGACAAAAAAATTGGTCTATTACGATAACCTCTAGTGCAAAAAATCATGGGGAATACCCGTACATTCTTGCACATCGACGCCCAGACCAAATATTTATGATGCCAAAATTATGCTCTAAATTTTTTGAGACCAGCTCGGTATGTTGTATTCTGATTTATTGAAATTGAGTAAAATCATCAGAAGGAATCGGTATCGAATGCAACTGATACGTTTGAACCAAGCATTGAAGGAGAAACGGCCACAGTACCAAGAGACGTGATAAATGATATAGTTTAAGAAATGATAAAGTTATCCTGCAACATTACAGTGTTCGGAAACGTCTCAAAATACGTTAAGACATACTTGGTAGTCACAAAATGCGAAATTTTATCTCAACCACCGTAATCTCCAGACGTTACTCCTTTTGACTACCATTTGTTCCAATCGATGGTACACGGTCTCGATAACCAGTATTTCCTCTTTTATCAAGAAGTCAAAGAATGGACCGATTCATGCATGACCTCAAAAGGCATATGGCTTTTTCGAAATGGTATATAACAATTTCCTAAAAGATGGAAAAAAGTAATGGCTAGTGTGGGGCAGTACTTTGAATCATAAAAACGTAATATATTAACAAATATAGCTACATACATATACATAAATACCTTACATAATAATCAAAATATTCCTCCTGATTCTCCTTATTCTTATTTTAATCACCTTTTCTATACTAATCCTAGGTATTATAGAATTGTTTATATTTTTTTCAGCGATAATCATTCTTTGGTGAGTGTATCCACATTCTTAATATTAATGTCAGGTAAAGGAAATGCTCATAAAGTTGAGCGAACTTGAGCTAAGTAGTTGCAGTACATATATATTTTATCATTAGATATAACAATTTTAAAATTAACAAATATAATATTATATTACTCACGCTTTCTTATACTATTCTTACCCTTAAACTTTTACCGTAGTAATAATCTAAATACTGAAAAAATTCACATCTAGCTCGTTTAATTTTACCATTGTTTTCATGGACTTATGGCATGGTGCATTGCCTTGGTGAAAAAGGATTTTTTTCTTCTACATGCGGGGCGGTTTTGCTGTGATCTCCTCCTTCAAACGTACCAACAAATCAATATAATCATCACTGTTGATCGATTTATCTTTTTCCAGGTAGCCAATGAAAATCACGCCATGTGTATTCCAAAAAACAGACGCCATGACTTTGCCAGCAAACTTCTGTGTTTTTAGGCACTTTGGATGGCTTTCACCAACCATGCGTCACTCAGATGATTGCCGATTTACCTCCAGACTTAAATGGTGTATCCATGCTTCATCCATGGTCACGTATCGACACAGACGTAGGATACCAACGTGGCACCCACTTGGAAGAGATCTTTTCTATGCTCAATTTTTCATGAAGGATTGTAAATACGTTCCAGATGATATCTATGTCATTTTTGCAATCTCCCGAACATTCACATTGCAATATTTCATTACGATTTTTAACACTTCACTCACATTTTCCGTTGTAATGGCTTCCAATGTCCTAACCGAACGTTTTGCATCGTGGAAAGAAGTTCGGATAATGTTTTTCAAGCCATTTCTGGGCTTCTACGGTGTTTTACCCATTAAAAAACAATGTTTTATCAACACACGAAACTAACTTTTGTCCATTTTTTAAACAAGTTACAAAGTGACTTTACTCTATCCACTATGACTCTGCTGTTTTTGGTCCGATCAACGTGAAATTTTTATACGTTTTATGTAAAGGTTCGTACTCTAGGTAAACGTGGCCAATTTGGTGCTACTAGCACAATCTCTCGGTTAGTCTCGGAACTAATTGAATGACGTGTTATATAATTATATATATATACAATATGTATACTTCTGTGTGATTATCGGTCGAGAGAGGTAGATGTAAGTCACGAACTTTGGCACAGTATATGGAATAATTTTACTTTTTTGTATCATTAGTAACATTGAGAAGCACAGGTACATCGGAAAAAAGAGAATATTCTATTTATGTCTTGGCTTATACCAAGCACTACATGTAAAATGATTATAATAAAGGTCTTAAATTAAATTGATTTTTATAGTGAACTACTGGTATTTTAATTGGCTATATAATTTTAGTAGATTTCCTGAAGAAGAACAATAGAGAAAAACTTACCACTAATTCGAATTGATAAAATAAAAATACACCATTTTGCGTTTTGAGCTTGACCCAGTACCAAGGATCTGGACGCAGCGAAAGTAGGAATCTTTGGAATGCTTGATTCACTTGAATCCCCGTCTCTCATACTACATTTGTAAAATCTCTTATCTGTTACTTTGCAATATTTGTAGTTAGGGTGACTGAACTTATATCTAATACACTTTCAAGCAGAGTACTATGTGTAGGAATGTCATATTTTGAACGGCATATTGTTCTTTTTTTATTATTCCGTAAAGTATATAAATGACACCTTCGCTTGGTACTTTCTCCCGGAAAATTTCGGCCATTCAATCTAGCAGGCGCACCATTTTTGTATATTAAGTTTGCAGTAGAAACATTGAATAATGATCTAATAATCTGCAACCTGAATGAAGTATTTTATAATAAGTATTATCATTAGTCAGGCAAAGATCAATAAGGTGAAAAAAGAGCTTCCTATACCATTTTATTGTTTTTCGCACTGATTCCGTTCTAGATAATTATCTGTCAATATTATCTATACAAAACATATATCGATGGTAATCTTGAACGCATGTTGGCTTTATAATGTCTTCTTTCGTTTTGTAATATTTTTTACCAGTTGCCCAAAATTGAAGTTTATGTATAGTAATCAACATGTGGGTAATGTATTTATCTCCTACTTTATTGCTACCCATATATGACTGTGAGTTACTTGCACTTCATCTTGTCCTATTGCCGCCTCCATATTCCATTGTCACGATCACGTAAGAAGTCAGCTAATACGGGAGATGTATATCAAATGCCTGTGTAAATTATATATTCCTTATAAAAATATGATTGCAAGAAGTGAGCAATAATATTCCCTGTAATACCCAAACCAAATTTTTGGTAATCAAACAAATAAACAAATAAACCCCAAATAAACCCAGTTTTACAGTCTCCATCATAAAAATCTTGATACTAAAACTGATTTCTTATAGAATAATTTCTTTGCAGAATAATCTCTCAAAAGATATTGAAAGTGCGTAAATAAAAAATAAAAAAACTGATTTCTATTTAACAGTATATATTGCTTGCATCGAAGCCTACTTTTCATAATGAAAGACTCTCATCCTTTCATCAATTCTCGAATAAGAGTGGCCGAAGACTTTATTTTGCAAATAGTCTTTTATTGACTTGATTTTCTATATAGGATGATTTGTAATTCCTTCATTATTATGAAACTGTAAAGTTTGTAGAATTTGAAGGTATCTATCGCGAAATATTATTTGAGAAAAAAATCGAAGAATTAAAATAAAGAATTTTTCGTCTGTCGTTTACTAGAATTCTATAACCTACGTCGTCGTCATTTAACAATAGGCTTATATCAGCTTTCTTATCCCCTGTTGATGTTCACTTAATTCACTTTTGATCGGGTTTTTTCGCGAATAATATACTACCGTAATCTTACATCGTAAATTTTCAACTGGAATAAAAATAAATATTTATGTTATATAAAATATTTTATTTTTATGTTACACGTCCATCGATACTTATTTCAATTTTAATAATATACTGACAGCTTAAAAACTGTTTTCTTTTGTCATTATCGTTAGAATTAAAAATTGTACTTATATCGACTGTTCTGAATTAAATTAATAAATATTTTTAACAGTTTTAGAGTCTGCATAATATCATATATTAGCTAAAATAACGGCAGTCAGAGTATCCTTGTTTATGATCACCCCCGTAGAATCTGAAATAAAACTTAATACTACAGCAAATTATATCAAAAAATTAAAAATAAAAATAAAAATAAAAATACAATGCTAAATAAAATAAAAAATCATAAAAGTACTATTCTATGTTAGTAAAGGACAACCTGAATGATCCCAGCACCTTAAATTTAGGATCATCTTCTTGTCCGACGTTTCGAACCGCTACGGTTCATCCTCAGGAACTTAACTAAATTGAAAATTTTAGTTTTAAAAAAAATTGAAAATCCAGCATGCTACTTTATATACCCCATGCCCACTCTAAATTTATTAGTATAGCATTTATACGACCCCCCTTTTTTTCTTTAACTTAAATGCGAAATAGAAATTGTATATTATTCTAGCATGCTACTTTATATACCCCATCCCCACTCTAAATTTATTAGTATAAAATTTATACGACTCCCCTTTTTTTCTTGAACTTGAATGCGAAATACAAATTTTGTATTAATAAGGAATGATAAGTATTGTCCAATTTACTAGACTCTAACATTAAATTTAGATTATTGGGATTTTTCAACATATAAATATTTTCAAGAGTTTCTGTTTTATATTTATTCTTAATACCATGTTCCTAAATATTTACATTTATAAAGTCGAAAGAATGTAACAAGTTTAAACTATGTTCTTTTAGCCCAGATGTACCATTTATGCTTCGTAAGCTATATTGATGTTCATATTTCTTTGTTTTAGGTACCATCCCGTTTGTCCAATATAATATTTGTCACAATATTTACAATTTATTTTATATACTACTCCTGTTTTCAAACATTTATCATCCTTATCTTTACAATTAATAAATAGCTTTATAATATTATTATTGTTTCTAAGGTAAACTTGAATCTTATGTTTTTTAAATACACTTCTAATTCTTTCGGATAATCCTCTTACATATGGCATTACCAAATTTTATTATTATTATCACTCTTTTCGATACTATGTTCTCTAGTGCTATTATAAATTTGATCCACTCTCTCTCTGCAATCATTTTATCCACAAAGTCTATTGAATAATCATTGTTAACGAATATCTCTTTAACTAATTAATATTTATCTTTTATAAAATCTCTTTGTGATAACTTGATTGCTCTGTCGATAACTTCCTTTACAATACCTATTTTGTTTCCGCATAGATGGTGTGAGTTAAAATTTAACAACCTATCTGACCATGTAGGTTTTGCGTACCAATTTAATTTTACTCTGGTATTACTAACTCTAATAATATTGACGTCCAAAAAATATAATTTATTATCTGATTCTAATTCCTTTGTATATTTAATTCTATCATAGATGGAATTAAAAACATCCACCTTCTCGTCCACACACCTTTCTGGCACAGTTGTGAAGATATCATCGACATATCTTTTATAGATAATTGGTTCAAAATTCAATTTATTTAATGTAATTTTTTTCTAATTTTTCCATTACCAAATTAGTAATCACCGGTGATAAAGATGATTCCATTGGACAGCCATATTTTTTTTCATAAAAATTATTTTGAAAAGAAAAAATTGTGTTATTGAAAACTAAATTTATTGCCTTTATAAATTCATCTTTTGCTAATTTTGTGTGTATGTTAATTTCTGACCATTTTTCTTCTATAATTTCTTTAAATAAATCTAATGGTATATTTGTAAATAAAGATACGACATCCAACGATCTTATAATTATTCGAAATATTAATATCTTTGACTGCTTCATAAAAACTCCAATTATCTATAACATAAGAGTTGATTTTTCCAATTATCTTAACTAATATATTTGATAAAAATTTTGCAGTATTATATGTTTGAAAATTAATTGATGATATTATTTTAGAGGTCACTTGCTCTTTGTGAATTTTGGTTTTAAATTTTGAAAAAAAATATTATCGTTAAAGTAGCAAAAATGCAATACATATAATTTCTATTATATGTATAATAAATAAAATATAAAAAATATAAACTTACATTTTACATTATATATATTATTTTTTGCTAAATATTCTTTTAATTCTAAATCAGCTTATTTTTTGAAATGACTCTCAAAAAATAAAAAATAATAGGTATGAATAAAAAAATTAGATATAATAACAATTGAACCAACCTCTTACTATGTGTTATTAACTTGCGAGTGGCGCATGTTACAAATATTGCGTCTACGCTTGCGCACGTAGCCTAAGTTCTGTCTACGCGTATGCTATCAAAGAAGAAATCCGTTTACTGAAATAAATAGAATTATACCTATAAAAAGTGCAACATATAAATTAAATTTTCTAATATAACGTTAATTTATGATAATGCATTAAATTAGATTTACAATAAATTTTTGCTCTTGATCAATGGTTGGGTTCAGCTATTAGAATTAATCAAATTGACATATTCAAAAATTACCTCGGTATATTGAAAATATTAACAATAGTACGATACAGATCGATACAATACGAGCTCTTTGATATGCACTTCCAAAATGTTCAAGAAGTGCGAGAATTTGTGGATGATCGGATCGCCTTGAAACCGCCACCGTTCTTTCGCCACGGTATCGCAATATTGCCAGAAAGATGAGAAAAAGAAGATATTTTGATTAAGCTAACCTGTATCCATTTTCCATCATAAATATCCTTTTTCCGTTAAAAAACGTCGGAAGCTAAATTCGCCTCGCAATAAAAGAAATGATAACATCATCACTGATGAATGGTGGAGTATCCTACTACCTCATAACAAGGAGTAATATATTTCATTCAGAAAGTATATAGATAGCTGTAACATACGTTTTGCATTTATAGATTTTTTACCAGCATCCTTAGAGAAACTTATATCTAAATAACATATCAATAGCAATAAAGAAATTTCAATTAGATAGATTCTCAAATGAAATAATTGATTTTTATAGATACATCTATTAAAGCTTACAGCTTATATCCTGCTCACTTTTACACTACTTCGGGATTAACATTTTTCATCAACTCTTAAAATAACGAAGATAGAATTAGAGCTTCTAACATATGTTGATGTGTTATTATTTGTTGAATCAGACATGAGAGGTCGACTAAGTCAGTGTTTCAATCATTATGCAAAGGCAAATAATCCATACATGGGATCATCATATGATAAAAAAAAATAAAGATACTTTTATATTATGATATTAATAATCTGTATAGATGGGCGATAGTATAGAATTCACCAATTGAAAAGTTTAAGTAGGTTAAATATGAATCAAATTATGACATTTTCAATACACCATCAGATTCTGATATAGGTTATATTTATGAAGTAGTTTTTGTCATTCCTGAGGAAATACATGACAAATATTGTGATCTACCTTTTTGTGCATAGCATCGTACACCACCTGATTCAAAACAGAAAACTTTTTGATTCCATTAAACAATAAAAAAGTTATATAATTCATTATCGTACCGTTACGGTAGTATGTCTCAAAAGCAAGTTTTGATGTAATTTTTTAAATTTAGCAGGTACATTAAATACATTATGATTTATCACATGTCAAAATTTCAGCCAATTTGACCGAACCAAAAGGAAGTTATAATAGTTTGAAATTTATATTTCAACACATAATTTTAAATTCGACTGAGGGATTTGAAAGTTTCTTCTGTATAGTAAAAAAACTGTTCGACACATTTGTTCGAAAAACTAATATATTATAATCTATGTGCATAACAACATATTTATGTAAAAAAATGAAAATCGACCGAACAGTTTTTTAATAAACTTGATCTAAGAAGTATAATTTTCACGATGTTCGACAAATTGCCCAGTGAGAGAATTAACTACGTGACAACGCCGAATAATGTATACAGCCATCAGGCAGTCTTTTTTTGCAGAAGGAACCTTTTTCGGTAAGATTTCGGTTGCTTGGGCTTTATGAGTGAAAAAAGCAGTTATGCAAAAAATCCATCATAAAGTTTAACTTAAATAAGGTTCAAAAGACGAAGAAAAGTTCCATTCTATTACATTTGAATTTATGTATATGCATGTATATGAGTATAAGTATATGCCGTGTTATGTGGTAGTAAGCTAGTGGAAGACAATTGAAAAATTGCTGAAGCCCTTTACCCCTAACACATCTACTATAATCTGTCATAAAAATTCATTGAGCATGACTGAGTGGGACGTACTACCTTAAGGGGGGGGGGGGGTTAAGGTATTTAAACTTTTTTTTTTGCCATTTTTATTAATTTTTTTAAATGAATGCTTTATATCTCAAAAATATTGTGTCGAAATTTCAAGTTAATCGGAGCAAAATTTACAAAGTTGTGAGTATTTAAACATTCGTTGCTCCAAGTAGGATTTTTACATATTCGTAATTTTGCTTGACAATAGTGCGGCGCGCTTACTTGGAGAGCGATTGTTTTGATTTATAAATCCTACATTCATTTCTTATTGAAAGCATCTTTTTGGACATTTCTTGCATATTTGAGCCATACAGTCAGTACATATGTACATCAGCTAGTCTAAAAGTTTAACTATGTTTAATTTCGTACTCGCTCGGTTTCTGGAAATTTTCAACGGTAAATTAATTCTTGCTGTTACTATATATATATATATATATATATATATATATATATATATATATATTTAGTAGCATTAAAAATGCCTCTAAAAAATTACTAGAGAAGATCGAAAAAAAGTCAGAAGATCTTATCTTATGAATAAAATAGAACCTCCTTATAAGCGTAGAAATGACGAAGTGGAAGCTAATAGTGCGTCGTCAAAAAAAATTAAAAATCGTCTCCCGGTAGAAATAGAAGAAAATGTCGAAAAAAATTATAGAATAATAGATTTTCTTTTTGTCTTTTCTACTATTTGAACTATCGAGCACGTACAAAAGAGAATGGGGGCATGTCTGCGTGAATTAGTAAAAAAAGCGTAGTTGATACAAAAACCATGTCAGGAAAAGTCGTAAAAAGAAAAAGCCTTTCTGGCAAAGGGAAGCTTAGTGCTAAAATCATAGATAAATTGACGGTTTACTATGGACTGGCTATTCGACGTAATCATGATTCAATTGATAAGATGAAAAATGCAATCTGGGTTACTTTATTATCACTACAGCTACACCGACGAAAAGCCACAGCACAACAAATGCCCAACTGGCATAGACTCTTGGTGCGAATGGTATGAAGCTGCACCTTCAGATGCTCTAAACTCTTTTAAATATAGCTATACAACTCTTCCTACTGAAGTTCTTAGATCTATTAGACTCATTTATGAGGACTTGAGTAAAGACGAACTGTTGTAGCGATGTCTTGGAGATTTCATGTAAAATAATAATGAGAGTCTAATCAGGTAATCCGGAAAATCTCTCCAAAGTCAGTGAGTGGCACCTCTACAATTGTTGAAATTACAGCTAATGTAGCTACATTTACTTTTAATAAAGGTTCTTTTGCTCTATTAGCCATTATGAAAAATATGCAAAACAGTACAGGGTCAAGTTCCCACGAATGGGCGCGACAATTTGAGGAGTTGCGAATAAATAGAGCAGAGGAACAAGCGTCACATGACAGTAAAGACGGAAGAGGTTTACGTAGACAAATACAAAAAGATGCTTTAGACCATGTAGATGAAAGCATTTTGCTATATGGACCTGGTTTTGACGATTCTATATGAACATGAAAGAATTATAAAGTTTTATTGTTAATTTTTTAGTTTACAAAACTTTTAAGCCGTTTCCTGGAAACTGCCATTTTTGAAGTCGGTGTAGATCCTCGCACAAAATCTACTGAACCGATCGATTTGAAATTTTGCACAGTACATCTTTACTAAATTCATCAGGTAACGCTGTCGGGTTGTTTGGTTATTTTTATTAATTCTTAATTTTACAGTAACAAATAACCCCATTTTTTTTAGCAAAAATCAGATTTTTGGCTTCTTAGGGCTACCAAAAATTCTAAAATTAAAAAGAAAACTCGAGAGCGTTATCTGTGGAAACAAGTCTTTTGAACAATGTACTTTAGTTTTTGCAATTCAGATGAATCTGTGGTACGTAATCGTGTACACCGCAAAACAACTTTTTCTCGAGAAGCCTCCGGAGATTCACTGTCATTCGCTTAATTTTCAATATTTTTCAATGAAAATTAGGAAAATATTGTTTAAATGATACATTATTATATACAAATTGATTTATATTATATAAAAATATATTATGCAAAAAATATTTTACATAGACTTTTGAATTTTTAACAGAAATCTTGGCAGAAACTTTATGTAAAACTAAATATTGAAAAGCGAAAGCATATAAAGAATAAGTTTGAAAAACTCTTTTATAAACTGCCAATTAATGCTCTTTCTGGAAAATGCATTAAACGAGAGAGATCTCACACTGATATACGATTAGTAAATAAATTCACTGGTTTTTACGGAGCAGAAGCATGCGTATATAATTATCATTGCTGTGCAATTTTCGATGAAAATTTAGTTTTCGCTAACCTAAAAAAATGAGTATTGCAATCAAAAAGACTATATACATTGGTCTTTTGATCCTCGATTTATGAAAAATATAAGTCTATTATTTTCAGTACTCTTACATGAAACATCAAGTAGGCGAAAAGTGTAAGCTTTTGTAAACTGACACTAACAGCTTGATATATGAATTGGGCGACATTAATTTATATCAAAGAATAAATGAAGACATTCATAGATTTCATACTGATATTCTACGCAAAAATAAAAAAGTTACTGGACTAATGAATGATGAATGTAATAGAAATATTGTGATGGAATTTATCGGCTTACGAAGTAAAATTTACAGTAGTTTAGTTTATGGAAAAACGATGATAAAAAGAGCTAAAGGAATAAAATCAAGCGCTGTATAAAAATCAAAAACATTTGAAGATTATCGAAGATGTCTAGTAGACCTGGTAATTATACAGCGAGAGTAGTTTGTCCATTTATAAAGTCCATTTGATGATAAAAGATATTTATTCCCTAATACTACAGACACATTACCTTAGGACCACTATAAAATCTTAGAAGAGCATCTTGAAGAAATCTTGGAAGTCTTAGAATGGGTAAGTTTAGTTAAAACTGAGAGAAGAGATGTATTCCATGAGGCAATGGAAGGGACAGAAATTATGGTGGAAAATCAGCTATATGAACAGTCGGAAGACGATGAGGAACTCATTCGAGAAATCGAAGAATTTGAAAATAGTCATTCTTTCTCCAAAGAAAAGAAGACTAATCTAATAAGGTGAGATTCTTAAATAATTTTCTCTTATAAAAAAAAATTAATTTATTACATTTGCTAGAACTAAGAAGAAAAAAATTTTTTCTTTAGAATGGATTTAGCCACTCTTAACAAAATTTTTGAAAACGAATTCTTGCCGAGGAAGAAATGTTCAGAATTGAAGAAAAATCATCAGTACATGGTGACCGCTCTTAAGCAAGATTCCACAAGATATGGCACCATAGTCGTTGCGGAGCTGGATGACAGCTTTCAAATATTTTTACCACAAAAGATATCATCTGTCATATTAAAAAATGAAGAATTTACCTTATTATCATAAATATTTCTACTGCTTTAGTAATAATAAAACACATAGTTTCATTTTTATTTGAATTCTATTCAAATAAAACTATAATTCTGAAAATACTTTTCATTATTTCTTTGTTCAAAACAAATTTATATATATATATATATATATATATATATATATATATATATATATATCTATATATATATATATATATAACTTAATTCAATAAATAAATATTATAATCATAATACAATGTCTTTTTATTTATTTTGAAACTAGTCACCTCATACTTATCTATACGTTTTACTTATATTATATAATGTATTCAATAAATTTTATTTATGCAACTATTATGCTCACTGTTGAATCCTAACCATTTAATATATACACGGTACCTCTCTTTTTAGAACTTTTTCTACTAGATAAATTTCAAGATATGTAGTTTTTTAAATTTCGGTTTCGTAAAAACAGAACGTAAAAACACAGTCTTATTCTATTAAACACGTCCATTCATGTGGATACCAAGGCGACCGTGGCAAGTCCTTAGGAAAAGAGCGCTGACAGACAGAAAGAGAGAAAAAGTATCTTGTTCTATCTCGTTCTAGCTCCCATGGACTCCACAGAAAGGACTATCAGCCACGCCGTACCGTCGTGAGCATGTTATATGCTAAGACTCCTATGCCCCCTCCTATCTTCTATAGCAGGTGGTATAGGGAAAGAGAAGGCTCTATACTTGTTTCTCTCTTCCTCTCCCTCTCTCTCTCTCTCCTTCTCTCTCTCTCTCTCTCTCTCTCTCTCTCTCTCTAACACGCAACAGATATAACACAAATAATTTTTAAGAAAATATTTTTATATTTAAGAACAAAGAGTTCCATTATTCTTCACAACGTTTAAAATAATTCTTACAAAATTTGAATAAATATGAAACATTAATATTAAGTAATTTATTTCATTGTTTTATACAAATACAAGTTTCTGAAGATAAAATAATCTCTTTATGTGTTATTAAAAAATCATTAACTTAACATTAATTACTTGATTTTAATCGATATATTTTCTAATATTAAGTAAATTTCTTATTAATTTTAATTTGAAATATTTGCTGAAGTTAAATGAATATTTTTTTAATTCATAAAATAGTTTTTTTTAAATTTACTCGAATTTTCTTAGTGATGCAATATTTGTTTGGTTCGTTTGTTTTGGGCATTCAATGTTTCTGTGATATATTTGTAGCAATGTCACAGCAACAACGCTGAATTATGAAACATTCTCAACAAATATCTCGCAGCGATATTAAAGGATTCACTACTCTTAGCCATTTCTTGTAAATATAATATTTAGTATGATACAGTGATTATTCTGCTATACTAAAACATTGATAATATTACTGCGTTATTGCTCTGTAATATACCATGATATCAATATTTCTACGATGTCGAAATATTATTCTAATATTTCTGTGATATATAATGCTATTACTATGTACAAATATGAGTAAGACTTTTTAATTAAAATTTCCTGGGTTCGAACTTCTTTTTAGTTAAAATTTCCTCGATTCGGACAAATGTTTTTATTTTTATGTTGCTAATACTGTGAGAGTTATTTGTGCTAAATTTCTCTCTTCGGTTTTTCTAATGTCAGAAATTATTCAACAAAGAAGTCGCATGAAATTTTGTACGCGAAATGAAATCGGCCATCGAAACGTTCAGAATGTTGTAGATGGCCTTTGTTGAGAAGTCAATATCAAGAGCAATTTTTTTTGATTGGCACAAATTTTTCAAAGAAGGTCGACCCCGCGTTGAATGTCAACCACATCAAAGATGACCAAGAACATCTACTGATCGGCTACACGTCGAAAAATTAAAGAATTGATATTAGATTAGAATAATATTAGAATAATAGAATAATAGAATAATAGAAAATTAGAATTAGATTTAGAATAATAAATAAAGATTTCAGAAGTTATAAATAAAGTTTTATTCATATTTTTACACAGTAGTATGTGGGGTTTGAACTTATATATTAGAATAATTACCCGTGTTCCTGAGGAGAGAGAGAGCGAGAGAGCATGGAGACGACGATTAGAAAACGCGCATAGCTTTCGCAATCTTCTATCACATGGCTCATCTTCTATCAAATTTGATAGTTTATATAGAGTAGACTCTCAGGAAATGATGAAGATGAGATGAAAGATCAAAAACAACATTTTACAAACATTTTTTAATTAAATAAAAATGTTAATACATTTCGAAAGAGTTCAAAATATATATAAGTGAAAATCTTAATTTTTCATAAATAAAAATAGAAACGACGCATTCAGTTCTCTCCTGCAATTTTAATCAAGCAAATGAAATCAAGTTGTCTGGTGAAGCTTCGTTGAATTAGGATTTCCATTTTTGCTTATGAAAAATTCGCATTTTCAGTTTTCTATAATTATAAACTGTTTCTAAAAATAATAGCATTTTTTCATATATCATATCATATCATAACATATCATATCATAACATATCATAACATATCATAACATATCATATCATAACGTATCATATCATAACATATCATACTTCATATCATATCATATCATATCATACTAATTTATAAAGCCAAAGCGTGTTTTTGTTTGTACACAATAACCGAAAAAACTACTGAAACGATTGTTCCGAAATTTGACGTAAATCGGTATTACCCTTTTTATTCTTCAGGTTAATCTGACACTGTTGTCATACTTTATGGATATTTTATTTTTGTAAATTTTATTTTTCTTCTCTCTCTCTCTCTCTCTCTCTCTCTCTCTCTCTCTGTCCTTCTTTGTCCTTCTCTTATCAAATGGTTCTATATGCCAAATCATACTGAATATAGTTTGTGACGACAAATTATATTTTTGTATTTATACATTATATTAACTTCAGAATTGTGAGATGAGACTATATTTTTTTTAGTTTAAACAAAAGACATCATGGCAAAATAGGGTTCTTCATCAATAATCTCGAAACTATATATGTATAAATAACATATATCATCAATTCTGCATAGAAAGACAATATCTATCGTCTGCTTAAAAAATATGCTATTCGCATACCAACATCTTGCTTGAATTTCAGTTGGCATTACTACGAAAAGATTTACGCTATTTAATTGAATAAACAGAAATATACGAAATATGTATATATATATATATATATATATATATATATATATATTGTATGTAAATTAAATATTGTACATATCAAATATTGCAACGGGGTGGGTTCGATTAGCAAAACTCACGTTTGAATATCGACGCGCGACCGCCCACGTACGGTCCGCGCGCAACCCACGTTGCTCCTTCTTCTTGCCGCCTGGGGAATAAGCGCTCGTCGGCGGTGGAGTCTTGGTTCGCCACGACGCGCCGGCCCAGTACAAAGATTGACTCGCAAATGCGCGAGTCTACTGACGTGTCTCGTGCGCAGTACTCTGGCAACAAGCACCACGTCCGCAGCAAGGCGGCTCCTTCCCCAAGGAGGTCCGCGGCCAGCTCAGATCGCACGGCGAGAGAACTTCGCCGTGCCCCCGGAGCTGGGTGGATCCTACGCGCGGGATTGACACAATGCGGGGAAAACAAGGAAGGTGGAGGAAGACCGCGAAGAAGAGCAAAGAAAACGGGAATGTGCTTTATAGTTACAACATGTATTTTTAGTGCGGCAGACTACACCGAATCACAAGTTAAGAGGCGCGTGCGCGACAACAATTTCGGAATCATCCAGACCGAAATACGCGTGCACACACACTCTCTCTCTCTCTCTCGCTCTCTCTCACACACACACACGTTAGCTGGCTATCGGGGCGTCCCGCAAGTGCGCTCTCGCGTGGACCAACCTTCTCGTACTTACAGCGGGGCGTCCCCCAGGAGTACGGACGTAGGCGCAGGGCGGTAAACACGAACACTCGCGCGCAGCAGACGGTAGCGATCCGCCTACACCGTCTGCGCAGACTCTACACGAACGCGTGCACGAGTGCGATGCGCTGGGACGCGCGGCAGGTGCTGGCTGTCTCGACGGGGGTTGAAAGGCCTCCTTCTCGATTCCGGTGACACCACCAGTCGTCGAACCGCGTGTAGATGGATTACTTTGCACGAGGCCGGGACGCACGCGATTCTCTTTCGCGTAATACGTGACTCACTGTACTTCGTGCCTCTCCGTGATGAATCTTCGCTCCCCCCTCTTCTCGCTCTTCTTGAGCGGCCGACCGCCGCGTCGAGGTCGCGCAGTTTACGTATATACACGTGTCGCTGCTCGCGAGGCGCATTTCGCATGCGTCCTCGTGACAATATACATATTTTAAATACGGTTTCTACTGAGAAATATTGCATTGACGTGTACAGACGATTGATTACCATATCCCATTGCCTCAAAACGATTTCTATAGACCGTTGTGCGTTCGGATGATAGAATGTGATGTCCATGTATCTCTGAGAGATGTCTACGGGGAATATTGTATTTTGTTGATAGAAAACGACGTCCAGATATGAGCAAATCAACTTCTATGGAAAGATTCGTGTTGGTAAGTAAAATACAATATCTAGGTCTTTTCGAACGACTTCTACGCGGAGTATTGTCTTTAGTCGTTAGGAAGTATGCTAGCTTTCTCGGGACGACTTCTAATCGGACTATTGTGTTTACTTGATAAGAATCAATGTTTAGGTATGTCGGGGAAACCTCTACGGGGAGTTTCGTGTTAGGATGATAGAATGCGATTTCCAGGTGTTATGGAATAACTTCTATTGGGAATTTCGTGTTCGAGCGGTAGAGACGATGTCCAGGTATGACGGGAGGATTTCTACAGGGAATATAATGTTTAATTGATAAGAAAAGAAGTTAAGGTATATCGGATGAACTTCTACGGAGAGTTTCGTATTCGTATGATAGAATGCGATTTCCAGATGATTTGGAACAACTTCTACGGGGACAATATCCAGGTATGTCAGTACGACTTCTATAAAGAGATTCGTATTCGATCATTAGAACACACACACTGCCAGCAAGAGTAGTCCCGGGATACCTGGATATTGTATTTTACTTCCTCAAGACAAAACTCTCTATAGCAGTCGTCCCAAAATATTTCTTATAGTCCGAACATTATACTCTCTGTAGAAGTCGTCTCTGAAATCTTTTTCTACCGCCCGAACTCAGAAGTGAAATTTTCCCCGTAGAAGTCTGTCATATGCATATATATATTGTATCAATGGTCGGCGAAATATTAGCGTTTTGAAGCGGACACTTCTTTGCAGCAGCTTTTTATACAGAAGCAACGATAGGTAAATTACGGTTAATTATTTATAGTAATATATATTTTATTATATAGAGTATAGTTTATTATATAGAGTACTTTTTACATAGATATTATTGAATCGTTTATGAAATCGATTAAATTATTATCTCGGGCGAAGCCGGGACGGTGGATGCTAGTATGTGTATATATATATATATATATATATATATATATATATATATATATTTATATATATATACTAGCATCCCCCGTCTCCGCTTCTCCCGAGATAATAATTTAACAGACTTCTTAAACAGATTAATGATATCTAAGTAAAAAGTAAAAAGTTCTCTGTATCGAAAAATTTGTATTACTGTAAATAATTTACTGTAATTTACCTATCGTCGTTTCGTATAAAATACTGCTTCAAAGTAGCGCCCACATCATCAAGCTGATATTTCGCCGACCATTTTATACAATATATACATATATATATATATATATATATATATATATATATATATAAATGCACATTACATACGTTTCTCGAATCAACATTTACGGAACAATTCTGGCGATCGGAAACTATCATGTTCTCTCTCTCTCGATATATATATATATATATATATATATATATATATATATATATGCATATTAAATACGGCTTTAATGGAAAAAACTGTACTTTCGAGTTCGAGCGGTAAAAAAAGACGTGCAAGTGTCTCGAGCCGACGTTTACAGAGAACATCATGTTGGGACTATAGGAAATGTCTCGGGACGACTGTTATAGAGAGTTTTGTGTTGGAGTGGTAGAATACAATGTCTAGGTATCCCGGGAGGACCCTTACTGGAAGTGTGTGTGTTCGAATGATAGAATACTAATCTCTTCATAGAAGTCGTAATGCATTGCACATTGTTCCCCACTAAGTATACATGACATTCCCAGTAGAAGTCGTTCTAAAACATCTGGAAATCGCATTCTATCATCCGAACACGAAACACCCCGTAGAAATTGCCCCGATATACCTAAACATCGTTTCCTACGAACGAAACACAATAGTCTCAGTTGAAGAAGAAATAAGTTTGTTTTAGATTCGAAAAAGAAGAACTACAATATTGATCAAACTAATGTAGTAGAAAATTTAATTTATATAAAGAAAAGTATAAATTCATATAGAAGTAGTAGAATCGCTGATGAAATTAATGGCCAAAATAAGTATATTAATTTTTATAATTATAAATTAACATTAAAATTTGAATTTAAAATTTCGATATTTTGTCATGACTTAAATAGGTTCAATAAATAATAGTTTTAAGGAGGTTGTACTTGTTGACGTATCCAAGAGGGCTCCAATAGAAATTAACTTCAATTTGTTTGCTTAAATAATTAATAATTCACAAATGTATATTAGTAAAAAACCAAAACACAATTTATATTGGATACCACTTCTAACAATTTATATTGAAATTTACATTTTTGGTAATACGAAATGGTATATGTAGATATATGTTAATTTAAATAATTTTAATTATGTTTTTAAATTAATTTTTTTAAATAAAAATCGATAAGACCACAACTCTACATATATACTGAAAACCCCTTACAATATTAAAATAATTTGATTTATGTTTGACAATTCAATAGCAAGGGCAGAATCTGAAAATTGTAGACTTTGAACCCTTTTCAAAAATTATTTGGTTATTTTGATGCTTTTATTTGAACATTCAGTATAATTCATGTTTCAAAATAATTATACAATTTTCTTCTTGCATAGAAAAAAATAGAATAAATATCAAATCGAAAAAATATCATCGAAAAAATATCAAATTATTCTTATAATTTGTTTTCACAAATTATTTTTAGTATTATTTTTAGTGTGATTTGACATACAACCATCATATAAAAGAAGACAGAGAAAGAGAGAGAGAAAGAAAGAGAGAGAGAGAGAGAGAGAAAGCATTTTTCATTTTTCACGTGAGAAAAATTCAAAAATATACAAAAATCAAAAGATATCCATAAGGTGTGAGCGTAGTGTCAGATTGACCTGAAGAGCAAAAAAGGCAATACGGACTGACGTCACACCTTCTTTAGGATACGAATCCCAAAGTTGGATATGAACATTCACTTGAGCTGGCCTGGTATTAATACTTTACGCCGACTACATTGAGTTGATATTCGTGATTCAAGACGCCACCTAGTGGCCGCTGGTGAAACTGACCACTAAAACTGTTAACTTAATTTATTGTTAAAAGTAAAGTGATTTTCAAGAAAAAACATAGCCTATGTCCGTGCCAAGATAATATAGAATCTATATGTCAAATTTCAGAACAATCGGTTCAGTAGTTTTTTCGGTTATCGCGTACAAACGAAAACACGCTTTGTCTTTATAAATTAGTATGATATGATATGATATGATATGATATGATATGATATGATATGATATGATATATTACAACAATTTTCCTGATTCGGCCTGGCCACAACCGTGTAAGTAAGGTTGTGAGATTAATTCCTTGCCTTAATAGCAAGGCGCTTACGTGTCGGGGTCTAAACCCATTTTCCCTTTGAGTCCCGTCAAGTACACTCTCAAATGGCTTCGGCTATTTATAAAGGTATTAGGAGAGTTCGAGGGTGTGTAGCCATAGAATACGCCGCCTACTTCAGGTAAACAAAGTTTATTACTATCTGGTCGGTTGCCTACACATTCGGTAGCCTTTACATACGGTAGCCAATGTGTCAAATAGCCTATAAGTTCGGTAGCTTATACATCAGGTAGTCCTCTTATAATATATGTTTTCATGCCTCATCGTCGGACTCGAGTCTCGCGTACCATTCGTTCTTTCCACTTAAACCTACGCCCTTATATCTTACTTAAAGCTCATAAAAAGAGGTAAAGATGGGAGTCTCTGCGGGCGGTATCCAGCGGTATCACCCCGCTCACGACCGTGAAAACGCGACCGAGACCGCAATCGACCGTGCCACATCAGCCCCTAGCGCTAAGAAACTGTCCAGGCAGCGCTCTGGTCCAGCCCCGTGTGATTTGCCCGTCGCACTTACTCATGTCGTCCAGTCCTGGTAACTCCACGATTCCGCGCCTCCTTCCGATGTTATTCACTATTTTAACCATATATAAGGTTGTCACATATCTCCCATCCGCCTTTTTGTCTTATGAATTTCTTGGCTATGTACAAAGCGCTAGAGAGCTCGTATCTGGCAATACTATACATCATTTGAAAGGTCATGACATAACGTACAAAACGACGCTATGCATGATTAGTTTGGATATAGCGTTCAAAAGTTATAGTCATATAAACATGGAATTCACTAACGCCGAAATTCGCGCGATTTTAAAGAACTCGTACCATTTTTGAAGCGGATGGTGACTGTCGACGAAAAATGTATCACATCTGACAATATCAAGCGAAAACGGTCGTAGTCCAAGGCCGGTGGACCGTTCCAAAGAGTGGCCAAGCCGGGATTGACGGCCGCGAAGGTTTTGCTGTGTGTTTCGAAGGATGGGAAGGGAATCATCCACTATGAGCTACTCCGATATGGCCAGACGCTTAGTTCTACCATCTACTGTGAACAACAGGACCGCTTGAAGCAGGCTGTCAACCAGAAGCGTCCACAATTGGCCAACAGGAAGGGTGTAGTGTTCCACCAGGACGACGTCAGACCACACACTTCGTCGATGACTCGTCGGAAGCTGTAGGAGTTCGGATAGGAGGTTTTATCGCATCCACCATATAGCCCAGACGTAGCGCCAAGTGATTACCACCTGTTCCTGTCCATGTCAAACGCCCTTGGTGTTGTAAAGTTGGACTCAAAAGAGGCATGGGAAAAGTGAATGTCCGAGATCTTCGCAAATAAGGAGAGGAGTTTCTACGAGAGGGGTATTATGAAGTTGCCCGTCTAAATGGAAACAGATTATCGAACAAAATGGCGCATATTTCAAGTAAATCCGACCACTGTAACACTTTTTATAAAGCATTGAATGAAGAGCAAAAAAGCAGAAAGGAGATATTTGACAACCTAATATTTACCGGTATCTCAGGACAGAGTTTTAGGTCGCGGTGAATATACTCAGGTCACCCGTCAAAATAGAAGACAGTGACATTTATAAATTTACAATGTTACAGCTTTTGCTTCTGTATATTATTCTGGATACATTGTTATGAATTGATATCCTCGATTTCATTAACCAACAACAGTTTTTCATTATAGAATAGGAGAAAACTCAGCAATTACTCAAAAAATCATTACGTGAATTATAATATATTTATTTCACTTGTTTTATTTTATAGAATACATGCTCAACTAGCTTATATGTGGTTATATTCTGCTTATAGTTTGGATGATGTAGCCAGACAATTATAATTATATATAAGGAAATTGAAACGGGCCCAGTGGCCCGTAAGCACGAAAGACTACGAATCTTCCACAAATCTTTTGTCCTGCATGTACAACAAAATGGCGGACTCGGGATTATACAAAAAACGGCACTCTACGGGATTCCGTTAACCGAGCCGGTCGAATCACGAAAGCCTATTTACGGTAGCCACGCCCGTTCTTTTTCAGGAGAACGGAACGATAGCCAAATAATGCAGTCAGTCGTACTCACCCTTTTTCTATACGAAGTTCGGCCCATGGCAAGGGCGCTCCTCTTTTCGAACGTCTATACTGCTAGGCAATTGAGTGCAAAAGGGAACAAGCTCGCTTGTTTTCTTGAACATAACGCCTTTTCGGTGGCTCGTGAGCCCCTCTCCCTCTTCGCCGACCATATCCTACCTAAAGATATCGCTGCCGCAGCGACAACAACCCGACAACGCGTGGCGTACATGATCGCCGTAGCTCTATGCAATCTCTTCATCTTCGAGTTCGGCGCCTGCTGTTTATGCCTCGACTATAGCTCTTCTTCTCTCTGCTTTGCTCTCCTTTTTCGCAGGCTTACACTTAGCGCTTCGTTTCGATGCTTTTCGCAGAAATTCGTTGTCATCTGTGCTCTGCTTCTCAATTCTTGTAGAATAATATTTGAGCATTTATTATATGATATTATAAATTTTATTTTAACGGTCGAGACTCGAGGCCTTGGCGCTTCTGAGGCTTATTTCGTACTATATTATTAACGTATATGTTTTGCCACGTTGAAATATATATATATAATATAATGTATAATATATATAGTTTGTAGTTCATTGGTAAAAAACGCTATTTTGCCATCGTTTCTTTTATTCAAACTAAAAAACAGCTTATGTCACTATTGAAATTAATATAACGTATAAAAACAAAAACATAATTTGTGGCGACAATTATGTTCAATATGATTTGCCATACACAAGTATTTTATAAGAAAGAAAAAGAGAGAGAAAGAGATTTTCCCACATAAGAGAAAATAAAATTTAGAGAAATCAGAAAATAACCTGAAGAACAAAAAGGATAATATCGACTAACATCACACCTTCTTGAAGATATGAATTGCAAAGTTGGATATGACCATTCAATTCAGCTGGCCTGGTATTAATAGTTTCAGCGGACTACTTGATATTCGTGATTCAAGACGCCACCTACTGGCCACTGATGATCCTGACTGCTAAGACCGTGAAATTAACTTAATAATGAAAGTAAAATTATTTTTCAATAAAAAACATAGCCTATATTTTCCCGAAGATACTATACAATCTATATGTCAAATTACAGAGTAATCGGTTCAGTAGTTGTTTTGTTTATCGTGTACAAACAAAAACACGCTTTGTCTTTAAAAATTATGATGATTATGATATGATATCATTATGATATGATATGATTATGATATGATTATGATATGATATGATTATGATATGATTATGATATGGTATGATTATGATATGATATGATTATGATATGATATGATTATGATATGATATGATATGATATAATTCATCTGTTATATTATATATTCAATCTGTTCATATAAGAAATAACCTGATATTTTAGGTATTTTTTCAATATATTTACTTTCTATTAATAAAAGTAACTGCTTATATATAATAATAGATAAAAAATGATATATTTTTTCCAGGGTTTGGTTTAGTTATTCTAAATAAATTGCAATTGCAAAGAATACAATACAAGACAATTAAACAATTTGCATTAAGATTATTATTTTATTGGCTATTTAATATTGATTAATAACTATAAAGTTCATAACGATTTACTTAAATTTTTTATACTTTATTGCATTTAAATGTTCATAATTTTAACAGATGTGATAATGTAATTATCTATATAAATTTGAATATTTCTCAACATTTGAGTATGGAGTATTTCTCGAAATGATTTGAGAACGTTATTCTTTTGCACTGTGGAAACTTTAATCATGACTTGTCATATACTTCTCATATCTTACTAATCGTAAGATTTAGTAATGCGCGATTATATAAATTGAACAAAATGTCAATAGTGTAAAGATAGAAAAAGCATTTTCCCGTTCTATTTGATATTTTATTTCTATTGGATTTTTTTTTAATTTTTCTGTACAACTTCGAAAATTAAAAATTAGTATCAGACTCAAGTAGGTATATTTATTTCATTCGTTCATGCATTTGAATAGTCAATAATTATCGAGCGTGTATCAAAGAGAACGGTAGCGCGCTAAAGGCACACTGGACAAAAAAAGATAGCATTACTTGAGTAACTTTCGTAAAATTTTTCTCGAACTCGCAACATTAGCGTTACGGAGGACTCACGTAGTTTTAATTCAGTTTTCTGCAATAGGAAGAAGCGTTGTTTTGACAGTTACTTAATCTGTTATATTTATATATTTAAAGGTGAATTATGATTTCTGTTTAGGATATTATATACCAAGAATAATAAAATATTTTATATATAAATGACGCTATTTAATTACTAGCTCTCTTTCATATTATTACTATATTTCATTTATTTGTATAGTTTTAGATATATATATAGATATTTCCAGCGTCCCGCCGGAACTATCCGGGAATATTACTTCGGCGGGGCTGTTAGTTAGCCTGTACGACTCCTCTTCTTATGACACTATCCTACGTCCCCCATCCACACAGGTGATCAGGGGTTCGGTGTTCGTCCTCTGTATCTTAAAATAGGATCAGTTGGCCTGGTTCATCCTGGGCCATTCGCCTAGTTCTATCGGCATATCTAAGTTTGGTCATCACCTCTTTTGCGAAACTGGCTACTGCCTTCCAGTTTTCAGAAGATTCCAGCATTATTGATAAGATGCTCTCTGGTCTTATTGGCTTATTGATGATGTTCATCAAGTGCTCACGTTGTGTTCTAAAACGAGGGCAGCTCACTAATATATGCTCGGCATCCTCGACCGAAGTCGGACAGATGGGGCAGAGATCATTATTATCCAGGTGAAAGCGGTGGAAATAGGACCTAAAACAAGCATGTCCAGTCAACAACTGAGTTAGGTGGAAATCTAATTCCCCGTGTTTCCTGTTGATCCATCTGTGTATGTCTGGAAGGATACGATAAGTCCATCGGCCTTTGCTAGAATCGGTCCATCGTTTTTGCCATATTTCTATAGAACGATGACGTTTCACATTTTTAGCAGCTTATAGGGAATCCACTGCGGCCTTACATATGTTATGCAGCCTAGCCAGTTCATCTGCAGCTAAATCGAAAGGAAGAATTCCGGCAAGTACCTCAGCTGCGTCGGTGGATACCGTTCTGTAACCACTAATAATACGTATACAGGAGCGACGACGGGTCGCAATGGCCAACTCACAATACGATTTAATTCCGCATGCATGATGCCAGATTGGTGCTGCATACATGCTGACAGAATTAACAACATAAGCTAATAGTTCCCTCTGGGGTGGACGTGGGCCACCAATGTTAGGCATGAGCCGACACAAGGCAGCTGAAACTCGTTGCGCTTTTTCGCCAGATATCTTTAAATGTTCTTTAAAATTTAACCTGGCATCAAGTTGGACACCCAAGTATCGTAAGGATGGCGCAAAACTAATGCGGCAGCTACCAACTTTAAGAGTAATACTATCTACCTTCTTACGACTGCTGACAAGAACTACTTCTGTCTTGTGCTCCGCTAATTGTAGACCAGCCGCCTTAATCCATCTACTGATGTTGCTCATTGCCTCATTGGCATTTTCAGTAAGTTCATCAAGGGTCTTAGCCATCACTAACGATATCGTCGGCGTACCCTACTGTTATTGAACCAGGCGGTTGTGGAATCCTCAACACGCCATCATACATAATATTCCACAATATAGGTCCCATAACTGAGCCCTGGGGGACTCCCGCAGTAACCTTATGCGATACAGTGCCTTTATCCGTTCGGTATAATATTATCCTATTCTCAAAGTAGCTGGCCACGACATTCTGTAAATAACCAGGTACTCCAAACTCTTTAAGAGAACTCATAATAGAAGACCAGCGCGCTGAATTAAAGGCATTCTTGACATCTAGAGCGACAATGGCACAATACTGTTTAGTGCCACCTTTCCATCTCTTACCACTGATTGCATTTCTTGCGGTACACACTACCAGTTTAATGGCATCGACTGTTGATTTTGATTTCCGAAATCCAAAGTGGCGTGAGGATAAGCCGTGCAATCCTTCAGTGAATGCTTCCAGTCGGCTACATATTATTTTTTCAAATATTTTACCTACCGTGTCGAGCATACACAATGGCCTGTATGATGAAGGATCATCAAGTGGCTTATTGCCCTTAGGTAACAGGACTAACATTTGAGTTTTCCAGCAATCAGGAAAAATACCCTCAAGAAGACAAGCATTATATACTTTTAGAAATATAGCTGGCTTCTTCTGTATCGCCAAATTAACTGCCGCATTAGGGATACCATCAGGTCCAGGGGCAGCATTGTCTCTAGTCTTAGCGTAAGCATTATGTAGCTCCATTTCTGTTATAGGAGGTATATCGTCCGAGTGTTGCGTGCGCAGTACAGTCCCATGGATGTCATTGGGAAAGAGAGCGGAAACAATCTTATCAATCAATACCGTGCTAGTGGGTTGTATTGGTGCCCTACTCAATCGTGCCATGACTGTTTTGTATGGTCGTCCCCATAAGTTATTGTTGGCCTCTGCACACAGTTCAAGCCAGCATCGACGCTTGCTTGCCTTAATGGCCTTGACAAGCGCTCTCTGTGCTTCTTTAAATAAACTATTAAACGTATCACGATGGGTGCGGGCTCTTTGGGCAAGTCTACGTGCGCAATGACATTGTTTGCGCAATTCTGCAATTTCATTTGTCCACCAGTAGACAGATTGACGATGTTTAAATCCGCTCTTAGTCCTAGTCATCGATGCATCACATGCTTCAGAGATATGCTTCATGAGTGCATTTGCCAGATGGCCTGGTGCACCATATTCTAAATGCTCTTCTGATATTATAGTGGCGATCACTTCACAGTCTAGCGATCTGATGTTCCATTTCCGTGTGGGCATCCACTCATTGAACTTGTTCTTTACTTTCTTCTCTGCAATCTCATACAAGATCGCCCTGTGATCACTGTGGGTGTAAAGGTCGCTTACTCTCCAATTAAGGATCCGCTGAATCAAGTCATCACTGGCGAATGTTACATCAATGACTGATTGTTTATCACCCCTAATGAAAGTGGATTCAGATCCCTTATTAACCACGTGGAGTTGAAGAGAATTAAGGCCATCAAGCAGCATACTACCTCTGTTATTTGTTGAAGCGCTTCCCCAGGCTGTGGACCACGCGTTAAAATCGCCACCGATTAATAATGGTTTCTTGTCCATGGCTTCATCAACTAATTTAGCTACGAGGATTTCAAATTGCTTGTCCGTCAAGCTTGGAGAAGCATATATTTCTTGTATTTTAGCCCAGGATATTAATTCGCTCCGATGACTCGACTGCTTTAGTACCTGCCTATTTTGACCAATCCAGAGGGCAGCTCTATTGCTTGTGTCACTTATCCAGCGCTGTGGTCTGACCCTGTCACAATATGGTTCGGAGATTACAGAAATGTCTATTCTTAGCTCCTTTATTGTCTGTTTCAGCAGGTCATGAGCTGCTACGCAATGGTTGGTATTCAGTTGGAGTATTCTCATGTTTTATGTCTGTTTAAAAACTCCACGATAATCGGGCACTTATAGCTCTATGCTGGATGGTTAATCTCCTTTTTTCCTTCGCATTTACAGAGTAAACAACAGGGCCCGTTTACACACAGCTTGGATAGATGGTCTTTTCCACCGCAGTGCCTGCAAAGTTTAGTTCTGTCAGGGCCCGAGCACACGGACGCTAAATGGCCAATCTGCCAACACCTGAAGCAGCGCTTTATTTCTGTTTTTTTTCGAACTCTGCAGCTGACCCATCCGATTCGAACATGCCCTGCACGTAGTAGCTCAGCTGCGTGACTATATGGTACAGACATCACCGCCGTCTGAGTACCCCCATAAGCTTGCCGCAAGGAACGAGCAATTAGTAGGTTAGTCTCCTTTAGCTCGAGGTGTGTTCTCAGAGCCTCTAATACTTCATCCTTTGAAGTGACCTCATCTATATCTTTAATCTCCAATGTAATGAGATTAGTCAGGACCGAAGTGGATGCGCTATGGCGAACCTTAGATTCAACAATGCGTGCCAACATATGTGCATCTTTGGCTGTCCGTTCCAACTGAAGTACAAGGGCATCGCTTGCATTTCTGCGTATCCTGTTAACCTCATTCTTGACATGAGATAACTCTGGGTCATTCTTTATTTGACGCAGTACCTCCGCGTATGTAACTCCTTCATTGGCCTTAATCAAAATGGAGTTAGGCCTATTTCGTCCATTAAGCCTGCGTGTACTAGATAATTCTTTATCTTTGCCTTTGGGCTTCTTACGCTTGATGGTCTGCCATTGATTTTCTTTGGCTTCAGACTTGCCTGTAGGTACTCCGACCGACTCTAGTTGTCTCCTAGAGCCCAATGATGGTTCTTTCGTCCTTTTGCCACCTATGGTTTTAGGAGTGGAAACCATCGCTTCTGCTGCGCTTCGTTTGGTGTCAGAGCGTAGACTCGGCGTAGTCTGAGTCACCACTTCATGTGTACCAGGACGTTGATACTGTAATAGATTATCCTCTGCCATACTAATGCATTTATATGAGGCATTAATGGAACGCGCAAGATCCTTAATGGTCTTGTGCACGTTATGCCTATCTTTAACAAAGTCCAACAATTGGCTGATCTTCTCACTAAGTCGCTCCAGGTGATTGTTTCTGCGCGTGATGGAGATTTCTCGATCCGTCGTTTCTTGATCCATCATGACATCTCCTTTAGTACCCAGTGTACTATCTATGATTATGTTTGATTTGCCCTCCCCAGAATCCGAGGGGCTACCACCGACCATAGAGGCTTGCACTCTATCGGAATCGGTGAGGATATTGACCGGTCTTGCCGGAGTTACTCCCTGGGGTATATCCTAGTTTATACCAAACATTAGTCATAATTGGCCTTAAGTTCGGGTGGCCCTCCCTATTAGCTTTTTCTGTCCGCCCTGAGTATTTTATTTCCTCAGTGCCCTCTACAAATTGTTGCGAGCCATCCCCTATCCGCAACCTGGGGAGGCGCCAGCTGGGAGAAAGCAACAAAACTCCACACTGGTGTGTGTGTGTGTATGTGTGTCTGTGTGTCTGTGTGTCTGTGTGTCTGTGTGAGTGTGTGTGTGAGTGTGTGTGTGAGTGTGTGTGTATTATTTTTTCCCTATAATGTTATTAAATATATAAGATCATTTATAAATTGTTTTAAAGTTAAAAGTCAAAATTTATATTTATATTAGGTTAGGTATTATATATTACTGTGAGCAGTACTGAGAAAACTACGCTACTCCTGACTTTGATTTTACGTAACGACCAGTTATCTTTTAGATTACAGTAAAGTTTCTTTTCGCTCGGTGCCAGGATACCAAAAGTATACAGTGCATATTCTACAATGTTTCGAATATATTGTTCTGCAACACATTAAAAAATATATATTATATAAGGAAATGAAAAAACAAATCATTGAAACAGTAAGATGCCGTGGTCGTGATGAAAGAAAATATAATAATCATGTAAATACTATAAATAGGGGTATCCAAAAATGTATTAAAAATTTATCTTATTTTGATATAGAAAAACTACATAAATACGAGGGTGGATTGATAAATTTCCGGCCTTACCAAGAAAAACAACGTTTTTAAGAATTTTTTTTATTTCTCAACATAATCTCCTCCAAGGCTGATACATTTCTCATAGCAGTGTTCTAGTCTAGTAATATCATCTCTATAGACTGATTCGTCAAGCTCCTTAAGAGTGCTCCATACTTCTGACGGAAGTTAAAATCGATTGAAACGCCCGATTTTTAATATACTGTGGATGTTTACGGAACTCGAAGTGTACGAAAAATCCTGTTCTGTTTTATCGATTGTTCCAGTTTTAATCAGGGCCGTAGTAGCCCAAGTTAAATATGTAAATTATAAATGATCCATACAAAATTTATACTTTATAATATTCTTATGAAATAAGTTGTCACAAGAAGTTAATAATATATATATATAGTAACTTCATATTGAGTTTATATCAAAACTTGTTTACCAATGATTTACACAATTTTATACGAAACTTTGGTTTATGGAATGTTACAAAAAGAATGATAAAAAAATAAAATGAGATTAATTATTTCATTAATGAATAGAATGGGATCTCTTAATTATGAATATTGAAATAAATATAAAGATAACAACGAATAATATTTCCAAATTAATTTTTTTTTTCGAAAATTTAGATATACATAATTGTCTGTTTAAGGTAAACAATTGTAAAATTAATTAATATACTTAATTTTTAGAATGATAAATTCCAATACACAATAGACTTTATTATTTTATAATTCTTTCAAGCTGTTAGTTTATGTATTGTATTAAATTATTTTTTATTAAACAAATAACATAATAAATTATTATTCTATAAATATTAATTTCTTGCAGTATAGTAATTAAAACTTGTATATGAAATAAAATTATTATTTACTAGACAGAAATAAAAGGACCTAGTTTATACCTTTTTCTTAATTTTACTATAACAATGTTGAAATTTTTCATTCGAAGATTTGTCTATTGTATAACCATAATAGTTCAATTATTTTTAGTTCGTAGTGACTAGATTTTAGCCTACTCAAAATTATTAGATGTCTACGAGTGATCTATAACGCTAATTTTCGATTCTGTTCTGAAAGTTTTGAAAGTATTTTTTCAGATTTTGTTGGTCATTCTTTGATTTGTTTCTAATTTTTTAGTATTCCTGGGAAATTCTACTTTTAATCTATTCTTGCGCAATAAATTAGAAATTATAACTCCTTTTTTCTACACTTAAATTTGGAATTATTTTTTAGTATCAGGATTGTAGTCTAAGGAGTTTTTCTTCTTCATTTTATAGAAAACCAAGTTGACATTCTTTACACGTATAATTTTTAGATATAAAGAAATTCAATCTTTTCATTTTATTGGCTTTATGTATAAAATATTAGTTTTGTTATTGCAATGCTATAATATGTAAGTAGTAAATAAAAATATTAAATTTTTATAGTTTTGCGTATTATCTAAATAAATTTGAATATGTCAAGATTGCCGTGCACTTTTTTATTTACAATTACATTTTCATTGTATTATAAATCTGTATTTATAATCTACAATTGGAATAGTAATCTATAATTTGACAGAACCGTACTTGTTTCTATCGGGTAAAGAATATAATAATACTAATTATATGGAACATTATGGCACTCTAGACTATTCTTAATATAAAATTATGTAATTTAAAAAAATAATTAAATCATTATTTGATATTTATCTAAAATAGATTAGTTTATTTATTGTATTAATTTATTTTTAAATTACTTATTCTAAATAAGCGTATTTTGGAAAATAATAAATTAATAAAAATAATATAATATTTGAAAACAAATTTCAATTGTTTTAATCGATCTATATTACAAAATTTACAAAATAAATTCGATTCAAGATTGTGTCATTTGTCTGATGCAGTATTCCAAATATATATATATATATAAGTTCTTATATAAAATCCCTTCTGAATTTTGCAACATAATATGATATAATGTTATCTGAAATTGAATCGATCCTTTTAGCGGGGACACCTGCAGATTACCTAAACTTAGTCGGATGTTTTTGCTCATTGGAGCATAATTTGTTTATTTTTTATATTTTAATATTTTTTATATTTAATATTTTCTGGGCATAGTTTTATGTTTTAACTTTTAGTTAAATTTTTCTATGTTATTTCTTTTTTACCGTTTAATTAAATTTGTTAACCATTTTTTTAAAAATAGGTTTTTAACATTTTTTAAATTTATTTATGCTTAATTTTTTTTTTTTTTAATTATAGGTTAAATAAAATATTTGGATTTATATTTTAAGAGTCGTAGTTGATTTTTCGTTATCATTTTTTCTTACTTAGTTTTTACAATAAATATTGCAATTCAAAATTCAACCTGCAACAGTAAGAATGACCAAAAATTTAATTACAATACGAAAATGATACAATAACTATAAAGAATAAAAATACTACGTTTAAAAACCAATTTGTATATTTCATTTATTTAATATTAAATATGATATAGAACATTTTATAAAAATATACATTCACTAGCAAGTTTAAGTTCTACGTGGCTTGGTGATAAAATCACAGCGTAGCCCCCATCTGTATTACGAAAATAGGACTTTTTTCGAGGAACATAAATTTTAGATTCAGAAATTTGGTCTAATAAATAATAAAAATTTATTCAATTTTTAACTACTTAAAAAATAAAACTAATGACTAAGTATACATTTATAATAAAATTTTTAAGAAAAGCAAAATAACAAGGCGAGTTTGATATGTTTTTAGAATATTAAGAACTTTCAAAAATAAATAGCTATTATTGTAAAATTTAAATTGGTTCAAAAAATTTTCTTTATTGTTTTATTTTCTCTATCCATATGTTATTACAATATATTTCTATCGCATGTAGTGCCATTCTTTTTAGTATTAACATATTTGCGGCGTTGTTATATTTTATTTTTTACGCTGTATTAGAACTGCTTCTTTGGCTGCTTTGCTGGCAATACGATTTCCAGTGCTGTTTGCACGAGCAGATGTCGTTAAGACTTCTATTTTGATTTCTTTTCTTCATTTATTGAATTTTATGATTTTATAATTCATTTCATTAATTTCTTAATTATTGGCGCTGAGATTGTGCAGTGCATTTAGTACACATTTTGAATCCGCACATATATAAGGTGGAGCTGTGTCGAGTGGTTTGAGCATATCTGATACCAAGAAGTATTTAAGATATATCTAAAGCAAATGCTTCAGCTGAAAAGGTAGAGAATTCGACTGTAAATTGATAAAAAATTTTATCGGTCTTACAGTTTTTCTACAATAATATAATATACTAATATAATGAGTATCGGACAGTCCTTATTTATAATCACCACCGTACAATCTGAAATAGAAACTACAACTAAATAGTAAAATAAGAATTAAATTAAATAAATATAAAACAAAAAGTTAGAATTAAGTAAATTATATTAGAGTTTAGTCCTTAAAAATGAACCGGAACTGTTCAAAACGTCAGAAATGAAAAGTAAATTTAAATTTAACCTGATGGGGGAAATCAGATTCTCCTTTATGAACCTAGAATATAGATTAATTTATTTGTATTATTTTTAATTTTTAATTGAATTGATTTTTTTTTTTGTGTTGTTAGTAATTTGTATTTTAAATTTCATGGGGGTTATTATAAACTAGGAGAGTCTGACTGTCATTCTATTAGTATAATATTTTATTGTATAAAGGATGTAAGACCGATAAAAATATTTATGAATCTATATTAAAATATATATATATATATATATATATATATATATATATATATATACCCTTAGGTATACATATCTCAGGGTTGAGATATTTTTTAATTAACTTGTAATAATTTATAATTACTTTTTAATTTTTATCGATATATATATATATATATATATATATATATATATATATATTCAATAAGGTATTATTTTCAATTTTCAATTAAATGAAAATTTAATTAATCATTATTTTTAATTAATACAATAGCTTGTGTTGATGAATTATTACTTTGTCATACTAAAACTGTAAGGATCACATAAAGGAATCATGTATTTGAGTATATGGTCAATAACTGTATTACGGGCATCACGGTCCGCGTTCGCGAAAATCGTATCATTGCGCTGGCAGCAGGTGTATTCTATCAATTCGTTCAACACTATTTCCAAAATCGTGTAAAAAGTAGTGGCAACATCGCATTGTATACGATTTGATAGGCAGCATCCGAGTGTTTACGATTTTCTAAACGAATGAACCACAAATCCGAACAGAGTCGACCCAACCTCTCGAAAAATGTCGTACAGCTGATCCGATTATATATATATATATATATATATATATATATATATATATATATATATATCATCATAATGATTACCTGATGAATGGAGATGGGTCTTGATACAATTATTGATCGTGTATTCTGATGGATTATTCTTTTCTCTCCTATAATGTTAATTATCTGCAGATTTTACTTTTTATGAATTAAAAATAATACCTAATTAAAATTTTATTTCAATAATAATTGTAATTTAATGATTAATTAAATAAACATGTAACCAATAATTCAATAGAAATTATTAATTATTAATGGCAAATTAATATATATAATTTATATCAGTATATATTTCATTAAAAAAGTAGAGACAAACGGTTATGTACAGACAAGACATGACGGGCAATCAAAATTCAAATAAGTTCAGTTATTTTAAATTTCAATGTGCAAGTGATAGACAAAAACCTATAGTTTAAGGTGCTATTTTTGAAGAAAAAAATTTTTTAATAAATTCATCAAAAATATAAAGCCTCCCAAAAGGCAATTAGCTTCATCTCCCCTTCCCCAGAGTGGATACGAGGGTTGAAGTATTTATATTTATATAATAAGATTCATATATATGTAAAGAAAATAAAAATAAAGTAATAGTACAAACATATAAATTTATTACATATTGATAATTAAATAAATCGTATAATACGTATGGCCTTCTTTATTTTTAATTTTAAAGAGCCATTTAAAGTATAAATAATTATAAAAATAATGATAAATTAAAGTTTTGCAGGGGCAGTTTGATTGTTCGTAAGTGATAATATTAATATTATAGATATAATCTGATGTTAATGCAATAAAAATAACTATTATTTTAGTTGCAAGGTGTTCAATATGCAAAATAGTGAAAAATTAGAGTGGGAAGAATATATAATTTTTACTTTAAATGAAAAATATAAAATCGCCATCTTCTGGGAATGTAAACAGCACAGTATGATTGTATATTTAATAGGATTGGTTTTTACATAGGGAGAAGTTCAGCTTCTAAATATAATGGCATATTATATTTTACATTATAATTATTTAAAAACAATATATATATATATATATATATATATATATATATATATATATATATATATATATATATATATATATATATCAGGTATGTGAATAAGTCTTTCCCGTTTTTTTTCAAATTTTGAGCCTTTATTGTGAAAAAATGGTTACAAATGAATTATTGAAAGTATTGGCCATCGCTAGCTACAACTTTTTCCCATCTTTCTGGCAACATACGAATCCCGTTGCGAAAAAATTCGACCGGTTTGGCCTCTATCCAGTCATCCACCCATTTTTTGGCTTCCTCGTAGGAATGGAAGTGCTGGTCAGCCAGGCCATGCGTCATCGATCTGAAGAGATGGTAATCAGACGGAGCAACGTCTGGACTATACGGCGGGTGGGGTAGGACTTCCCATTTGAGCGTTTCTAAGTATGTTTTCACCGGCGGTGCAACATGTGGGCGAGCATTGTCATGTTGCAAAATAACTTTGTCGTGCCTGTCGGAGTATTGTGGCCGTTTTTCTCACAGTGCGCGGCTCAAACGCATCAATTGTCGTCGATAGACCTCGCCTGTGATCCTTTCATTCGGTTTCAGAAGCTCATAGTAAACCACACCTAGCTGGTCCCACCATATACAGAGCATGAGCTTGGCGCCATGAATATTTGGCTTGGCCGTCGATGATGATGCATGGCCGGGTAGTCCCCATGATTTTCTTCGCTTCGGATTATCGTAACGTATCCACTTTTCATCGCCAGTCACGATACGATGCAGAAAACCCTTACTTTTATGTCGCTGAAGCAGCTGTTCGCAAGTGAAAAAACGCCGTTCGACATCTCTCAGCTTCAGTTCGTACGGCACCCAATTTCCTTGCTTTTGGATCATTCTCATGCCTTTCAAACGCTTGGAAATGGTTGTTCGGTCAACTCCCAATGCTTCAGCAAGTTCTTCTTGCGTTTGACAAGAATCTTCATCAAGCAAAGTCGCCAATTCTCGATCTTCAAAGATTTGCGGCCGCCCGGAACGCTCCTTGTCTTCCACGTCGAAATCACCGCTTTTGAAGCGTCGAAACCATCCGCGAACACTTGAATCATCGACACAACCTTCTCCATAAGCCTCCTGAAGCAATCGATGCGTCTCGGCAGCAGATTTCTTCAAATTGAACCAATAAAGTGAAACTTCCCGCAAATGACGTCGACTCGGCTCAAATTTCGACATTTTCACGATATCAAAAATTTATGATGCGAAAAAATTTTAACTAATGTGTTAGTATGGAATTGTTGACATATGAATAAGCTTTGATTATGACATATGTAACCATTGAATACTCGCACAGTATTGGTGGCGCCATCTCTTACAAAAAACGGGAAAGACTTATTCACACTCCTAATATATATATGTTTTTACAAAAAATATTTCTATATTATATATCGTGATATTTTTGGCGGCAATACATGTATAATTCTTGTATTTTGACATATTGACTTTATTTAATCTGACATATTTATTCCAAAAAGTTTCTATAAAAGCTGTTTATCATATAAATTGTATAAATTATACAAAGTGCCAATCACTGTATAATGATGTGTAATATAAGAATGAATTGAAAAATTGCTTTAATAGATAACTATATATTTAAATATTTATAATATCATATATTAATTTAGGAGTTGTACTTACTCCTTTCACAAAATTCAGTACTATAAATACACAATCATACTCTTCTACATTCCAAAATAATGATGGTTTTATTATATTTTGCATTTGAATTAAAAATTATATATTCTTTTCACGTTACTTTTTCTCATCCGTTTTATCTAATAGGAGTGCATATCGAAGTAATAACTCAAATGTATCAATTACACGTTGTGAACACTCAAAACTCTCATTTCCTCCTAAAATTATGAGTTTTAATTGTAGCTAAAAGACTATCCTGCAAAAAAATAAACATGTTTGAAATTTTGGGAATTAAAGTGCTTTAGTTGTCATAAAAAACGATTATAAAAAATTTTTAGGATTTATATAAATATTAAATCTGCGTAGGCAATAATAACATTTTTGCCTACATAAATATTATATATACTTTAGGTTAGGAAAAGAACAATTACTTTCCTATTATATTTTTATATATATTTATTGGCTCAAGCTCGTACATCTCGCACCTCCCTATAATTTCAAATTTCCGTATTACGTTACTATGTTTGCAATGTGTTTGCATGCATGCATGTATGCATGTGTGTATTTATGTGCATATATATATATATATATATATATATATATATATATATATATATATATATATATATATATATCTTTCTGCACCAGGCTTCATAATTCTTTATTTGATTTGTACGGCATTGAATATTTTCTTCAGCCCCACCTATTCAAAAAATCAGAAATTAAAGTTCTCACTTTTATATCTACAGAATTGATAACTTGCATTATAACCGTAATAAAATCTTATATTTCGTTTTACTCCCTCAATTCTATGAATAGAAAAATGAAACAAAGTTCATTCGATTCATTATTCAATTCTACATCCGGGGCTATCCAAGTTTGATCTGTACTATACGTATAAAATTTATAATATTTGTTGTTATTTGATGTTACTGCAAAGCGGCGATGTCTATAGTGCAGACGACAGTTCGATAAACATTTTCTTATTTTTTAAAACTAACTTTAAAACATATTATGAAAGCAGTAAGGGATACCCCCGATTGTAGAATTTTTCAAAGATTCGCATAAAATTTGTTTCAACATTGTAAAACGTAAAATGAGAACGCAAAACGAAATTTACGATTTACACATTTTCATTTCCATTTTAATAGTTCATCGTAGCGCTGGGATCGTGGTATGGAGCACTCTTAAAATACCCATTTACAGCTTCGATTACTTCTTCATTGTCCGCAAATCTTTTATCGCCAAGCCATTTATTCAGGTTAGGAAACAGATAATATTCACTCGGGGCTAGGTCTGGAGAGTAGGGAGGGTGCGGCATCAATTCAAACTTCAGATCGTTGATTTTAGCGATCGCAACGATTGACGTGTGCGCTGGTGCGTTATCGTGATGAAACAAAATTATTTTCTTCGCCAGATGAGGTAAACGACCTCATCTGGCTTTCACTTCGTGGCTCAAACGTTGCAATAAGTCTGAGTAGTATTGACCAGTGATAGTTTTACCCTTGTCAAGGTAATCAATGTATATAATACCTTTTGCATCCCAAATACAGTAGCCATAACCTTGTTCGCCGAAAAAATTGTTTTTGCCTTCTTTGGAGTTGGTTCCCCTGGTCGAATCAACTGTTTAGACTGTTGTTTGGTTTCAGGAGTATTGTGGTGGAGTCAAGTTTCGTCAACGGTTACGAATCGATGCAAAAATTCGCTTGGATTACGCTTATGCAATGCCAAATTGGCGGTAGAAATGTTCTTTCGAATCAATTTTTGGTCGACTGTTAGCAAATGCGGCACCCATCTTGCACAGAGCTTTTCCATATACAAATGTTGGTGCAAAATATTTTATACACGTTCATATGACATCTTACAGGTCTCAGTTATCTCACGCACTTTTAATCTGCGGTCTTTCAGCACGATTTGATGGATTTTATCGATGATATCTGGAGTTGTGACCTCAATGGAGCGTCCTGAGCGAGACTCATGAGAGGAGCTCACACGACCCTTTTTAAACTCGGAAACCCACTGCTTAACGGTTGAATATGATGGGGAGGATGTCCCCAGTGTTGAGACGATCTCTTATTTAATTTAATCTTCTTCTTTTTTAATCGGTATTAATCCCTTCAAATAAAAGTATTTGATGACAGCACGATTTTCCAGCTTTTCATTTTTAAGAAAAACATAGAGGCGTCTTGTTCAGCTTGCCCTCAAACCTAAACTAACATGGCGATCGGACTGAAACTATAGCTAAAAACTATCTAAGGATCGTATTATAGAACCCAACCTCAAGGTAGTCCTATTGGCGCCATCTCTTGGTCAGGCCGGGAACTTATCCACCCTCGTATGTTTAAATATAAATATTAAAAACACTACTCTAATAATTAACTAAATTATTAGTTGACGGTTCATGTTCTATTGTAGAACGAAATTCAACATCACATTATTGAAATAGTCACATGTCCTGTTTATGATCAAGCAAAGCAGAATAATATATATATATATATATATATATATATATATATATATATATATATATATATATATATATAATTTATTGTTTGTTAGTCTATTTTGTCAGATTTTAGAAAAATATTTTTATAAATATTATTCTGGTACATGAACATTTTTCTATTTTACTTTGAAAAGATTTACAATATAATTACAATTACATATATTATAAATTAATAAATATTTTTTACTGGTCTTACAGCCCAATCAATTCAATCCAAAAATAAAATAAAAATAAAAATAAAAATAAAAAATAAAAAATAAAAAAATAAAAAAATAAAAAAAATAAAATAAAAATAAAATAAAAATTAAAATAAAAAATTAAATTAAAAATTAAATTAAAATTATAATGACAGTCAGACTGTCCTTGTTTACATTCACCCCCGTAGACTAATCTGAAAATAAAATATTAGCTGAAAAAATTCTTTGTTAGTAAAGTGCAGTTTGACTGTCCCCAACACCCTTACCTAATTAAAGACTTGTCCAACGTTTCGAGCTCGCTACGGCTCCTCATCAAGGACATTATTACATATATTATATATATTATTCATTATATTTTGTCTTAATATATTACAAAAATTAGAAAAATATTTTACATAAATATAAGTATAAAGTATATTATAGAGTATACTATAAAGTATATTTAAAGTATATTATTTTATAAAGTATATATAAGATTTGTAAATTGTTAATCTCTTAATATGCTAAAAACATATTTTATTATGTTTCCCTCCCTGGTAGAAGAATCTGAAATAGATATTGCTACTAATAATAAAATTAAATTAGATTAAAAATTAAAAATAATAAAAATAATAAAAATAAACTATATTCTTTGTCAGTAGATGACAACCTTACGGCCTCCACCACCTTCAATTTAAATTTACCTTAGTCGTTTCGTCATTATTGCAATTTTTCAAAATATGAATGCCCTGGTAGAAATCTAACAATTTTCAGTAGGTGGAAAAGTAGTTACTAGGTATTAAAAATAGAATCAACTATAATGGCTTAAAATTAGGAAAATCTTAGAATAAAAAATGTGAACATTGTCTAGAAAATGAAAAAATAGGTAGAAACTAGGTTTAAAACTGGAACTTTGTTTCTGACTAGTAATGAAAATTTTAATTCGGATGTAAGTTTCAACTACTACAATCGAAAAAATTAATATTTATAAAATATTATCAGATATGTGAATAAGTCTTTCCCGTTTTTTTTTCAAATTTTGAGCCTTTATTGTGAAAAAATGGTTACAAATGAATTATTGAAAGTATTGGCCATCGCTAGCTACAACTTTTTCCCATCTTTCTGGCAACATACGAATCCCGTTGCGAAAAAATTCGACCGGTTTGGCCTCTATCCAGTCATCCACCCATTTTTTGGCTTCCTCGTAGGAATGGAAGTGCTGGTCAGCCAGGCCATGCGTCATCGATCTGAAGAGATGGTAATCAGACGGAGCAACGTCTGGACTATACGGCGGGTGGGGTAGGACTTCCCATTTGAGCGTTTCTAAGTATGTTTTCACCGGCGGTGCAACATGTGGGCGAGCATTGTCATGTTGCAAAATAACTTTGTCGTGCCTGTCGGAGTATTGTGGCCGTTTTTCTCACAGTGCGCGGCTCAAACGCATCAATTGTCGTCGATAGACCTCGCCTGTGATCCTTTCATTCGGTTTCAGAAGCTCATAGTAAACCACACCTAGCTGGTCCCACCATATACAGAGCATGAGCTTGGCGCCATGAATATTTGGCTTGGCCGTCGATGATGATGCATGGCCGGGTAGTCCCCATGATTTTCTTCGCTTCGGATTATCGTAACGTATCCACTTTTCATCGCCAGTCACGATACGATGCAGAAAACCCTTTCTTTTATGTCGCTGAAGCAGCTGTTCGCAAGTGAAAAAACGCCGTTCGACATCTCTCAGCTTCAGTTCGTACGGCACCCAATTTCCTTGCTTTTGGATCATTCCCATGGCTTTCAAACGCTTGGAAATGGTTGTTCGGTCAACTCCCAATGCTTCAGCAAGTTCTTCTTGCGTTTGACAAGAATCTTCATCAAGCAAAGTCGCCAATTCTCGATCTTCAAAGATTTGCGGCCGCCCGGAACGCTCCTTGTCTTCCACGTCGAAATCACCGCTTTTGAAGCGTCGAAACCATCCGCGAACACTTGAATCATCGACACAACCTTCTCCATAAGCCTCCTGAAGCAATCGATGCGTCTCGGCAGCAGATTTCTTCAAATTGAACCAATAAAGTGAAACTTCCCGCAAATGACGTCGACTCGGCTCAAATTTCGACATTTTCACGATATCAAAAATTTATGATGCGAAAAAATTTTAACTAATGTGTTAGTATGGAATTGTTGACATATGAATAAGCTTTGATTATGACATATGTAACCATTGAATACTCGCACAGTATTGGTGGCGCCATCTCTTATGAAACACGGGAAAGACTTATTCACACTCCTAATATATTATTATGTAGTTTATAGAATAAAAGGAACATCATACGATACTTTAATAGTTTGAAAGAATTATAAAAGAATAATAAAGTCTTTTTCGAGAATAAACCTTTTGAATATCAGAAATTTATCCTGGGTTTGCATGAACTCTAGTGAGAGACCTGCCGGAAATTAGATTTATTTTATTAATAACTCTTTAAAAAAAATGAAATATTCTATTCATAAATGAGACGCGTATTGATTATTTCTTAAAGATTTTAATGATATCTTGAAAGTTGAGTGTCATTGTAATTTTGAAAAGATATTTAAATAAAAAAGCGGTCATATCTTGTATTGCCGGAAGCTGCCGAAAGTACAATGTCTGCCGTACAGGCGAACTGACACACGGCATTCGGCAATGCGACGCGCGCGTAATTCAAAATAGCATAACATATATGAAGTATTATAACAAAAATTATTATAATAGTTTTTTTATTATTATTATTATTATTATTAATTGTTGTTGTTGTGGTTGTTGTTGTCGTCGTCGTCGTCGTCGTTGTTGTTGTTGTTGTTGTTGTTGTTATTATTACATTCGTAGCCCAAAGGGCTCAAAGGCGCGACCGTGATGCCGCTCTTAGGATCGCCCAACATCTAACGGCAAAGAAGACTCTAAAGCGAGCCATCAAAGCTAGTAAACATGGATGCTGGAAAAAGTTGGGAGAAGATCTGAACAACTATACATGGGGATTGGGGTACAAAATCATAGCTCGCAAATTAGGCATGCTCCGTAAAAGCATGCCTATGAGCGCAGAAGTGATGGACGATATCGTCCATACCCTATTCCCTACTCATCCCAAACGAACGGATGAGCTCCTGGTTCTCGAGGGTCCTGAGGCACCGCCTTTCACAAGGGCGGAGCTAGAGAGAGCAGTGCGCTCTCTGATGAACAAAGGGGCACCAGGACCTGACGGACTTCCGGCAAAAGTTTTCAAAGTGGTGGTACAGAGCCATCCTGAAATCTTGCTTGGCATGTACAACTCGTGCCTTCGCGCGGGAATATTTTATCCCCACTGGAAGAAGGGGAGACTTGTGCTTATAAGCAAGAGCAAAGAATCATCTAGTGCTCCATCGGCGTACAGATCCTTATGTATGCTAGATACCGCCGGGAAACTCCTGGAAAAGCTGGTGAGACCCTTCCTACAGGAGGCGCCTTTTGATGTGACCTTTCCGAGAGACAGTATCACTTTCGGAGAAAGCGGTCCACCATAGATGCTATTCAGGAGATAGTGGAGGCGGCCAGGATTACGGAGCAGAGGAATCACTTCTCCCGACCTGTGTGTCTTCTGGTGACACTTGATGTCAAGAACGCCTTCAACTCGGTTCGGTGGACAAACGTGCTAGAGGCACAGGAGGAGGACTTCAATATACCTAGGTACCAACTCCAGATCATCGGAGATTATTTGAAGGACAGATCCATTCTGTACGAAACGATAGAGGGCTCTAAGCGAAAAGAGCTAACGTGTAGGGTGGCCCAAGGCTCCATCCTGGGTCCCGATCTATGGAATATTTCCAATGACGGGATCCTTCGGTTGGACATGCCGGAAGACTGCTCGCTGATCGGATATGCGGATGATGTGGTAGCTGTTATTATTACGCGCAATATGACGCTGGCACAGATGAGCCTTGATCAGACTATGCGCAGCATTCGCCATGGTTGATCACGGACTGGAACTAGCGGAGGCGAAAACTGAGATTGTGTTCCTTACGAAGAAGCGCGTCTCCAGAGTGCAGCCGCTAATTATTAGGGAGATGTCGGTCCTGATCAAGACATCTGTCAAGTACCGGGAGGTAATGCTAGATACGAAGTTCACCTTCTGGGAACATATTCAGACGTCGGCGGACAAGGCGACGGTAGTGGCGGTCTCCCTTTGCAGGGTGATGGTCAACGCATAAGAACTACGCTTCTGCATCAGGCGGCTGCTGCTGCGAGCTGCTGAGTCCGTCATGCTTTACGCTGCTGAGGTCTGGGCCGATGCACTGCAATACGAAAAGTATCGCAGGCGTATGGCGGCTGTACAGAGGATATGCGCTCTTCGTGTAGCGTGTTCATATCGCACGATCTGGAGACGGTCTCGCTAGTGGTTGGCGGGGTGATCCCGGTAGACCTCCAGGTGGGAGCAAGATACGCGCGGAAGGTTGACCGCCAGACTTATAAGTCAGGTGGCCCCGTGGATCGGTCGGCATCATGGGGAGGTAAATTACTATCTCACGCAGATGCTGATCGACCATGGGTACTTCCGCGCGTACTTGTACAAGATGGGCAAAGTCGCAGATCCTGGTTGTATATACTATGAATCCGCAGAAGACGATGCCCATCATACATTTTTTGTCCACGGGCAGTGGGAGCAGCAGAGGGCGCTACTGGGGAAGGACGCTGGAAGGGCTACCCTGGAAGACATCATCCCCCTGATCATCTCTAGCCAGGAGAGATGGGGAAGGCTTGCCTATTTCGTCGAGGATATCCTCAGACGGAAGAAGACGGACTTTCCGTAGATTCTTCTATTTTGCTGGGATATGGTGGCGCCCAAAGACGAAAATCCTGGTCCCCTCCCCGAAATAATGCCTAACGGCGGTTTCCGGTATGGAGAATTGAGAGAACAAAAAAAATATTATTATTATTATTATATCAGGGTTTTTGTATATTATACATAGGTGTTGTAAAAGGATTTTTATAAATCAACATAACTTTAAACATTTTCTTATTTTAACTATGACAAACAACACATAAAAATACTACAAATGTTACAAAAGGGAATTTACTTTCAAATAAATAATTATCTTATTTCTAAATATTAGTTAGAACATTCAAATTGAAAGAATATAAAAGATTTTTATTATTTAGAAAGAAACTGTAAATATTCTTCAATGTACTTTCTTCGATCATTATTCTTTTGATTTTCATCAACATTGTGATTTGGCATTTTTCAGTATCAACAAAGTAGATTTATAATACGATTTGATGAACAAAATAAATTTTGAAGATAAAGAGTCGCGACATTAGGCTACTGTTACATTAATTTACAATTAGCTTTACCTGCTCAGACAGCACACGTACGCACATTAGAACGTTTCAAGAAATTACTAATATCATGATCGAAAGTACACATTTATTAAAAATACTGTTCACTGCTTAAATTATGACAATATTACTGATGAAAGACTTCAAAAATATTATGTTTTGTTATCTTATACCTGTTTCAATTATTGGAGATTAATTTAAGATATTATTTTATTTATTTATAAAATCAATAATTTAAGAAATAATATAATTTTATTATTTTTAAAGTTTTTTAAAATTATTTTAAAATTCGTATGAATTTGAGTTTATATCTGAACTGTAATTTATGCAGAGTACACACACTGCATGTCTGGTGACTGGAGACTTGGTTAGTATATAAGCTCGATTAAGACTTCGTATACATATATATAATATTGTATGTCGATGCATTTAATATGTATTATATGTATATAATATGTATTATATTATATATATCTTGTGTATAAATGAATTCAATATTCAAAATTAGGAACTCGACATAAATTTACAATTTATTAATTAAAGTAAGTATGAACGTCAGTGAATTTATATAATAATGCATAATAATGATATTAATTTTTTAAGAATGCTATATATTATACATAATTTCAATCTTATTTGAAGGTAAATTTTGGTCATCATTAAAATTAAATTGACCCGAAACTAACTGTTATAGGTCTTAAATACCTAAAGAATAGGTTTAGAAAATGTATCTATAAGTCGGCCAAAATGACCGGAAAAAACGTTTCATATATTTCTAGTTACTGTCGAATATGAAAACCTTTTGAATATGAAAACGTTTCTAGGTTTCTCCATATCCAATAGCTCGTTTATCGCTTAAAAATGTCTACGAGGACTTTATCACAATCAATTGGACATATGACGGTGAAATATTAGTGAACTGATTTTTAATTTAATTATAAAATATTTTTTGTGCTAATATATTTTAAACTTTCGGAAAATATTTTATAACATTTTTTTATAAAATACATAAGAAGATGTATTTAAAATTCTTACTATGCTAAGCACATATCAAACTCGCATAACTATTTTAGTTTTGCTAAAAATTCTTTTTTTGGAAATTTTTTTCTCAACGTATATTGTAAGATATTAGTACATAATTAATCTCTTTGACAATAAATATTTCTAAATCTGTAATCCATCCATTCATCCACCATCCATCAAAATATTTTTGAAAACGTACCCCGCAAGTCTACCAATTTATATTTCTTACCAATATATTCGTATAATCGTATTCCAATAGAATTAAGAACGTTTAGATGTAAGTTTCTCCTTGGCGTAATAAGTAATAATATCGAAATTTCTGCAATTGGTGAGGAAATTATGAATTCATAAAATAATAAGAGAGATTTTTTTATCAGTAGAGTTGAGAACAGAAAAATAAAATGTATAATTTAGTCTAATCTGAAGAAATCTTCAATGAAGACTCTCTTACATCAATAATTCAGGATTTACGACTATTTTGCTTCTATCGATATGATATGGGATTAAAATTTTTATATAATTTAATTAATTTTATATACTATAGGTGATTATAATTTTTATTGTTACATATACTTGACATACTACATGTATACAAATTGATTTTAAAACCATCTATAGTTTATTGCTTAAGAAAACTGATATATAGTTCTGAAATACCATCTTATTCAAAGATTATTGAGAATATATTTTACAGAATTATATTTTTCAATTATGAAAATTAATATTTAATAAAAATTAATAAACAGGTTAAAATTGACGAGTGCATTTTATTCTATCTTATTATGTAAATAATTGTTTTACAATCACTTTTATTAATTGAAGCAATTTAAAAAATAAATTTTTTATTTCAATAAAGACGACGTCTTAAAAACATGTAGTTTGAAATTATAAGTGACTACATAGAGAAATACTTGCCTTATAATATTATAATTATGATAGTAGTCAAACTGACTGAATTTATAACCATCTCTGTAGAGTTTAAAATTAATACATTCAATGTACTATTATTACACAGCTTAAATTTCAAAATTCTTTTCATTAATTCTTCAAACTTGAATTGATCCTTTAAAATAAAAAATAATGCTTTCATGGATTATTTTATTCTTATTTATTAATATTAATTATTTTCATTATAAAAAATGTATATAATTTGAAATAGTTGAAATGTAATTTTCCATTAGAATACTTAAGCAATGATATTACAATACTTTAATCTAAACAATTAATTATAAAATTGTTAACGCTAGTAATAGATTACCATATTAAAATAATTAAAATATCAGCTAATTGCATAATTAATATAAGAATATTGCAATATTTTAACCAAAAACTCTGCAATTAAAAAAATTTAGACTTTCAGTCTATTAATATTAATAAAATCCTGATGAATTCAATTGGAGACAAACTTTTTTTAGTTATTTTATTTAATTATTTTTACATTTTTAAAAGGTAAAATCGTGTATGAAGCAAGTTTGAAAAGATCTAAAAACCATTGGTTTCAATGGAATTATTCTGGATATTATTAAAATTAATAATCTCAAAATAAGTGTATATTTTTTTGTAAATGGGGCGGTACTGGGTCAAAATAATATTACTTTACAATTTTACAATATTTGACCATGCCATCCTAACTTTGATTAAGATTTTTCATGCGATTATTAAAATGTATGCTATCCTTTCTAGAAGTTTTAATAATATTGTAACGTGAGGTGCAAGAAAAAAAACATTTTTAAACTATTAAGGTAGTATTCAGAAGCACGTAAATTTATTCTATACATAAATAACACCGACAAACGTAAATATACTAATACACACGCGTTAATAAACAAACACAAATATAGAATAAATTAAGTATATAATATTTAGTATCATAAATTAAATGTGTGTTAAAAATAATATTAATTTAAGTTAAATTTAAATCCAATCAATCAAAAAATGGTTAACGTACTTTTACAATATACAAAAGTACGTTAATTTTTGCTAGGAACGAGGTACGTTTTCGGTACTCGTTGAGTAAGGTACCTTTAGAGTAACGAAACGAATCAAAACTCTTCCTATTGACCAATTCTTTCCCTTTTCTGCTGAATAACTCTTTTACGAGGCAAAAGGAAGACACAATAAATTTGTAACGAACACATATTGTACTGCGTATATGTACTTTTAGTTCATCTTCTGTCTTTATTATTATATATTATTTTATATTTTCGTTTATAGAATTTATATTATATAATTATAATTTAAATGCATTGTATATATTAAATATTAGTATATTATTATATATTTTACATTCATTGTATAATATATACTGTACATCATGACTGTATAATGTATAAAGTATAATGATTATAAAACAAATTAAGTTATTGCAAAAAATAATTGTAAGTGCTAAGTGTAATACAGATAAAATAGCGGATATATGGATCATTATTCAAAAGTGTTTATGACAAAAGAGCAGAACTAATATTGAATTACGTTAATATTATAATATAAAGACAGAAGATGAACTAAAAGTAATTTGAGATTGTAAAATAAACGAATATAAAGTTGAAAATAATAAATTTATGTTAGTATATCTTAGATATAATAGAATTACCGTCTTACAAACAAGAATACTATGAACGTTAGAAAAAATAAAGTAAAATTTAAAAAAAATCATCGAAATAGTTGCTTTTTGGATAATATATTCTATTTTACAACTAAGATTGACAGTTTCGTAGTTGGAGCCGTCTGTGACGTAGTACGCGAATGTGCGCATGCTCAGTAGGCGGCTCGGCGATGTCGACGCGCGAAAAGATAAGCCACAGCCGGCCATCGCTGATCACACACGTAAAATTTTTTATAAATGTTTCATTTTAACATAATTACTAATCGCTTAGAATGAATCAATAAATGTAAAGATAGATGAACTTTTTATAAGTTTTAATCTGTAAATTACATTTGCAAAATAAAAAATATTTCAAATTGAAATTTTTAATTTAAAGAAAGGACATATAATTGATCAAAACATTGTTTAATTACTTCTTTTTATAAATTAATACATACCTTTAGGATTTAAAAAATTTATATATAATTTCTATGTAATAAAAATGTGGATGACTTTTCTTTATTTTTTTACACTACTTAGAGAACTTTTGTAAATTCTAACAATGTTTCGCCACTTACAAACATGCCAAAAAATTCATACAAAATTTTTGTAACTATCTACAATGCAAGTTGAAGGAATGAAACGTCAAAGTAAATTTACTTTCGTTCTGTTAGTCACATTACACATCTGTATGGATTATTAAAATAAAAATGCACCATTAAAAACTGTAACCAAATCGTTATTAAATTTCAAGTTACTCATCCATATTTAATAATCAATCAAAAATGTAGGATTTGGGTTTTCGGTCGAATGGCTTAAAATAGAAAATATAGGTGGAGAATCTCACGAACAAGCATCGATTGTATTTTTTTGGATAGCCAGAAAGTTGATATGTTGCGGTCATCGGTTCATCTTTTCCTATAGGAGAGGATAACCAGGCTTTCAAGATCATTTAAAAAAGATTTTTCCTAGATTTTTTAAAAATTAGAGCCATTGTAGCTACCTGGGATACCTGAAGATCCCAGTCTAGGTTTGGAAGATACTTATTATTTTTTGAAAATCTAATCTTCCATCTTAGATCCGCTATTTTCGATTACGAATTTCAATAACTGATCTCAGATACGTAATCATCGGCTCCTTCCTACTTCCGCTTGATGAATTTGGTGTAAATAGGTTTATCTGTTATTTAATTTCTTACTTTCATTGTGACTTCTTTGAACGAATAAGAGAAAATGTTTTTTTTTCTAATGAAAGGCTAACATGATGAAACTACTTAATGAAACATTTCGAGAATGCCTAATAGACATTGACACATTGAATATTTCTAAAACTATGAAAAGATTTGAAAAAACAGAAAAATCATAAAAACAGTACAATTTAATTATTAGAAAGGCCTTTAAATATCTTAAAATTTCAATGCCAATTTTGAGGAATTGAAATATGATTAAATTTCACCCTTACAAAATACACCTTCATCAAGATAATTATGTGAGGGCATGAAGGAAGAATTGTTCAGGATCCTAATTTTCGGTCACTCATCATTTTTCAGATGAATCAATCTTTCAACTTAACGGCGAAGTCAATCACTATAATTTCACATATTTGAGCAATGGAAATTCTCATTGAATACGAGAAAACCATACGTAATACCGCCAAAAATGGAATTTTTTGCCAATATTTTTAGGGACAGAATACTTGGACCTCTTTTAATTGATGGAAAGTTAAATGGCTCTAGATATCTAAAATTATTGCAACAATAATAGCCCCAGTGACTCAAAAATTATGTAGTGAATATTGTGATAAGATTTAGTATCAGCAATACAATGCCCGTACTCATTTTGGTATGGTTGCAAGAAACTATCTAGAGTAGTATTTAATACTTCTCAAGAAACTATTGAGTGTTACCTAGATCCCCTGGCCTAACTCTACTTGAATTTTTCTTTGGGGCTATAGGATCAAATTTGACCCGGATTGACAAAAAACAAAATTTTCACGTACCATATCATCAAATTTAACCCGGACTGGTGCATTTAAACTCCGCGCGTAAACTAAATCGATATAAATTTTTTTCCTATATTGATAGAAACTTTTGTGATGTCCGTGTAAAATTTGAACGTCTTATCTCCATTAGTGTGTGTTTATCAGCTGTTTGTTTACGACTCAAAAAGTTTGTCTCGTGATATTGACTATGGACTCATGGTGTATCCCCGCAAGCGGATTTTTGAATTTTCGAACAGAGGAAAAGTCATAGGGAGCCAAATCTGGCGAATACGGTGGCTGAGCGATGAATTTAATTTCGTGTTTGACCAAAAGATTAGACACAATCATGCTGGAATGTACTGGCACATTATCGTGTTAAAAAACTCATCAATGGTCTGTGCACAAATCTGGCCATTTACGACGAATTGTTTCACGTAGATACTTCCAAATAGCCAAGTAGTACCCTTATTAACCGTTTAACCTCCTGGAACGAATTCATGATGAGCTACCCCATTATAATCGAGAAAAATGATAAACATCTCTTTAAGTTTCGGTGAATGGGCGATTCGCATGAGGTGAGTTTTCGACGAATTCTCGACCTTCACTGAATGCTTTGTACCTATAATTTTATTATTTATAATTTATTACCTATAATAATATTTATACCATTCAAATACTTTACGATAAGTAGCGTTTTCGATAAAGTAGAATTCCCAAAACACTTCTGCAACATTTTCAACGATTCCGTAGCTGTAGTTCTATTGAAAACACAAGATTTCAAGCAAACTCGTTGGTCAATTTCTTTTCCATAGTCAATATCGCCAAACAATCTTTTTGCGTCGTAAACAAACAGTGACATAGAACTATGGTATATGAATGTTGCAGGCACAGACAAGTCATAGAATGAATTTCAACGAGTAATGAGGAAATTTCCACTGCCACGAAACAAACGACGTTCACTTGGTTGACAGATTATTGAGAGTAAATGACAACCCAACAAGTCAATAAATTGTAAAAAATCGTAAAATACGACAATATTATGTGCACTGTGATCCGTGATGCGGAAACTTAGTATTTAGGGACGCCATTGGATTACATATATGCAAAAATTACGGTGTTTCGACAAAAATTCAACACATATAGTTCGCAATCTGCTTATTCGCTTACTTTGGCTCCAGCCACTAGATGTTCCCAACGTTTGGAGAATTACCGGATACCATCTCGAAAAAAACGATGCATGTTTGAGGTAATCCAGGAATGGATTGATACTTGTATTATAGTTTTTCAAAGAGTGGGCATGCTGGTCAGCTAGACCACGTGTCATCGATCGGAACAAATCATAGTCAGAAGGATTAACTTCTAAAAATACGACGGGCAAGAGTAAAGACTTCCCATTTTAGGATTTTCAAGGATGTTTTGTTTGTTTGCAACATGTGGCCAATCATGTTGGACTGTTCGTGTCGCAGGATAATTGTATTATATATCTCTTAGTATTGTAACCATTTCTCCTTATAAATTCGGGTTAAGTACATCAACTGCATTCGATACTGATCCTCTACGATTGTTCGACTTAGTTTCAATACATCATAGCATACCACACCGAGCTGGCCCGACCAAATGTAAAATATGACCTTAGCACCGTACATATTCGGTCTAGTAGTCAAAAAGAAGACATGTCCAGGTATTCTTGATGAATTTTTACGTTTGGGATTAACATAATGAACTCATTCGCGTCATCGACTACAATGCCGTATAAACATCTCTTCCGACTCTGTCTTTAAAGAACCTGTTCACAAGAAAAAAACACCGTTTAAAGTCTCGCAGTTTCAATTTGTACACAAGTCAATTTCCTTGCTTCATAATTATTTCCACTGACTTGAGGCGTTTCAAATTGCTTATCGAGTAACTCCAAATAATTCTGCTAATTCTTCTTGCAATTAGTACCAGTTTTCAATAAGTAACGCGATCAGTTCGGAATTTTCGAAAAAATTTTCTGTTCCACTGCAATGCCGGTCATAGACATTAAATCTATCATACATTCTTTCACTAAGAACAGTCTCACAGTATAGACTTGAGAGCATTAAATAAACCTCAGCTGTAGTTTTCTTGAAATGAAAGCCGAAAATCAACACGTCCTGCAAATGACGACAATTTGACTAGCAAACTGATATTTTCGATCCATTCACTATTTAATGCTGTAGTTGTGCTGATAGATATCTAGTCTTACTGTATGAAATTTTTTACCTGCGTATTTCAACCATCATTTACCACTTCCAAGTCGCGCACCTAATATTATATGTATATACGAGGCTGTATTGATAAGTTTCCAGCCTGACCAAGAGATGGCGTCACTAGGCTTACCTTGAAGTGGCTTTCTATAGTACCATCCTTAGATAGCTTGTAGCTATAGTTTCGGTTACGATCACCATGTTAGTTTAGGTTTGAGAGCACGCTGAAGAAGACGCCTCTGTGTTTTTCGTAAAAATGGAAAAGCTGGAAAATCGTGCTGTCATGAGATACTTTTATTTGAAGAGGTTAACGCCGAAGGAAATTAAAGAAAAAATGGACTCAACACTGGGGACATCCTCCCCATTATATTCAACCGTTAAGCAGTGGGTTTCCGAGTTTAAAAAGGGTCGTGTGAGCACCCATGATGAACCTCGCTCAGGATGCCCCATTGAGGTCACAACTCCAGATATGATCGAAAAAATCCATCAAATAGTGCTGGAAGACCGCAGATTAAAAGTGCGTGAAATAGCTGAGACCTGTAAGATGGCATATGAACATGTACAAAATATTTTGCACCAAAATTTGTATATGGAATAGCGTAGATGGGTGCCGCGTTTGCTAACAGTCGACCAAAAATTGATTCGTAAGAACATTTTTACCGCCAATTTGGCGTTGTATAAGCGTAATCCAAGCGAATTTTTGCGTCGACTCGTAACCGTTGACGAAACTTGTGTCCACCACTACACTCCTGAAAACAAACAACAGTCTAAATAGTGGATTGGAGCAGGGGAACCAACTCCAAAGAAAGCAAAAACAATTTTTTCGGCGAAAAATGTTATGGCTACTTTTTTTCGTATGCAAGAGGTGTTATATACATTGACTACCTTGAAAAGGGTAAAACTATTACTGGCCAATATTGTGCAGACTTATTGCAACCTTTCAGCCACGAAGTGAAAATTAAACGACCTCATCTAGCGAAGAAAAAAATCTTGTTACATCATGATAACGCACCAACGCAGACGTCAATCAACGACCTAAAGTTTGAATTGATGGCGCACCCTCCCTACTCTCTAGACCTAGGCCCGAGTGACTATTATCTGTTTCCTTACCTCATAAAACGGCTAGGTGATAAGAGATTTGCGGACAATGAAGAAGTTCTCGAAGCTGTAAATGGGTATTACGAGGAGCTTGACGAATCACTCTATAGTGACGCATTACTATACTATAACACCGCTATGAGAAATGTATCAGCCTTGGAGAAGATTATGTTGATAAATAAAAAAAAAATTCTTAAAAACGTTGTTTTTCTTGGTCAGACCGGAAACTTATCAATCCACCCTCGGATAGCCCCTCAAATTATTTTTTGTAATCGACCATTTTCTTTTCAATAATAATAATTATTTAAATCATTTATATATTTGTTTATCTTGATAATTATGCTTTTTAAATTTTATGACAATATATTGATTACAATACAAAAAATAATTTAGACATAATGTTACTCTGAAAAATAAAATAAAAAAAATGTATCAAATATATAATGATAAATTGTAAAAATATTTTGGTTTTTCAGAGCCGGTACGTTACTGCTCTCTACTTCACATTTAGTAGTTTAACCTCAGTAGGATTTGGCAATGTAGCGCCCAATACAGATGCTGAAAAAATCTTTACAATAGTCGTCATGCTCATAGGATGTAAGTAAAACAACCTTAATCAAAAAAATTTTATACAATAATGAAGATATCATTTAAGAAACATAAGAATCCTACATATCATGAAATATTTTTGTACTATTGCATTGTGATATTAAAGTTTAATTAATATATTGGTTGGAAAAATTTCTCTGCATTAGTATATATTGCTGTAAAAGTTGTAATAGGTATTATAACTTTGTAAGTGACACGTCTTTGATGTGTAGAACATCTTTGTATTTATAAGATTATACATGACGCAATAACAATATGATTAAAAAAATTCATTGGACTAATATAACGTAATTGCAAATAAGGAATATTACGCAACAATACACAGTGTGCTCCAAAACTCTTAAGACTGGGAGTGTAAAAGACGCAATAAATGTATAAAATTTTTTCAACAAACTTTTTATTCAAAATAATCTCCATTATAAATAATGCACAAGTGGGTTGCAATTTTCCAGTTTCTTCATATTTAAAAACTCCTCTTTTGGAATACTTTTTAATTTCGTTGTCACAGCACGTCTATCGACATAAAATGGTTCCATTTCAAGTCCATTTTTAATTATTGAAACAGGAAGTAGTCAAGGAGATTCAAATCAGACGAGTATGGTGCAGCGGCCCTTAATTTTTGGCCAAAAATTGAGTGTCAGCTGTCGCAGTATGTGCTCGTTCATTACCGCGCGAGATGCAAAAAGAGCGGCCTTTCTATAACTCGGGTCTACCATGCTCAACTCTTTTACACAAGCGATCGAGCACTTGATGGTAGAATGTAGCATTCATAGTAGTATCTTGATAACCAAATTCTTTGTATATTATATGTTTAGAATCAAATAAATTTATTAACAATTTTTATGTCGATTTGTGAAAGCGTAATTTTTTTGATCGGGGCCAGTTTTCGCCAATCCATTCAGCGATTTGGCGTTTCGCTGCAGGTTTGTATGCAGAAGATCAACTTTCATCACCCATAATAATAGTTTCAAGAAAATTTGGTTGCATATTAATCATTTCATTAAGTTATATGCACGAGAAACTCATTGCTCTCGCTATTCGACAATTCGCGCGTGTGGAACGAAACGCGCGCAAGCCGTCCTTTTTTCAAGTCATTCGTTATAATACGTTGAATGGTGGACACCATTTGGTATTCCAGTAAGATCTTCAATCAATTTGCAAATAGAGTTATGGTTGTCCTTTAACACAGTTACAACTTTGTTGATCTTATTGTCGCTCTTCGTGGCGCATGACTGTCCTCTCATTTCGTCATCTTCAATTGACTCTCTATCGCAAAGACGTTATCGCACCGAAAAATAGTATCACGTGACATAACACATTCATCATTAGCCATTGTAGCATTTACTTCGTTGATCTTGAATTTTACCAACTTTTACGCAAAATTTATTTGCAACTGATTATTCCGTATTTCTATTCATCTTAAACAATAACAGCGAATATTTTATATTTTTACGCAAACTGCTAATTAGCTGTATGTAATTCGATTACGTTAAAACTTTCTACAAAGATAGAAGAAAGTTCTAGTAACTAGTAATCAAAGTTTCCTGAAGATTGCGCAAGTAGTACGGATTTTATAAGCGTAGACTTACAACTTTTGGGACACATTGTGTATAAGATATAATATATAATATATACTATATAATAAGTAGTATATCTAAACTTAATATTCAAATATTTATATTACATAAAAATATTGAAACAATATTTTTTCAATCAATCATGATATCTGATAGTTCATGAATTTATCTATATTAGGAATAAGCGATGGAGTCATTTAAAATTTTTCCAAAATAGATTAAGATTACTATAAATATTAAAGTTTTTAGGAAACTCTATAATTACTATTATGAGGTCTAGAGCCTAAAATTTCATGTAAAAATAAATTTTATATCTATATATATTGGATGTACAAGTAAGTTTACAGCGTTTGTCAAAAGATGGCGTCTCCAGTGGATCTCGGGCAGAAATGTCAGACCTCATATGTTTTATTTGAAGGTTATATATCTGTCAACAACTTCGCAGTATTATATCTGATCATTTCTTTCGGTGTCCTTTATTTTATCGAGCAGAATTATGGTAAGTTTACATCCAAATAAATGTCCTTTGCGGAAAGCGTCACTTCTATTCTTTCATATGAGGATAACTACGGCTGATGTCTATCGGAAACTTATCGGGTTTTGATCGTATAAGTTTGATGAAATCCTGATAAATTTTATACCCTTTTGATTCCAGCATATCGTCACTTCCGTATAAAAAGGTACTGTGTCAGCGCTTGGTTCAAAAAGGTTCTATCTGAGTATCCAATTCAAGAAGGTGCTATCTCAGCGCTCGCGTCAAAAAGGTAGTATCTCAGCGTCTGGTTTAAGAGGGTGTTATTTTGCAGACCAATTTGTCTTACTTTCATTTCAGTCGGTATCGATACCTATATATTCGTTGTATTTAATTTAAAATACAAAAATACCGTATCCCAGATATAACTGCTCATATTAGCGGCATGGTATCGGAAAGGAAAAGTTATGTGTAAATATTAATATTCATGTAGGTTCATTTTTTATAGTTTTTGCAGTACGGGCCCATGTCTGTGAGCGAATCAGAGCTCAAGGAAGCAGGTATTCGCCTGCGAATGAAAAAAGAAGGTCAAACGAAGGGAAACGAGGCGAAGTCGAACGAACACGGCAAAGACCAGTAGTTGTTATTTTTCCTGTCCATTGACAACGCTAGCCTGGCTTGGATATACGGACGCAAGCCGAAGCGAGGTTCATAAGTCAAAAATACAAAATGCCTATTGCAAGGAATTTTGAATGGTAAAAATTGGATGGTTTGACCTCAAGTTATATATAAAAGCGACGATATTATGGGATCAAAAGGGTGCTGTATACTATCACTGCTTCTAAGTGGTAGTATAACCATCAAAGTACTATTGTATCAAACTCAACTTCTTCAATTGAGGCAAACATGATAGAAAAAACGGCTATAATATGAGACCAGATCTGAGTCCGTCATTTTTCATCACGACAATACTCGGCCAGATGTTGCGGCTTCGTTGAAAAACTATTTGGAGAAAAGTGGATAGGAAATTCTGCCTCATCCGCCTTACAGTTCAAACCTAGTCTCATCTGACTACCGCTGGTTTCAATCAATGCAGAACGCTCTTACTCGAATACTCTTCAGTTAAGTAGAAGGAATCCAAAATTGGATCGATACGTACTTGGACTCGAAACACGAGCAATTTTTTTGATCCGGAATTCATAAATTGCTAAAAGATGGAAAAAAAGTTATAGCCTCCGATGGATGGTACATTGCATAAAGAATATGTAATCATGTTTTCATAGTGCAACCTCACATTTTGGAAAAAAAACGCTGAAAACTTACTTATATACCCAATATATATAAAAAATTAAAATAAAAGCTTTTGTATTTCAAAATTTTAATAAAAAAGAATAATGTAATAATATGTTAATTATTATAGCATTGATGTATGCCAGCATATTTGGTAATGTTTCTGCAATTATTCAAAGACTGTACAGTGGTACAGCGCGCTATCATACTCAAATGTTACGAGTTCGAGAATTTATAAAGTTTCATCAGATTCCAAATCCTCTTCGTCAAAGGCTTGAAGAATATTTCCAACATGCTTGGACATATACTAATGGAATTGATATGAATAGTGTCTTGAAGGGTTTTCCTGAATGCCTACAAGCTGATATTTGTCTTCACCTCAATCGTAATCTTCTCAACAACTGTCCTGCTTTTCATGGCGCGAGTCCAGGCTGTCTTAGGTATATTTGATAATTTTATTTCTTTACTTTTGAACATTACTTTTATATAAACATGTGGAAAATGACAAATTTTACAAGATAATTTACAAATTTAATTATACTTATTCGATTTATGATGAAATGATACTTCTGAAAATTTACATTCAGAATATTCATGACATGAATTAATTATAATTCATATTAAAAAAAGCATATAATAAATTATCATCAAAGGCCTGCTTACTGTCCTTTATTTAAAACATTTGCGATTTTGGTATTTACATAAACTATGTGTAAATCAATGATATACAGTTTTACTCACTGATTCTAAAGTTATACGCTTACGGTAAAAAATCTGTATTCCTCAATATATGAATTATCAGTTAAATCATAAACCTACTTTTGAACCTTAATCATCAACTTTCTACTGTTTTTAATTTAGGGGGGGGGGGGAGTAAGGTTAATTCGGTAAAAATAGGCATGATTTTATGAATTTTTTCTTGCGACATAGATACAGCCGGATTACCCAGTAAATTTACATATAATAATGTATCATTTGAACAATATTTTCTTAAATTTTCATTGAAAAATATTGAAAATTAAGCGAATGATCTTTTGTGGTGTACACGATTACGCATCACCAAATCGTCGGAATCGCAAAAACCAAAGTGCAATCTTCAAAGGAGATGTTTCCTCAGGTAACGCTGTCGAGTTATTTTTTTTAATTTTAGAATTTTTGGTAGCCCTAAGAAGACAAAAATCCGATTTTTGCTATAAATAATCGGGTTATTTGTTACTGTAAAATTAAGAATGAATAAAAATAACCAAAAAACTCGATAGCGTTACCTGATGAATTATGTAAAGATGTACTGCAAAATTTCAAACCGATCGGTTCAGTAGATTTTGTGCGAGGATGTACACCGACTTCAAAAATGGCAGTTTCCAGGAAACGGCTTAAAAGTTTTGTAAACTAAAAAATTAACAATAAAACTTTATAATTCTTTCAGGTTTATATAGAATCGTCAATACCAGGTCCATACAGCAAAACGCTTTCATCTAAATGGTCTAATCTTACATCTGTTTGTATTTGTCTACGTAAAACTCTTCCTTCTTTACTGTCTTGTAATGCTTTTTCCTCTGCTCTATTTATTTGCAACTCGTCAACTTGTCGCGCCCATTCGTGGGAACTTGACCCTGTACTGATTTGCATCTTTTTCATAATGGGTAATAGAGCAAAAGAACCTTAGTTGAAAATACATGCAGCTACATTAGCTGCAATTTCAACAATTGTAGAGGTCCACTCACTGACTTTGGAGAGATTTTCCGGATTACCTGATTGAGACGCTCATTATTTTTTGACGTGAAACCTCCAAGACATCGCTACAACAGTTCGTCTTTACTCAAGTCCTCATAAATGGGTCTAATAGATCTAAGAACTTCAGTAGGAAGTGTTGTATAGCTATATTTAAAAGAGTTTAGAGCATCTGAAGGTGCAGCTTTCTACCATTCGCACCAAGAGTCTATCCCACTTGGGCAATTGTTGTGCTGTGGGTTTTCGTTGGTGTAGCTGTAGTGATAATAAAGTAGCCCAAATTGCATTTTTCATCTTATCAATTGAATCATGATTACGTCGAATAGCCAGTCCATAGTAAACCGTCAATTTATCTATCATTTTAGTATTAAACTTCCTTTTGCCAGAAAGGCTTTTTCTTTTTACGACTTTTCCTATCTTGGTTTTTGTAGCAACTACGCTTTTCTTTACTAATTTACGCAGACTTGCGCTATTCCCTTTTGTACATGCCCGAAAGCTGAAGTAGTAGAAGGTGCAAGAACAAAATCTATCATTCTATAATTTTTTTCGACATTTTCTTCTATCTCTACCGGGAGACTATTTTTAATTTTTTTTGACGACACACTATAGCTTCCGCTTCGTCATTTCTACGTTTATAAGGAGGCTCAATTTTTTCGGACGAGACAAGATCTTAGGACTTTTTTTCGATCTTCTCTAGTAATTTGTCGAAGCATTTTTAATGCTGCTAAATATATATAGGAACAGCAAGAATTAATTTACCGTTGAAAATTTCCGGAAACCGAACGAGTATGACAGTAAACCAAGTTAAACTTTTAGACTAGCTGATGTACGTATGTACTGGCTCTATGGCTCAAATATATAAGAAATGTCAAAAAAGAGGCTTTCAATAAGAAATGAATGTAGGATTTATGAATCAAAACAATTGCTCTCCAAGTAAACGCGCCGCACAATTGTCAAGCAGATTTACGAATATGTAAAAATCCTACTTGGAGCAACGAATGTTCAAATACTGACAACTTTGTCAATTTTGCTCCGATTAACTTGAAATTTCGACACAATATTCTTGAGATAACAATCATTCATTTAAAAGAAATTTTGAAAAATGGCCAAAAAAAGTTTAAATACCTTACCCCCCCCCCTTTTAATTATACATTAAATTTTTTGTGCTTGTATTACTCTGAAAATTAATTCGTATCATTACATCGAACTGGGCAGAAAGCCTTTAAAAAAGTAATTAAGAATTAATTAGAATTAATACTGTTAATTTATGAAAACATGCAGCAAATGACAAAACGATTACTAAAATGAGATAGGAAAACGAATAACGTCGAAATTTTTAACACAACTACGCGAAATATCGGTGGTTTCAATTCTATAGTATGAATTTGGAGAAGATTAAAAAGAGCACATTTAATGAATCCAAACAAATATAATCCTCGGATACACGAAAAAAATTCAGACCGCGAATCTAAAAATTATATTTTGAAATTCTATATACGAGATATAATAAGTTATAATAAGGTCGCATTACAAATATCGAAGGCTTCGTGCGTTCGGTAATCAATTTTTTTTTATTTTGTGATGGTACAGGTGTACGGAGCATATATTCACGGCTTTATCTCTATAACATTATTTGTTGTATGTAACAGGTATAAAAAGTTATAAGTGTTTCGTGTGCTCGGTGATTTCCTTTTACAAAAAAATTGAGCAAAGAGTTTGCATTAAATTTTGTGTAAAAAATGGTATCAGTGCTCTAAAAATCTTGAAATGTTGACAGTGGCATACGGTGAGTTTACTTTGAGCCTCACCTTCTATATTCACCAAATTTGGCACCCAGTGATTTTTTTCTTTTCCCAAAACTCAAAAGACCCATGAAAGGACATCGATTTTCAACGATTGAGAAGATAAATCTGCATAGCTAAACGAATTGAAGACTATATCAAAAAATGATTATCAGAAGTGCTTCGATGATTCGGAAAAGCGTTCACACAAGTGTATTATATCTGAGGGAGAATAATTCGAAGCGGACAACATAAGTATTGATTAATAAAAAAATATTTTTTGAGGAAACCAAAAACCACTTATTATTTGAAAACACCTTGTATGTCGTTAATGAAAACACAGTTCTTTAAAGTATACTGAATGATCTAAATATCTTTGTGGATGTAGAATAATTGCAAAACATTTATACGATTCAGAAAGAACATGAGTGTTTTACAATATTACGGAAAAGTCGAAAGTGATCATAATACTGTTCTTCAGGATCAATTAATTGGTTCAGTTAAAATAATTCACACTGTACGTACATATATATCTTTTGAGGAATACTGGCTATCATCTTAGAACATATAAATCAAATGAGTAGCGATATTACGTAATTATAGACAGTCCATATTATTTATATTATTAATTCAATTTTCAAAATATATTGCTTTGTTTTTTCCAAAATATAAATTTCCTCTACTGAAATTTAGTATATGGCCAAGAGATAGGCAAATTTTGTAAATAACTTGAAAATAAATTTGATGAACAAATTATTTTTAAAGCAAAAAGTTCTAATGGACCTTCACTGAAAACGCTATATATATATCAATTGAAAATCGATCAAGTCTATTTTATAAATAAGGAGTCATCGGTAACTCGTGTGGAGACCGTTGAACTTACGGAAGTAATAAAAGGACCTTTTTTTCGTTTTTACTTACACATCTGATGATGTGTCAAGCCAAAAATATTGTGATTTTTTATATATTTTTGTACATATTTATTTTTGTAGATTTCGGCCTAACTATCTGCGGGGTCATCAGTAAGGTTATAAATGATCTAATTTCAGGTATAGGTATAGAATTGAATCCTAAATTTTTTCCCACTATAAAATAATATATCTTTATATTATAATTTATTTCAAAATTGAACTTATGTCGACTGCTCTGAATTAAATTAATAAATATTTTTATCTTACAGTCTTTACAATATAATATATTATACTAATGTAATGACAAATAGACTGTCCTTGTTTATAATTACCGCCTCAAATTAAATTAAATTAGATTAAAAATTAAAAATAATAAAAATAATAAAAATAAACTATATTTTATGTTAGCAAAAGACAACCTGACTGCCCCCATCACCTTCAATTTAAATGTAACTTCGATGTCCAACGTTTCGAACAGCTACTGTGTTCATCTTCAAGGTCTAAACTTTGTAGTTTAGTCCTTCATGAAATAATGAATTAGAAGATGAACAGTATTATATTATTCTTATATTTTGTTTTTCGGCATACCATTGAAATTTATATTTAATAATTGTCTCGAACAATTTATATACCACTAATGTTAGAACAATGGGTCGAAATTTTATTTTACCCAGATTAGGCGAAAAATGTACATAAGTTTTCCTACAACTTTTGGGAAATTTTTCTGTTCTGTACATGTCGTTGTAAATATCCAGCAACATTCATTTATATTTTACAGGTAGCTTTTTAAGTGAAATAACCAATCCGTCAATAGCTGTAGATGAGATGTTGTTACAAAAGTCTATTGCTAGATAAAAATCAACGAAGGTAAAGCCGGAGTCTAGAAAATTATTTTCACAGCTTTGAGGCATCCAATTTGGATCCATAGAATCCAAGGAGTGCAGATTTTATCCAGTGGTTTGTTTTTTCATTTTTATTTTGTAGATTTTAGGTCAGTTGAGACGAAGATATTTTAATCTGTTTAGTGGTGCATTCAATGCATGGCATCTATTTTGTAATATAATAAAGTACGGTTGTTTGTGTACGTCTGTATGTGTAAGTATGAATCGTATGTGACAATGTGTGAATCGATGCTCGCTTCTTTGCTTTCACGCATCGACTCGCACGCAAAAATTGAGGAGAGTGCGACGGGTAGTGAGGCGTAGCGACGGCGCGACGGTCCACGTTATGTGCGACCTGAGATGAAAAAAAAAGAAGACTTCACTTGAGTTCGATATCCCGTTCGGGTGATCACGGCTTAAAATTAATCTCGTCCCGCTCTTCAATATTTTAAATTCTTATTTTTAAGGAATTAATTTCCAATATTCGAGTTGATAACAATAAACGTTATTGTACATTCTTCTGGTGGGGGTTCTATGCCGACAGGTTTTTCCCCACCGTATGAACCAATAAATTTACGTTTTGGCTCAAAGTGTTTATTATTTTTTAACGTCCTGCACCTCATCCTTAAACGGGAGAAAACCCTCCAAAGGGGAATTCTTCATTATATAGTACATTTTTTGCTGCCTCCTGTGAGGTCAGGACTGCCAACAACAACGGCGATTACAATTTTTAGAAAATTGAGATCTAGAAATCAGCGTCACCGAGAAAAATCATTAAGCAGGTTTCCGTTGTGCACGACGGACTCCTTCGGCGATTGAATACACCATCAGATCCAGGGTCCGCGCCTCCAGCTTGCCAGCCGCCAGGAACGGTGCTTTCGCATCAAAAATTTAAGTATTTGTTACCATTCATAAAATTTTATTGAATTTCAAAATAAAACAAATAAGCAGCTTTAACAGCTTTCGACATTCGATGATTTCGTTCAATTGTTTAATTCAAGTAGCAGATTTAGATTAGATTATTTTAAATTTATTAAATTATTATTAGATTATTATATTTAAATAGTTCTTGTATAAATAATAGTTTACGTTACGATCAATTTAATTTATATATAAATTACTTATAAAATATAATTAGAATTATAATTCTATATTATAAAGTATAGTTTCTACTTTGCAACAATTCCATAAAAAATTTAATCTATCTAGCTTTTTCATGTTCATAAATGCTTCAAAAAAAACAATTTATTTTTATTTTTATATTTTTCTGGGAATTTACGATTCTAAATAAATTTTAAATAAGTTTGTAAATTTTTAATCATCGAAAAAGATTTAAACATTTGAGATAAAGTTCTCAAAAGCTGCATATGCCTCTTTATATTGTAACATATGCACGTTGGTGAGAGCTACTTCGTGCTCCGGGTCAACGCGCCTCGGCCCCGATCGCTCAGCACGCCATCGGGTTCTTTTCACTCCACCAAAGGCTATGTTCTATTCGTTTTAACTTGCATAAACGAGTGGCTCCGGCTCAACCCGCCTCGGCCCCTAATCGCTCAACGCGCCACTAGGTTCGTTTGTGCAAGATAATTTATTTTTAATTTTTAACGGTGTGTACTATACTTTGGCCTACGCTCAACACGCCTAGGCCCTTGGTCGCTCAACCCGCCACCAAGTTTGTTCTAATACACACCGAACCGCGAAATCTAATTCTCAACCCGCCAGAGTTCGAATTGGATTTTATTTAATTTATTTGTATTTTTTTCTTTTCGTTGCTGGATTGAGGATCTAAATAAATTTCTATTTATTAAATAATATGAAAATTTATTTAACAAAATTTAATAAAATGATTAACAAAAAATTATAAAAAAACTAAATAACTATTTTATTTTCGGCCATTTGATAGCTTAGCCGCTACTATCGACTTGTTTGGTCGCGCCATTATCCGCTGTAACAAATAAAATTATAAAATATATTTATTTTATGATGTACAAATTTAACAATTAATTCTAACTTAAAATTAACGCTCCGCGTGAGCGTAATTGCCAATTTTATTGATTATCTATTTCTCGTGTTCGCGCCCCCCCCCCTGAGTGTGCTGAGACTTGTCGCCCGTTATCGCGCCGACGACAGGTCCCCCTCGAATAGCCAGTTTCGAGGTCGCTGGCACACTGAATTTTTGCATTTAGTGCGGCTCTATTTGAGAATTGGGAGAGAGCGCTCGCTCTCCCCTTACCGCACTGTACCGCGCCTTAGTACTAGGCAGCGCCGTCGCCGCTCGCGAGAATTCGCGAATTGATTAGCGAATTATCGCTCGCCGCTGCCGGCGCTTTATCCCCGCGCCGCGCCTCGCCACGAAGCCTTCGGCGCTCCCCCTTCGCCGCGCCGCGCCGCCCGCGACTTCGCGACTTATCTACAATATATATAATTTTTGCGCGAAACTATTGTCTCGTCGCAATATATTAATTTAATTTAAATACTATTAATTTTATTTAATATAATTTCATATAATATTCAATTCAATATAATCAACTAAGGTTTGTAAATCTAATTACACGCATTTTAATATTATCAGTTTCAAATTATCATTCATCTATATTCGTTTGTCAATTAGTTTTTTGGAATTTTTAGCAATAGGCTTCGCTGGCGCTCATTTCGGGAAGCATGTTGCATGATCTTCATTTTTGATTATTGCGTGGCAATATATTACAATATAAAAATAGCTTTACTCGCATTTCCACATTCAATTGATTCTTTACATTTATTAAATTATTGTTGCTTAATATTTTATTAATTTATTATTATAGTTATTAATAATAAAATTATTATTAATTTCTATTCATAATTTATTTAATCTCATTAATTATTTATTAAACGAAATATTGATTCAATTAATTTCTTTTATTATCGCATTGACTGTAAAGGTACGCATCTACTACTTCTTAGAATTGTTTAACGTAAAAAAAATAATTTTTTATTATTTAAATAAATTATTTAAGATTATTTATTTAAAAACAATTTTTTTATTTATTATTACTATATATTTTTTTCAGTGTAAATATTAACGGAATTGACACGATTTACGATATTATTATCGTATTGGCGATTTTTTTTCGTGTCTTCTCGTTCTTCTTTCTTTTATTTTACATTTGAAATTTTTTCATTTGAATATTGTCGTTTTTAGATCGTTGACTAAAAAATTTAATACAACGATAAAATTTCATTAATTGGCTGATTGGTTTGTCTTTATAAATTACTAGGTTTATGCGCATGCTACAATTAATCTCTATTTCTTTAATGTAATAATTGCATGTGATTGTTAAATGTATTTGAATCTTTAATTATATTTAATGAGATTTATTATATAATGCTTACATAGTAAAAAATTCAGATCGTCATTGTAATCTCTATCGAATATTTTAATAACTGATTATTGAATCGACACTCAGGGATATATCATGCGATTTCTTCGTATTTTGATATTATCTTTAGTTTGAATCAGAGCGCATATTGCAAATATTCATCTTGGCACACATGACTTTGACAATTTGTTGAAAGAATTTTGTCATTTGAATTTCACGTCGTACCTGAGCAGAAATAATTTTATTTCGTCAAATAATAGTGAAAATCTTGATGTTTTGTGCTGTTGAATATAATCATTACATATATTTTTATTATTTAGTAATTAGTTGTATCTTGAATTTTCCAGACTTAGACTACAAAGGGTGTATTACTATTCTCATTTCAGTTGTGTCTTGTGTATAGAGTTTGTGTATGTTTGCGCGTTTTCAACTCGCAATAGCTATGGATACTTGAATTTGTTTCAGCCATTTTGTATTTTGTGCAAATTTCTTTTGCTTGTTAGCTTGTTTATTACGAGTTTTAGTTAAAGTACACGTTTAGTTCAATTTAAATAGAATTAAAAAACAACATCAAGGATGCTCAGCGATTAAAGATAATAACTCAAAAACGTAGCTTCCTAAAATCCCAGCTTACAACGCTGCAAAACTTGAGTGAGAATAATAAGCTCGATAAAGTAATTGCGAACCTACGTTTGAATCGTGTTAAATATTTATGGGAGAATTATGATGAATTAGCTGCAAATCACCCCGATGATGAACGATTAGCGGAAATCGAGGAGATTAGAAATAAATATTACACTTTAGCGACCAGAGTAAATGGCATGGAAACTCCTACAAGCTCACGATTGGATAATATAAACATTTCAACGGCTGCACTGGCAGATATTAGCAAAATTAAGAAATTGAAACTTCCCGTTGCAGAGTTACCAAGATTTTCAGGCGATTCAAATAAATGTCTATCGTTTAAAAACACGTTTGAGACCATGATAGATAAGCGTGAGGATATTAACGCGTTACAGAAATTCCTATATTTAAAGGATTCTCTAAGAGAAGAAGCACTCACTAAATTATCAATTTTTGATGTCAGTGCGGAAAATTACCGCAACGCGTGGGATCTCTTGAAAACATCACATGAAAGAAAAGGGATTCTTATAGGTAAACATTTAGATGCAATTTGAGATATGCCAACGAGTATCAAGGCCAACAGAAAGGAATTAATACAAATCGTAGACAACATGAAGCAGCGAGTGAGTGCGTTAGAATCATTAGGAATCACTATGGAAAAATCAATTTTAACACGCATGATGGAACGCGCTTTGCCACCAGACATTCAAACAAAATGGAAAGAAACTTTAAATCTAGATGAGTTTCCGGTCATCGAGAAGCTGTACGAATTTATAACGGAAACTGCGCACCGTATTTCAACCACGGCGCCAGATAATGACCAAAAACATGAATTGAAAAATATGAAAGAACGGGGAGCAAACAAGGCTGACTGTTTCTCAAAAACTCGTAAAACTACAACAGGTGAAAGAGTTTTTACCACCTCCACTATTCGATGTCCGATGTGTAAAAACCTTGGACATCAGCTATACCAATGCAAACACTTCATAGCACTTGACATCCCCCAAAGATGGGAGAAAGTTAAAAGAACAAAAGCATGTAGGAAATGCCTGAGAGTTCACATTGGCACATGTTCTTACGGTGGTTGCCGAAAATGCAACAAATATCATAACGTACTTCTTCACGAAGACCAGTCATTCAACCGAAAAAATTTCTTGAAAAAGAAAACTTTTTCAGAGGGGAGAAATCAGGATGTATCTGCAAAAGAAGAAACAAATACATGACTAGCATTTAGTTCTGTAAACAAAGCAGCATGCTCTCAATTGATGATTGAGCGTCGTTGTTAAAGTAAGAGACGCGGCTGGAAATTTCATAAGGGCAAAAGCACTGTTAGACACATGGGCAACAGCGCATTTTGTAACAGAAAAATTTGCTTGATTATTGATGTTTCCAATAAGAAATTGTAGAGTTCCCATAGGCGTTATCAATGGAATGCATACGCAATCAAAGGACGCATTAGAATTTGTTTTTCATTCACTTCATAATGATTTTAAAAAGAAACTGTCTTATCTGATACTTCCCCAGATAGCCGAACAAGCGCATCAAAAAGTTTTCCCTCTCAGTATAATTGATATCCCTCACAACCTTAAACTTGCTGACCCGAGTTTTCACCTGCCTCGAACCGTAGATATGCTCATAGGTTCAGGCGCCACTTTGTCACTTTTATCTTTAGGACAACAGAAGTTATCAACTGATAACGCAGACCTATACCTGCAAAAGACCCAATTAGGATGGGTGATTGCTGGAGGAATTATACACAGCAACAATGCTCTGTGCCAGTTGACGAAATTAGAACAGCAGATCGAAAGATTTTGGATCATTGATGACAACGGTATTCGCACGCCCAAAACGGTTGAAGAAGAAGCATGTGAATTGCATTACAAAGAAAATACAGCACGTGACACAAGTGGTCGGTACATAATTAGACTTTCCTTCAAAATAAGTAATCCCAAATTTGGAAATTCACGCGCGATGGCGTTAAGGAGGTTCTTTGGACTACAACGAAAACTTAGCGCAAATAAAGCTCTACGAGATGAATATGACCGAGTAATGCAAGAATATTTAGATTTAGGACACATGAAATTAGTATTCGATGAAGTACCGAAAGCGTATTATTTACCGCATCAAGCAGTTATAAAAAACACGAGTAATACTATAAAGGTGAGAGTAGTCTTCGACGCATCAGCAGAAGCTAATACAGGAGTTAGTTTGAATAAAGCGTTGATGACAGGGCCGGTAATTCAGCCCAAACATTTAGCGCATTTGCTTAGATTTCGTACGTACAAATACATTATTACCGCTGATATTGAAAAGATGTATCGCCAAATTTTGATACATCCTGATGACAGAATTTATCAGTATTTATTCTGGCTACATGAAGGCGAGCCTCGTGTATTTCAGTCGAATACCCTAACCTTCGGTGTGTCTTCTGCTTCATTTCTATCGACTCGAACATTAACTCAGTTGGCTATAGACGAAGGAAAAAACTATCCAATTGCGGCTAAAATAATCAAGCAAGATTTATACGTAGACGATTTAATTACCGGAGCCAACTCTCTAGAAGAAATTCTACAAATACGGGATGAAGCCATCAAACTGTTGCAGAGAGGAAGGTTCAACATAAGGCAATGGGCATCGAATCGTCCTCATGCTTTGGACAAGTTAAGTGACTCATTAAAAGATCTGAATTTTATGACAGATAGCAAAGGCATTTTAAATACGCTGGGCGTTTCATAGCGAGCCCAGGATGATACACTTTTGTACACTGTCAACACGTCGGCTAAAGCCGTTACGAAGCGTATAGTCTTGTCTGAGATAGCCAGAATATTTGATCCTTTAGGATTATTAGGACCTATCGTATTTTACGCGAAGGTTTTAATGCAGGAATGCTGGAAAGCAGGTGTGAATTGGGATGAATCGCTGCCTGTGTCAATACATACAGCTTGGAAGGCATTCGCTGAACAATTGACGCTTATTGATAAACTGACGTTTCAGCGACATATTTTAGTGGAAAATCCCGTGAACATACAAATACACGGATTTTGTGATTCAAGCAAGGCAGGATATTGAGCGTGTCTCTACGTTAAATCTAAAGCAAGAAATAGAAGAACACAAGTAAGACTTCTATGCACTAAATCTCGGATAGCACCAATCAAAGAAATAACTATACCCAGATTAGAACTCTGCGGCGCGTTAACTCTGGCGCGATTATATAAAGAAATTAGAGCAAGCATCGTTTTCATTCCGAACAAAGTTGTTTTTTGGAGTGACTCAACTATAACATTACAGTGGTTGCAAAAGTCACCGGAAAATCTAAAAATATTTGAAGCAAACCGGGTAAAGAAATTAACCGAGATTTGCCCAGACATACAATGGCAACATGTGCGCACACAGTTTAACCCAGCAGATGCACTATCTCGTGGACAACTTCCTCGTGAATTTTTGAAAAACGATACATGGTTACATGGGCCTGCATGACTCAAGGAAGAAGAGAATGTATGGCCGAATGAGATATTGGAAGTCATAGAACAATTACCAGGTCTAACGAAAGCGACCTGTTTGTTGTTGAACGCTGAACGTATAGGATGTATATTTAATAAATTTTCATAATATACTCGCTTGAAACGTGTAATAGCCTTTTGTCTACGATTTCTTCCATCGTTAAGGAAAAGGGGACGTTTATCGATTACCGAACTGGCTAAGGCTGAAGCAACGATAATAAAAATCTTGCAACGCGAGCATTTTACAGCTGAATTAAAATACTTGCAGAAATCAAATAAAACTAAAGACTTGATACACTCAACCCTTTCATTAATAACCAAGGTTTATTGCCGGGGGGAGGCTTAAAAATTCCGATTTAGAATTTGGACAAAAACACCCCATCTTGTTACCATCGCGTCAACACGTGACTGACCTGATTATACGAGAAACCCACGAAAGGTTGTATCATGCCGGTATCCGAGCAACTTTATCAACTATTCGACAACGTTATTGGTTACTTGATGGAAAGAATCAAGTTAGAAAAATTATACGTGCATGTGTAAGGTGTTTTCGTTTTAGAGCGAATCCTGTTACATACAAAATGGGTGACCTTCCGAAATCACGATTAGTTGCAGTATCACCATTTTATCACACGGGAGCAGACTCTTTTGGGCCTTTCCTTATCAAAGAAAGGAAATACCAAAAACGCAAAAGTATTAAAGCATACGGTTGCATCTTTGTATGTATGTCGACGAAAGCCGTGCATATTGAAATTGTTGGTGATTTGACAACGGATGGGTTTATAGCTGCTCTAAGGCGCTTCATAAGTTGTAGGGCTATACCATCAGGTTTCTATACGGATAATGGAACAAATTTCATAGGTGCTAATAATAAACTGCGTGAATTATATGCTTTAATGAACTCTGAGAAATTTAAAGATAGTGTACTTGATTTCGCTACTATGAAGGGTATTAATTGGCATTTCAGCCCTCCGACATCCCCACATTTTGGTGGAATTTGGAAGGCTGCTGTCAAATCCTTTAAGCATCATTCTAAGCGCATAGTCGGCGAACGCCTTTTTACATTTGAAGAGATTAATACTCTTGCGATATAAATTGAATCTGTTTTAAACTCTAGACGTTTATGCCCTTTATCTGCAGACCCTAATGATTTATTAGCTCTAACCCCTGCTCATTTGTTGGTAGGACGACAATTTAACATGATACAGAGTCTAATGAATTAAATGTTTCAGAGAATCGGTTGTCTTCTTGGCGGATGATTACCAAGGCTCGGCAAGATTTCTGGCGGCGTTGGCACGTTGAGTATTTGCACGAGTTGTAAAAAAGGCAAAAATGGGCCAAAGATAGTCCGTCATTAAAGAAGGGCTCCATTGTAGTGATAATAGACAAGAATCAACCCTGTATGCGCTGGCAGCAGGGGCAAATAACGGACGTTCATCCTGGTTCTGATGGTATTATCCGTGTGGTAACACTGAGAACGGCCCATGGAACATTTAAAAGGAATTCTACTGCATTATGCGAGCTATTGAAGCCTTAAGGCCACCGGCCGGGGATATTTATTTATTAACATTCATATTATATCATAATACCCCCGGGGAGGGCCCACTCTAAGTAGTGTGGCCTCATTGATTTTATCCTTACCGTCTATGCGATACTAGGATAAGTTTTAATATAAGCGATAAAAACGCTAATTTATATGGCAAAATTGCTAATGTAAGAGTTTCAAGGTTTATGCAATGAATTGAAACTGCAACTATAATAAAATTATTTGTCAAATATAAATACAAATATAAAAAGCTGTAAATATTGATGTATGCTACATACCTATATATGTACGTATTGATTCATATCATTTGTTTTACCTTTCAGATATCATTTCTTTCTTACAGGAACTATATTATGTACCGATAAGTTTTCGATAATGTATCTACCATGTAATGTCAGAATGTCATTGTACATCCGTTAATGTATTACATTTATTTAATATGTACACTTTAATTGCATTGATCTCTTAGTTCTCAACGGGGGGAGTATGTTTAGTGGTGAATTCAATCCATGGCATCTATTTTGTAATATAATAAAGTACGGTTGTTTGTGTACGTGTGTATGTGTATGTGCCAGCCGGCAATAGTAAGTATGAATCGTATGTGACAATGTGTGAATCGATGCTCGCTTCTTTGCTTTCGCGCATCGGCTCGCACGCAAAAATTGAGGAGAGTGCGACGGGTAGTGGGGCGTAGCGGCGGCGCGGCGGTCCACGTTATGTGCGACCTGAGATGAAAAAAAGAACGCGCTCTTCAATATTTTAAATTCTTATTTTTCGGAATTAATTTCCAATATTCAAGTTGATAACAATAAACGTTATTGTACATTCTTCTGGTGGGGGTTTTATGCCTACAGGCTTTCCCCCACCGTATGAGCCAATAAATTTACGTTTTGGCTCAAAGTGTTTATTATTTTTTAACATCCTGCACCTCATCCTTAAACGAGAAAAAACCCTCCAAAGGGGAATTCTTTATTACATAGTACATAATCCTTATATTATTTAAAATTTTAACTTTATACCAGGTGTATAAGATACTATTGTTAATGATAAGAGACTATATTCTTTTATTCATTTTAAAAAATTTGTCATAGCGTCTACGCTTTTGTATTCTATAATATCAATCGATTCTTCAGTACTTTTTCATTTTTGAAAGTCTAATTTTCTTTTTTGCTTCATTTCTTAACATGTAAGTTCATCGCTATTTTTGCAATATTTAACTAAACCTCTTTTGCTTGCACAAAAAGCAAGTAAGTTGTTACCCAATATATATTTTCATTATATGTTGTACTCGTAAAGAATTTTTATATTTTTTGTATTTATTCTTCATCTTCAGGGTTTACGTAGTTTTATTATGAGCTTTTATAAACGAAATTTGAGAGATATGTTTAACATTAGATTCTATAAACACTGATTCTATAACCGAATGTGGGATTACAATACTTAACGTTTGATATGACTATACGTTTTTGTTTGGATATTAAGGGCACATGGTAAATATATACGAGCCAATATTACATTTTATATTCTTTTCGGTAACCTAGCTTACTAATTTTTGTGAACCCAAATATAAACATACTCTTCCTATCAGATCCAATAATGTTATCTCTATTGACTATATAATCTTCAATTTGCAGACCGTTAATTGCATCAGTGATAATTGCTTGCCCTTTTTTTGAAACTGGATCTTCTCTATTATCTGGACATACAAATCTTTGGTTTATTTATTTGGGATATATTTTGTAGATTAGAGTCGTTTCTGGTATCAGAAATCCTCATGTTGATGCACCGAAACTTTTTAAGGGAGACACGGAAACACTTTACCCTTTAGACGTAAAGAACACATCATTACAGAAATTATTTCATCCGTTATCATAGGCGCTTATACTAAACTCGAAAAACGGCATTTACCGAAACGTACTTACTTTGTTTACAGTTCCATCAATACTCTGTTTAAGTTTAAAGTCGTGTTTTTTATATGCAATTTTCATAATGTCAGATTGTTTTGTTTTACCTTTAATCTGCTATTGAAACTACATATAGCTGTTCTTCTATATTATAATTACGTCCTCACGAAAAGTTTAATATATATATATACCTATCTGTTAATATTTGACTTTTGAGCCTGAAATTGCCTAACAGCTCGGAATCCTTGGTACATTTTAAGAATTTTTCTTTGGGATTTTAATGGGATTTCTTCTGAATCTATCGTGTTTAGGTCGGCGTACAAGGGACTTGAATTCTTTCTCTTGCGAGAAGGTACCGTCACCCGACTCGGCCTACCAACTTAACTCCTTTAAGCAGGAAGGTGAGTAAAGAAATTAAGCACGAAGGTCGATAAAAAGGAGAAAAGCACACGTGCATCGAGTCGGGCATGTCTGTACATGCCGTAGAAGTCCTATCCTCGTAAGGGAGGACGGTCACTTCCCTCATGAGAGTAGGTAAAAGAAAGCTTGAAAAAGTAGTGGACAAATAATAAAATTGAAGACAAAAACTTACTTTTTTGTTTTGATTGGTCTCCCCTGTCTGTCTCGAAAAAGAGAGGGAGAGAGAGAGAGAGAGAGAGAGATGTCGCTATTGCTTTTTCTTGATGATGCCGCTGTTGAACTTAACTGTTGCCGCTAGTTTTTTTAGATTTAATTAGGAGTAAATGATATTGTGGAGAAAGTAGCTCAGGATGTGATAAAGAGTAAATGAGGAGGGATGCAGTGTAACGTAGTAGATTGTTGCAGCTGAAAATATGCCCTTGAAACTAAAAACATTAAAAACTTGTCCAGAACTCGGCACCCCCTTCAATTCTACTTGAGCTATTCCGAGTGGTTCTATTCTAATACGTTCAATGTTCGCTCATGTGACTTACGTTTGCTTTCAAGCCACGTGAGTCATAAGGGCCTTGGTCGTTGGTTGCTTCTTATAAGGCATGAAAGGTGACACATAAAAATCAAGACGGTTCGGTCTCTAGAATTTTAGTGATAGATTGCTATTAACCCTTACAGTACCATTATGACCCAGAGATGCGTAAGAAAATAAACCATTGTAAAACACCTCTTCAGTACCAAATAATGATTAAGAATGATGGATAGGTATTAATAGTAATTAGCAATAAAAAATAATAATTATCATAAATAATTAATTATAATTATTATACATAAATACATATTTATAGTATAAATATTTAAATAAACTAAATATTTTATCTCAAAAATAAATAAGTGGTTTCATACGTTTGGCCATCAGATGGCAGTTTTCTCTCATAAGATAATATGACTATTAAGCCATAGATAAATAAACACTATATATAATAATTAACTCAAATTTTTTGTTCTGAGACAATTATTTTGCTTCTTAACTTCTTCAAAGAAATGTCGAAGTTATGACATTATCTCCTCCGAAAATATTATTCACACACGAGCTAGTTTATGAACTAAATACTAGAAGGCATTTTCAACTCAAATCCTCAAACAAAGTTTTTAGTTGGGTACATCAAATCCTGTTCATAAACTACATATTTTGCAATTATTGTAACTAATCATTTCATTTATCTAAACCATTCATACCTTCGACATGAGCATTGGAGAATCTGAGCCAAACTCGGAAGTAGAATCAGAGGCTGGTGATGAAATCACTGATTTTGATGATAATGACATCGAGTGTGTTCCAGATCTAGAGACATTTTACAACACAGATTTTTTTCCATCTGTCAAAAAATTTACTTCCAAATTTGAGATTCAAGATATTGAAATAAATGGAAATGAACCCATTGATTGTTTTGAATTATTTTTTGATAGGCTCTTCTTCAACACATTTGCAATGAAACTAGCCGCTATCAAAATTAAAATCCAGATTCTATCGTGAAAAAATGGCTACATGGAAAGATTTGACGAAGGAAGAGCTATTGAAATTTTTGGACTTATCTATTCTGATGGGATATGTTCTAAAAGCAAGCGTCAATGATTATTGGAGTACTTGTCCCGCTATATCGACTCCTATATTTTCACAAATAATGCCTCGCGATCGATACTATCAAATTTTATGTTTCTACATTTTCAAAACAACGAAATTATATCTGATCACTCACTTAGAAAAATAAAAATTATTCTTGATAACTTGAAAACAATATTTTCGAATATTTATGCTCCAGCAGAAAATTTGTGTATCGATGAAAGTTTTGTTCTATGGAAAGGACGATTAGTCTTCAAACAGTATCTACCACTGAAACGTCACAGATTCAGTATCAAAATATATGTAGTAGTTCATTGTGAGGCAGGAGAAACTTTCTCATTTATACAGGGGCTAATACTGACTGTGAGGATTTTAAATTAGGTATTTCAGGAAATATTGTCGCCCATATGATGAAACCTTATTATAATAAAGGTCACATTATAAGTTTACATGGATAATTGGTATTCCTCTCCAATTTTGGCAAAATTTCTACACGAGAAAGATACAGGCTTGTGTAGTACAGTTAGAAAAATCAGAAAGGAATTTTCTTCTTGGGATTGGAAATTGCAAAAAGGAGCAGTTCAAGTTCCGCACAATTTGATCTGGATGGCCTTGAAGTGGCAAGATAAACAAGAGGATAAACACATGATATCATCTGTGCACGAATCGAATTTACAAATATCAAAAAGAGAGATTACAAGACTGGTCAGTATTGCGTGAAACCAACTTGCATAGTTGATTCTAACAAGAATATGGGAAGAGTAAATCAAATCGATAAAACATTGTCTTTGACCAAAACACTCAGAAAAACATATGGCTCTTGCAAATTCTCATGTTTTGTACAATCGGAATAATCCCGAAAATAAATTATCTTTTCCAGATTATAGACTAACGATTATTTTTAAGATACTGAATTTAGAAGAACAGAAATTTGTAAGCTTTCAAACATCTGTAATGCGTCTTAGAGGAACACATTTGCCTGTAGCAATGCAAAAAAGAAAAAGATGAACTTTATTTCATATGCAGAAAAATAGGATATACTCTAGATATCAATGTAACACCTGTTTTGTAACATTATGCCTAATTCCATGCTTTTATAATTATCACACTAAAAGTGACCTACCATGAATAGAATAATCAGTATTTTTCCTCTTCATCAGTATTCTTCCACTCTTCAGTAGCTTCCATTGGACAAAATCTTGCTTCATACCGATGAGAAAAAAAAGAAAAAAAAATACTCGCACACACATGTACACACGCGCATGCAAACACACACACACACACATACAAAGTGGGATCAGATACGTACACGTCGTGGATCCTGGTAGCACTGAAAGCGAGTATTTATAATCTTTGAAATAAGGATTAATCATGTTTTATTCATCAAAAACTTCGGGTTTTTCAATTTTGAATTCAGAATCGTAATCAGCGATCAAAAAAAACATTTATATATATATATATATATATATATATATATATATATATATATATATATATAATTTTCGATGCGTATAGAATAGTTTTTTTCAATTATGAAAAATTTAACATGAGCATTACTGTTACGGACAGACATGATGCACATATGCATCATGCTCCAACTTGCAAATATTTAGTCTCAGTTTGGGTTAAAATTTGGGACCTATGATCACTTTTTCATACAAACAATACGCACTGAAAATATCTAAAATCCCGATACTCTAAAGTTAATGATGAGTCATAATAATATAACATAAATTTTTTATGTAAAAATTGTCTTTATTCCCCATATGCAGTTCTATCTACGATTTATTTTGGGTATCATTAATATGACTGAATATATTATTATCGCGTTCATTATAATAGCATTAATAATTATGTTATATCATTTTATATGTTTTGTTCGTATAGTACGCACTTATACATTTACTCTACATTATTGTTTCATATATAATGTTATTTATTATATAATAAGTTCTGATTCATTACATATTTAATGTTATACTATGTGTATTTTGTTCATGAACAAGTGTATCGCTGCACATTTCGTAACATTGTTATTGCTTTTTACAATTACATTATTATTAATGTATTATGGAATGATATCTTTATTTTTAATAAATCATATATACATAATTCTATTTAGCAATTACGCTTACGCTTTTATGTTATTAGTAACAATTACATACATTAATTGTAGATTTATGAGATTTATTATTAATATTTTAGATAGCTATATATTTATATTGTGCTTACTCACGTTGCTGTATCTGCCTGTATGTATGTGTGTGTGTCCGACCGCGCACACACGCCGGCTCTGGCTGAAACGGGGAGCAAGGGAATACGGTAATAATAACTCAGGGCAAATCGCAATTCTAACAATGTATTTATTAACAATAATAATCACGGTAACAACTTGCGCGATACAATATGGTATGGTAGCTCGCGGATCACCCACTCCTACCGGGTTCAGCGACGTGTGGAGAAAAATATGAGACGGGATAGAACAATCACTTTAGAAGGTACGATACGGGAACGGACACGCGAGGGAAAACACTTAGTATCGGGACAACCGCTCACGCAGATAGCGACAGCTACACACACTAACTGTGCATATTTTGAGAATGCGTGCTAGGAATGAACGAGTAACTTAAAACATTAGCTATGTAGATGATAGGACGGATGAAGGGGCAGAGGCCTAATTTTGATTCCGTAGAGATTGATTACGTTATATGTTTTTGTTTTTAATTATATTAATTCCTTTTTACAAACTATTAGTGCAGTCTTGACCAAAAATTACCAACCATTCCACCACAATTCTTATTTAATATTTTATATATCATTTAAGAAAGTAAGAAATTATTGAAAATAAAATATGAAAATATGATGTTACCCTTTACATTGATGATAATGCTATCTGTGTACATTAAAACTTCTTTGCTAAAAAAGTTCGGTCTCCAGAATTGGCTCCGACATAAGTGTTTTTGTTTAGAGATTCTTCAAACTATATAATTTATCATACTGAAATAATAGAATGTATTTTAATTAAGTAAAAATATACAATTATTTTAACACATTCGAAGGTAATTGGAAAACAAATTCATCGTCCATATTCATCACCAAACCAAATAATTATGTTATATTTTAAAATAGTTATAAGATTTCCATTTATTACAAATTTTAGTATAATTAATAAGTTACCTTTTATATACTAATACCATGCTCTTTCTTCTACAGAGCTTTATCACTCAAGTTTAAGACAACTCATGCTCCACCGGGTGATACACTTGTTCACCGCGGCGACGTGTTGACTTCACTTTACTTCATATCACGAGGGAGCATAGAAATACTTAAAGATGATATCGTTATGGCGATACTTAGCAAAGACGATATATTTGGAGAAAATCCTTGTGTCTACTCAACAATTGGCAAATCATCATGCAATGTTTGCGCTCTTACATATTGCGACTTGCATAAAATCCATAGAGATGACTTGCTAGATGTACTTGCACTTTATCCCGAATTTTACAATCACTTCAGTCAGAATCTTGAAATTACTTTCAATATGCGAGATGTAAGTTATTTTGATGTACAATAATTATTTATAATATAGAAGAATACAATTTAAAAAAAAATTAAATTATATTAATGACAATAATTTGTGCGACACTCAATTTCATGCATAATATAATGAAATGTCAATAAAACTAATGACGATTCATAGACACAACTAATTGTTAAAAAATATAAGTAAAACACACTCAAGTAAGTGAAAAATATATTAATATTTCTTTTTCACTAAGCATTATATTATTGAGATGTTAGAAATTTAATACATAATCAACAGAATTAATTATCAAATATTGTTTGGATAAATTACGCAAAGTAAATAAAGTGCAAATAACAAAATCTTTAAGAATATATATATATATATATATATATATATATATATATATATATATATATATATATTATATGTTGTTCTATAATATATTTTTAATATATATTATATAATACATAATTATAATATATATATATATATATATATATATATATATATATATATATATATATATATATATTATATAATATACACAGTATGTCTCAAAAGTTTTAACACTGAGAGTACAAAATTTCCAAAAATATATAAAATTTTTTCAACAAATTTTTTATTCAAAATATTCTCCATTAGAAGTAATACACAAGTTGGAATAATCTTCCAGTCTTTTCATGTCTTTTAAAAACTCTGTTTTTGCAATACTTTTTAATTTTAATGTCGCAGTATCTTGTAGCTCGTTTATGGACACAAAGCATTTCCCTTTCGAGTCCATTTTTAATTTTGGAAACAGAAAGTAGTGAAGGAGACTCAAATTAGGCGAGTATGGTGGCTAGCTCATTACAGGAAACATTTTTTAGCCACAAATTGAGTCTTAGTCGCCGCTATATATGCTGGAACATTATCGCGTAAGAAAAACGAAACGAGAGCACACATTCTTTACTGTAAGTTATACGTTATAATATGTTGAACGGTGGATTTTTGTATTCGAGTAAGTTCTTTAACTTACTAAATTGCAACAGGTTCTCCGATATTTTTATTCATTTTAAATAATGACAACGACCACTTTGATACTCTCCCACAAACTACTACTAACCAAATGAATGTAATCCAATCAACTTGAAACTTTGTATAGAGGTAGAGGAATGTTGTAGTACCTAGTGCCTCAAGTTTCATAAAGTTGGCACAAGTAGTATGAATTTTAAACCCGCAGACTTACAACTTTTCAAGATAATATAGAATCTATATGTCAAATTGCAGAATCCTTCTCAAGATAACATAGAATCTATATGTCAAATTGCAGAACAATCGGTCTAGTAGTATTTTCGGTTATCGTGTACAAACAAAAACACGCTTTGTCTTTATAAATTTATATATATATATATATATATATTATCTATTTTTCTATAATATATGAGATAACAGCTTAAAGAGGTATTTACAAACATAATAATACTGACGTATTATAACAATGATTAAGGGATATTGAAAAAATTCTAAATTTTTGAATGATGGTGGACAAGAAGAAGCTGGACATAATTATAATATAAAAGAATTTTTTTACGTATAATGTAAATTTAATATAACTTGTAACTTCATTAAAAAACCTATTGAATGTTGATAAAAATATTTTTCTTCTCCATATAGTACGTTATCACTTTTACAGTGTACACTGATGATCTCTGTCAAAATCTTTTAGACATTTGCTTAAATTTGTTTTGGATTTTCTATATTGCTTTATTTTACTATATATATATATATATATATATATATATATATATATATATATATATATATATATATTTAAATTTTTGCTTATGTAAAATAAAAAGTATCTGCAATAATTTGTAACCGATAATAGTTGTCATAAATCTCAAACAATATGTCACATGGTCGAATCTCCATTTCGAAATTGCAACAAGAAAGAGTTATTTATATTGTTAGTAAGAGTGGTGTGGCCAAATTTTTAGAAATATGCATTCTTGATAAAAGATTGATAATATATCCTGAGAGTTTCTTGACACAGGTGAACTCATCACGTCGACTTGACTAGTTGTATCTCTATGCTGACAGGCTTCTATCACCTTCAAGGATATGTCTGTCTCTATGTCGAATCTCAACTTGAGAGTACTAAATCATAATAGAGACAATTGCATTTATTTATAAATAAAGTTGATAAACCCATTTTAATAATAAATATTAATTAGTACGAAGTAACCTATTGACTGTTAAATGAATGTTCAGTTCTACTTTATAGTATCATTTTAATTCAGAAAATTACAGTAGAAAGCCAATCATTCAAGAAGTAGAAGTTTTCAATTCTTTTATTATTATTATTAAGTTTTCTTTTCTATTATTTTCTTTTTTTTTAAATCATTCATATTATTACATCCATACAATAACTTCTTTTTTACATTTTAAATAAAGAACTGTTTCTATAATTTATTTATTCATTATTTATGAAAAATAAAATAAATGTTTAAAGAATCAAAAAATTGCTTGCCGAGTTATGTGAAATTCTGCTTTATAGATGATTCTATGAATTCAGTGGGGAGGAAGCTGGTGTCTATAGAGAGAACGGTGACATGAAGATGATATTAAAGTGATGAAAACATATTACGATTGTACAATTAGAACTTGCAAGCATTTGTTGCAGTGTTTAGGTAACTGAAGAGTTGAGAGTAGTTAGTAACATTTATATCTGTTTAATCACTCAGGATGCTTTCATGGCTCTTAACGACGCAAGAATTTCTTCTATATTGGATTGTAAATATTTTCAATTACTTAATTTACTGATGACGAGATAAACGCATCACGTTGCACTGAAACGATAGTTATAAATGTAGTAGGTGTATCGATAAACTAGATAAGTTGCGAGTAAAGGGGACATTCATTGGATCTGAGCCAGCGACGGCCATCCCCCGTATACAGCATTTTCTAAATATGGAACGTGGAATGAGCATAATAGTTCAATGTGGAATGAGCATAATAGATGCTGCAAGAATGAAGCACTAATGGTGTATATGTAAATACTAAGAAAGTACAAATTGTCTTTAAATTAAACAAGAACAGATTGATTCTATTTATAGAGATCTTATTTGGTTACAGCAAGCTGCGAAATTACTTGAGTAAAATAAATATTAGGAACAACCGAAAATACTACTTCCATAGAAACTGCTTGCTGCGTTTCTTAGGTATACTTAGTGCTAAATGTTAGAGTACTTTTAGGGAGTAGTAACTTTTAGGGAGTCTGAATAAGATATACAGGGTATCAACTACTCAAGATAAATTTTGAAGGTAAGGTCAATCAATGTTCCATTACAGGAACACGAATGGTTTGACGACGTGGGAAACAAAATTTAGATAACTCAAACTATATATAGATATAAATATATATATATATATATATATATATATATATATATATAGTAATGCGAGGTATCTTAACTCAAACAATTTGAAGTTGGAGCTCACTACTGATTCGATGCCTGCGCATACAAAAATTTAATCTTCCTCACCATGCTCATCACCACTCATTACCCTTCTCACTAGGGAAGCTCCACTGGCTTCTTGATTATTACTCCTGTAACAGTAGATAGTATGGATTAAAAGAGAGAACACTGGATTTTCTTTACGAACAAAAAAAAGTACTTTATTTAACAATTTAGGTTTAGTACACGTCGAGTACTAACCGTGCGCATCACTCTTCCCTTAGTAGCTAATTTGGTCTAAATTTATTAATCTATTTATTCACTTGTGATCATTGTTTTTACTAACCAACTTGTCTCGTTATTTAGATTTTTATTTTATAGATAGTTTCATTAACATACTTTATTTAAATTTATTTTTGTTATATATTTCACTAACCTAATTGTTTCTCTATTGAAATTGTTACCCTTACAGGTATATTTATAAATCTATTTATTTAAATTTGTTACTGTTATACATCTCAATAATCTAACTTTTTCTCTATTTAAGTCGCTATTATTCCAGATATATTGATTAACCTAATTTATTTAAATTAACCTAATTGATTCTTACATCTGTTTCCTAATCTGAGTTCGCTTATATTACATTTAGTTATCGATCTATTTCTAGCTTATTATAAGATATAATTTTAACTAGCCAAAAAAAAAATTACTAGCCAAAAGTGCGCGGATACCGTTCCCAACGCACACGTTTTACCTCGCTGCTGACGGTGGGCCTGCGATGGTGATGGACCCGTGGCTAGAAGTGGGTGTGGTGGTACCATCACAGGGGTCTGGAGATGCGTCGTCGTCGCCGTTGACTCGTCCTTGGCCACTTGCTGCCTCTCTACCCTCTCCTTTACTCTCAGCTCTACTTCTTGTCACTTCACGCGACTGTTTTTGCCACTCTCGCATGGCTTCTTCTTCTGCACTCGCTCCTTCGCTCTCCTGCTGCCGCTCTTCTCTCGCCTCACTCTTCCTACTCCCTTGCCTTTTTTTTCACCTCTCCACTTCTTATTCCGGAATCATTCCTTCTTTCGTCTCTCCACTCCTTACTTCCAAATTTTTCGCTCTTTTACCTGTCCACCCCATACGCCAAAACCTTCCTTTCGTTCATCTCTCCACTCCTTGCTCCAAAACCTTCCTTTCTTCCACCTTTCTGCTCCGTACTCCAAAACCTTCTTTTCTTTTACCTCTCCACTCCTTGCTCCAAACCCTCCACTCTTCTCTCGCCTTGATCTTCCTACTTCACTTATTGCATAAGATTATTCACCTTTTCCTTTTATTTTGGCTTCCCAGAGTGGAGTGAGAGCGCGACGGGTCTCTCTAATTTAGAGAGGACGGGGATAGGCACCACGTTGAACGACACCGATCGGGAAGCGTTGGGCACGATTCTCGTGCGCGAATTACGGTCTGAATTGTTTTCAAAGAAATTTTTATAATAGTCTTGAAACGTTGAATAATTTAGTAGTTTACGATCCCTAGCTAGGTGTATATCTATACAATCGCTGAAAAAAACAAATAAATGAAACAAGCAGCCGGCTCAGGATTCTTAAGACGGTGGTCACGCAGTTCGCGTAACTCTTAGTTTAATTATGATTATTGTTAATATTATTATAACTCCCGTATAAATTATTTTTATAAATGCATCTAACCTTTAACGGGAACGGAGTACGTATATTTATTCTGTACTTGATTATGCTTCATATTTAATTGTTCGCACCTTTATTATTTCCCTTTTCTCCTTTTTGTTTATTAAAATATGATAATTTATAATAATTTATAATATATAATAATATAGCAAAATTATAATAAGTCAAATATAAAATACTTTTTCCAATATTAGCGCCCCCGTTCGTTTCATGTAACTCCCGTGAACTAACAAACTTCAAAATACAATATACTAATAAGGAGAGGCTCACCTCACCAGATAACCAATTTCGTCCAGGAGGTGAAAAATGTATTCAATGGGACAAAAAACTAAAAACCTTATCATTTTTTTAATCAAATGGGTCTTCCTTCCCATTATTTTTAAGTTAAAAGAGTATCCAAGTAATAAATTTTTATCTTATTATTACATATATAGTTACTCATGGATATTCACATTTTATGCATTCTCGCTACTTCAAATACCTCGTTCTTACCTAAAACCATAAAATATATGTTGTTTCTAACTGATGTGTTCCTATTTAAAATTAAAATTATGTTAAATTAAGTAAATTTTGTTAAATGTTTTAGGATATTTAAATAATTAGCGCATAAAATTTTCAAATATTTCTATTATTTACATCAATGTTTCAATGAACATTATATATATTATAGAATGTTTGAATACAAAAAATGAAGAAATAGAAATACTCAATATGGCTTCAAATATTATATAGAATGCATTATTAAAAAGAATTTTAAAAACAATCATAAAAATTAATAATAACGGAATGAATATTTTAATAAATTCATAGTATTCATAGTACATAAATCCAATAGTACTTTGAATTTATTAAAATATTCATTTCATTACTATTCAATTACATAAAATCAAAATATATTTTTAAACTTACCTACGGATCTTGGATGTACTTGATCACACACATTTGAAAATATTTTAAATGCTCGCTAAAATTACTCCAGATTCAAAATTCATTTAATTTAATTTATTCTTCAGGTCACTCATATTTGAGGTTCATTCCCAAAATGTTTTGTAATTCTTGATAGCAATCATTAGAAATCTGAAATGTTAAAAAGCGATTTTTCACAAAATAAATTTTTCTTAATTATAAATGAAAATTATTTTTTTAAATAATTTTGTTAAATAATTAAACGTATTGAAAGAAAAAAAAACAAATCAAGAAAACGGAACAAAAATTATATATAACACTTTAATTGAAGTGCCGAGAACTCTGTGCCCCTTATTGAAGTTAACTCTTCTGTATTCCTTTTGTAACTATAATAACCACATAGTCATAAGATAAAAGGACCGATAGATAAACAAATTCTATCATGGTCACTGTACATGATATACGAATATAATCGATATACGTTAATACATCTAAGAAATATTGGAAGAATTTCCCTTCTTTTCCTCCTTCTTCCATTTGATAAGTATCTCTTAAGCTTCCAAGGTTTATAAATTTGGTTTTTTTTATCTTCTTCGACTTTCGAAATTTGAGACGGCTGTAACGATACGCACGAGCGCCTGAAGGCTTCTCTTATCATGGGATGGCGCGCGTGTCGTCTTCATTTGCTCAGATCAGTTCGGCGCGGACACCCTGTGATACCCATCACAAATCTCCCCCCTATTCGGCCGATATGGCTAACTATTCGTACTCTTCCTCTTGTCCCGTGCAGCTAAACCTCTAATATGAACTATAGCTCGTCTAACATGGCAGTCCCTCCGCCGAGGGTACATCAAGTTCGGCCGTAGTTGATCCTTAAATCTCTCGGCTACCCGGGATTCGACAACCGAGACTTCTGCTCCAGAGTCGAACAGTACGCAATAGTTCTGTCCGTTTATTCCAACCGAATGAAATAGTCGATTTTCTAACGTAGCATTAGCTACTTCGGCCCCCTCTTGCTCCGAACCGGTCTTCTCAGCCGATCCGTTCTCTCCAGGTTCTGGGACTCCACAGCTCCTGGTCCTCGCTCTAACTCTACTACAGCTTCACTCCCCCCTTGAGCTTTCCTGTGGCGTAGTTCCGGTATCAGCCAGGTCGGAGGCGTACCCCTCAGTCATCTTGGCGGTGGGAACTCTATCCTCGTCAAAACATCGTTTAATCTCTGACAAGCATTTCCCAATACTCTTTTCGGTTAGGACACCTATACTGATTCTCTCACCTCTGTCGTTTGATGGAGCGACTTTACAATACCTGGTCCATTCTCAACGTACCACTTCGCTTCCTCAGTCTGACGCTCCCTCAGGGACTCCCCGACCTCTAACTGACCTACTCAATAGTCTTCGGTTTCACCGGTCCCTTGTTTTCCACACCGGACTCCGGTGCTTTCTTTTTGAATACTTAGTCCCACCTCAGATCTTCCGACTGATATGCCACCTAGGGCGCAGGTTTCCTCGGTTTCTGCTTGTTCTCGATCGGTCTCTACTCGATTTACTTCGGGGTCTCATCGTCCACCAATTCTCTTTTCTTAGAAATATCCCCTTTTAATTCCGGCACGGTGTTAGGCCTTAACGTCGTCCCGATGGTGAACGGGGGTTGCAGGACTGTTGCGCTCCCCATCCATTCGTTCCCCAACTTCGCACAGATGGAGGTGCAGTTAGGGCAGTCGCGGATTGCCACGCCCTGACGGCCGCATCATTGGCACGATAGCATCTTTCTCCGGTTATAAATTATTTTTATAAATGCATCGAACCTTTAACGGGAATGCAGTACGTACGTTTATTTTGTGCTCGATTATATTTAAAATACTTTAATTGTACTTTTGTCAACTGCTTATATACAAATTAATAAATATTTTTTCATTGGTCTTACAGTCCAATCAAAGCAATGGAAATCAATACGTAACTATATCAATACATATCTGCATTAACATTAATACATCAATACACAAAAATAATAAAAATAAAAATTAAATTAAAAATTATAATGACAGTCAGACTGTCCTTGTATACAGTCACCCCCGTAAACTAATCTGAAAATAAAATATTTGCTGAAAAAAATTTTTGTTAGTAAATTGCACTCTGACTCTCCTCAACGCCCTTGCCTAATTGAAGATCCAGTCCAACGTTTCGAGCTTGCTACGGCTCCCCATCAGGGACTAAACTAAACCTAATATTCTAATCTATATATACCTTATCCCCACTACCAAATTTAGTCAATTAAATGTAAATTCCCCCTCTACACAAATTGTTCACAACCAATCAATTTAATAAGGAATGATAAATATTGTCCAATTTACTGGACTCTAGCATTAAATTCATATTATTCCGATTCCTAGAAATGTGAATACTTTTAAGACTCTCTCTTTTATACTTATTATTAATACCATGTTCCAAAATATCCATATTCACAAAATCAAAAGAATGTAAAAACTTTAAACAATGTTCCATATAAAGAAACCGGAAGTAATATGTGAGCTACGTAAACTATATTTATGTTCATAAATTCTCTTTTTTAAATATCTACCTGTTTTGTCAAATATAGTATTTATTACAATCGATACACTTAATGTTGTAAACAACTCCTGATTTTAAACATAAATCATCCTTATATTTGCAATTATTAAACAACTTTCTTAAATTCTTGCTATTTTTAAAGAAAATTTGAATGTTAGATTTCCGAAAATTGCTTTTAATTCTTTCAGATAATCCTCTAACATATGGAAGTACAATAATTTTGCCTCTGTTAACATCAACTCGTGCATTATTTCGATTTTCGGTATTACAAATGTCAAACAATCTCACAGCAATTAATCTATTAATAAATTCAATTGGATAACCATTATTAATAAAAGTTTCTCTTTCTATCTGTAAATTATTTTGTCTAAAATCTTTATGTGATAATTTTATTGCTCTGTCAATGACACCTTTTAATGCTCCAATTTTGTTTCTGAATTGGTGGTGTGAATTAAAATCTAAAAATCTACCTGATCAAGTAGGCTTTCTGTATCAATTTAGTTTCGCCATATTATTACTACATCTAATGACATTAATGTCTAGAAAACTTAACTGATTATTAACCTCAACCTCCTTTGTAAATTTAATTCTGTCATGTACAGAATTAAAAACATCTACCATTTCATCCACAAAAATTTCTGGAACAATTATAAAGATATCATCAACGTATCTTTTAAATATCATTGGTTCAAAAAGCAATTTTGACAAGGCTATACTTTCTAATTTTGACATAACTAAATTAGCTATAACCGGTGATAAAGGTGACCCCATTGGACATCCGTATTTTTGTTCATAAAATTTATTATCAAACGAAAAAATTGTGTTATTAAAAACTAAATTACTTGTTTTAATAAATTATTCATTATTAATTTTGTATGTAAATTAATTTCATGCCACTACTCCTGTATAATATTATTTAACAATTCTAAAGTTACAGTACCATTTTCACATTTTAAATATTTATATGTAGTATCTTTTTTTTATGTTATAGTTTTTATGTTTTTTTATATTCAGACCTGCATGTGATGCTGTGTTTCAAAAAAATCGAGTGTTTTTGACACCAATCGAGATTTCATTCTTCAAGCAGAAAATGTCTTTCAAAATGGTGTTGACTGATCCATTTGAAACTGCAACAATATCAACAAGCGGTCTAGTACTCAATCGACGATTTTGCAAAACCAATTATTTGATTTTGTTGACATGTAGCCCATCAGTAGATGTTCTTGATCGTCTTTGATGTGGTTCGTCTTCAACGTGTTCTGGTCCTTCTTTGAATAATTTGTGCCAATAAAAAATACTTGCTCTTGACATTGACATCTCATCAAAGGTCTGCTGCAACATTGTGAACTCTCGGCGACCAATATTTCATTTCACGCACAAAATTTAATGCTACTTCTTTGTTGAATAATTTCAGACATTAGAAAAACCGAAGAGAGCACTTGTCTTTGTTCACAAAACACAAGTGTAACTATATGACAAATGAGCATAATTGCGTGAAATTTGGCACAGATAACTCTGACAGTACTACCAACTTAAAAATAAAAACATTTGTCCGAATCGATAAACCCGTGAGGTTTGAATTGAACAGTCTTACTCATATTTGTACACAGTAGTATATTAATAAAAATAATAATAATACCTTTAGTAAAAATCATAATTTTTAACAGCAGGAAGATAATCCTTTGTAGATACGTGTGAGATTCTTTGACAACTAAGCGAGCCTTCTAAAATCGCATACAGCTTTCCGTACACAGCAAATTATAGATCCAAATCGCTAAGAATCCACGGAGAAAGCCTTGACTCACTCCTTGCCACTAGATATTACTTCAATGTTGTGAATTCAACTACTTGCTATTAAAGCACCATCATGTTTCGTATAAGTCGATCTTCATTCACCTTATAAAAGTATAATAAGTCTACTGGGCTTGACTACTAGTGAAATTACTGATCTTACCCCAATTCTCGTCTGTGAGAGAGCATAAGTAGGTCATTCCCTCGGGTAAACTCCAGTATTATTACGTGTGAGATCATACTTACAGTTTTTCACTGTATTCATTCAAAAAAAATATAGAGTGTTTTATTTTTATCTAACTCACAATAAATTCTTCCATTAGCATCTAAGTAATATTGTAATTAACCTTTAACAATTCCGTCTCATAGTCCATTAATATTCCAAGATAGCTAGAAAGCTACGGTATAGCAGTTGGCTTCCGTGGCTATCCTGCTTTTGCATCTTGTGTAAATCAGAATTTGCTTTGTAGCAAAAACAGAGATAGAGATTTAGCGTTTGCTCTCCTTCGCTTTTCCAAATACGGCCAAGCCAAGTTGTGCTATCATATACTCACGAAATATTTGATATTTTCGCGTCAATGCATAATTTTACTCAAGAAAGAACAATAACCTCTATCGCCTGCAGAAGCAATCATTTGATATAGAGGTTTAGCCAATACCCTCCATAAATAAGTTTAGAACATCAAGAGATATATGAGATTGTAGATTTCTTCCTGCTCCGTAGTCTTGGTTGCATGTACAACTTCCTCAATAAGCAATTATGGATCTCGCTTTACGAAATATTAATATATTAGGTGTATAACTTTGCTTCCGCCATTTTTTTTTTAATTTCGCAGTTTTATTGTAAAAAAACTGGTTATACATTTATAATTCAAAGTATTGTCCATCGCTGAGCACTACTTTCTCTCATCTTTCGGGCAGCATACGCATAGCGCGTTAAAAGAACTGGTCATCATTTAAAGCGATCCATGAATCGATCCAATTTTTTACTTCTTCTTAAGAACGGAAGTGTTGGTCAGCCAGCACTTAAATTAATTAAATGTGTGCAATTGATCGAAACAAGTGATAGTCTGAGGGAGCAATGCCTGCATAATATGGCGGGTGGGGTAGAACTTCCCATTTCAACGATTTCAAGTATGTCTTGATCATTTTCGTAACATGGATCGAGCATTATCATGATGTAAAATCACTTTTTCATATATATCGTTGTATTGCGGACGTTTGTTTTTCAATGCTCGGCTAAAACGCATAAATTGCGTTTCATAACGATCGCCTGTGATTGTTTCATTCGTTTTTAACAACTCATAATACACTACGCCGAGTTGGCCCCACCATTTACTGAGCATGACTTTGGAACTGTGAATATTCGATTTGGCCATTGAGGTGAAAGCATGCCGGGCTTTCCCCATACTTTTCTACGCTTGAAATTATCGCAATGAACCGATTTTTCATTCTCAATAACAATGCGATGCAAAATCCCTTCCGTCTTTGCCTTACAAGCAGCTATTCACAAGCAAGCAAACGTCGTTCAACATCTCTCGGCTTCAACACGTACGGCATGCAATTTCCTTCTTTCTGAATCATTCCCATGACTTTCAAACGTTTTGAAATGGCTTGTTGCATCATTCATAATGATCTTGTCAATGTTTATTGCGTTTAACACGAGTCTTGATCAAGTAATGTCTCTAATTCTGCATCTGCGAAAACCTTCTCTCTTCCACCGCCATACTGGTCTTCGACGTGAAAATCACCGTTCCTGAAGCGTTGAAACCACTCTCGGCATGTTCTTTCACTAATATCGGCTTCACCATAGATATTTGAGAACATTCGGTAAGCCTCAGCCACAGATTGCATCATATTAAAGCTAAAAATTAAATTCTCCCGCCAATGACGAGCATTTGGGTCGTACGCTGATATGTTCAATCAAGAATAATTTTATGATGCAGACATAAATCGACTAATATTTCGATGACGTTATGTTTACAAATACCTAAGCTTATTGTATGACATCCACGATCTTTCATTTCGACTACCACTAACCGCTACATCCACCTATTGCAATATAGTGGAAGTAAGATTCACAGAACAGCCTGTAATCGAAGTCACACTGGTATCTCGAAAAGGTCCCTCAGTATACAACATGTATGGTATTCAGAACTATGCGACAATGGAGCATTCAAAGATGAAGTACCTCTTACTTTTACTGATTAGCACAGAACACGACATGTTCCAATGAAAGTACTATATTTCCATCATAAGTCATGAAGTTCTTGAATTTTTTTATAGGGAGTACAAATAAGTTTCTAGTGATTTTTTCCGAAATGTGAGGTGTTATTATGAAAACGTGGTTACATATCCTTTATTCAATGTATCTTCCATCGAAAGCTATAACTTTTTCGCATCTTCTGGCAATTTATGACTTTCGGACAAAAAAAAAATTGCTCGTCTTCCGAGCCCAAGAACGTGTCGAGCCAATTTTTTATTCCATCTAATGAACTGAAGCGTATTCCAGTCAGAGCGTTCTGCGTTGATTGGAACAAGTGGTAGTCAGGTGGTGCTACGTCTGAACAGTAAGGCAGATGAGGCAGAATTTCCTATCCATTATTTTCCAAATAGTTTGGACGGAGCTGTAACATGTGACCGAACGGTGTTGTGATGAAAAATGACGAACTCATGTCTGGTCTCATATTCTGACCGTTTTTCCTGTAATGCTTGCTTCAAACAAAGAAGTTGGGTTCGAATATAATGATCCTTTGATACTTTGATCACTCGGAAACAGTTGGTAGTATATAACACCATTTTGGTTCCATCAGATGCAGAGCATGGCCTTAGTAGCGTGAATATTTGGTTTCACCATCAACTGAGAGGGTTCGCCGACCTTTGTATACGATTTTTGCGTTTAGGATCATCATAATAAAAACGTTTCTTCACATGTGACAATTCGATACAAAACATTTATTTTTATACCACAGCAGCAACATTTAGGACATGCAAAATAGACGTTCGATGTCTCGATGTGTGAATTCGTACGCCAATCCGATTCCGTGCTTCTGAATGGATCCCAATGCTTTTAGGCGTAGGGTAATGGCTTCTTACATGACGTCCAATGATGCAGCAAGTTCTTCTTGAATCTGATACGGATCCTAATACTTTTGCTGTATACAGCAAAGCGTCTAATTCCTCGTCTTCAAAATTTTTAGCTTTCCGGAGCTATCCTTGTCTTCATTTTCAATATGATCACTTTTGAACCGAATTCGCGGATCGTCAATTCATGAATATACTCTACCCCATAAGTTTCCGAAAGCAAACGATAAGCCACAGCCACATATCTCCTCATATTAAAGAATAGAAGCAGCGCTTCCCGCAAATGACGTGTTTTGGCTGGAAACTTCCCATGATTTTTCTCGATAAAATAAAAGACACTGAAAGAAATGCTCAAATTTAATGCTACAAAGTTGTTGACAGATACATAACCTACAAATAAAACATATAAGACCTGACATTTCTGCCCGGGATCCAATAGTGACGCCATCTTTTGACAAAGTTTGGAAACTTAATTGTACACTCAATATAACATAAAAATTGACTCATTAGAAACACAAAATCTAAAAAAATATGTTAAAAAGAATTTAATCGAAACAAGCAATATGAACAGAATATCATAGAATGAATGTTTTTGTAGCTGATTTTCCGATAAGCAAATTACCGAAAACTAATATTTTCGTATAAATGAGAATAGTGTATTAATGCATAGAAAGTAAACAACTATATTTATAGCGTTACGTTATTTAATTTCTAATTGTGTTCATGAAAGTAATTAGGAATCGACTTCAGACGCAGACTTCTAAAATCCAGTGTAAATTCCCTAAAATAAAAATATGAATATACGTCATAAATGACAACTTTACATTTGAAATTAAATAAATCAATCTATCAACTATTCTTTTAAGAAGCTTCACTGGATTTTAATTTTTCAGTTAACTAATTTTACAAAAATATTAGTTGCAATATTTTACAGGAGCTTTTCCCGTAACTTCAATTTTACATTTGAGTCAACTATCATTAAGAGTTATGAAAAATGATGTTTTTTATATATTCAAATAAATATTACGAATATTATATAAAGTACATACTGTAAAAAAATTTATAATGGAAAGTATGCATTTCGTCAAACCATGAATCGATAAATTTATATAGATTAGAACTATCGAAAAAATCCGCACTATTTTTTGAATTCGGTTGATTTAATTAGAAGGAGAGAAATAGATGACAAAAAACAAATTAAGACCTCAATGACTCGTAAGACTTCCAGGTGTGTAAGGAAAAACAAAAGGAACTTTATATCCTATAGCTCTATAAATAAGAAAATAACCGTCATCGAGTATGTAAAATTCAATAAAAACAGAACAACCTGAAACATTAACATTGTGACGAAAAATACAATGAAAACTAACTGTCAAGTGTGAACATATGCAGCACTCATAAGAAACAGTGTTCATATAGATGATCTTGTATTGTTAGTGTATGTGATTCAGTGAATTTGATGAAAATTAGTTTCTTTGTAACTGAATTACTTCCCTCTAAATTTTCTTGAATTCAAAGTAGACCCCAATGTAGTGAAATATACCTATTAATTCAGTGACTATTTAATAACTATTTTTTAAATTGTGCAAGAATTACTTCTACAAAATTCACAAGAATATCAATGTAGTGAATAAAAAGTCAAAACAGCGTGAACTTTAGAACCCTTTAGAAAAACATTTTGACTTGTAAAATGTAATCGGGAAAATGAACAACTGTCCTTGCTTATTCGTTACTTATTGAGGAAGTACTTAGGAAGCAATAAAATAGACAGCGCAAGTGGCTACTCTGACTGGTTGATTTACAAAACAAAAAAATACATTGCAGAACGGCCTACTTCACGAAGATGAATGCAGGAGAAGCTGTCATGATACCGCATATCTCTCTTTTCGAAAATTTCCTACACAAAAAAGAGTAACATATTTTCGACTTGTGACAATTTTTGGGTTTGTGCATTTCTGTTAAGGAATTAAGATTGTTCAGAAATCTCAAAAGTTATTATAGCAGACCTTACAAGTAGAGAAGAGTAATCGTTGTGATCATTTGGTGAGTGATCCGCGAATTTCCGCGAATGAATCAACTTTGCTTTCCTAGCCAGTATACAATTATAGTGCAAATAGCGCTATTAGTCCTTCTTGAAATATATTTGAGTTCTTCGCAAGAGGCGTAGACTAATGCAGTAAGTTCATAGAATCTTGACTATGACCTGTATGAACGTGATCACAGAAACAGCTGAAACTGTTTACCAGTATCGCGACCGCTACGCGTACACGATGGGTAAGCACCAAAATACCCTGACATTTACTCAGAATCTCTAGATATATAAGAGTCAGTCAACCGATTCTAATTTAGATATACAGAAAAGTCGATTAGTGATGGATAGGCTTCCATCGTCTGCCCGAGTTGCGCATTGAGCTTACTTATAAGCCTTGTCCGCTATGGCAGCCCTGTATTCATAGTAGCCAATAAATTTCAGAACGCATATTAATAAATCAAATTTATGTTAGTAAGCACGCATAATATATATTGGCGTGTTTTTTGTGTGAGTATCTATGCGGTGTATTGCTATTACTACATGTTGGAAAGGCATGACGCAGCATTTCGCGTAAAGTTTTGTAGTCGCAGAATAGTTGCGCAGTGGCGTACGGCAAATTCTGCGCATGTGCTCTCAAAATTGTTGTTGTTATTTTATTGGAAAAGTTTCATGTATTATGAGAGATAGACAGGTTAATATTATAAATTTATCATATTAAATAATAATTTATTAAATATAAAGTTTTAAAATCTTCGAGATAGCGAACGTATGACTATTTTCGGTAACCATTTCTCTATTGGAAATTGAAGGTCTCGAAATCGAAGGCCAAAATTTATTTATTGATTAAATAATAGTGTAGAAAAATACAGAAATATTAAAAATGATTTAAAAATAAGGATATGAAGTTCTACATGAGTTGAAGTCGAGAAACATCGTTTGTGCACATGAAAAAACAGCTTCGTTCCCTTGTTATTTTATATTACGTTAACATTTTCAATCCAAAATGTATCTAGATATTCATCAGCGGATAGTAAAGAAACAAGAAGAAAATATAATAATGGTTGCTTAAAAATTCTTTACTAAAACTAGATTCCTTTACTATGGGTATCTGATTATATAGAAGATTCTTAAAGATGTTGACTGCAATAAGATAACAGCTTCGTTTTTAACTAAGATTTTTTTATAGGTTCACTAGTTTCGACTACAAAGCTTACTGATTAAAAATCCTCAAATATTAACTGAATATTATGGCTTAATCATATACTTTTTTGCTCAGAATAAGATTTAGAAGAATGTAGAAACAGCTTGCACTTCAATCTAGAAACGCATATATTTTCGATATGTTTAAAATAATATACAAGACAACAACTAATATTCATATATTGTTCATTTTACCCTAAATTCGTAGCATTATTTATTTTATATTATACAAATTTTTAATACAATTGCTCTTTCATGCTCTCTAACTATAATCAATAATTTTTTTTAATTATAAGCTACTGTTAATTTCTTATAGAATATTTTATATCTCTGAAAAGGGGTTGAGTTATCGACTAATTATTCAATAAATAAATAAATGTTAAACTGAAAATAACTAAATATATATTTAATTGAATTTGTAATAAATAATTATTACTACAGGAAGAACAGGCGGGTGTACATCCCATGTCTACAAGAATTCCTATTGCTACCCCAACTGATGTGGATGCTGACGTCAAAAGATTTTCTTTACGTCCATTCAGATATCGTCGTGCACTTGGTGGAATTCTTGGATCTACTTTGACTGGTTCAGCTCAACAAGATTCTACACAAGAAGAATTACAAGCAAACTAGTGCGTTGTTTAATTTGAACCAATAACATTAAGAATAGGCTTCAATCAATTGGCAAAAAAATTTTACTGTATTGCAGAAATAATATTCTACAGTAGATCATGACTGTACTTATTCGAGTAGCTTACTAAATATTTGAAACTTTTTTTCCAAAAAAAATCATTATTACTGGTTGCTTTTACAAAACAATTTTTAGATTATTTTATAATTTTCTATTTGATCACTACATTTATATATATGCAGTTATATATTTTGCTGGTATTTTAAAAGTCTAAAATAGTTTCTTATTCTTTTAAAAATCGCACTGTGGACTTTCTTCGTAATCACTGTAGATCTTTTTGGAAACCATAATATAACATTTAAACAATAGTTCATGAAATATTTAAACCATTTTTAAAAAGTTTTGTAAATATATTTTAATCAGACTTAAAATAAAATAAAATAAACCGTTGAAATATTATTAAAAGATTTAAAAAATTTTTTTAAATATTATACACAAAATATATAGAAATCTTTTAAAAATATTTCCATAAATTTTTTTTATTTCAGATTTCAAAACCTAATATTAAAAAATTACAACGTTAATAGAAACTCCTGATAAATCTATAATGACGGTAGATCACACACGTTACAAACGTTAACTATTACTAATTATTTACGTACACGATACATAAAGTGTTTTCAAAATTACAAATGTATCGCATTTTGTTAGAAAATGGTTGAAGAAGCACTAGTGGTTAAGTTACTATCATCTATAAGATCATGTAATTATGCTACGTTGAAACGTAGAAACCGATAATATGTTTTTATAACTTTGTATATATATTATATAATATGAGCATTTCCTGTTATTGTAAAGTGATCGGCTTCTCCGAATTACCAGTTCTAAAATGATTAACATATAACTGTCTACATATAAATAACAAATATTTAGGTACATCGTATTATTCATAAATGTTTATTTTATATTTTTCCAAAAAATTTTACTAACATATTTTTAAAATATCTATTATCTCTTTTTTAACGTTTCTACCATCAAATTAGATAAGACTGTAAATATGATTATAGGTGGGCTGAAGAGTTTTAGGCTAACATAGTAAAAAATTGTTTTGGAAAATTGGATTTTGGATTGGATAATACATCCAATATAGTTATCCAAGATGCATACAATGATTATAATGATCATACAATTTTCCAATATGATTTTTATAAGAGGATTTCTCTTCAGCCTCTAAATAAATTTCAGTTTCGTCCATTACGTCTTCATAAGATACTTTAATTGTACTTATGTCGACTGCCCATATACAAATTAATAAATATTTTTTTATTGGTCTTACAGTCCAATCAATTCAATCTAAAAATAAAAAAAAATAAAAATAAAAATAAATAAAAATTAAATAAAAATTAAAAATAAAAATTAAATTAAAAATTAAATTAAAATTATAATGACAGTCTGACTGTCAATTGATTGGACTGTAAGACCAATAAAAAAATATTTATTAATTTAACCTCTTCATAAGTGCTGAAATCTTTTCCAGTAAGCATTACTTTGAGGTCTGTAAACAAGAAAAGTCATTCGGACCAGGCCTGGAAAATACAGTGAATGAGAAAGCAATTCATAGCCTAATTTATGCAAGTCTGACATGATTTACATTGATTCGAGACACGGTTCATTGTCTTGATGAAACAATTTTTTCTTTTTCAAATAGAGCGGCTTTTTATGAGTTCTTCCTTCAAATTCTCCAATAGCGCTACATAATAATCGTTATTGATGATAATTCCTTTCTCAAAGTAGTCCATGAATATTATACCATGTGCATCCCAAAATACTTTTACCATAACCTTGCCAGCTGCGCTTTGGATTCGGTTCATCGCGTTCACTCGCTATACTGTCGATTGGACTCTAAAGTGTAATTATTCTAATTAACCATGTTACATCTATTGTAATATATCATCTTTACTTCGGTTGAATATAGCTCAATATTGCTCCAAATCATCAACACATTGTTACTTTTGATCGATTGCGAGCACACAAGGTACCCACTTTGACTACAGCTTTTGTATGTCCAAATATTCATGCACGATATCTGCGACATGTTCCTTAAATATGTTCCTTAAATTTTATGTTTTCGTTGGTAACAACGTTTTGCGGACGTCCGCGTGTGTATCGTCTTCAAAACTGTTTTCACCTCGTTTAAAGTTAGCTTCTCAAAGTTGATTTCCTTGATACAGAGTCTGAATAATGTTTATCAAGCCAAGCTTTAGCAGCAACAGTATTTTTTATCACATAAAAGCAATGTTTGATTAATATACGAAATTCTTTATTCTCCATTTTTTCAGAATCACAAAAGTTCCTTTAGTCACAATGCTAAATGTCACCAAAAAATTATTCAACAGCCGTCAAACTTATACACGTATCTTTTGAAGGTTGGTGCTAACTAAAAATTAGATGAAATTAATTTTAAGAACGTCAACTAAGTGTTTCTGAAGAGTTTCTGAACTTTAGAGCCCACCTAGTACATTCACTTTACAGTGTATTTACGTTATGTTTTTGTTTGGCTATTAAAATAATAGCTAGTTGTTAAAACATTATTCAGATGTAAATCAGATGAAAATTTTGATTACTTTAAAATTAACATTTCATAATTATTCAGTTTATTTTTATACTCTAATTCTAATCTATAGTGGATGGTTCCTTGTTCTTGTTAATATGCTTTTTCACATCAAAGAAAAGTTTTAGCTGATCTACATGTTGAACGTATTTTTTAAAAATATCATAAAGCAAAAATTTTTAAATAAAAATAAAAGTTAACCATTTAAAGTGGGAGCATCATAAAGAATTACATGTTTTAAATTTTTGCCAATTTAATATTAGAATCAGAAATTTCTATATTGATTTTTTGAAAATGTAAAAATTTATAATTTTATATTACACAGGATCAAAAATTTCGAATTCTTTACAAATATAGAAATATTTTAAGACCTTAGAGAAAAATGTTAAATATAATTAACATCTGACTCCCAATAACTGTATAATAAATTTATCTCTAATCAATTAATTTTTTATATAACAATATTCTGTTATTATATATTAATACATTATGAAACTAAATTGTGAATTCTATTAATGAAAAATTTCAGTAAGTTATTCTTTGTTTGTACGAATAAACCCAAAGAAACTTTATATTGATTGAGTGTCGGTAGTTTTGCTGATCGGTGATGCCATGAATGAAAGAAAAATAGCATTTTTGGTAAAAAATAATTTTTTTATATAATCTCAAAATTGATAAAATCATCAATAAATACTTTGTCTTAAAATAAAAAAGGATTCATTTTTTAAAACTTCTAACTTTCTATCATACCTTTGAGTTATCACTATATTATTTTTCTTCATTTGATTAAAAAAGCCTTTCAAAGGAAATGATATTTTAAAATAAAGATCATTAAAATATAGTACAAGGACTTTTTATTAATTAAAGTAAAATTATTTCAGAGCAGTTAGTTTAGTAGTTCTTTGATTTATATCATACAAACAACAAAAGTTTTTCCTTGAGATAATAATGTGATAATAATATCTCGATGATAATGATAAAATGATAATGTTATACAAATATTTTATATATCTTAAATTCTAACAGAGGTTGGTAAAAAATGGTTTCATTACAATACACTACACATTTTCCCCGGCGTATTCTGGGTACTAAATTCAAACCTGACATAAAAATAGAACCTAATGGCTAATTTCAAGAATAGGTAAAATACACATTGAAAGCTGTTTAAAAATATATACAACAGTTAGGTTAAAAACGGTAGGTGTCGTGGTTACAAATGAACCATACACAATTTTAGTATCTTCCTCCAGCTACAGCATAGTTACCTTACATTAGACTTTGACCTGATCTAAAAGTTTGAATCAAGGTCCTGAATATTTATAATATCCGAGTTCAAATTTCTCACAATAAAATTATAAGTCTTTACATAACCTTCAGTGCGTTCAATTTATCTGAGTAAACTATTAAATGGTAGACTCAAATTCATGTTTCCATACCAAATACATTTTTTAGAAAACTGATAGTTTTCTGAAATTTCAGCATGAGTGTTCACAGAAAGCTCACTATAAGTCTTCTTTTTTGACCTTGAATATAAAAATCAGAAAATTACAGTTATCAAATTGAATTTCTTAATGTTAGCCAGTACATCAAATTCGAAACTACTGGGCTTAGGTTTACTGGAAAAAATAATTGAATATCTAATGTTCTGCCTTCATACATTAAGTATAATATTTTTTACGTTTCAAAAGAATCTATGTTTCTTATTTCGTATAATAGTTTATATTCCCATAATCAGGACATGAGAAGAGTAACAAAATATATATATATATATATATATATATATATATATATATATATATATATATATACAAGTGATTTGTCCTAAAAGTATCCAACTTATCTTTGTATTTCCGCATTGATGTTATTATTTGCCATCCGGTTAACGAAATCCTTTAAGCTATTTGAATAATACGTACTCAACGCTTTATTCACTTCCTGAGCCAGTCCTGACAATCGATTTCCGGAACTGTACAGATGATGGCAAAGCTGATTCTGATATATTTTCAATTGTATAGAGAAATATTTAGACTTTTTTCCTTATGTATTTTATAGATATAATACGTTATTTTCTTATAGATTATATGGAGATAATCCTTAGGTATTATAAAGTGATTCTAATAATATTATAACCTAATATAATATTCTCATCTTATTTTAATCGTTTTATTTTATCTTTCGACGAACGTACTTAAGAAATGAAATCAGGAAAAGAGTTATGTATAAGAGAAAGTTCGATGCATAAGAGAAAGTTCAACTTTTATTAAAATAAAATTTAAAGATTAATTTATCAATATAGTTCTTTAAATGACAATATTAATTTTACAAAAATATAAACATAAATCTTATTAATAAGTCCTAAGTGAAGCAAAAAATTATAACCAAAAATTCTTATATTATATATGGTACAATGTCAGATTGTCAATATATTTTTTTAGAAATAATTTTTTCTCTTATAAATAAATTGTTGGTTACATTTTTTTTGAATATTTGAAGTCTTTTCCCATATGTCTAAAAAATATTTTATTTTAGTTGCGTAATGTAATTTAGTAAATTTAAATAAATTGATTTCGTCAGAGACGACTTAAATTTATCTAAATCCAGCTGCATGTAAAACTATATATAAGAAATTTTGAAAATCTTGAAACTTAATGTATGCACAATAATTATATAATAATACTGAATTCAATTTCTAAAGATACTATTTGTAAAGGTGCGCAGTATCAATAATATCAAACTATTGAATTAATAAGTCGATTCCTAATAACTTTTTGCTTTCTCATAAATAATATTAAATATTATAATACTTAATATTACATGTTTTCAGTGATAGGAGCAATGGGCGTGGTATTTTGGAGTTCAATACTGAAAAAGCAGGACGAGATGTCACTCCACTAAATCTTGAATTTGACGAACCAAAACAGAAAAGTTCTACCTTAAATTCAATTACAGGTAATTTAAATCTTACGAATTGCATATGTGAGTTAAAGATTTTATTTCAATTTGAACAATTCATTTCTATTATTTTGCTTATCATCTTTATCAAATACCTATACAATATCTAGAAGTAATATATCTATATATGTACGAAACATGATTCATAAAAAACAAATAAAATTAAATCAAAAGAATATTATTCATGTACTAAAACTTTAAAGAATTGCAAAATTGTCAATGTCTAACTTTCTTATGAGAGCTTTTATTTACCCTTGCTGTTGTAAAAACAGGTCGTACTATATCAAAATCGACGGTTGGTGTACGAGCTGGTGTCTTTAGATGTAGGAATTTCCGATTTCTCGTTGAATTATCTCCTACCTCTGCATGAATAGCCGCTTGTCTGGTTGGAAATGTACCACTTCCTGATAGAAGTGAATCCGTAATTTGCATTTCTGAGTTTGTGTCAAATTACGTTGATGTGCTAAAATTAGCGTATGTTCATTCAATGAAAGAGCATCGCAGTTGTAATTTGAGGTCTAATGCTACTTGTCGCTTACTTACTATCGCTCTCGCATAAACCATCATACAGACATTCGTATTTAACTATTAGTGAACCGTCTATTCTTAGTTTTGTTATTTCATGAACTTCATTGAGTTTTTTACCGTTTAAGTTAGCTACCCAGTTATCAATGTATCTGTATACCAGTTATGAAATAATTCTGAAAGTAGTAAGATCGGTAGCCGGCTGCAGTACTTGAGTGCAATAGATAAAATTTATTAACTTACTAATTTGTAATAAATAATAAATTTAATCATGCATAATATACTATATATGATTTTGCGAACACAAGATCTTTTCGTAATATTTTATAGCGGAGAATCACTATTAAATTCTGAAGTTATAATAGTGTATAGAAAAGTTAGTGCTATTGAATTGAATTAAATTAAATTTAAAAGATAACGTCCCTATGACATTAACTGATATTCTAGAATGTAATAAAATATTAATTTCCCAATGTGTTATTCGCATGATAACCTTAATAAAATATTTTTCAAAAATTATTTTACTAGTGCAATATTTATTCGAAAAATTTTAGAAATTAACAAATATGGTAACTTAATACTTTTTAAAATGTTGTTTTTACTGAACGACTATAGTTATTTGTTTACATATTAGAAACAAAATAAATAAAATTTAGTTTGTGAAATTATAAATAAATTATTAGTTAATTATTAGTTAAAAACTTAGTTATTTTAACCTTTACATGACAAAAATTTACACCCATAAATTTCAATTCTTAAATCATGAAAGAAAAATCATCAGAACAATATAATTTGAATCTACAAAAAAGGAGCAAATGTTTATTGTCAAACCTACTACTTATCTAAAAAAATTTTTAATTTAAAATAGTTCATTATGTTTTAAGCAGAAAATATCATTTTAAATATTTCAAACATTTTAATTAACTGTGTTTCGTTATTATTTTTTAGTTTATTAAAGTTAGTAAAAACGCCAAATTTTGAACTTGAAGGTGCTAGTAGTTGATATAAAAAATGGAATTACTATTTTATCTCTTATAATAATGGATCGCCCTGCAATGAATATGTTATATTTATCGATATCTATAAACATTGATCTTTTCTTGGTAACACATAGAAAATTTTAGTCGGTCTTACGGAACCAATATATCCTGGTATCCATATAATTGTTAATGCTTCCATTTCTGATATTACTGTGTACCAAAAAATAAAAATTTTTAAATAAAACATAATGTAGAAAATAAAAATTAACCACTTAACGCCCGAACATCTTCGAGCTGCATATTTTCATCCTTTACAAATGCAAAAATATTCTAGTCTAAGAATATTTCTAGGAAAAAATATACGTATATCTAAGAAAAAACTAATAAAGAGTCTTAAAAGAACTGAAAACTAAAAAATTAATTTATTTAATAAAAATTTGTTTTTATTCACTGATATCTCACGAAATCGGTGCGATTGCTGTTTTGAAATTTTCCGAAATTATTGAGCCGAGCTCTTGCAGTGCACTGAATTTAATAAGCTTTATCCATTATATTTTATATTTTCATTGGACGTATCTTCAATCGCCATATTGAATACCACTTTGACATGAGGCCGACTGCAGTCGCACTCCACTCTCTCATTCTTCTTCGCTCGCTTATCTTGCACGCTTTGCCAATTTATTCGTTCTAATATGGAATTTTTCCATACGGATCACATTTTTATTGTAATTGTCACAAGAATGTTAGAAAAAAATGTTCAACAGATTTAAATTCAGAGTATCAAAAACCATATAATAAACGATTTAATAAAAAATTGTAACGTTCCTATCCCCCTCGGGATAGCCTACGCGGTATCTTCCCAGGGTAGTTTTGAGAGGGGAGGAAGTTTTTCAGGATTGGACGGCGGTTTCAGGAAAATAATATTACACGAACACAGTATATAATTTTTTTATAACAAAAATATAAATTTATTTATGAAAAAATAAATCAGCTCCTCTATCTACAGGATTCTGAAACAAATCAATATAAACACAAAAAATAATTAATAAAGGTAAACTATAGCTAGATCTATATATTTATTTGTATAAATTTTGCGCTATTTTCCGCAATGCCTCTAATATTCGGCGCTAGTTTCCGCACGAATACCCGGTGTTATTTTCCACGCGGGGATTTAATGAATCGAGACAGGTTGATTTGAAAGGGAAAAAAAATAAGGAACAAACTTAACTCCGCTGGTCTTTTGAGGAGCGCCTCGCAACCAGGATCAAGAGTTAAGGGGAGAATTTCTGGTCTGGATAAGTAAACTGCTGGTCTTTTGAGGAGCGCCTCGCAACCAGGATCACGTTTACTTAAGGATAGGTAAAGTTATTAGCCGTCTGTCTTTTGAGGAGCGCCTCGCAACAGAGATCAAGCTAATAACTTCGGAGAAATTGGTAAATGTAAGGATAAGTAAACTGCTGGTCTTTTGAGGAGCGCCTCGCAACCAGGATCACGTTTACTTCGGAAAGGTAAATTATTAACCGTCTGTCTTTTGAGGAGCGCCTCGCAACAGAGATCAAGTTAATAATTTCGGAAAGGAAAAAAGTCAGGATTAAATCGAGCTCTGGAAAAGGTATTAGCTCCGGGAGGAGTTCGTGTGAAACAACTTCGGGGCAGTTGGTTCACCGGGCGAACTGTCGATTTTGCCTTTTGCGGGCCTTTTTATAGCAAAATAATCGGATAATTCCGTCGCCGCTCGTTTAATTTCGGACGAGGCGCCGAATTATAATAATTATATTAATAATAACAATAATTATAATAATAACAATAATAATTAATAATAATTATAATATTCAATAATAATTATAACAATTATTATTTTGTATTTCGTTATTATTAGCAGCCTATGTCCTGCGCACAATAATAATACACATATACACAAGCTTAAATATTTATATACTTATATTTATACATTATGTGTACATTAAATTATTTGTTTTAGATAATTTAATTAAATACAGCGGGTGCATTCGTTTTTGGACACCCGTTGTATATGCTGGTATTCGCGCGTTCGCTACATTGGTTGCGGCTCAGGCTGCTCAGTGAGAGCGTATAATAGTGTGCGTGCGACATGTATTAGAGGGGATAGCGGCCGCCGGTCTAATACATTGAACGCGCGTTCTCTTGCCGCGCGCAGTGTATCCCCTCTACGGCATACGCTGTACTTAACTTAGTGGTAGAGAGAGAGAGAGACTAGATATCGCGTTCTCTCTCTACTTGTTCGAGTTTCGGCAGTTGCGACGACTACCTTCTTCAGTAGTCGTCGCGACCTTTGCCCGGTTTTTCGGTGTTTATTTGGTATATACGCGAGTCTTAATTTAATCATTATAGAAATAATATGTTTAAAATATTATTTCTAATAATATTCGATATTCTTTCTTGTAAATTTATACATCTAATTCCGTGTATGTATTGTAAAATACATCCAGTGAATTAGATGTAATACTATCTCAAATTTTAACGTGTAACATGAGTCCTTTGTTCGAAGTAAATTTGCGCGGCCATGTTTTTGGCCGTCGCATCTCCCTCTTTTTTCGGGAGCGCGGCGCGTGTGCGTAGTGTATAATTTTTTATCTTGTAAAACATAGAAGAGCAGGATCTCTTTACAACAAGAAAAAATATCATTATAGTTTCGCAAATACACGGTGTGCGAATTTCCTTGATAGTGTTACAATGTAATATATATACATATACATACATACATATATATATATATATATATATATATATATATATACGCATATATATATATTGAAGTGTGGGATATCGAACTAGTTATTTATAAGTTTGTAGTGTTCGTAATCATGGTATGTGTGTATGAAAAATGTGTCTAAAAAAAAAATAAAAAATAATGTGTGTGTGTTTTTTTTTTTTTTTTTTTTTTTTTTTTTTTAAATAAAAGTGTAAAACATACAAATCTTTTTCTCGGAGCATGTGACACATCTCACATGCCCCGTTTTTGCGTCCATCCGCATGTGGAACCTCCGGTTCCCGATGCGCTGACGATGCCGCACGGCTCCCAGACGGAAAAACAACGTGGCCTCCTCATCGTAGATGAACGCATGCCAAGGACGCGTGTCGTCCGTCGGGGCCGAACCGTGAGGCTTATACTCGGGAGCCGGTAACGACGGCATCCCCAGCGGAACGGTCTGCTCAGCTGGCAGTAGTGGTGGCGCAGGTCGTGGTGGCCCAGGCGTTTGTGCATTACTCGGTAGGGCGGGCTGCTCGCCGTCGGCTGGAGGCACGTCCGCCTCGCTGACCCGTGGTGTCGTCGGGACGGCTGTAGGTTTCGGGCCGACGTGTTTTATGATGGAAGAGCATCGGCCTTCCACCTGCAGACGAGGCGGTCGTGCTGGCGGTACGATCAAACGCGGACGTACCGGAATTCTTAACCTATTATTTAACTCCTGCTCGGCGACGAGCAGGTCGCGCTGCGCCCGGGTAAGCACATATTTTGCCATAGTGTTCGCTAGTAAGTATTAACGAGTACTGAATAATAATTTTGAATTTAACTTTAAATTCAAAATTATTATTCAAAAAATTTTTATTTAACCTTCCCCGGGTTAAATTTTATTTTTCTCGAGAGGGCATCAACCCTTGTTCGTACTTAATATATAAATATTTGGTCGGTTTTACAATGTCATTATCGCAAATATAAATGATTAAATTTCTTTTGGTAACATAAAATATTAATAAAATAAAAAATAAAAAAATTTATTGAAACAAAAATATAAAAATTTATTTATTTATTTATTTATTTTTTTTTTTTTTTTTTGAAAAAGTTATATTATTTTTTTTTTTTTTTTTTTTTTTTTTTTTTTTTTTCAAATTTAATCCTTTATATTAAATACTCCACACGTAGCACCAAATCATTTTCGAACATTAAAATTTAAACTTAAATGATATAATCTATAAATTTAATAAAATATTTATACATTTCTTTCCTTACAGTTTTACTCGCTGTCGATGCTAGGATTTTCGGAGTCGGTGGCGGTGTAGATTCCTTCGTCTTCCAATCTAGCGGCGACTCTTCTGGCTGCTCTACGATGCAGTCGCCTGTTTTCTCGGCGACGTTCCTGGGCTGCTGGACTTCTTTGGTTCCATAGAACGCGAAATCCAATCTTGTTGATTTCCGCCATACCAAAAATGATGTCCACGGGCTGGTCTGGGACTATGGCGAAATTACTTATTCTGGTTTTCTCTTTGCAGGTGTATTCCACCTCCAGTGTATATGTGGACACAATGTTGACAGGATCAATGGTGTATAACGGGTCCCGGTTAAGATGGAGAACCGCTTCCCCGTATACACGCCGAGCTCACGGTGGTATCTTATCTAGATTGTTATATCTTTTACGAAGATCCTTAATATGAATATGTTTAATAATTTGACCTTTATTATCTTTCAGGTCGTATATAACTGGCGATACCTTCCTGAAAATAGTATACGGACCCAGATATTTTGGAGCTAATTTTGCGTTAAACGCGTCTAATTTATTAGATAATTCGTGTGAGCGTTTATATACATAATCGCCGATTTCCGGGTTCCATTTTCGACGGTTTTGATCATAGTAATGTTTTTGTTTTTGGAAGCTCCGAGCTAATTGACTTTGTACAAGTTCTATTGTCTCTTGTATTTTTTTTATCCGATTCTCGGCTGTAATATTACAAGTTTGACCAAATTTTTGGACAAGAGACCCGGGTGCTCTTAATTCTCTTCCAAAATTTATGTAAGCGGGTGTAAATCCCGTTGTTTCGGATGTAGCGGTATTATATGCGAATTGTAGCTCGAGTAAATAGCAATCCCATGTTCGATGATTTTTCTCTATGTATTGAGAAATCATGGTTTTTATTACTTTATTTGCTCGCTCTACTGGATTACACTGCGGCGTATACGGTGGTGTTTTTCTATGAGTTATTCCAGATTTTGATAGCATTTCCGTAAATTCTTTTGACACGAATTGTCGTCCATTATCGGAAATTATAATTTTCGGGCATCCAAAACGTAGAATGACTTGCTGTTTAACTGCCAGCGTTATAGCTTCGGCAGTCGCTTTTCGTAAGGGTTTTAATTCTACCCATTTTGTTAATTTATCCTGCATGACTAACAGCCAGGTGTTCAATCTTGACGATCTTGGGAGTGGTCCTATAAGATCAACGGCCACGATATCCCAAGGCTGTTCGACTAACGTCGCATGCAATTTTCCAGCCGGTGATCGTTGTTGAGATTTAAATTGATGACAATTCTCGCAGTTTCTTACATAGTTTGTAGTCATCCGGAGCATTCCAGGCCAGTAATAACTTTTGGATATCTTCACCAGAGTTTTCGAAATTCCTAGATGACCGGCAGTAGGATCGTTATGTACTTCGTTTAGTACTCTATGTTGCTCGGATTTCGGTACACAGATCTTCCATTGCAAATTTTCACTCGTATCATTGAAGTCTAATGTGTGTAAAATATGCTTATATAATCTGCCATTAATGATACAAAAATAGGGGTAGTTTTCAGGATCACTCTCCACATTTTTGTACATTTTTTCGTACCAATCTGCTATTTTAATTGTAGTTGCTTCGACGGCTAGCGGCTGTCGAGATAAAGTATCGGCTAATAAATTATCTTTACCAGGACGATATTTAATTTCGAAATCGTACTGGCTTAATTCAAGTGCCCAGCGGGCTAATCGACCGGAAGGATTCTCTATGTTATTAAGCCATTTCAGCGATTGATGGTCGGTGAGTACAATAAAATGATATCCTTCAAGATAGTCTCGAAATTTCCACACACCCCATTTAATTGCTAGACATTCTAGCTCAGTGGCGGAATAGTTTTTTTCGGCTGGGGAGAGTGTTCGACTTGCAAAGGCGATGACTCGTTCGTTGTTCTCATATGCTTGAGTAAGCGCAGCTCCCAATCCTTCTTTACTGGCATCCGTTTGCAGGATAAACGGACGGCTCCAGTCTGGACAGGAAAGGATGGGTGCGTTTGTGAGAAGCTGCTTGATTTTGTCAAATGCATCTTGCTCGGTTTCTCCCCAGGTCCACTTAGCTTTTTTTCTAGTAAGTCGATGTAGTGGTGCGGCAACATTCGAGATATCTTTAAGAAATCGTCTGTACCATGATATTAGACCCATAAATCGCTGAATTTCTTTCATGTTTTTCGGTGGTGCTAAATTTAGTACAGCAGCCACCTTTTCCGGATCGGTTTGTAGACCGTTTTTGTCTACAATATGTCCTAAATATTTTAGACTTGAGCGAGCGAAATGGCATTTATCCGGATTAGGTTTTAATTTCGCTATTCTTAATCGGTTGAAAACTTCTTTTAATTTTTGTAGATGTTCCTCAAACGTAGACGAGACTACTACGATGTCGTCTAGATATGCGAAAGCATACGGAGCCATTTCTGGAGTAATCACTCTGTCTAAGAGTCGTTGGAAGGTAGCCGGTGCTGAGTGTAAGCCAAACGGCATTACATTGAATTCATATAGGCCTTTTCCGGCGACGGTGAAGGCAGTGACAGGACGGCTTTCCGGTGTTAGAGCTACTTGCCAATATCCATTTTTCAAATCTAATGTGGATAGATATCGGGCTCCTCTTAGCTTGTCTAGTGTCGCATTAATTTGTGGAAGAGGATAAGCGTCTTTCTTTGTAACTTTATTTACTTTTCTGAAGTCCACACAGAATCGTGCTTTTCCGTCCTTCTTTTTTACAATAACGACTGGTGAACTCCACGGACTGTTTGACGGTTGAATTACGTTTTCGTTTAGCATTTTATCAACTTCCTGATTGATGATTTCTTGCATGGCCGGATTTCTTGGCCGATATTTCTGTTTAATAGGTGTTTTTTCTTCCACGACGATTTCGTGTTGCAGGAGCGGAGTAGGACCTTTGATAAAGTTAAATTTATCCATCTCTGTTTTTAAAAATTTTTCTAATCTCTGACGTTCGGTGGGATTTAAATTCTGTAGTCCGTACGGTGTATCAATTGTACATACCTGATGTATTTGATTGTTTACTGATTTATTTATTTCACAGTTGTTTAATATTATACGGATTTCAAGTTTTTTTAGAGTATCCATACCTAAGAGCATAGGATGGCTTAATCCATTCATTACTAAAAATTTTTGTTGAAATCTTTTTCCTTGTACATATATTGGTCCATAAATATTTCTTCCAAGACTTATTTCTGAGCCATTTGCCAAGACTGCAATTCGATTACTTGGCTCAGTATGCCATCCGAATTTCATACAGATTTCACTCAATTGTTCACTCACATAGGAACTTACAGATCCCGTATCCAAAAGGGCTGACACTTCGTAATCGCCGATCATTACTCTTACAAAATGTCTGTTGTCGGTTTCTATTTCTAATTGTTGTTGTTGGGCCGAGCTAGGTTCGGTGTGGGCTCGGCCCTCCTGGCGTTTCCCGACGGGTGGCACTTGCAATCACGAGTGTATACATTATCACGACCACAATATGAACAAAAGATCTTTTGCTGGTTTGTGCACTTAAAACGATCGTGGCCCGTTTGTTTGCACTTCCAGCAACACTTAGTTCGGTCGTATACTGAAGCAATTTTATTGTTAAAATTATTTACTCGGATCTCCGGTTTTCTTGTTTTATATTCAGGTGTGGAGGTGTGATTTTTCGTAATTTTCTGTCTTTCACACTGTTTTTTGGTTTCCAGATACTCTTCTACTTGTTGAACGATATCTGACGTTGTTTTGACGTCATCACGACGAATATGTAATCTATATTCGGCGAGCATATTGTAGTACATTGTTTCGGTTTTTTGTTCCTCCGAAAAACCTCCTCGACGTCTCATTAGTGTAATTAATGAATTATCGAATGCACGGATGTCTTCATTAGGTTCTTGTACACGATTATGGATCTGTCGATCAAGATTTCGACGTTCGCTAGGTGACAAGTAGAATTTTCTCAACCCTTCTTCTAATTCCGAGAACGTTTTAAAATTTGAGGCATAATTTCTATGCCATAATTGTGCATCACCTCGCAATAGTTCCGGGAATCCATTCAAAATTTGTTGTTCGGATAAATTATATGCTCTTTTCAACTCATGGATCCTTTCGAGGAAAGAGTGTAGGTTTTTGCCATCAAAGTGACAATTCCACTTTCTCATTTGGTCCATCACTTTGGCGTTTTCTTGTGCAGCCGACGGTTGTTGCACGTATACAGTAGCAGGCGGAGTGCTAAAAGGTGTATTCGCAGCTTGGTGTGCCACGACTGGACTGGACGTTGATGCAGCTGCTTGTTGGTTTAATAGTTGTATACGTAATTGGCGAAATTCTTCCTCAATTTCTTCAAGATCTTGAGTTCGATTTACATCTTCGTTGAAGTCTTTTTCGTCTTCTGGTTTGTCGAAAAAGAGCTCCGGGTGAGCTCGTACATATGAAATTAAATTTTGTCGCAAATACGCTTTTGTACCTTCTATTGGTAAATTGTTTTTAACGAGTTCTCTTTCAATTTGCTCTTTCGTTAGTTTATAGATCCAGCTTACGCGTGGTTTTGCCATTTTAGCAAGATTTGAAATTTATATATTTGTAAAAAAAAATATACTGTGTAATATTTTAATTCTTTCTGAGATGGAAAAAATAATTCCTTTTTATTTTATTTATAAGAAAACTATTATCTTAGTTTTCTATTTTCAAAACGATAAAATTTTTAAATAAATTTCGATTTGTATTACTTCGTGCTTCGGCTCAGCCCGCCTTAGCACCTAGTCGCTCAACCCGCCACTAGGCTCTTTTCACACAAATCGAAATACGGTTTTTTATAAACAATTAAAAAAAATTCCGCTTAAAGAAATTATTCTGTAATTTCAGAAATAATAAACTTTATTCCAATTAAATTTTTTTCGGATTTATACTAGTCCCTGTTCGGGCGCCATGTAACGTTCCTATCCCCCTCGGGATAGCCTACGCGGTATCTTCCCAGGGTAGTTTTGAGAGGGGAGGAAGTTTTTCAGGATTGGACGGCGGTTTCAGGAAAATAATATTACACGAACACAGTATATAATTTTTTTATAACAAAAATATAAATTTATTTATGAAAAAATAAATCAGCTCCTCTATCTACAGGATTCTGAAACAAATCAATATAAACACAAAAAATAATTAATAAAGGTAAACTATAGCTAGATCTATATATTTATTTGTATAAATTTTGCGCTATTTTCCGCAATGCCTCTAATATTCGGCGCTAGTTTCCGCACGAATACCCGGTGTTATTTTCCACGCGGGGATTTAATGAATCGAGACAGGTTGATTTGAAAGGGAAAAAAAATAAGGAACAAACTTAACTCCGCTGGTCTTTTGAGGAGCGCCTCGCAACCAGGATCAAGAGTTAAGGGGAGAATTTCTGGTCTGGATAAGTAAACTGCTGGTCTTTTGAGGAGCGCCTCGCAACCAGGATCACGTTTACTTAAGGATAGGTAAAGTTATTAGCCGTCTGTCTTTTGAGGAGCGCCTCGCAACAGAGATCAAGCTAATAACTTCGGAGAAATTGGTAAATGTAAGGATAAGTAAACTGCTGGTCTTTTGAGGAGCGCCTCGCAACCAGGATCACGTTTACTTCGGAAAGGTAAATTATTAACCGTCTGTCTTTTGAGGAGCGCCTCGCAACAGAGATCAAGTTAATAATTTCGGAAAGGAAAAAAGTCAGGATTAAATCGAGCTCTGGAAAAGGTATTAGCTCCGGGAGGAGTTCGTGTGAAACAACTTCGGGGCAGTTGGTTCACCGGGCGAACTGTCGATTTTGCCTTTTGCGGGCCTTTTTATAGCAAAATAATCGGATAATTCCGTCGCCGCTCGTTTAATTTCGGACGAGGCGCCGAATTATAATAATTATATTAATAATAACAATAATTATAATAATAACAATAATAATTAATAATAATTATAATATTCAATAATAATTATAACAATTATTATTTTGTATTTCGTTATTATTAGCAGCCTATGTCCTGCGCACAATAATAATACACATATACACAAGCTTAAATATTTATATACTTATATTTATACATTATGTGTACATTAAATTATTTGTTTTAGATAATTTAATTAAATACAGCGGGTGCATTCGTTTTTGGACACCCGTTGTATATGCTGGTATTCGCGCGTTCGCTACATTGGTTGCGGCTCAGGCTGCTCAGTGAGAGCGTATAATAGTGTGCGTGCGACATGTATTAGAGGGGATAGCGGCCGCCGGTCTAATACATTGAACGCGCGTTCTCTTGCCGCGCGCAGTGTATCCCCTCTACGGCATACGCTGTACTTAACTTAGTGGTAGAGAGAGAGAGAGACTAGATATCGCGTTCTCTCTCTACTTGTTCGAGTTTCGGCAGTTGCGACGACTACCTTCTTCAGTAGTCGTCGCGACCTTTGCCCGGTTTTTCGGTGTTTATTTGGTATATACGCGAGTCTTAATTTAATCATTATAGAAATAATATGTTTAAAATATTATTTCTAATAATATTCGATATTCTTTCTTGTAAATTTATACATCTAATTCCGTGTATGTATTGTAAAATACATCCAGTGAATTAGATGTAATACTATCTCAAATTTTAACGTGTAACATGAGTCCTTTGTTCGAAGTAAATTTGCGCGGCCATGTTTTTGGCCGTCGCAAAATCTACACTTATGTTATATAAGTTAGTTTTTGATATTGTAATTCTATGTTATTCATATTCACGCAGAATAAAACGAAAAAGTGATCGCCGTATTGATAAAAAGTTGTAATACTTTATTCTTTATTTATGTGAATAAATCCAAATAAAAGAAATTTCATACTAATAGAATTTCGATAATATAGTTGATCTGGGATTGCATAAATTGAATAAAAATAAAACGAATTTCTTAGAAATTATGTAATATGAACATTAGAGAAGCAATAATTACATTATTTAATATAAAGAGATTTGTAATATATATATATATATATATATATATATATATATATTTTGTCTAATCGAAATCTTCATTTGCGTTTATAAGGGAAAGTAAAATAAATATATCGAATAATAAGTTATATATATACATTATTCTTGACATTGGTGGAATCAAAAGAGTATCATACACTACGAAATGCTTCCAAGTGGTCAAAATATCAAAAGACCATTTTTTGGAATCCAACTTAAATGTTTGAAGCCAATATAATAATAAAATGGCTAGGATATGCGATTGTTCGAATCGGTTGAGAGAATAGGTACATAAAAGGAATGTCGATAATGTACGTCAATTCATCAAAAAATGATCGTAATTGTTGTCTGTAATTGTTGGTGCATTACATGAAAATAGAATTAAAGTTGTCAGCCACATCGATTCATCGCATTTTGACCGAGCATATGGGCCTTCGAAAGGTTTGATCGCGCTTTGTTTCATACAAATTAACTGAGGTTTAAAAAACGCTTCGAAATCAACATTCTAAAGATATTAAAAAAGCCAAAAAGAACGAAAAATATTTGTCTTCTATCGTAATTGGGGATTAGATATGGTATTTTTAATATAATCCCGAAACCAAATGTTAAATTGGATCGGAAAAGAAGAATGATGATTCATTGGTCGTACTGCATACCAGTGATACGTGCGTATTTATTTCAACCATATTAATCAATCAGATTTTGTATCTATTTATTGGCGGACGTTGTGCTACGCCTTTTGCCTCAGCGTGGACTAATTTCTCGAGCCTGATGCGTGACAGCTGATGTATTATTTTGCTCTGCATATCTTGCTTCAATGTTTAAGTTACATTCTTTCATTTCGTCGCACATTATCGAGGTAACAATAATTTTTAACAGCTTGTTATCCCTACGTGCATATATTTTTGCGATTCAGCTTTCGTTTTCGCACTCTGCAAAGTTCGCCGGCCTATAATTACCTGCCAGTCTGCGGTGCAGTCTGGCAGATCTTTCAAATGTGGAACCGCGATTTTTGAGTTTCAACTCCGTTGTTATGATGTCTGTCTCCTCTTCGTATAAACTATAGAGCCAATCATCAAAGTCACCTGAATAGTCTACTATGGCCATTTCTTATCAATTTTATTTACAACTAGGTCAGATAATTAAATAATGCGACCGATTTTATTTCTCGGCCTGTGGTAGCACTGCGAATCTGTAATTTCGCCACCGTAATAGTAGATCCCTACTCTCTCGATTGAGACCTTGACGACCCTAGTACGATAATTTCTTCGCCAACAGTTTAGTGTTTTGTAACAACGTGTGAGTAGTGCATGTCATGAAAATATCACAGAAAAATTTAGAGCAACGGTGCGTGATAAAATTTTGTAGGAAACTCAGCGAAACCTCGACAGAAACTTATGAAAAAGTGCGTAAAGTTAATAGAGTAATGCCCTGAGTCATAGTCAAGTGCATCGGTGACATGCCGATTTTGAGAAAGTCTGTGAGAGCGTCAAAGACGAGGCGCGGAGCAGAAGCCCAATTCAAGTGCGAACCGACGCGAATGCGCAGCGCGTCCGCGCCCTTATTCGTCAAGTCCGCCGACTAACTATTCGAATGCTGGTTGACGAATTGAATATTAACCGGGAAATAGTTAGAATGATATTAACCAAAGATTTCACTATGAAAAAGCTGTGCGCGAAGATGATACCGAAGAACCTTTCAGATGAGCAAAAAGCCCACCGAATGAACATTGCTCAAGAATTTCTCGAGTAGGTTTAAAGTGATCCTATTCACTGAAGACGTCACCCTGCGACTTTTTTCTATTCCACCATTTGAAAAAATTCGGCAAAGGTCGACATTTTGACCCTGTTGAGGACATCCAAGAATTTGTGACGAGAGTACTAGGAGAAGTCCGACAATATTGTTCTAGAATTGTTACGAAAACTGGAAAACAAGATAGCTGTATAAACCCTTGTGGGTTTGGGTAAGAAAAAATAAAAAAAAAAAAAAAAACTGGAATAAGTGTATAGATACAGGAGGGGACTACTTTGAAAATGATCGCACCGATGCACCTTAATTTTTAAATATACTCATTTTTTTAATTTTGTCGCAGTACTTAATTGTCGGACTTTGTATATCGTATAGAGAAGAAAAAAATACTTTTACTTGAAAAGTAAAAGACAGAAAGAGAAGATACTGTCATGTAAAATTTTGACCGATTTTAAAATTGTATATTAATAATAAATTTTATTTTAAATAAAGTTGGAAATAAAATTTAAAATTAGAAAAAAAATCAAAGCAGCAAAAAACAAAAAAAATCGAATTAAATAAATAATACAATAATAATATATATAAATAATAATGAATAATAAGATAATAATAATATAAAAGTATTGAATAATTAATTATTAATTAAATATTCAATACCGCTTTAATTAATAATTAAACAATCTAAGTAATTAACTCGTTGAGCAATACTCGTTTAACGGCTATTATTATAAAACGGAAAAAAATTCTTTACAAAGTTATTTCACTGTTGAGAATATAAAATCCTGTGCCCGAATTCTTTGGGGACGTCCGTGTTACAGGGACAAGATATCGTAATAAGGAGGCGTGCGATCGGGCACGAGAAAGGTAGATGAATAGATCTAACGCCCCGTTACAATCTATAATATTATATTTGAAATATTTCAAAATCAATGTGACGGGGATATTACATAGATATATCAACTATTACCTTCGCTATCATTATAGTTGTAATGTTCCCGTAACATAACATTTTAAATATTAGAAATGCGATACATTACTGAAATGTTTTATATTCTATTACATATATGTTGCAAAAGCAACATTTCAGTTACATAATGTTTGAAATACTGCAAAAGTAAAGCGACTACAATATTACATATATATTTCAAAGTTTACCTTCATTAACATTTCAGTTGCAATTTTTCAGTAATATAACATTTGAAATATTGTAAATGTAATAATAGCGATATATTGCTAAAACCTATTGAGTTATATTACATAAATATTACAAATGGAACATTTCAGTTACATTACATTTTAAATATTTCTAGTAATATACAGTGAAGTCGCTAGAGGGGGAAGGGTTGGAATGTTGGCGTTCGCAAATAACAAGTCGCCTACAGTGTACAAGAGGAGATGAAATACCAGTACATGTATCGCTTTTTTAGCAGTTTTCAATATATGATCAAAGCGTTTTTTTGCTTGTATCTTTTTTTATAATAGTATCCCCTAGACATTACTCTTTCTGAATTTTTCCAGTAAATAAGTGAAGTATTTCTCACAACATTTTGCTATTATTCTAGTCATATAACAGTAATATATTAATCGAAAGTTTCTGAATTAATCCCCATTCATTATCGGTACGTAACAGAAATGTTTATATAATCTTTCTGTAATATTACGTCGTAATAAATGTGGTCTTTTCATGTTACTTACAGGTAACGGTAATATAACAGAAAGATTTAAGTTAAATTACTGAATTATTATATTACAAATATTATATTATAGATATATTACTGTAATATAACCTGTCGACTGAGGCAGATATGGGAACTTCTGCGAGGAGTTTCGAATTCTATCATTCAATACTTAGACATCGTATTCTATCGCCTGAACACGAAACTACAATATTTCTCCGTAGTAGCCGTATGTAATATATGTTTTATATATGTTTGTATTTGAAATGCAATATCCCAAATATTTAGTTTTTGGTACTACCTGAAATTGAAACAAAAAATTATCTGCGAAATACTACCTTTTTGAACCGGACGTTCATAGGAGTATTTATACGAAAGCGACGATATATAAAATTATTTATAAACATATAGATTTATACATAGAGTACTTTCTTCCTAGATATTATTGATCTGTTTAATAAATCGGTTAAATTATTATCTCCAACGAAGTCAAAACGGGACATGCTAGTAACCTAATAATAATACGTACATATATTGCCTACTTTAATCTGTTAGTGCATAATTTTCTGTTTAAAAAAAAAATCATTTTTGCAATAATAAAAAATACGAATTTCAGTAGAAAATCGTACAGATAACTTATTGAATTTTAATTTTCAGTAAAGTATAGAAGTTATATAACGTAAATAGAAATTTACATCATTTTATAATTAATTTTTATTGTCAAAAATACACGATGCAGATACCTAAAAGAAAATACAAAGTTGTTTAAAAATGGTTATATATTAAATAAAATAGAAAATATATTTTTTACCATAAAACAAGCATTGATTTTACATGTAATAGGTGATAATTGAAAGGCGCTATGTCTGGCGAGTATGCTGGGTGCAGCAATACTTCTCACTCGAGCTCCAATAGGATGTTTTTGATGGCCTTCGCAACATGTGACCGAGCGTTGTCATGCAAGAGAATGAATTTGTGCCCATTTCTCGCGATCGCTGATCTATGTTCGAACAATTTCTGTTGTAAATCATTCAGTTGGCATTTGTATACCTTGGCAGTGCCGATTTCATTCGGTTTTAACAGCTCGTAGTACAGCATACTCTGTTAGTCCCACCAAATGCACAGCAATACCCTTTTGCCGTAGATATTCCGTTTTGGTAGCAATGTGGATGGTTGGCCTGGGTCTACCCATGACTTTTTGCGGTTAGGATTGTTATAGTAGATCCACTTTTCATCACCAATCGTAATACGCAACAGAAAACTCTTTTTTTTCCTGGAAAGCAAAGACGGTGCGATGTTGTATCGATTCCTAATGGAACTTTCGGCCCAATCGTGTGGCATTCATTCTTTATGAATCTTTTCCGTCGCATGTAAACGTTTGCCGACTGCTCTTTCACTGACTCTTAACTTATTAGCGAATTCTTTCTGCGTTTCATACTAGTTTTCGTCCGATAATGCTTGCGATTCACTATCTTCAAACTTTTTCGGTTGTCCACAACGCTCTTTGTCATTAACATTAGTACTCCACTTCTAAGCCGCTGAAACCACTCTTTGAATGTTGTAAACGATGAAGCTTGTTCGCCATAACATTTTTTTAACAATTTATAGGTCTCTGCTACACTTTTTTCAAATCAAAATAGTGTAAAAGTACATGTCGAGAAAACGATTTATCACGATTCATTTTTTACTGATCACAAAGTTATAATACTTACACAAGTGATGACGCCTGTTAACTGAATTTTATTGGCAAATACCAAAACTAAAAAATAAGTACTAGATCCGACACATCTAACTTTTCGTACTACTTATATCGCCATCTAAACGTGAAGGTCGGGGACTAAGTTCGCCTCCTAATATATAACATTTGTATATCTTCTGTAAGTAAGATTTCTGACTCCAGCAAGAACGCGGATTGCATTAACTCTATGTTAATATTAAATTTTAGAGACTTATTTTCCACACTTAGCACAAGAATCATATTGTGCGAAATATACTCAATGAATAACCGAAAACTTGATAAACTCACACAATTTTCTGGTGTCTTTATTACCCCAGAACCTCTGGATAAGCGAAAGGCCATAGGAGACCTAATACAAAAAAGATATATAAATAAAAATATATTTACGATATATAAATAAAAAAATAGTATAGTTGAATAAGATTTTAAGATGCTGTAGTATTTCTCTAATTTCTCGTAGATACGTTTGGTCATCGCCTTACTCGGTGTCATGGTCCTGGTTACACATTAAAAATTTTAACTCGAAAATCTGCTTTTATTTGTTGTGCATAATCGAAAAATAAGTAATAATTCTTTAAACGTAAATAATCGCAGTAAGAGTAGGGCAGCCGTTATTCATAATCTAAGAAATGTAAACGGAAACATGATCTACTAGCATGCCAGTATTACCTACCAAGTGGTAAAATGTTAAACTGACATAGAAGTTTGAAGTATTTTTTAATGCATAAAATCAAAAGGCTTCTCCTAATAATCTCCTTGATGATTGATTAAAAAACTATAAAACCTTTATAACAACTTTAAATTACCATCACGAACGCATAGATTTATTGGAGAGAATGAACATCTGCATGGTGAGATTAATGAAGTCAAATCTCGCGACTGTCTTAATAATGGATGTATAGTCAATAGTATTGCATCTAATATTAGTATACCACTCCGTCACATCAGCTCTAATAGATTGAAATTTATGAATCTTGAATCTCTTAAGGGTGATATCATTGAAGTTCACGAATTCCAATTGAAGTATACAAATAATACAAAGCCTAATAAGGTTGAATATATTTTCTTTTATTATATCTTTTAAATCACATTTTATATGCAATTTTACTTGAAGAAAGATTGCGTGCATTTGAGGTTCTCAATATTTTCCCTGATAATACTTAGCATAATGAAATAAGATTTGAAAAAATGCTGCTCCGAGTATTTACCATTTACTTCTGAAAACAAAGGAAAAGCGAAAGAAATTAATTATAAATCGGTTTGAGCACGACATGGTAATATTTTTATTCGCAGAATGATACGTCTGCAAAAATTAATATTATTAGTAAAAGCAACTTGAATAAGTTAGTAAAACTGCCACCCACTCTTTAAAATATATATGATATGCAATTAAAAAATTAAGAAATCTACGAATGCATAATTACGAGTAGCTCTCGCCAATGCAAATTCATCAAAAGGAGATTTTGTTCAAATTGAAATTTTATCCATGGTTATAATGTTAGTAAAGACAATTGGATGTACCTAAATTTAACTAATATCAATGAAATTCAATTTATAGTTATAGAAGCTTCTCTTATATCTGTATATAGATTTTTGAAAGGAAATACTTTAACGAAGTTTTTAAATTAATACGAACTTATAGTCACTCATACAGTGATGTTATCACATCCGGCGATTTCAGTTTTGTACTCCTCATTTTATTTTGCATCATCTTGAAACATTTAATTTTCGAACATGCTTTCTATCTTATTCTATTTGGTACAATTCATCGTCATAAAAATTATAATACACGGCTTGATACCGTTATTACTGTATCGCAAAATAAGATTTTATATCACTGGCCGACAGAAGCAGAGTGTGCCTCCTTCGCATCGTGAAATTTCGTGAATTCGGGAAAATTGCTTTCTCGTTTCTCGTGGCACCACGGGCGAACACAGAGTGCAATACTCACCTTTGACGCCCAAGTGTTGTCGTTGAACGAACGGACATGCAAAATTGCCGAACTCCGTATCAAACGAGAGAATACCGATATATCCCCGAGTCATAACGCAGCATAGACTCTACCGATGCCACATCTGCGACTACAACTAACGGGTTTCGCCGCGCCGCGCAGGTGTCTACCTTACGCAACGATACACTCATTTCATAAGCATAAATAGACACAATACGCGTCGAAGGACCCAACTCTCCAGCTCGCTGGAGAGGCAAATGGAATCGAATTCTTGAACCGATTGGCATCGCTGAGCTGCTAAGTCAAGCGTCCGTAACATCTACCAAACGATGGTTCATCAGATAAAAATGAAGATTGGATTCTGCAGGAGGCCACCGATCCTAAACACCGCAGCAAGCTCTGTACTGAGTGGAAGACTCAATCCGGCATCGTCACATTGGAGTGGCCGTCGCAGTCGCCCGATGCAAAATCTATTGAAAATATGTGGACATATATTAAACAGAAGCTTGATGGAAGACGCACACACTGAAGCAGTTGTTATACAAAATTCGTCGGATCTGGAGTTCGTTGCTACCAGAATACGCCGTCAAATTAGTAGAAAGCATGCCTCGAAGATGCAAGGCAATTATCAACACCGGTGGTGACTGGACACACATTGATCGAATTGCATCATCGTTTGTTTTGTGTACAATGTATATATAAATATGAAAGTTTCATCAAATAAATCTTTTTATAAATTATCACGACCACGCTCTTCATTGACAGCCTGTAGTTATAACAGCAAGCCTTTTCGTCATTTCAATAGTTTTTATTAGATATATGATATTCATAAAGTTACTTATGCCCCTATACTTTTCTCTGCATCTACAGTCAATATTACGCTTTATTGATTATAAACAATTTTAAATGTTTAGGGGCTTAAGGCTATAAAAATCTTATGTTATACAATTCTTAGGCTAGATACAATTATAAAACTACCTCGTAATTCACTCTTATTATCTAGCTAAAATGTCATTGTATATAGTAATTATATTTCTTAAAGAAAAATATAAAGAATTTAAATCTACAATAGAAACTTAAGTATATGATAAGGACTTTAAATTTATGAAGACACTATCTGTGTCTATATTATCATTTTCTTTCCGCCTTCATTGCTCTTCAACAGGGTATCTAGATGGCTACCTCGTTCTAACTCGTTCTGTCGTCGACTCTGTATTATTATGGCTAGTACGTGCGTGCGGCATCTTCTTGCACGTTCTCCGCTAAAAATAAAGGAGTTGTAAGCAAATGCTATTTATAGCTTGTAACTGAAAAGATACTGATCAGGTCGCGCATAAATACCGCTGAATTTGGAAGAGCCATTGCTCACTTTTTGACTGCATGGATAAAATTCCATAATGCAGTTTCCAATCTATACTTATACTATCACAGGTCATGACGGGATGAGTGGAAAAATTACGATGGCATTATTTACGTGGTTCCGCCTGTCGACAGTGAAAAATAGTGAGCAGTAAAATGCCCTTAGAGTTGGTGCTCTACGGACCGCACGTGCTTGTGAAGGAGGGAAGGTTGTGTGTGTGATACTCTCGGGTCAACTTATTCAGATGGATTGTTAATTCCGGCATGATAATCCGGCATGCAAATCCAACTGTTTATATCCACGATCGTGTTCCGGGTAAACGTATACCCCATCCTTATTATATGGAGCCGGTGGAGAATGCGGCTAAAATAAAGCAATGGTCTTTCAAGAGAGGATCTAACGAGCTTTTGACCTAACGGGCTTGGTGCAATATAGACGTTACTCTTGTCTCCAAGAATCTCGAAACACTCATCACAACATGGACTGTTGGAGAGGATTGGACCTCGAGTGATAATAGAACAATCACGTACCACCTAAATGGAGCAAGCATATCTGCAAGTACAGATGTTGCAAATTTTTTTGGATTTTTTTGGACAGAATTTTTTTGGATAAATTTTCTTGGACAGAAATTGAAGCGATACTCCACACATAGAGCGGACTTCGATATCTTCTGTGCTATATTAGAAAAAGAATGGGAGGAGCTCCCTAAAGAAAGGATCGGCTCCAAAATGGAGACCATAAAGAGAGAAAGAGAGAGAGAGTTTATTAAGAGCCACTTTGAGAAAGGCGTACAATGCTGTCATATCGAGGAGTAGGGTAGCTGCTAGGAAAGTTCCCTGATAGAACTTTGAATTAGATAAAATGAAAAAGGCCGCCAATCGTATCTGTCGAGTATTTTAGAAAGAGTGATCTCTTTATACGGGAATACCTCAAGAAACTATACAAAACAGACAGAAATGAGTATGTCCGTAGATTCCGGCATACCAAAGAAGCAAAATGGCAGGATTTTGTCACAGTAACAGGTAATGAGAATCCTTGGTGCATTGCTTACCGGTTACAAACAAGTAAGTTGCCCATCAAGGAAGTGGCATGCAACGTTTGTCTGAATGATAACACCTATGCTACGGACTGGGTGAGCACTGCAACAGTGGCGCTGAACACCCTATTCACTCCAGACACTATGCAGGATGAGACGCACGAGCAGAAAGAAATAAGACACATTGCCAACACCCTTCTGCCCAGGGGAACCGAGGTTGAATTCAATCTCGCCGAGTTAAATCAGGTCTTCGCCAGAATAAAGCTGGGTAAAGCCACTGGCCCAGACAGCTTCGACTTGGCCATCATTCGAATAGCACTACCGAGTAAGGTAGGATCTGATCAACATATACAGCTCATGCTTGAGATTTTCAGTCTTCCTTAATTAGTGGAAGGTTGGTCGAGCGGTTACAATAAGAAAAGGGGAAGACAAAGAGCCTGAAGATCCCTCATTCTACAGGCCGATATGTCTACTGCCAATATTAGGCAAAGCCCTAGAAGCTCTTATAATGAACAAGTTAAACACGAGTATAGACAATAAACTTTCTCCAAGACAATATAGTTCAGTTGCGCAAGTCTGTGAGTGAATCGTGCAGAAAATATGTTGTAGCAATATTCCTGGACGTAAAAGGCGCCTTCGACAACATCGTATGGCCTGCGGTACTGACAGCATTGAAAAACAAGGCGTGCCCCAAGAGTCTCTATAAGTTGATAAGAGACTACCTGAAGGACCGTTTAGTCCTCATACGTTATGGTTTTTTTCTTGGTTCAACTCTGTGGAATCTTGTCCTTGATCCTTTCCTTATGCTGATGACATTGCACTCCTGGTGGAAGGAGATTCCTATAGAGAGATCGAAAGGATAGGTCAGAATTACACTGAAGAAGTGAAATCCTGGTGTCGCCTCAATAATATGAAGATGGCCTCTCAAAAGCGTGGAATGTCGATATTCAGAGCCACCTTCACCTAAAAGTGCCTACTCTAATTAAGATCGAGGATACAAAGGTGAAAAGATTAGAAAGCATGAGGTACTCTGGAATCCACTTTGACGAACATTTTAAAACCGACTACCATTTAAAAGCGGTACAATCCAAGTATGTAGATTTGTTTAATATGATCGGATGCCTGGCAAGATGGGAATGGGGCCTTAAATTTAAGGTGCTTAGTATTATCTACACCGAGCTGTTCACACCTACCGCTGTGCACACAGTGACAGGTTTGCACGATTAGATATGTGTAGAACAGCAAAGAAAGTTGACAACTAGTCAAAGACATGCGCTCATTACAGTCATCGGCGTGTACAGAACCACCTCGACAGACGCTCTAGCAGTGATAGCGGGAAAACTCCCCATCGTGCTGCAATGCAGACGTAGAGCGGAACTGAATGCAAACTGGAAAAATGCAGCAAAACTTGAGGACCACCGTTATGCCGTCCGACAGATATCGGAAACATATCTTGATGACTGGCAAAGAAATTGGAATTGAACTCAAATTAAACTCGATAAAAGGTAGACTGACACATTCATATGTGTCTCCCTAGTCTGTGAGGTGAATTGGCCGGCGTACTCAGCGGTCGCTTTCTATAACTTTAATTATTTTAATGATGATCGGTCTCTGTATCTGTGGGAAAAGATTGTGGATCATTAGCAGGTTCATAACGTTACATATCATATTATGTATCTTTGTTCTCTTCCTATCGATCACATTCTCCAATTTAAAAATGACAGCTACATTTTCTTTTATACGTGATATGAAACTGTAAATGTAAATTGGTAAATGTAAATTGTAAATTTTCCAATTCTAATGAGAAGACTTGATTTCTTTGACCATGACGTGAACGTCGAAAATTTATTGGCTGTTTTTTGCTATAGAAATGAACAGTATCTGACTGATTCCTGCAAATTTTATTCATTGGTCAATCTCGGCAGATTATGTCTAAAATTTAGGAAAGCTGGTGATACCTGTGTTATCAGGTGGTGTATATATATTATGTTATCCATGATTTTTCATTCCACAAATCTTAACGCCAATTTAATAACTATCAGTAATTTTATAAATTTGGATGTTTATATCAAATAGTTTTATGAACTTGTATACTCATTTACGGACTTGATTTTGTTTGGGTGTGTACGCAGACCATTTTTTCCACAATTATATTTCGGAGCAGCTATTACTCCAATAGTCCGATCCGATACACATCCAACATGGACTGTCCTGTTTTCGAATATCATAGCGCTGAAATCTTTCTTCGACATGCGACCTGGATATGTCCCGTGTTGATCTTTCATAGTTATATGACCTAAACATATTTTCACTTGATTTTAATGATTTAATCATCTATTTCTTCAATTTCTTATTTGTGACCATAGGTATCGTTCTATATCACGGGTATTTCTGTATGGCTGATATATACGAGAAAACTTAGTCGTAGAGCATCTCTCGTTGTATCTTGGGAAAAGGCTTCTATTTTATTTGGAAGAGAGTTTGGTAAATGAGTAATATTATAGCAGAGAAACAGCTACTGGTATTTCGATGAGGAGCTTAATATTTTATGTTTGTGTCTGATTATTTTAGGATTTACTTCGCAGGATCAGAGGCATTGAAATCGGGCTTATGTTCATGTTTTATTCCGTTATCATGCGACTGTTTCTTGTTCTTTGTGTTTTATTATATCAAAGCAGATGGTTCTATCGTCTATTGCTGCTAGTGATGACCGTCCATCAGTTCGTTTACTACCGTCAACAAAGGCCCAGCTGCTGTGTTTCCATACAGCTTCTTTATCGTGACATACGAGATCTTTGTAAAGTTTGAACTTCTTTCCGATCGATTCTAGTGTATCTATTGAAATGAAGTGGTTACGATTGATTTTGTTAATAAAATCAGGATGCAGGTTTGTCAACACCTTGTCCAATTGGGTGTCAATAGGAAGTGGTAATGACTATCAATAACGAACACCTCTTAGGTATGACTCGATGGACTCATTCAGTCGCTGGTTCTTAACCCGCATTTCTTCTAGGTATAATCTGTAGTCGACAGATTAAAATTGGTTTCTTAATGCAGTTTGGATGTCTTCCTGTTACTCCCTATGAAATGCCTCAGATAAGTTTAAGAACGTCTGCTATGGCAATAACCAGATTTTCGAGTGTCTCTTCTAATATTTCGACAACTTATCCCATATTTTCTTGTTATCCAGCGAATCGTACATTCCGTCACCGATATAACTATCCTGTTCGCATTTCTATCAGATTTGTACTGTCGAATAATAGGGGCGCAATTCTGCATACATATCTACGGGCTACTTTTTGTGATGGTATTTGAGATATATCCTTGGTATACTCATAAAGTAAGGTAAATGTTTTTTGTTGTCAAAAAATTTTTATTTATTCATCAATCTTATCTCTTTCAAAGTAAACCGTCTCAGATATAATACGCTTGTGCCAGCGCTTTTTCCAATCTTCAAAGAATTTTTGATAGGCACTTTTTGGTATAGCCTTGAGCTCTTCCAATGATGCGGTCATCTCCTCAATCATATTAAAACGTCGTCCTTTCATGGATCTTTTCAGACTTACAAACAGGAGAAAATCGCAGCGAGCCAAATTTGATAATACGCGGGCTGAGACATGATTGCTGTGTTGTCATTGGAGAAAAAAGTATGTACAATCCATGACTGTAAGCTGACTGATTATGACTGTAAGATTATGATGATGCAATAACTATGACTGATTTTTTCACAATTCTGATTGTTATTAAAGGCTTTGTCTTTTACGGCATGCCCTTCTGCAGTTTCTTTACGAAAAAAACGTCGCTGCTTAAATCTAATTAACTGATCGCGCAGTGTGTCTATGTTGTCGTCCATACGTAGGCGGAGTTGTACTGTTTCTTGGAACAAGGTTTCCTTGTTTATTTCTGTGAATACCTTGTTGAGTTTTTTTTCTTCTTTCGCAAACGTTACATCTTGTGGTTAAGAGCATGCCATTTTTATCGTTAGTATCTTCACGTGTTTCTCATAAAATTCTTCAACTAAGATTTCTTTGTATACGAGGGTGGATTGTTAAGTTTCTCACCTGGCCTAGAAAAACAACGTTTTTAAGAATTTTTTTTTATTTCTCAATATAATCTCCTCCAAGGCTAATACATTTCTCATAGCGGTGTTCTAGTCTAGTAATGCCTCAGTAGTAAGCTCCTCAAAATACCCATTTACAGCTTTGACTACTTCTTTAATGTCCACAAATCTCTTACCGCCAAGCCATTTTTGAGGTTAGGAAACAGATAATAGTCCCTCGCGGCTAGGTCTGGAGAGTAGGGAGGGTGCAGCATCAATTCAAACTCCAGATCGTTGATTTCAGCACTATTTGATGGAGTTTTTTATCATACCTGGAGTTGTGACCTCAATGAGGCGTCTTGAGCGAGGCTCGCCAGAGGTGCTCACACGACCCTTTTTAAACTCGGAAACCCACTGCTTAACGATTGAATATGATGGAGAGAATGTCCCCAGTGTTGAGTCCATCTCTTCTTTCATTTTCCTTCGACGTTAGCCACTTCAAATAAATGTATTTGATGACAGCACGATTTTCCAGCTTTTCCATTTTTACGAAAAATGCAGAGGCGTCTTGTTCAGCGTGCTCTGAAACCTAAACTAACATGGCGATCGGACTGATACTATAGCTACAAGCTATCTAAGGATGGTACTATAGAACGCCACCTCAAGGTAGGCCTAGTGGCCTAGTGGTGACATCTCTTGGTCAGGCCGGAAACTTATCAATCCACCCTCGTATAAACTCGCCTTAAAATTTAATAGTAGTTTGTTTTGTTAATACTTATCTACTCAATAAATTATTTACTAATTAGTTCATTTATATTAATAATTACATATATTTATAGTTTCTTGTCGTATGTAATTTGTTTATTTCTTAAATATTTATAAAATAGTATTTGAATTATTTATTTACGATTATTATTTAAATAATAATATTTAATATTTTATAATATTATTACTAATAATAGTATAATTAATAATAATACTACGTTTTTTTATTATAAAATAAATACTTTAGTCAAAAAGTTTTTGAATGTAGAAATTGTAAAAAAAATGTGGCTACAGAAGATAATCATATCTTACCATTTCTGACGGTATTAAATAACAATTTAGGAGCCTATTTGCTGACAGATATATAAAATACCTATAAGGATGATAAAAATCCATCATTAACAAATTTAGAAATAATTAGTATACCGATATCTCAATATCTACGCAGTGAAAACTTTGTGTTATGTGGAGTAATTAACTATACTCTAGGGCACGTTATAGCATATAGATATGATGTACAAACCAAAACTTAGAAAAAAGAAATGCTTATAAATTAACGCTGAGTGCCATTGTAACCATCATGATGTTACGACCATCAACAAAACGACTCAAACGAAGGCGTGCAAATGAAGCAGACTAAACTGCAAAACTGAAACTGCTCTCTGCAAAACTTTGTCCTTTGCATAAAAATCAGTTTCTTTTAAAAAAATTTGGACTTTCTAGATTTCTACAGAGGTACAAATTAAAAAAAATAGAATTTAAGGAATATATATATATATATATATATATATATATATATATATTGTGACGAGGAACGCAAGCACTGCGTGCGCCTGCCTTCCCCGTCCCGTTGCTCTCTCTCCAGTCGTAGCATGTACATATTTATCTGTATATTTATATGTAGAAACGTTTGTATGTTTCAGGCCGACGCACAACCACCGGCGGAGAGGTAAGTGAGAGAGAGAGAGCGGGGAGTGGGGAGAGACAGCCACGCGCGCGAATTAGACAGACAGACGGAGAGCCGCGAAAAGGACACACGCGTCGTAACCGGCCTTTCACGCACGTTTTGCTTTGGCTTCTCGCTACGGTCGTGTCGTGACTAACGGCGTGCGGGAACACCTTGTGCTCCGAGTGTTTCCCTCGCCTCGTACCTCGTCTTCGGGGAGGGTACCTGATTGGACGCGCGTCCTGTGCCACAGTGTTGTGGGTGTGTGCGGTGCACACGCGCCGGGCAAGAGTCCGAGCGGACGAATTGTCGTCCGACCCTGCCTCCGCGGAATAGCCGCCCCATCCCGGGGTCTCCGGACGCCGACGCCACCGCCGCTCCCGGCGAAGGAAGGTGCTGCTGCCGGACGAGTACGCGCTGCGGGACCAACGAGTTCCGGTTCCCTGTAAGTGGCAGCTCCTGTTCTCTCTCTCTCTCTCTCTTCCCGAACGCCCCGCGCGCCGTCGCCTCGGCGACCCTCGGCCTGCGTCCCGCACGCCTCATATATAGGCGCTGCGTTGTATTCTTGTTTGCACGGCGTTATTAAACCTTATTTAAATTTTAATTATTTTTATTCTTTATTACTATCAAGTGTGCTCCATTAGCCGCCCTGTCCCACGCGCAGTCCCGAACGCGATATTTCGCCCCTCGCGAACCGCCCCTCTCCCTTGCCGAAATCCTTCGGGGCTAAGCCCAGCCGGGCACAGATTTGCAACGGCCGTGCCCGCCGTCCTCGTGCTCGAGGCGGACACGCGCACCGTTACATGGCGCCCAACGCGATCTCGGGATCGCACTTTATATAAGAACATTTTATATATCTTTATATATATCATTACATATATACATGTTATAATATATGTGTAATAATATATTATATTACAGTGCCCCGGCGAATATTCGCAAGTGACGCGGATGCGCGAAAATAATTTAATAATTTTATTATATTGAAAATTAGAATATTACAGAGTGCGAACGCACAGTACATCGCGAGTGTTTACGTTGCGAGCTCGTAGATGTAAACACTCTCGAAGTCGGCCAAGGCCAACGGCAATTCGGCGAAAGCGGCTGAAAAGCAGCACAAATGAAATATAATGCCGAATACGGTAATATAATATTTGTGCAGTTTTTCAAGCAAAACTAATTTTAAGTTAAATAGACACATATACATTAATTTATATAATATTCATATATATATATTAATTGGATATAACTTTAAAATTTAGCTTAAATTAAATATGTGAATTCCATCTAAGCTAAACTAAAATTAATCAATAATTAATTTTTAGCGTATATAGATAGCGTAATATGAAAATATAACTGATATAAATAGATTTACATTCGCCATTATAATATAATAATAAAATTTTCGTCGTTACAGGCATAAGGAACATTTAGTGTAAATTAAATATAATTAAAAGTTCTCTTCATTACACATAGTCGACTATAAATAGCGAAGTCAGCGATTTGTGTATACTCACATACACACACCACCGTGACTCTACGCTGTACATACAGTGTACATGCGACTAACGCAAATTTTTCTTTGCTCTCAATTTAATTTGATCAAAATTGATTATCCCCTTTATGCTTTTCGCTTTCGGATCTTCACTTTGATATAGTAATATCTCTAATATTTGTGCAGTATAATTTAAAAATTAAAATTTTTTTTTTTTGAAAACTAAAAATTAAAATTTTTTTTTTTTCCGAAAACTAAAAATTAAAATTTTTTTTTTTTTTCGAAAACTAAAATTTAAAAAAAAATTTTTTTTTTTGGAAAACTAAAAATTGAAAATTTTTTTTTTCTTTCGAAAACTAAAAATTAAAAATTTTTTTTTTCTCCGAAAACTAAAAATTAAAATTTTTTTTTTGAAAACTAAAATTAAATTTTTTTTTAATTTTTTTTTTTTTTTCCTTTTTTTTTTGAAAACGAAAAATTGAAAATTTTTGTTTTTTCGAAAACCAAAAATTAAAGTTTTTGTTGGTAAACTGTAAAATAAAATTTTTTGTAGAAGTTATAAAAGAAGTAAAAATAAACTATATTTTTATTTTTTTTTGTTTTTTTTTGTGTTTTCCTTTTTTTTCTTTATATTTTTGTATTTTTTTTTACATTGCTTAAAAAATATAAAAAGGAAAAACTATTACAATTTCAAAATAAATCTTTTTTGGAAAATCGAGAATCCGAAAGCCGAAATAAGAATTCTGGAAAAATTTTTGGGTGAATTTTTTGACAATTTTTGAAAATTGTTGAATTCTTTTCCTCTTATATTTTCTGTTTTTTTTTTTGCGTCAGTCGCCCCTAATTTTTGTGTTTTCGCCCTCGCACTCCACTATCTCTTGAGATTGCCGGCTTTTAATTATTTGCTTTTAATTATTTAATCGAAAACTTTGGCTGTAACGCTCTATTTTTCTCACGTTGTACTTTTTTTTTCTTTTTCCGTTTGTTCGTTTGTCTTCTTCTAATTTTCAACGAAAAGAAATAAAAGATGGCAAATCCGCCAAACGAATTTAACGACTGGCTTCAAAGCCTATGTGAGGAAGAAACAAACCTAATTACAGCGGAACTAGAATTAAAAAATGAGGGTTCCCCATTTCAAAGGGCTGCTAGGCTATACCATAGACTAGCAGGAAATTATAGCCCAGGAGATTTTGTGGAATGCGAGAGTGACAGTGATAGTATAAAAACACGCACGCGAAGAGATAAAAATCTGTTCAAGATAATCGTCACCTCGACAATGCGCGACGCAACAAAAACTTATATTTTGGATCGAATGGAAGCGACGTACGCCGAACAAGCGGACGGATCAGCTGACATACAGCAGGCTCGGGAAATTTACCCGAGCACAGATCAAAGAAATATAACAACAGCTGTCGATCACCAAATACAAAATCTGATCGACTTCAATTTGGCCGAGATGAACAGGCATGAACCGCTCGCATGGAGCACTGCCAACGAATCGCCGATTCAGGTAGCCAACACGAGCGTAATTACGCCTCTCGACTCGGGTGTCACGAATGACACCACACGTCGAACCCAAGTCGCATCTCAGGCGACAAATACAACAGTCGAGCCTCAACCGACTGACCTCGAAAACAATGTAAACCTTCGTCAGGGATTACATGGCCTGCAAAATATGCTGCAAACTTGGATGCAACACCAAAACTGCACTGTCCAAGATTTGCAGCAGAGGCAAAGTGAGATGCACGCTACGCTAGCCAGCATCCAGCAGCAGCTGCAGAAATCGGCGCGACGCGACCGTGTCACTTTCCAAGACACGTACGATCTGCAATACGTGGAAAGTGACAAAAAGCTCAACAATAATAGGTTTGTAGGGTCGACCGGCGAGCCTACGTTTTCGGCTCCTTGCCACCCTCGGTACCAAGGGCCTGGAAGGGGGGGACATCACATGGATCGAGATGTGATGAGCTCGCCCGCGAATACAACGCGATCAACGCTGTCAAGCACCTTGGCCCAGCGCACGGATATTGGTAAGACCGTGCGCCAATGGAAAATTAGATTCAATGGTGCCAAGGGGAAAAGTGTAGAAGAATTTCTGCAAAGGATCGCGGAATGTCGCAGGTTGACACCGCTCACGGACGAGGACATGCTCAATGCCATGACGGAGCTCCTCGATGGTGTCGCCCTGCATTGGTACCGTCTATCTCGGAAGGACTGGACCACGTGGCAAGAGTTCTGCCACGCAGCCCGGAGCTGCTACGGCGTCGATCGACGCTTCCAAGCTGAGCTAATCAGCGAAGCGCAGCGGCGTACGCAGGCGAAGCGCGAGCCAACACGTGACTACGTGTTTTGTTTGTTAACGATTCTCAATCGGTTTGAAGAACCATGGTCGGACGACAAGCAACTCGCCCTGATCTACCGTAATCTACTCCCGGAGATACAGAAGTTAGTTCCGCGGGAGAAGATTACGAGCGTCAATCGGCTAATCGAGCTTGCTCGAGAGGCCGAATGCGTCCTCGATGCGGAGCGAAATTATAAGCCACCGCCATCACCTGAGGACTGCATAATGCCCGAAGTGGCCTTCCATGCGGCCGACACGTCTCGAACGCGCCCGAAACCAAGGATCGCGGCCGTGGACGTGAAGCCGCCCAACTTCAAAGCTCTAGTGCGAGAAGTTTTACAAGAAGCTGGCTTTAGAGCCACCTCACCTGATTTAGAGGCGCCAGGCGTCGCAGCCCTTACCCCAAAGAGGAGCGGTCGAGATTCACGCCCGAGGTCGCCGCGTACAGGAAAAACCAGAGCGTCGACCTCACCTAAGTCGGAGAGGAAGCCTTCCTTCAAAGGAAAGTTGGTGCACGAGCCCCTCAGTGACAAGAACAAAGGTCGGACAGCAGGTCCTGATCCGCGGTTCTTGTGCTGGGGCTGTAGTTGGCCTGGCCACACCTTGCGCAGCTGTCCCGAGTGTTCGGGAAATGCGAAAAAGGGCGAGTAATTGAGGTCCAACTCGCCCCTACGCTCCGTGAGACCTCTGAAGATCAGCATGCATCTGCGAGGACACAGGGTAATGATGATTGCCCCCTCCTGTCTGTAAAGGAGGAGCATCACGACCGTGACTCCGCTGACTCAGCCACAAGTGTCGACCCCGATCGGTATTCACGATGGTGGGTACAGGTAGGCATAGGCGAGTTTCGCATTCATGCACTGCTTGATGCAGGGGCTGCTCGTACAGCTCTCGGAGCAATCGGTCTGCAGATCGCATCTGCCCTCGGTCGTCTAGTTCGACCCTTCCCTGGATCTGGCGCTCGACTCGCCACAGGAAAAATTGAGCCGATAATAGGCCAGGTGGCCCTTCCGTTTGCCATAGCAGACGTAGAAATGGAGCTAGACGTCATCATAATTCCAGACTTGGAAAATGACTGTCTGCTCGGTGCAGACTTCTACCGCGCCTTCAATGCGGTCATCCACCCGCGCGACAACACCATGTCGATCGAGGGTGCTGCGGATTTCGTTCCGTTACAACTCTGCACCGTCTCAGTTATCTCGGCGTATTCGCTTGCCTCTATAGGCTTGGCCGATATTGACGATAGTCAACGCCGAGCTCTCGAGGAACTCCTCGACCGGATGCTGCCTCCGGCTGATCAGCCTCTGGGCTGCACGCATCTGACCGACCACGTGATCGATGTCGGCGATGCTAAGCCGATTAAGCAGCGTTATTATCCGGTCTCTCAGAAGATAGAGCTGGAAATGCATGCGCAAGTTCGCAAGATGCTTGATCAGGGCGTAATTCGCAGATCAACCAGCGAATGGTCTAGCCCCGTCGTGATGGTTCGCAAGAGCGATGGGAGCTACCGATTCTGTGTGGACTATCGCAAATTGAATTCCGTGTCCAAGGTCAGCGCGTACCCGCTTCCTTACATGGACGTAATCTTACGGAAACTGAGAAATGCGCGATACATCTCCACCCTGGACCTCAGCAGCGCCTACCATCAGGTCCCTCTTCGTGAGGAATCGCGACACCTGTCTGCCTTCACGGTTCCAGGCATGGGGTTATACGAATGGACCCGTATGCCATATGGTGTCGCCGGTGGCCCTGCCACCTTTCAGCAGTTAAGCGACAAGCTAATCGGCCCTGAAATGGAGCCGGTGGCCTTCGCCTACCTCGATGATGTGATCATCGCTACGGAGAGCTTTGACGAGCACTTCAGGTGGCTCGAACATATCCTGAGACGGATTTCCGATGCCGGCTTGACCATCAATCGGCAGAAGAGTAAATTCGGACTCGCGAAGGTACGGTTCCTCGGCGTCCTCGTGGATCGTGACGGTTTTCGACCCGATCCGGATAAGATTGCACCAATCTTGACTTACGCCGCACCAAAGAACCTGAAGCAGCTCCGTAGGTTTTTAGGCCTTGCGTCCTGGTATCGCAAGTTCTTAGAGAACTTCGCAACGCTTGCTGAGCCTCTCACCCGATTAACCAAGAAGAACATCAAGTACCATTGGGGAGAAGAGCAACAGCAAGCCTTCGAACAAATCCGGGCGCTCGTCGCATCTGCACCCGTCCTTTCTCGACCGTCGTTTGGAGAAACGTTCGTCATCCAAACGGACGCCAGCGACTCGGGACTAGGCGCCGTGCTCACGCAAGCTGTTGATGGCGAGGAGCGCGTGCTCTCCTACGCTAGTCGCACGATGACTGCAGCTGAGCGTAACTATTCGGTCACCGAACGCGAGTGCCTCGCCGTGCTATGGGCTGTGCGTAAATTCCGCCCGTACGTCGAGGGCTATCACTTCCAGGTGATAACCGATCACAGCAGCCTTCGTTGGCTGCACTCATTGCGCAACCCCACGGGCAGACTCGCCCGTTGGGCCTTGGAATTGCAGGGATATGACTACGAAGTCATCCACCGGAAAGGTACCTTGAATTGCGTACCAGACGCCCTCTCTCGTTTGTACGAAGACGAGCCGACCTGCGAAGTCGCCTCCCTCGGCGTCACCGATGTGCAAGACCCCTGGTATTTGCGCCTTCGTAAGAAAGTAGTGAGCGATCCGACCAACCTCCCATGGTGGAAAGTCGTTGGGCAGCGACTATACTACTACCGTCCCGATCCTGCCGTCGAAGATTTAGTAGACGACCAGGATGCGTGGAAGTTAGTCGTGCCTAAAGAAGATCGTCGTACCGTTCTGCATGAATGTCATGAGGAGCCCACAGCTGGTCATTTCGGACGCCATAAAACATATGACCGAATTGCACGATCATACTATTGGCCATCAATGCACAAAGATGTGACACAATTTGTCCGTGACTGCACCGTGTGCCAACAATGTAAGGTACAGCAGACTGCACCAGCTGGCCTGATGGGCCATCGAACGGTCACCCGCCCTTGGGAAATAGTAGCTGGAGATGTGATGGGTCCATTTCCGCGATCTACCCGGGGATACGAGTATTTGCTCGTCTTCATGGATCTATTCACTCGCTGGGTAGAATGTATCCCCATCAGAAAGGCGAATGCGCAAACGATTCGCCGCGAGTTGAAAGATCGCGTATTTTTACGCTTTGGTACGCCCGAAGTATTCCTATCGGACAATGGCACCGAATTTCGTAATAAAATCATTGAGAAATTCCTTGTGGAGCGTGGGGTGGAGCATTCCACGATACCTCCTTATCACGCTCAAGCCAATCCGGTAGAGAGGGTTAATAGGACTCTGAAGACCGCGATAATCGCCTTCATTGAGGAGTCTCACAGTACTTGGGATGCGCACATCGCCGAGCTGATGTTCGCGTACAATACATCCGTACAAGACTCCATTGGCGTAAGTCCGGCCTTCCTTAACACGGGTCGTCACCCCTCAGCCCCTGGCACACATCGTCGCCAGGAGGAGCAGCGCGCACAGATTGCGCAAGAAGAGGCTGCTCTACAACATTGGAAAGAGCGCATGGAGAAATTATCTGATCTCCATCTAAAGGCAGTGGAAAACTCGCAGAAAGCGCAGGCAAAGCAAGCTCGCTATTATAATGCGAGACGTCGCGACGTGCATTACGCGATTGGCGATCGCGTATGGCGGCGTAATCGCATCCTCTCGTCAGGCATACAGGGCGTCAGCGCCAAACTGGCCCCAAAATTCGACGGGCCCTTTACCATCACGGAGAAACTCGGCACGAATGTTTATCGACTGGTCGACTCTACGGGAAGAGATGCTGGTAAGCATCACGTCGCCGACCTGAAGCCCTACCATCGAGATCACGACCCCGAAGATGATAGCAGTTCCGGCACGGAAGAGCCTTCGGGCGAAGAGCGTGACTGCGATGCGTCGAATTGTAATGTCGAGGCGAGCGAGCGAATCCGCATTGTAACACCACTGGTGAGCGTACGGCGCCCCGACGACGCGCCTCATTGTAATTCCAATACAAGCGTGCGAAGCGATACCCCCGCGGGCAATGCCACGCGATCTAAGACCGATATCGCACCGCGTAGATTAGGGAGGCCGCGTAGGACGCGAATCGTAACCCGTCGAAGAACCCAAGCGCGAGCCCCTGCGGAGCCCGATAACAGCGGAGCCGCCTGCCATAACGACGTGCACCTGGTGAGGCGAAAAGTAGGTCGCCCCAGGAAGAGCGGACGCTCAACCCCGCCGCGGGACCAATCTCCCCGCCGCACTCGGGCCCAAGCCCGCACCCATCAACGGGCCGACTAATTTCGATTATTGACTGGCGCCGTTATTGACGGAGGAACACCGGCGATTGTTACCTCCAAAAACAACTGCGTCTAGGGAAGAGAGTCCTTTACCCGTCCTTCCTCATCCCAGTGATCCTCAGCGGTAGACCGCAGCCACCCCGTTCCTCATCCTGACACGATGGTCGATCCGAGAGAGAGATGTTGGGTCGAGCTGTCACGCTTCGGCTACCAGCGTCTGGAGGGGGGGCGTGTGACGAGGAACGCAAGCACTGCGTGCGCCTGCCTTCCCCGTCCCGTTGCTCTCTCTCCAGTCGTAGCATGTACATATTTATCTGTATATTTATATGTAGAAACGTTTGTATGTTTCAGGCCGACGCACAACCACCGGCGGAGAGGTAAGTGAGAGAGAGAGAGCGGGGAGTGGGGAGAGACAGCCACGCGCGCGAATTAGACAGACAGACGGAGAGCCGCGAAAAGGACACACGCGTCGTAACCGGCCTTTCACGCACGTTTTGCTTTGGCTTCTCGCTACGGTCGTGTCGTGACTAACGGCGTGCGGGAACACCTTGTGCTCCGAGTGTTTCCCTCGCCTCGTACCTCGTCTTCGGGGAGGGTACCTGATTGGACGCGCGTCCTGTGCCACAGTGTTGTGGGTGTGTGCGGTGCACACGCGCCGGGCAAGAGTCCGAGCGGACGAATTGTCGTCCGACCCCGCCTCCGCGGAATAGCCGCCCCATCCCGGGGTCTCCGGACGCCGACGCCACCGCCGCTCCCGGCGAAGGAAGGTGCTGCTGCCGGACGAGTACGCGCTGCGGGACCAACGAGTTCCGGTTCCCTGTAAGTGGCAGCTCCTGTTCTCTCTCTCTCTCTCTCTTCCCGAACGCCCCGCGCGCCGTCGCCTCGGCGACCCTCGGCCTGCGTCCCGCACGCCTCATATATAGGCGCTGCGTTGTATTCTTGTTTGCACGGCGTTATTAAACCTTATTTAAATTTTAATTATTTTTATTCTTTATTACTATCAAGTGTGCTCCATTAGCCGCCCTGTCCCACGCGCAGTCCCGAACGCGATATTTCGCCCCTCGCGAACCGCCCCTCTCCCTTGCCGAAATCCTTCGGGGCTAAGCCCAGCCGGGCACAGATTTGCAACGGCCGTGCCCGCCGTCCTCGTGCTCGAGGCGGACACGCGCACCGTTACAATATATATATATATATATATATATATATATATATATATATATATATGTAATTACATACGATTTCAATGGGGAAAATTATACTTTCGAGTTCGAGCGGTAGGAACAGACGTCCAAGTGTCTCGATAGTACGGAGAGTACCATCTTCAGAGGATTGAATATGTCTCGGGACAACTATGCAAATAGAGAGTCTTGTGTCGGAGAGGTAGAATACGATGTCCAAGTAGCCCGGAACGACTTCTACTGGGAGTGTGGATTTTCGAACGTTAGAATACGAATCTCTTCATAGACGTCATCATCTCATACCTGGACATCATCTTCTACCGTCCGAACACAAAACTCCCCGTAGAAGTCGTACCTGGACATTGCTACCTACCATTTAAACACGAAACTCCACGTCGAAATCTTCTCCAGAAAGCTAGACATCGTTTCCTACGAACGAAACACAATACTTCCTATAGAAGTTGTTCAGAAAAACCTGGACATCGCATTCTACCGTCCTAACAAGAAGCTCCCTGTCGAAATCGTCTTAAGGCACCGGGATATTGTATTGAACAACCCGTACATGCCAATACAAAATTTATCCGTAGAAACCGTATTACAAACGCATATAGATATATAGTATATTCCGTTTTTTAAATTAAATACGTTGGATATTATCTTTATATGCAGAAGTGACGATATAATTAATTAGTAATAATATATTAATAATAATAATAATATATTATAAATTAGTATGATATGATATATATATATATATATATATATATATCATATATTATCATATCATCTCATATCATATCATGTCATATCATTTCATATCATATCATATCATACTAATTTATAAAAACAAAGCGTGTTTTTGTTTGTACACGATAACCGAAAAAACTACTGAATCGATTGTTCTGAAATTTGACACCAAGCAATATTCGAGACGGGATACTTGAAACAAAGTTAAAATAAATGCACATACTGGTGTGCTAGATTGCGTATATACTTGTAGATATAAATAAATAAATTTATATATATATATATATATATATATATATATATAATCATATCATATCATATCATCATATCATACGCATACTAATTTATAAAGACAAAGCGTATTTTTGTTTGTACACGATAACCGAAAAAACTTATAAACCGATTGTTCTGAAATTTGATATATAGATTCTATATTATCTTCGGAAGAACATAGGCTATGATTTTATTCAAAATCGTTTTACTTTCATTAATAAATTAAGTTAATGGTTTTAACCATCAGTTTCACCAGCGGCCACTAGGTCTCGTCTTGAATCACGAACATCAACTCAAAGTAGTCCGCTTAAAGTATTAATACCAGGACAGCTCAAACGAATGTTCATATCTAACTTTGGGATTCGTATCCTAAAGGAGGTCTGACGTTAGTCGGTATCACCTTTTTTGTTCTTCAGGTGAACCTGACACTACTTTCACATCTTATGGATATGTTTTGATTTTTGTAAATTTTATTTTCTCTTATGTGGGAAAATCTCTCTCTCTCTCTGTCTCCCTCTGTCTTTCTTTCTCCTTCTCTTATAAAATGGTTCTGTATGCCAAATCATACTGAATATAGTTTGTGACGACAAATTATATTTTTATTTTTATACATTCTATCCACTTCAGAATTGTGACAAGAGACTATGTTTTTTTTAGTTCGAACAAAAGAAGTAATGACAAAATAGGGTTCTTTACTAACAACAACGAAACTATGTATATATAAATAAAATATACCGTCACTTCTGCGTAAAAAGGCAAATCCGTCGTCTGCTTAGAAAATATGCTATGCGCATACCAACATTTTTCTTGAATTTCAGTTGGCATCACTACGAAAATATTCACAGATTTTAATTGAAAAAAAGGAAATATAATATATATATATATATATATATATATATATATATATATATATATGTATATTATATGTATATTATATGTATATTATAATGTACATATGATACTGATAAACATTCTATTGGCGTGTACGAGCGGTGGATCACGATATCCCGTTGCCTCAAGACGATTTCTATAGGCAATTCGGATGATAGAATACAATGTCTAGGTGTCTCTGGACGATTTCTACGGGGAATATTGTATTTAGTTCATAGAAAACGAGATCCAGGTATGAGAAAATCAGCTTCTATGTAAAGATTCATGTTGCTAAGTAAAATACAATATCTAGGTCTTTCCGAACGACTTTTACGGAGAGTGTTGTGTTTAGACGTTAGGAAGCGATGCTAGCTTTCTCGGGACGACTTCTACTCGGACTATCGGTAGAAAATGATGTTTAGGTATGTCCGGACAACTTCTATGGAGAGTTTCATGTTCGGATTATAGAATGCGGTTTCCAAGTGTTATGGAACGACTTCTTCAGGGAGTTTCATATTCGGACGGTAGAAGAAGATGTCCAGGTATGATGGGACGATTTCTACGGGGAGTATCGTGTTTAGTTGGCAGAAAACGATGTTCAGGTAGGTCGGGACAACTTCTACGGGGAGTTTCGTGTTAGGATGATAGAATGCATTTTCCAGATGTTTTTTAACGACTTCTACGGGGAATTTCATGTATAGTTGGTGGCAAACAATATCCAGGTATGCCAGTACGACGAAGAGATTCTTATTCTATCATTCGAACACTGCTCATAAGAGTCGTCCCGGGATACCTGAATATTGTATTCTACGTCCGCAACACAAAACTCTCTATAGCAGTCGTCCCGAGACATTTTCTATAGTCTAAACATGATACTCTCTGTAAACGTCGTCTCGAGACACTTGGACATCTTTTTCTACCGCTCGAACTCAAAAGTAAAATTTTCTCCATCGAAGCGATATTTATTATGTATATATATATATATATTGTTGGCAAAATATTAACTTTTTGAAGTGGACGCTACATTGAAGCAGCTTTTTATACAAAAGTGACGATAGGTAAATTACGGTCAATTATTTATTGAGATATAGATTTGTATATATAGAGTTCTTTTTACTTAGATTGAATTGTTTATGAAATCGATTAATATATTCGATACTAGTATATATACACAATTACTCATACATATTAACATTTTATGCTTTCTAGATACTTGAGACCTCGTTCATAGCTGAAAAGCATAATATTTATGTTGTTTTTAACTGATCCTGTTTTTAACTGTTCCTATTATAAATTAAAATGTATGATTGATTAATTACATCAATGTTTCAATGAGCCTTATATATATTACATAAGGTTTGAATACAAAAAAATAAATAAATAGAAACATTAAGTAACTTAATATGGCTTAATTTATTATGTACAATTCATTATTAAAAAATACTTTAAAACATCAAATAAAACATAAAAAATAACAATAACAGAATGAATGTTTTAATAAATTCGTAGTACATAAATTCAATAATACTATGAACTTATTAAAATATTCATTTCATTACAATTCATTTATATAAAATAAAAACATATTTTTAAACCTACCTATGGTTTTGGATGTACTTCAATATTATTATCGGATTACCTTCTCTAGAACCATAATATTTTATTCTGAGCTTCTATATTAGACATATGTTATTATTCTGTTGCACTGTTTCAATTGAAAAACAATTATATATGTACTTTTATATATCTCACACATATTTGAAAATATTCTAAAATGACTCTAAATATTCTAATATTCTAGCGACTAAATGCTCGCTAAAATGACTTAAAATTTAAAAATCACTTTTAATTTAATTTAATCTTCAGATCACTCGTACTTGAGGTTCATTCACAAAACATTTTGTGATTCTCCATAGCACTAATTATAACCATAAAATGTTTTTTAATTTATTGTTAAAATCATATTTGCTTAAAGAGGTTGGAAATTTCAAATACTGACTAAATTTAAATTCATAAGTTTATTTCGTTTACCATTGAATCAACTTGTTGAATATTAAAATTTACTTTGAGAACTACAATTTAATCTTTTTTTTATTTTCAAGATGGATAAGAAATATTGTGATGTATGTGTGTGCTACTACATATACTAAAGTGGATGAAATCATTACTTTTCTACAAATTTCCTTTTTAACAAAAAATTAACTTATTTTACTTTGTCATGTTTTTGACAATACAATCTAGATATGCTTAAGATGATTTAGAGATCTGGAACTTTTAATTATCTACAAAAGCTTATATAAAGGTTTCCATCTCAATAATAAAAGTAATTTCGATTTAAAGTAATACACATACATATTTAAATAATATATCTACATAGATATTTAGCGTTATCTAGATTAGTGAAATTACGTTTATGAAACTGTTTTATATTTTGTAATTATTTATTCAAATATTTTAAATAAGTATTTCAACAATAAATAATGAAAGATATTTTCAATAATTTTTTAATTATGCTACTTTTAGGTATGTTAACTCATCTTAAACGGAGTTTTCCAGATTTGCGACAACAAAAAATTCGTCTTCAGCCCCTTAGGAACTACGAATATTTATCACAACAAAGTACGTATAAGAAATAAGAGCCATCAATATTGTTTTCATAATTTTAATCAAATAATATATGTAAAAGCTAATCTAAACTAATATATTCAATGATAATTAATACTAATAAAACTTTTAAAATTGTACATCTAACTATAGTAACAACAGTCTATAATTACAGATCCTGAGTCAATCATGTTGTCACGAACCCCTCTCTCCCCATCGTCCACGCCATTGCTCAATTGAATAATCACTGACGTTGCGATCGATTATCTAGATAAAGATTTGGCGTTGAGTGATTTATTTTTTGACAAATGATGATTGGCATCACATGTGGCAGATATAATTTATAGATTAAAAATATCTTTTAAATATATCATTATAGACGCCTAATAGTTATATCATATCATATCATATCATACGGTATCATATCATATATATACTAATTTATAATGAAAAAGAGTGTTTTTGTTTGTACATGATACGATTGTTCTACAATTTGACATTTAGATTCTATATTATCTTGGGAAGGACATAGGCTATGTTTTTTATTGAAAATTATTTTACTTTCATAAATAAATTAAGTTAATAGTTTTAACAATCAGTTTCACCAGCGGCCACTAGGTGGCGTCTTGAATCACGAACATCAACTCAAAGTAGTCCGCTTAAAATATTAATACCAGGCCAGCTCAAACGAATGTTCATATTCAATTTTCAGATTCGTATCCTAAAGAAGTGTGACGTTAGTCGGTATTACCTTTTTGGTTCTTCAGGTTAACCTAACACTACTCTCACACCTTATGAATATCTTTTGATTTTTGTAAATTTTATTTTCTCTTATGTGGGAAAATGTCTCTCGCTCTCTCTATCTCTGTTTTTCTTTCTCCTTCTCTTATAAATTGGTTCTGTATGCCAAACATACTGAATATAGTTTGTGACAACAAAATATAGTTTTGTCTTTATACATTATATTAACTTCAGAATTGTGACAAGATACTGTTCTTTTTAGTTTGAACAAAAGAAATGATTGCAAAATAGGGTTCTATTACAAACAACCTCGGAACTATGTATACATAAATAAAATATATCGTCACTTCTGCATAAAAAGACAATATCCATCGTCTGCTTAAAAAATATGCTATGCGCACACCAACATTTTGCTTGAATTTCAGCTGGCATCACTACAAAAATATTCACGGTTTTTAATTGAAATATACGAAATATATATATATATATATATATATATATATATATATATATATATATATATTGCTTGTATATTATATTGTACATATTATATATACACATTTTAAATTTCTATTGATAAATATTGCATTGGCGTGTACGGGCAGCTGATCACGATATCCCGTTGTCTCAAGTCGATATCTATAAGCAGTTTTGTGTTAGAATGATAGAATGCAATGTCCAGGTGTCTCTGGGCGATTTCTACGGGGAATATTGTATTTAATTAATAGAAAACGAGAAGAGATCCAGGTATGAGAAAATGAGCTTCTATGGGAAGATTCGTGTTGGGAAGGTATAATACGATATCTAGGTCTTTCCAAACGACTTCTCGTGGGAGTATTGTGTTTAATCATTAGGAAGCGATGCTAGTTTTCTCGGGAGTTTCATGTTCGAATCATAGAATGCGATTTTCAGGTGTTATGGAACGACTTCTACAGGGAGTTTCATTTTCGGATGGTAGAAGAAGATGTCCAGGTATGACAAGACGATTTCTACGGGCAGTATCGTGTTTAGTTGGCATAAAACGATGATCAGGTATGTCGGGACAACTTCTACGGGGAGTTTTGCGTTTGGATGATAGAATGCGATTTCCAGGTGTTTTTGAACAACTTCTGCGGGGAATTTCGTGTATAGTTGGTGGGAAATAATGTCCATGTATGTCAGTACGACTTCTATGAAAATATTCGTATTCTATCCTTCGAACACGCACACTTCCAGTAAGAGTCGTCCCGAGATTCTTGGACATTGTAATCTATCTCCCCAATACAAAACTCTCTATAGCAGTCGTCCTGAGACATTTCCTATAGTTTGAACCTGATACTATCCGAAAACGTCGTCTCGAGACACTTGGACATCTTTTTCTACCGCTTGAACTCGAAAGTACAATTTTCTCTATTTAATATGCATATATATATATATATATATATATATATATATATATATATATATATATATATATATTGCATAAAATGGTCGGCAAAATATTAACTTTTTAAAGTGGACGCTACATTGAAGCAGCTTTTTATACAGAAGCGATGATAGGCAAATTACGGTAAATGATTTATAGAAATATAGATTTTTATATATAGAGTACTTTTTACTTAGATATTTTACTTAGAATTGTTTATGAAATCGGTGAAATTATTATCTCGGGCGAAGCCGAGACGGGGGATGCTATTATAAATATATATATATATATATATATATAATTAACATGAATATATCTACATAGTTTAAACATATGGAAGCAATTTTCTGATATAATTTATTTGTGATTTTGTCGACTGCTTATATACAAATTAAGAAATATTTTCATTGGCCTTACAGTCCAATAGAAGCAATCGAAAATAATAGGTAATAGTATCAATATATATTTATATTAATATTAATACGTCAATATACAAAAATAATAAAAATAAAAATAAAAATGAAAAATTATAATGACAGTCAGACCGTCATTGTATAGAATCACCCCCGTACACTAATCCGAAAATAAAATATTAGCTGAAAAAATTTAGGTTAGGGATGATTTTATACAAGGACAGTCTGACTGTCATTATAATTTGTCATTTTTATTTTTATTGTTATTATTTTTTTGTATTGATGTGTTAATATTAATATAAATATATATTGATATTATTATCTAATATTTTCGATTGATTTAATTGGACTGTAAGACCAATGAAAATATTTATTAATTAATATTCTGATAGATTACGGCAGTATGGCTACAAGTCTCAGATTCATCAATATATTTTGGGCATTACGATCACAGCAATATTACGGTAATTTTGTAACAACACTATGTTAAAGTTTCCACGATATTACTGCAATATTTCATACTATGTGGGATCTATATTGACAACTAAATTATAATATGTAATACCAGCTGCCAAGAAGAGAATTAAAAAAATTGTGGACAACGGTATTAGAGAAGTACGTGAAAGCATTACTTACATTAGTAAAATGATGAGTTATTTTATCAATTTCTTGAAAAAAATCTGAAAATGAGCAAAATATATCAAAGCGAAGCATAATACGTGTTATAGCAGAGTTAAGACTGTAAAAAAGGCATTTTAGAGTTTTCTCCACATCATCGATAAGGCTTTACAATAGGAAATTGCAGTAAAAAACTTCACTTTCTATAGAAATATTAATACTGAGTTAAGTATTAATGTTTGAACCGTAATAATATATGAACGACGGGCTTTAATTATTTTTATGATTAGATTATCTTAAAGAGATAAACAAATATGACAACACTAATCAGACCTCGTTATAACTTAAATATTATAATCAGATATTTTATTCATAAGTTTATATATATTGTTCAACATTCAAGAAAGTAATGCCACCGATTTTATTTCTCGTCCAGTGGTAACACTGCGATCCTGTAACTCCGACACCGTAATAGTAGATCCCTACTCTCTCGATTGAGATCTTGACGATCCTTGTACGATCATTTCTTCGCCAGCTGCTTGGTGTTTTATAACAATGCGCGAGTAGTGCATGTTACGAAAATAGAACAGAGAAATTTAGAGCAACGGTGTGCGATAAAATTTTGTGCGAAACTGGGCGAAACCGCGACAGAAACTTATGAAAAAGTGCTTAAAGTGTATGGTAGTAATGCCGTGAGTCGTAGTCAGGTGGTTAGGTGGCATGTCAATTTTGAGAAAGACCGTGAGAGCGTCAAAGACAAGGGACGGAGCGGAAGGCCAATACAAGTGCGAACCGACGAGACTGCACGTCTGCGCGCTTGTTCATCAAGACCGGCGACTAACCATTCGAATGTTGGCTGACGAGTTGAATATTAACCAGGAAACAGTTAGAAAGAGTTTAACCAAAGATTTCGCCATGAAAATCATTTCATTTACTTCTTCGACAGCCAAGGGGTGGTTCACAAAGAGTTTATACCACCTGGACAAACCGTAAATGAAGTATTCTACCGCAATTTGCACAAAAAATTACGAAAAAAGGTATTCAGCGTGCGTCTAGAGATCGTGAAGACATATATTCTGCGTCACAACAATACTCCATGTTACAATGCGTGCAGCGTCTCTCAGTTTCTGGCGTCTAAAGGCATCAATGTTACCACAACTGCTTTATTCACTGGACATCGTGCTACTTTTATCTGTTACCGTGTTACCGTACTACTTTTTTCTGTTCCCCCAGTTGAAAAAAATCGCCAGAATTCGATATATTGATTCCGTGGAAGACATCCAAGAATCTGTGACGAGGGTACTCAGAGAGGTCCCACAAGAATCATTCCAGAATTCTTACAAAAACTGAAAACCTCGCTCGAATAAATGCCTAGATGCGGGACGGAATTACTTTGAAGGGGATCGCAGCAATGTACCTTAATTTTTAAATATACTAGATATGTGAATTTGGTCGCATTACTGAATTCTCTGACCTAGTAAATCTATATTTACTATCATCCCCCGTCTCGGTTTTGCCTGAGATAAAAAAAACCAATTTCATAAACAATGCAATAATATCTAAGTAAAAAGTATTTGTAACGCGTGAGCTATCCCCCTCGGGATAGCTTGCGCGGTATGTTTCCAGAGTAATTTGAGAGAGGAGGCAGTAGTATGAATTTGTATACCGGTCACGATGAATTTGCGAGGCCATGTTTTTGGTCGTCGCATATTCTATAGATACAAATCTAGATTTCTATAAATAATTGACCGTAATTTACCTGTCGTCGCTTCTGTATAAAAAGCTGCTTTAATGTAGCGTCCACTTCAAAATGTTGATATTTTGCCGACCATTTTATGCAATATATATATATATATATATATATATATATATATATATATATATATGCATATTAAATGGAGAAAATTGTACTTTCCAGTTCAAGCGGTAGAAAAAGATGTCCAAGTGTCTCGAGACGACGTTTTCGGATAGTATCATGTTCAAACTATAGGAAATGTCTCGGGACGATTGCTATAGAGAATTCTATGAGAATACGAATATTTTCATAGAAGTCGTACTGACATACATGGACATTATTTCCCACCAACTATACACGAAATTCCCCGCAGAAGTTGTTCAAAAACACCTGGAAATCGCATTCTATCATCCGAACGCGAAACTCCCCGTAGAAGTTGTCCCGGCATACCTGATCATCGTTTTATGCCAACTAAACACGATACTGCCCGTAGAAATCGTCTTGTCATACCTGCACATCTTCTTCTACCATCCGAAAATGAAACTCCCTGTAGAAGTCGTTCAAAAACACCTGGAAATCGCATTCTATCATCCGAACGCGAAACTCCCCGTAGAAGTTGTCCCGAAATACCTGAGCATCGGTTCCTATCAACTAAACACGATAGTGCGAGTAGAAGTCGTCCCGAGAAAACTAGCATCGCTTCCTAATGATTAAACACAATACTCCCATGAGAAGTCGTTTGGAAAGACCTAGATATCGTATTTTACATTCCCAACACGAATCTTCCCATAGAAGGTCATTTTCTCATACCTGGATCTCTTCTCGTTTTCTATTAATTAAATACAATATTCCCCGTAGAAATCGCCTAGAGACACCTGGACATTGCATTCTATCATTCTAACACAAAACTGCTTATAGATATCGACTTGAGACAACGGGATATCGTGATCAGCTGCCCGTACACGCCAATGCAATATTTATCAATAGAAATTTAAAATGTGTATATATAATATGTACAATATAATATACAAGCAATATATATATATATATATATATATATATATATATATATATATATATATTTCGTATATTTCAATTAAAAACCGTGAATATTTTTGTAGTGATGCCAGCTGAAATTCAAGCAAAATGTTGGTGTGCGCATAGCATATTTTTTAAGCAGACGATGGATATTGTCTTTTTATGCAGAAGTGACGATATATTTTATTTATGTATACATAGTTCCGAGGTTGTTTGTAATAGAACCCTATTTTGCAATCATTTCTTTTGTTCAAACTAAAAAGAACAGTATCTTGTCACAATTCTGAAGTTAATATAATGTATAAAGACAAAACTATATTTTGTTGTCACAAGCTATATTCAGTATGTTTGGCATACAGAACCAATTTATAAGAGAAGGAGAAAGAAAAACAGAGATAGAGAGAGCAAGAGACATTTTCCCACATAAGAGAAAATAAAATTTACAAAAATCAAAAGATATTCATAAGGTGTGAGAGTAGTGTTAGGTTAACCTGAAGAACCAAAAAGGTAATACCGACTAACGTCACACTTCTTTAGGATACGAATCCGAAAGTTGAATATGAATATTCGTTTGAGCTGGCCTGGTATTAATATTTTAAGCTGACTACTTTGAGTTGATGTTCGTGATTCAAGACGCCACCTAGTGGCCGCTGGTGAAACTGATTGTTAAAACTATTAACTTAATTTATTTATGAAAGTAAAATGATTTTCAATAAAAAACATAGCCTATGTCCTTCCCAAGATGATATAGAATCTATAGGCCAAATTTGAGAACAATCTGTGCATTAGTTTTTTCGGTTATCATGTACAAATAAAATCGCGCTTTATCTTTATAAATTAGTATGATGATGTGGTATGATATTATATGAAGTATGAAATGATATGATATGATATGATATGATACGATACGATATGATATGATATGATATGAAATATGATATGAAGTATGGTATGAATTATGGTATGAAATGATATGATATGAGATGAGATGATATGATATGATATGATATATACGAAGAGGTTTCAATAAGTACGCATGTTAGAAATGAAGACACCATTTTTTTCAAAAATTTTTTTCCCACTAGCCATCTCTTGATGTTAAGGAACAAGAAGAAGTCGCAGAGAGCCAGCTCGGGTGAATACGAGGCGTACGGCAGCAATTGATACGCAATTCATGTTTTTTCTTTTATAATTTGTTTCCACAAAACTCATCTTATAATGTTGATAAACGCACTCGAATCGATGAATGCACTAACCGCGTCTCCCTCGATTAACGCCTCCACAAGGTCACAATATTGCTTTCTTATATCACTCGTGATTATGAAACAAATGTCACCTTTCTGTCTATCAGAACATTGCCTCTCTAGATATACAAGGTTCTCGCACTTAAAACACCTAGTTACTTGCTTAGGTTGCCATCTTTTTCCTTTGGCCGATGTAAGAGGTTTCCTTTGGGCCTCGACCCTACATACTTGGCGATCGCCCAGCGGTGCGTTTCTTGCAGTCTCGTAGATCCTGATGGCTTGTTTGAGCACTTCAATGTCTGAACCCGTAGAGACTCACTTTCTGTAGTCCTTTACCTGGGATACTATCAACCATGTACTTTAATATAAGCTCCTCGAATAAGCCGCCTAGGCTGCTATCGATCCTCATGGGGAGCGGGTATTAACTAACAGGCTTGCCACGCTTCAGTCGCTATTTCTGAAGTTTCTCCAGCGCACAGTGTTCTTTCAGATCATAAACAAAACACTTTTGACGCATCACCTCATCCCAGGATCTTACTCTCCATTGCGTGGCCATTTGCCGGACCAATAAGTGCGCGTTTGGCTGCGACGCGTAACTCCTGCAGCGACCATCTGGTTACAGTAGAAACCTCCTCAATCATTTCGATCCATGCGGTTACGGATTGCGTGTCGTCTTAGCAGAAGAATTTACCTAAGACCCTAACCTCGTCCTTAAAAGATATTCACCGGTGAAATCTTCATTCATGACGTAGTGCTGCGATTAGTTCCTGTACAAGGCGTTGTACCATTCACTTCATTCACTCTCGATGGTAGCCACGGGAGCGTCGTTGATATTCCGGCACTTGGCGTTGATGGTAAGTTTAACCGTGCACTACATAGAGGTAACTGCGCTTGATCCCATGGTTCCGTTACACACGCGAGCTCGCCTACAATAGCGCTCTATTCCGCTGGATTTCGCCTCGCATATCGTTGGCCTATGAGAGGCTGCAGTTACTGTATCTGTTGCTCTAGGCACGTTAACAATTCCTAGTATCATCTCTCCTCGGTTTTCCTCTCAGACTCCATTTGTTTACACCGCGTCCCCTCCTCCAGCCGAGACGCCTCTAGCTGCAACGTCTCCTGCTCAGCCTCTCTTTTCGTTGTTCGTAACCCGTCAACCTGGTTTTTCAACGCCATCATCTCGTTATATCCTCCAGATGCGTCCATTCGTTGTTTGCTCGACATTGCGTCGCCGTCGATCGTGCTTTCACTGTACTTTTGTTCGAAGGCTGCTATTCTCGTGTCTGTGTGACAATTATTGCCTCAATGGCGGTTAACTTTCTTTCTTCTGAACCGCCGTCTCTCCGCTTGGAGTCTCCTCTGCGTTCAATCGCTTTCTTCCTTAGAATGCCAACGCACTTCTCTCTGGTGATTCATAACTACTGCTCTAACTGGCTAATCAAATCGGTCACCTACCGATCTATTGCCGAATATAACTCAGTCGTCTACTGAGCTAAAAGCTTTTGCCACTCGGAATCGCCACTTCTTCTTGTCGGTTATCTGTCGGCGTGATAGCTGATATGTGTGTCGGCTATGTTCCGTGCTGATTTTTATTAGATCAGTCACCTACCGATGCTCCTGCTAGCTCCATGATAAAGTTCTTTGGTTATTCTAAAAATTATCCCACTCTCAATTGACCTGGATCCCTGGCGAGCCCCCAAATGTGTGGGAATTGAGAAGAGGAAGAATTATGTAGGTAAGTTATTAATTTTAATATCAATATAATAAACAAAGGCTCATTATTTTATTAAGAAAAGTCTAAAGTATATCTCGATCTTCTTCTCGGATGGATCTCCTTCTCGGACGGGCACTCTCCTTCAATAGAATGTCGTGAGACTTCGCTGCCTCAAATTTATAGAGAAGGGTTTTTCCCTCTCCATTCTTCGATGCCCAATCGTAGCTGTTTCCCGGGCCTCTTTTCTACGCCATTCAAGGAGAGTTACTTTGCTACCAAAGTAGGAGAACGGACGGTGAAAAAGATTTAGGGTCGGGGCGGATTACTGGCGATTATTAGAATAAATTGGCTTAGTGTTACACCAGCCGAACGCTTTGTATTTTCACACACGCGCACACACACACACACACACACACATGTATTGTGAGATATAGATGTAGAATCATCCGAAGTTACATTACTTTGCCACAACGCTTGTATAATCATTTTCACGTAAATTTTATTGGACCAGCTATCCTGATAGGATCATATAACATCGTTATGCTAGCTAAAATATTTCTTTTAGTTACAATACGATTGGAATTTTCTATAACTTCAAGAATTCCTTATAACTTCAAGAATTCCTTATATTATCCTTTACTTTATCCTATTATGTACCTAATATTTTTATTTCTGTGCTATTAGATTTTAATATCTATATTAGATTTAAATTATTAAAATTTCATTTTCATAGAATAAAATCGTCATCGTGGGTACGATTAATTAATTCATCGCGTATATTTATCATCTCATATACTGTATCCGTACATATCATTATGTCGTCGACCTGACAGTCTCTTTTAATTATCTTGCTTGCTTTAGAAAAAATTGACCTTTCTTCATCGGCTAATTGATTTGATACTTTCGACACAGTATGAGCAGCTGATGCGCTATAAAACAAAATTACAGATATTTTATAAACTTTCACTATGTCATTTGAATTTTCATGCCATAACAATAACTGATATTGTAAATCTTTATTATCTACTGAAGTCTGTTTAATATCTTTTCGATTACTGCTGTTAGCGCTATTTGAAATGTTTGAAATTGTATAGAGATAGAGAAACTTAATTTATTGCATTTTAAGCTTCCATGTCTACCTTTAAATAATCATTAAGTACGTGTAAAGTTATCTTTTGATTTTTTTTCCTTCTATTATAAATATATGGAAAAAATCGCTTCACCTTTAAAGAGCCGGAAAGCCGATATATCGGCTCAAAAACATAATGCTAGGATACCTCTTTATCCTTAAGTAAATTGATGCGCTAAGTTCGTATCTAAAGTTGGTTTGACCTTATCACTTCAGAGTCAAGGTCAATGAAGGTCATTTGAAGATCAAACCTAGCAATATAGTTTGAATCATTGCAAAAGATATATCTTTATGTTTTTCGAGTTACAGAGTTCGAGTTTTACGTCATTTTGACCTCAAATAAAAAGAGAGATGAAGATTTCTCCAAGGTCAGGTTGAGAATATACCCAGGGAAATATTTAAAATTGGTTTTTAGATTTTGAGAGCGCTTGACACAGAATTTTCTTATTAAACCAATCAGATTTCTGTCAATATCATTGATCAGATAAATTTCTGAATGTATTCTCGTGAAGGTAATTTGTCAGTAAAATTACAGAAATACTTTTTGCTATAAATGTAAATGTCATTATATATAATTATATAATATATAAATGTATATATAATTATGTCTATTCACAATCAAACAAGTGTCAGATTCAGATGTAGCAGCTCGGGATACTCTTAGATATAATTTTTGTTCGAATATATATGATATCTTCATCATTTGACTTTGAAGTGACCGTGTTTGATCTCGAATGACCGTGACTATAAGCAGTTATGACCGATCAGACTCCAGATTTGGATTGCAGCACATCCCAAAACCTGAGAATATGATTTTATTCCTATTTTACCGAACTAAAAATTTTTCATGACCCTTCAGGGCTGGAGAGCCGATATATCGATAGCTCGTTCCATGATAGGACCATTGTATATAGTTGACGAGTGATACAAGATATGAATTCGGGCACTTGCAAAGGAGGTGTCGAAACCTCATAACCTGGCCCTTTAAAGGTTAATGCATAATTCAGACATTTTTCTTCTTCAAAATTTATTATATACTTAAATTATAAATCATTCAAAAAGAACATTTAAAACTAAATCGTGAAAAGCCTGTTAAAAATACTTTTTGTACTTCTTTCGTCACACCTTTAAATGTTCTCAAACGTTGAAAAAGATTTCTCGGCCATACATAGAATTATAAGGCTGTTACACTTTTGTTGATATTTTAATAGGTGTAAAGGATTCTGCTATCCATATGTTCCTAAAAGGTTTTTTGTGACGTTTTTTCTGAAGTTCTGTTTTTTTTTCAAAAATAATGTTTCTCAATCTGGTATGTACCATACCTCTTTCAATATTTGTTCAATTGACTTCAAAATTTTAACTGAAACTTCTTACCTTTGAACTATAGTCAATTTGTATGATAGATATATTATATTTGCAGTTAACATTTTATAAATTTCTTCATCCAAAAAAAAAAAACTTGGCTTGTATAAATTTATAAATTCTTTAACCAAGTTAAAAACAATGCGTTAGAAAAGAAGCCCAAGAAACAGCTACGATTGGACACTCAAGAATGGACGGAGAAAATGATCCTTCCCTATAAATGGGAGGCAGCGAAATCATACGACATTCTGTTGAAGCAAAATCGCCCGAGAAGAAGCTCCAGATATACTTGTACCTTAAACCTTTCTTAATTAAATAAAGATCCTTCGTTTATTAAATAGTATATATACATGATATTACTGGATAAGCATTATTAATGAGTTGAACTATATAAACAAAATAGAATTTAAACGGAGTGTAGTAATTAATGATGCGAATCACATCGCGATTCACGGCGTTTATTATTCTAGCAAAATGACATACAGAGACTGTCTCTATATTTGATCGATAAACAAAAATAAATTGAAAGTGATGTATTATGTTTCGCAAATTACTTTGCGCCTGAAAAACGATTAATTTATCTAAATTAGATCTGTGGGTAGCGCTGATATTCTCTCAATTAATTAATACCGTAAGATTCGTGATTTTAAATAAAACAATTGAGAATATTTTTTATGGTCAGATTCTAAAATAGTGCTTCAAGAATCAAAATATCACCAAATTTATTAAAAAAGTTATTAAATTTATTAAAATCGATTCGCGGAAATTCGTAACACTACAGTAACTATGCACTGGAAGAAAACATTGCTGATATTCTCTCGCGTAATCAACCACCTGCAGAATTTGTTCAGAATGATTCATAGAAGACAGGCTTTACATGGTTCAGATATGATCCATCAAGATCGACAAATTAGGTAGACATTCAACCAATATATTTCACACGTCTACTAATTTCATTAATATATTCTCGAAATATTTAACTATTAATAAATTAATATGCGTAGCAGCATTTATGCTAAAATTTAAAAATTACACAGCGAGTACAAGATAGTGCTGAGCTCCAAATAGTTGAATGAAAGAAAGCGTTAAATCTCATACAAAATATTGGTGAAAAAGAAAATTTCCAAAGGGACATTAAATAATTAAAACAAATTGTATCTGTAGATTCTATAGTGTGATTCGTTAATTGTTTTTTTACGAGAGCGATGAATTAAGTAAAGTAAGAGGAAGGTTAGAATATTCTAATTTACCTAATGAAACAAAACATTCGCTACTTTTGCCTAAGCAAAGTAACGTTACAAATGTATTTATAAAAGAACTATACATTATTAATCTTTATAGTGGGATACAAGGGACCTTGAATTCAGTAAGGGGAAAATATTGGTAACTAAACCCCAAAATCATGGTAAAAAAATCGTTAAAAAATGCACTACTTGCTTTAGAAATTAACCTATCAATTAATATAATCAATTTATGGATAATCTTCCGCGCAAATAAGTAATTTCCACGCATCGATTTTTGAATGTAGGTCTTGATTGTTGTGGACCATTTGCGCGAAGGAAAAATGTTGAGAAATCAAAGAAAGGTAAAAATATATAATTATATTTTCATGTGTTTTAGAACAAAAGCGATTCATATAGAAGTAGAATTGACTCTAACAAATGATGCATTCCTTGCGAGTATACGTCAATTTTTTGCAAGGTATGGATTAGCAGCTAATTTATATTCTGATAATAAAACTAATTTTATAGAAGCGAAGAATGAAATAAGGACAGTAATAAAATTAATGAAATTAGATTGGAAGATTGTAAACATACATTCTGATGTAAACATACATTCTGACACACATACATTCTGCATTCTCCTCTAGGACAAATATTTGATGAATTTTCAAGGAACGATGGCAAAATCCGGATAATAGAAGCGAGAACGCACTCTGGTATCTATAAGCTTTTCTTTACGTGAAAAGCCTTCCTACTAATATAAATAGGTTTATGTATTCATTGCATTTGTTAGCAATTAAATGCATAGTATGATTAATTTCTTTTAAAATTTATTTTGAGAATTATTTTTCAACAAAGTATAAATTTATCAATAAACAACGAATGATCTATGTATTTATTCACTATAAGATATTTATATTTCTGATTGTTTTGCATTATAAATATAAATTTATGCCATATAATATTATTGGTTCGTTTAAGGCGGATAGGATGTTAAGAAGGAAGATACAATACTTATACTGAATATAATTCTTAAATATAGATATTAAATTAAAAATAATTTCTGAAAAGAAAACCTAACGACGAGTCGCGAACTTCCCTAATTATCAGATCAGTCTGCTGAGAAAATCCAAATTCATCAAATAGGTATCGTTAATTGTAGGAATAACAATGTATATAAGTGAACAGCAGGAATTCTGTCTGTATTCTACAGAGGAAACTTAAGCTACCGATCCTTCGGTGTCCGAAATATACATATACGAATTTATTATTAATATATATTGTGCGCAATGTGCCCTCACCACTCTTAATGTTAATGTACAGCAAGGCATTTTGTTAATGACGAATTTTATAAAAAAGCATCAAATGCACATCTAATAGCAAATAACTAAAGTCTCAAAATTAAATCACTACTATATTAAACCTTTTACTTCTATATTTTTAAATGCATGTATTCGTAAATAATACACGTCACGCAGAGCTTGACTCATAAGTAAAGAAGCTACTATGTCTACGCATCAACGTTACGTAATTTAAACATTAGGAATTGTTCAATAATATAAATTTAAATATAGCTTAGTTCGATATCTATTTATTTATTAAATTATTACATACAATACGAAGTGAATAGTACATTTATTAAAATGATATTTTAGTAAGCTCATATTGCATCCTGACAAAATCGGAAACGCTATTTTTTAAAGTGTCTCTGAAAAAGTCGGATAACGGAAATCCATCTTGGGCCATCGAGTAACTCCGACTCAGCAAGTAGAATCCAGTATTTAAAATTGCCAATGCATGAAATAACTGTGGGTCCGTTCGGGAAGACCTCCAGTAAGTTACTGAGCAGTAGATATGGCAATGTTGAAATACATTTTCCTATAATCCCCATGTAAATGTCATGAACAGTTATGAAACTGCAAGTTTTCCGTCGTACGTAATCAGAGGAAATAAACGGTCAGATACGGTATTTTGACTTACTAGTGACTTACTGTGATATCGTTCCATTGAGTTTACTTCAGTAAGCAGCTGATCGCGCCCATTTTCACAAAACTCCATCGAACAGCAGAAACTTCAGTCTCCCTTCATAATCTTCCGTCGCCAGCTACCAAGCTACTATACACTATGACTGCATCAAAAGGAAGGGGAGACTTCTTGTCACTCAGTAATACTAGTGTAGAGCTTGAAAGTACATGTCATTTTAGGGTGTTATTTTGGTGGAGGCTGAGAGGTTAATTTTTAATTCGTAGCTTAACGATAGTAAACAATCTGATGCTTTCACAATCTGATAACTGCTCTGCATATATAATTATAATATTTTCCAGATACCGTTTTTTTTTATTAATTTTTTTATTAGTTTCTGCATTAGTATTAGGTTATTCCTTAGCTTCGAGTAGACTTGTTCACAAATGCACGAAATTTACTTGATTGTAAATGTCAATAGGTGCAAGGAAAAAAAATTGTTTTATAAATATGCATGAAAAGATACGAAGGGTTTTGTATAGATATCAGGTATATCAACGTCCAATGCACCCCAACATAAAATTTAATGCGTTTAAGTCGCTATATTATTGATTTCTCTGCAAATTATTTTAACTGGTTAGCTGATAAAATTAAATAAGAATTTCCGCATTATGTATTATTATGTATTATATGAAATAAATAAACGATTATATTTTATATAAAACAGTTTTTATTTACAATTAAATTTACAATTTAGTCAATCGACTAAGATCTATAATCATTTTTTTTATATTTAGAATAGCTTTTGAAACTTTTTGACCCTTCTGATAAATAGAATGAAGATTTATCATCACTTTCAGATACAACTCACTCCTATAAAAAATATTAGTTCATTGTTTCTTATAAATTCATGTAGTAAAATTACATTTGATCAAATAATATGTAGCTCAGTAACTTCTGTAATATTATTTGTATACATTGGAGTTTTTTTGAAGTTGAAGTTTTTACAATTGTCACTATTCATCTGCATTGGTACAATTTCCACAGATTTCACTTTAACCCCAATATTTTTATTACATTTTTCTTTAGCATTACGACTACATCTTCTAGCATTTTAAACTTCTAATCTAGCTTCTTCTGATGCATACTCAACATCATAACCCTCTTCACTTGATGTAAGTGCATCTGAATGATTTCCAGCTATATAAACAAAATAAAGTTATTTTTCACAAAATACTTTATAAAGTAGTTATTTAAAACAAATTTTGAGCAGATTAATGAACCTCGCATGAAATTTAAATATATTGAAGCAGGGTTAGCTGCTGAGCGGTGTGCTCCGGGCATCCGGCCTTTCTTCTTGGACGGCGGCGGCGTGGAGATGGGCGACAGGGCCGAGCGGTAACGCTTCCTGTGTTCGATGGTTCGGAGTTCCTTTCGTGGACGATATTCTTTGTCTCCCTTCATGCCTTCCGGGCGCGAGGGAGTACTCCTCGCACTAGCGCTTTACATCGGCGGTCTTGGTCACGCCGTTTCAACTCAGGCCTGGCTGGTCCAAGGCCTGGCTTCGCCGGTGGATGCGCGAGTTAGTTGCTCCGAACTCAGCAATCCCAGGAGCATCAGCGAAGCGCTTACCTACGTCTGGCGTTTGACGGCCGCGGGCGTCACTAATCCGGGCAAGATCGACGAGCTGGCTGATCCAAGCTGTTTCCCTTGTTACGGGTATTGAGGGCCCGAGCATTCTGTGTCTCCTTGTCCCGTAGCCAGCTCTTATCCTAACACACTCCGGAGGGCCGTGCCAATAAGGGCTTCCTCTCCCCTCCCCCGGCGCCACGACGGTGCCGCTCCAATACAGCAGTTGGGTGCGGGGCGAGCCTCGAGCGTGGTCACTCTTTAATGCGAGCAGCCCCTAGCGGCCGCTCTCTGAGGTTCGTGCTCGGAAAAGGAAGCGAAAGGGAGCCTTTCGATGCGCGTCAGTAACCGGCCAGCATGGCCGCTACAACCTCTCCCTCTGGATTCGATGCCGCCTCAACGAGCGATCCAGCATTCTTTCTCGGGCGTCCTCTTCTCCTAGTCTCACCATGTTCCGGACGAATCGATACCCCCGTGGCCGTAGCTAACTTCTTAGGGCGTCCTCTCACAGAAGTGGCCCCGTATCTTGACGGTGATTCATTGAACCGCGACACAGTGGCGGAACCCGTCTTCCTCGGGCGTCCTCTTTTTCTAAGAGGGATACAGGGCGCGGGTCGATTCTCGCTATCTCCCTGGCAGGGAGTGAGGGCAGAGGTGTGGTAAACCACCGTATTGTCACCTCCTCTCTCGACCTCGAAGCTAGTCGGTGCTATTTTCCTCTTGACCTCGTACGGGCCGTCTCTCTTTGGGGCCAATTTCGATGTTCTTCCTTGGCTGGCATCGCTTAATACGCGTATCTGCACGGGCACTAGGTCCTCGGGCTTGTAATCTGGAGAGGCCCGGCGCTTTTGATCGGCATAGTCCTTCCGGCGATTTTGCTCGGCTTCATGCGTCTCCCTCGCCTGCTTTAATGTGACCGCCATCGCCAATAAACGCGGAGTAATATCCGGTACGAAATTTTCTACTTGTACAATAGCTCGAAGGTCTCTGTGCGCACTGTCCGGATCGTGTAGCTCCCGGCCAAAAGTGAGGTAGGCCGCACTAAATCCAGTTGTAGCGCATAGAGAAGTGTTCATTGCATATCGAATGCACGGAAGTTTGTCATGCCAGCTGGTATGATCATTCCCTACTAGTATGGCTAGTTGCGCCTTTAGATCGCGATTTTTCCTCTCCACAGGGTTGGCCTGCGGATGATATAAGGGCGTGAGTTCAGGTAGTGTGCGATTTGCTGCCTTACAGCGCTTGTAAATTTTATGCCATTATCGCTTATTATTCTCCTGGCGACGCCGTATCTCAGCATCACTTCGTCGAACAAGGTAGTGTCGCAGCTCTCGGCTGTGGCGTTAGGTAGTGAAAACAATTCCACCCAACGGCTGGCGACATCTTCCACGACCAATATCCACCTTTCTCCGCTTCTTCCCTTGGGTCCGATGAGATCGACGGCTACGACCTCGAATAGCTGTTGCATCACGGGCGTCTGCGTGAGGCCAACTGGCTTGAGGAAGCTCCCGTTATAGCTCTGGCATTCGAGGCAATTCCTCACGTATTCGTCTATCTGTTTGCCCATCCCAATAATATTTTCTTGATATACGCGCCATCGTCCGTTCTTTTCCGTAGTGTCCCGCCGTCGGGGAATCGTGATTGGCGATAATAATGTCAGTTCTCTCGTGATCTGGCACTACCAGCTGCGGCTCCTCCGCTTCTATCTCTGGGGCGTAACAGTACAGTACACCGTTCAACATTATATATCCGCGGACCTCGTGACACTCGAAATCCTTGTTCCTCTCGAAACATCCAATTATAGTCGCGATGCGATCGTCCCGCAGCTGGCTCTCGCGTGTATCCTGCGCCGTTCGTCTTGGGAGGTCGACCTCCACACCGACGATATCCGTCTGGGCCAACTCTTCCTCCTGGTTGCTTTCGATAGTGCCTCGCAACAGGAGGTCGGCGACGACGTTGCATTTTCCGGGTATATACTGCACATTTAATCCAAAAGATTGCAGTAACAGGGCCCAGCGCGCCAAGCACCCTGTGGGCGTTTTGAGCGCGAACAACCACTTCAGTGGCGGATGGTCCGTAGCCACGGTAATCTCCGTGCCTTCAATATAGCCACGAAACTTATCCACGGCCCATACCACTGCCAGAGGTTCTCTCTTCGTCGTACAGTAGTTCGTCTCCGCTGGTTTCTGTAGACGGCTGGCGTACTCGATCGGATGCTCTGTCTCTTTCTCCCCCTGGATGAGGACGGCTCCAAGAGCATAGTCGCTGGCGTCCGTCCTTATTATGAATGGCTGCGTCGGATCCGCCTGCTTCAGCACGGGTGGTTTCGTGAGAGCCTTTTTCAGTGCCCCGAAGGCTGTCTGTTGCTCCGCAGCTTATTCCCACGGCATCGCCTTTCTAATGAGGCGTGTCAGCGGCTCGGCTACCTTTCCAAAATTTAGTACAAACCGACGAAACGACGAGCACGTTTGCAAGAAGGAGACTAATGCCTTCAGTTTTGTCAGCGGTTCTAAACTGGCGGTAGCGCACGTCTTCTCCGGGTTTGGTAGAAGACCTTCCTCCGTAATTAGGTGACCCAGATATTTGGCTTGGCCCCATCTGAAGCAGCATTTCTCCCTATTTACGCGCAAGCCGAACTGTCTTATTTTATGTAGAAGGCAGTGATGGTCCATTAAGTGCTCCTCTGCGCTACTCGAGATGACTATGAAGTCGTCTAGGTAGGCCAGCGTACACTTGTTCGGACGCCCGACGCGTAGGCGATCCACAAGCCGTTGCATAGTCGCGCCAGCGTTCCTCAGTCCAAAAGCCATAACACGGAACATAAACATCCCGAATGTCGTGGTGAATGCCGTCTTTTCTCGATTCTGAAGCATCAAGAAGGCCTGCCAGTATCTAGCGTGAAGGTCCAGCGTTGACACGCGCGCTGGCTTCCTACAAGCATGTAGTAGGTCGTCCATCCGTGGATCCGGTAGCGTGATTTTATTGAGGCGCCTGTAATCCACGCACACGCGAATACCGCCATCCTTCTTGGGAACTAGCACTACTTGTGTAGCCCATGGTGACTCGCATGCCTCAATGATCCCGTCCCGTAACATCTGTTCTAGTTCAGTCTTAAGCGCCTCACGCTTCGCAGGTGAAAGACGTAGGGCGGCGACGCTACGGGAGGATGTTCGCCCGTGTCTATCCGGTACTCCGTAATCGTCGGAGGAGGACCTCTGGGTTGAAATACCTCCGCGAATTCATGCAAGAGGCTCTCGATTTCGTCGCGCTCCCGCGCGGGACAACCGGGGGCTTCATCCGAGCGGAACTACAGGTCGACTGATGCAATATCTACATGGTCCGACGATCTCGCTCGCGCGAAACCTCTCGACACCTCTGCGATCGTTGTGAAAGCTTGATCAAACAATCAGTCCAGTATTTCACGATCCACCCTCGGGCGCCTCGCACGCTGTTGGAGTTCTGACTCCATCCTTCTTTTTCCCGTCACAATGGTGCTCAGGACTCGCAGTCGTTGCGATCTCTTGGAATCCGAGGGCTCGCCGGTGTATTTATCGTCCTTCGCTGGATCGGCATATTTACGAACCTTGGAGGGTTCTTCGAGGAAGTACCAAGCGGTACATTAATCACGATAGGCGCGTCCTCCAAGAAGTCGATATCTAGCAAGGTCTTGTTGTCGATGGCGCCGGGAAGTACAACTAGCTCTGTCGCTACCGTACGGTGGGCCAAAGTAACTTGCACTTTATATGTAAGGACCTCCTTAGACTGAGCCACTCCGACGGCCAACACCACATACATCGATTGCAGCTTCGCCGGGACACCCTTCTCTCTCAGACTGCGGTGTAAGGAGTCGCTAGACACGATTGCCTTCGCGCCTGTGTCCCAGTACGCTTGTTCTTGCAGTCTGCAAATAACCACGTCCACTAACGGGCGCTTTCGATTGCGGGCGGTCGTTAAGGCGCAAAAAGCCTTTCCGTTTTTTCCCGTTGAATATCTAGGGCATCGACTGCGGAAGCGACCTTCTTCTCCGCATCCGTAACAACGGACCGGTTCCATTCGTTAATTAGGTGGTCGACTTCGGAGTTCCCGCTTGCACATTTGCAGTAATACAAATTTATTGACATATTTACAAGAAATATAGAATAATTCAAGAATGTGAAACATATATCAATCATACTTTTAATTGTATTTCTAACATATTCTTAAATATTTTATCTAATAAAACTGTTTTAGAGGTCTACGATGGCTCGATCGCTAGAAAAAAGGACTAGTAACTTAGTGATCCGAGTTCAAATCCCTGTCTCGGCCGATTGGCACAAGCACCGCTGTAATAATTTACATATGCTTTCTTTACAAACACATCGTAGACCTCCGTCGCTGATTAGCACCAATATTTGGAAGCATAAATAGAGCGACGTTAAATAACATAAAAAAAAAAACATACACGAAATAATTTTTTAACATGAACTTTATTTCAAACGAGGAAAAAAAGACGTCTATTCAAACGAAACGACGACGCAAGACTGACTACAGTACTCGAAATTGAAAACTCTGCGCGCCTTTGTGACAAGCTTAAAACCTATAGAAAAATATTAGGGATCTAAACAATAAACTCATAAATCATTTTTCACGCAGGGCAGAAAAGACGCAGATCGTAATAAAACACAATGGACTCATATGTTTACATCCTTTTATGATACGGTTCAATATTTAGTTAATAAATTTAACACGAGTGATTGTGTAAGAAACTGTGTACGACTGCATCAAATCCGTATAGACTGTATATACCCGCATATTTACATGTCATGCAATAAACTGGAGATACATTAACGCCGTATGTATATTTTTGCGTGTTCTTGATCTGGGTATTTTGTGCACCTCAAATCACTCCATTCTAGCGACAGATTACCGTAATGCGTGAACCTCCAGGGTCTGCTCGCACGCGCTGCTATCTGGGTGGAATTGTATATTAAATGTTATACAAAATGATAATTATTTGTATCTTTACTTTATATATGGCTTTAAATAACAGTATTGTAAAAATATTGATTAATTTTTATTTCTCATAGATATATATTGAAAATCATCTTTTTATTATAATTATATATTTATTTATTGAATGAACTCTCAAAAAATAAAAAAACATTATTATATATTGGATACTGACACCGAAGATAATGAACTTAATTATTTTTCTTAATTCGTTGCATTCTCCCTGATCGTATAGTATATTTATTCAATGCTTTACAATAAATATACAATAGAAGCACGAAATTGATCATTATATAATTTCTAAAAATTTAATTAAGCATGAATTTTATCATTGTGATGGAAATCATCCATATAGTTCAATAAAAAATGTAGGCAATTAAGCTCGAAAAAATTTATTATTTTATAAATATCTTAACAAATTAAAAACATTATCTTTGCATTGCTTGTTTTGAATGACATAATTCAGATTAAAATTAAATTGTTGCAATTTCTATTTGGTTTATTACCAAAGTTCTGTACCAATTTTAGCTCAGTAAAGTTTTTAAGTAACGTGCTGTAATTATATTATTAAACTAACTTTTAGTAACCTTCAACTGTGTATTTTTGGAATATATGAGTATTTATAAAGATTTTAAATCAATTAAATTAAATTTCTTAAGAATTTTTATTTATGCAGTGTCTGCTCCATTGACTTCGAGATCGGGTGGAAAATCATTTATTGGTGAAATACCTACTGTTCAAAATACTTTTCATCCTGGATCGACGACATCCAGTCACTACACAACACCATCTCCACCTCAACATCTGACTTCACAAGGTAATTAGTAATCAAAGTTAGTCAAATATTCTTAATAAATTCAAGGGGCATATTAATCAACAAACATTTAAGTGATAGCAAACAATTCTTGAATAATACAATAAAACATTGAAATAATTACAATAAAACTTTATTTTTCAATATAGAGTGATGCTTGGAGATTATGCAGTACATTTTTGCCACGTTTACGCCGTTATATGGCATGAATTTAATCTCTATCGTACCAAATGTTCCAAAAACATTTAATAAAGACAATTAAGATTTTAATATTTATAGCTTTCAGTAAAAATTATCTAATCAGTAAACAAACTATCTAACGTACCGTCTAATATATAAATAGTTGAAATTCATATGATATGCAATACGAATATAGCCAAATTCAATTTTTTAATTTATTGGTTATTTATTGTAAAAATTAAAGACACGCAAATTCTTTATATTTATTTTTGTTATATAATAAATTCTGGAAAAGCCACAATAAGAAAACTTTGTATATCAAGTGGCGCGGTTGCATCACGAAATCGAGTTCGAGAACCGCCTCTGTGGCGCGGCGCGGGCAGCTACAATATTTACTTCTATATTGGGACTTAGAATTTTCAATCAATGAAAAATAATTATTTATCACTTCTCTATCGACAATTTTCCAAAGCATATATACTACTTATAACGTAAAGAATTATTTCCCGCCGGAATTTTTGGCTAAGAAGCAGATTTTGATATTAAGACTCTGTGTATGGCTGTATGGCTATAGTTAATGCATAGAAACATTTAATTTATATATATATATATATATATATATATATATATATATCATATCATATCATATCATATCATACTAATTTATAAAGACAAAGTGTGTTTTTGTTTGTACACGATAACCGAAAAAACTACTGAACCGCTTGTTCTGAAATTTGACATATAGCTTCTATATTATCTTGGGAACGACATAGGCTATGTTTTTTATTGAAAATCATTTTACTTTCATCAATAAATTAAGTTAATGGTTTTAACAATCAGTTTCACCAGTGGCCACTACGTGGCGTCTTGAATCACGAACATCAACTTAAAGTAGTCTGCTTAATATACTAATACCAGGCCAGCTTAAACGAATGTTCATATCCAACTTTTGGATTCGTATCCTAAAGAAGGTGTGACGTTAGTCGGTATTACCAGAGATAATAAGGAGAGATTGCCGATGGCATATACGAAAGGCTCGACGATTTTCGAGCGTCTATATATAGATATAGTTATACGCTTTTATCCAATGCGACGTTGTCGTTTTCGTTTATATCATTACAGAGGCTAAGCCAAAACATCTAATATGCGCACGAGTATCAAAATGCAATTCAGACCCAACTCCGATGCCAGCTTTATCATGCAGACGAATTTTTGATTCTGCAGAAAATCAACATTTTCCTTTCTTCCATTGTAGAAATTTCAAATTGAGTCTTATGATTTTGTGCTGAAATGGATATTCTTTAATTAATTTAAAAAATTTAATTTTAATTTTTAATGCTTATATTAATTGTCTCCAATATTAAACATATAAAAAATAATATCAAAAATAGAAAATGAAATTCTTGCTATTAAATGCTAAAATAAAATAAAATAAAAGTATAGAAGTTAAAAAGTTATACGTTATCTAAATTATAACTACAAGATATAAGATTTACATTCTCCAATGTTTTACAGTAGGATAGAATTTGAAGTTTTGTATTTTCTAGAATATGTATTATCAATAAAAAATGTATAAGTATTTTAAATAATTATAAGTAATAACACTAGCTTAAAAATACTCTTAAAAAATACGAGTATAACATAGATTTTAATGTCAACGTGGTTGATCAACCTATATCTGTGATACTACATACTAAATATAATTTATAAATCACATACATTATTCCTAGTTTCCTTCACATTCAAACAGCATACTTTTCATTTATATTTATTTTAATCTACTCTATATTGTTACTTATTGACATTTTAAACAATTAGTGTAATTCCGATTTAACACAAAGATTGGTCTAAAGCATAGACTCCTTTTCTGAATAAACTAATAATCAAATTATTCTGTTTGTTTATTTATAATATTACAGTGATTGTGGACATAACTTCACTTATGATAAAATTATCTATTGAAGAAATGGTTCAAAATAGATTATCTAAATTACTTATATATATTATATAGTAATTGCAATAATTTATTCAATTCTGAAAATTATAGTGTAAAATTTGAATGATTATATAATAAATCGTTTATAAGATTAAATATATATTATTTAATATATGTAATTGAATACAGAGCTGTCTTGAAAAACTTGTTAAATTTATATAAAAAACTGATAATAATTTTAGATAGATAGATTACGTATATATTTTGAGTCGCTTGATTATAAATATTATGGAAATTGATAACAAAAAAGTTTTTGGAAATAATTGAATAAAAAATTATAGATGAGATCAGAATATAACACTTATTTTCCATGAAATTTTTCTCTAAAATAAAAAAAAAACCGAATACCAAGAGATCGTTTAAAAAAGAAATTGTAGAAAAATAATTGGTGAAAAAAAATTGTGAGATAAAAAAATTGATAAAAATTAAACTAGATTTAAAAAAACATAAGAAAAATATCCCAGAAAAAAATTAAAACAAATGTTTAAATAAAACCGATTCCAAAAAATAGATTGAAATAACATTAGTTTTCAAAAATGTAAAAAAAGTACGAAATATCGATAGACTACTGCTGTATAATAAACTGCTTATTATCTCTGGCTAAACTAAGAGTCGAAAATTGTTGTCAGCTATAATTTCGATCTATAATTTATTTTTTATTAAGGTATTTCGGAATATTTCCGAAAAATATTTTATATGAATATTGTTCTTATATACGAACATTTGTTTTTGTTTTTGCACGAAATGGTTTACATATATAAATATTTTGAGTTTACTGATTAAAAATCTACCAATGTATTATTATTAGTTAAAATAATAGTAATAAAAGGCATTAAGTAATAGAATAAAACTAATGTTTTATATAAAATTCTTTGATTGATAGATCTCTTAAAAATAAAATTTGTTATATACAGCTGGTTCCGTTAATTATTTTAGAAGCTACGATATTTAGAAACAACGTTCGGAGATTTTTTCGAATCTGCAAGTATCGCCGGACCACTTTGAAGTACAAAAAACTGACAAAAGGAGTTTTTTATTACATTTGACATGAGGGTACAGTCTTGTTACAAATACTGTTCGGGCATTTTCGACCCTATTTTCCGATTAAGCCCTTTTTAATCAACTCTATAAATCAAAAAGTCATCAACGCGTGAAAAGAAGTTCATTGATATAGTTAAACCGGGATGTGGCACTGACTCCGAAAAATCAAATTGATTCTTCAGGTGAAATGTCTTGGATATTGTTACTAAGGCCATTTGAGTGTGATAATATCAGTGATATATTATTTCTCGAAAAATTATTTTCCCCCTTTTAGCGCCACAGTAATAGTTTATCCATATTTCGTACTTTTCTTTTTACCCTTTTTTGAACTAATTTTATTTCAACTTATTTTTCTATTTTTTTTTAATTAAGTTTTTCTGGATTTTGTCTTATGTTTTTTAAACTAGTTTGACTTTTATCAAATTTTTGTTTATTTCACAAATTTTTTTCACCAAAACTTTGTCCTGCAATTTTTTTATTCGATCTTTTTGTATTTGGTTTTATTCTTTTTTTTTTTTAGAGAAAAATTACATGGAAAATAAGTGTTATATTTTGATCTGATCTATAATTTTTTATTCAATTTTTTCCAAAAACTTTTTTGTTATCAATTTCTATAATATTTGTAATCAAGCGAATCAAAATCTATACGTAATCTATCTATCTATAATGTTTATCAATTTTTACGTAAATCTGATCAGTTTTTCGAAACAGTTCATATGGTCTTTAAAATTTTATACTATAATTTTCAGAATTAAATAAATTATTGCAATTAACCTATAATATACATAAGTAATTCAGATAATCTATTTTGAACAATTTCTTAAATAGATCAATTTATCATAAGTGAGGTTATGTCCACAATCAGTGTAATGTTATAAATAAACAAACAGAATCATTTCATTATTAGTTTATACAGATAATGACTCTATTCCTTAGGACCAATCTTTGTGTTAAATCGGAATTACACGAATTGTTTAAAATATCAATACAGAGTAGATATTATATATAGATAATAAATATAAATGAAAAGTATGCTGATTGAGTGTGAAGGAAACTAGGAATAATGTTTGTGATTTATGAATTATATTTAAGAGTGCTCCATACCGCGATCCCAGCGCCACGATGAACTATTAAAACGGAAAGTAAAATGTGTAAATCGTAGATTTCGTTTTGCGTCCTCAATTTACGTTTTACAATGTGGAAACAAACTTTATACGAATCTTTGAAAAATTCTACAATTGAGGGTATCCCTTACTGCTTTCATAATATGTTTCAAAGTTAGTTTAAAAAAATAAGAAAATGTTTATCTAACTGTCATCTGCACTATAGACATCGCCGCTTTGCAGTAACATTAAATAACAACAAATATTATAAATTTTATACGTATAGTACAGATCAAACTTGGATAGCCCCGGATGTAGAATTGAATAATGAATCGAATGAACTTTGTTTCATCTTTTTATTCATAGAATTGACAGAGTAAAACGAAATATAAGATTTTATTATGGTTATAATGCAAGTTGTCAATTCTGTAGATAAAAAAGTGAGAACTTTAATTTCTGATTTTTTGAATAGGTGGCGCTGAAGAAAATATTCAATGCCGTACAAATTAAATAAAGAATTATGAAGCCTGGTGCAGAAATATATATATATATATATATATATATATATATATATATATATATATGCACATAAATACACACATGCATACATGCATGCATGCAAACACATTGCAAACATAGTAACGTAATACGGAAATTTGAAATTATAGGGAGGTGCGAGATGTACGAGCTTGAGCCAATAAATATATATAAAAATATAATAGGAAAGTAATTGTTCTTTTCCTAACCTAAAGTATATATAATATTTATGTAGGCAAAAATGTTATTATTGCCTACGCAGATTTAATATTTATATAAATCCTAAAAATTTTTTATAATCGTTTTTTATGACAACTAAAGCACTTTAATTCCCAAAATTTCAAACATGTTTATTTTTCTTGCAGGATAGTCTTTTAGCTACGATTAAAACTCATAATTTTAGGAGGAAATGAGAGTCTTGAGTATTCACAACGTGTAATTGATGCATTTGAGTTATTACTTCGATATGCACTCCTATTATATAAAACGGATAAGAAAAAGTAACGTGAATAGAATATATAATTTTTAATTCAAATGTAAAATATCATAAAACCATCATTATTTTGGAATATAGAAGAGTATGATTGTGTATTTATAGTACTGAATTTTGTGTAAGGAGTAAGTACAACTCCTAAATTAATATATTATATTATAAATATTTAAATATATAGTTATCTGCATAAAGCAATTTTTTAATTTATTCTTATATTACATATCATTATACAGTGATTGGCACTTTGTATCATTTATACAATTTATATAATCAGAGATATAATAAACAGCTTTTATAGAAACTTTTTGTAAGAAAACTGTTACAGATTCAAATATTAAAATAATTTTTAATGAAGTAACACTATTTGACAATAGCACTTATATATTAGAAATTACTATCTTTTTCAATAAGTATCTTTTCAATAGTTTCATTACTATCTATTCAATAGGTAATTATAAAAATTTTATTTTAAAATATATTCTTGTACGGCTAAAGTTTTCTTTAGTATTTCATACATTGTAATTTTTTGGAATAAATATGTCAGATTAAATAAAGTCAATATGTCAAAATACAAAAATTATACATATATTCCCGCCAAAAATATCACGATATATAATATAGGAATATTTTTTGTAAAAACACACACACACACACACACATATATATATATATATATATATATATATATATATATATATATATATATATTGTTTTTCAATAATTATAATGTAGAATATAATATGCCATTATATTTAGAAGCTGTACTTGCTCTCTATGTACAAACCAATCCTATTAAATATACAATCATACTGTTCTGCTTACTTTCCCAGAAGATGGTGATTTTATATTTTTCATTTAAAGTAAAAATTATATATTCTTTCCACTCTAATTTTTCACTATTTTGCATATTGGACATCTTGCAACTAAAATAATAGTTATCATTGTTGCATTAACATCAGATTATATCTATAATATTAATATTATCACTTACGAACAATCAAACCGCCCCCTTCAAAACTCTAATTTATCATTATTTTTATAATTATTTCTACTTTAAATGACCCTTTAAAATTAAAAATAAAGAAGGCCATACGTATTATACGATTTGTTTAATTATTAATACGTAATAAATTAATATGTTTGTACTATTACCTTATTTTTATTTTCTTTACATATAAGAATCTTATTATATAAATATAAATACTTCATACTCTCGTGTCCCACTCTGGGGAAGGGGAGATGAAGCAAATTGTCTTTTGGGAAGCTTTACATTTTTGATGAATTTATTTAATAATTTTTTTCTTCAAAAATAGCACCTAAAATTATAGGTTTTTGTCTATCACTTGTACATTGAAATTTAAAATAACTGAACTTATTTGAATTTTGGGTGCCCGTCATGTCTCGTCTGTATATAACCGTTTGTCTCTACTTTTTTAATGAAATATATACTGATATAAATTATATATATATATATATTAATTTGCCATTAATAATTAATAATTTCTATTGAATTATTGTTTACATGTTTATTTAATTAATCATTAAATTACAATTATTATTGAAATAAAATTTTAATTAGCTATTATTTTTAATTCATAAAAAGTTAAATATGGAGATAATTAACATTTTAGGAGAGAAAAGAATAATCCATCAAAATACATGACCAAGAATTGTATCAAGGCCCATCTCCATTCATCAGGTAATCGTTATGTTGATACCTGAATTATATATATATATATCTATATATATATTATCGTATCAGCTGTACAACATTTGTCGAGAGGTTGGGTCGACTCTGTTCGGATTTGTGGTTCATTCGTTTAGAAAATCGTAAACACTCGCATGGTGTCTATCAAATCGTATACAATGCGATGTTGCCACTACGTTTTACACGATTTTGGAAACAGTGTTGAACGAATTGATAGAATACACCAGCTGCCAGCGCAATGATACGATTTGCGCGAACGTGGACCGTGATGCCCGTAATACAGTTATTGTCCATATACTCAAATACATGATTCCTTTATCGGATCATTACAGTTTTAGTATGACAAAGTAATTCATCAACACAAGCTATTGTATTAATTAAAAATAATGATTAATTAAATTTTCATTTCATTGAAAATTGAAAATAATACCTTATTATATATATATATATATATATATATATATATATATATATATATATATATCGATAAAAATTAAAAAGTAATTATAAATTATTAGAAGTTAATTAAAAAATATCTCAACCCTGAGATATGTATACCTAAGGGTATATATATATATATATATATATATATATATATATTTTAATGTGGATTCATAAATATTTTTATCGGTCTTACAGCCTTTATACGATAAAATATTATACTAATGGAATAACAGTCATACTCTCCTAGTTTATAGTAACCCCCATAAAATTGAAAATACAAATGACTAATAACACATAAAGTAAAAAATCAGATAAATTAAAAATTAAAAATTAAAAATAATACAAATAAATTAATCTATATTCTATGATAATAAAGGAGAATCTGATTTCCCCCACCAGCTTAAATTTAAATTTACTTTTCATTTCCGACGTTTTGAACAGTTCCGGTTCATCTTCAAGGACTAAACTCTAATATAACTTACTTAATTCTAACTTTTTTATTTATTTTTTATTTAATTTAATTTTTATTTTACTATTTAATTGTAATATCTATTTCAGATTATACAGTGGCGATTATAAATAAGGACTGCCCGATACTCATTATATTATAGTATATTATATTATTGTAAAAAAACTGTAAGACCGATAAAATTTTTTATCGATTTACAGTCGAATGCTCTACCTTTTCAGCTGAAGCATTTGCTTCAAATATATGCTAAATACTTCTTGGTATCAGATATGCTCAATCCACTCGACACAGCTCCATCTTATATATGTGCATATTCAAAATGTGTACTAAATTCACTGCACAATCTCAGCGCCAATAATTAAGAAGTTAATGAAATGAACTATAAACTCATAAAATTCAATAAATCAAGAAAAGAAATAACAATAGAAGTCTTAAGGACATCTGCTCATTCAAACAGCACTGAAAATCGTATTGCCAGCAAAGCAGCCAAAGAAGCAGTTCTAATACAGTGTAAAAAATAAAATATAACAACGCCGCGAATATGTTAATACGAAAAAGAATGGCACTACATGCGATAGAAATATATTGTAATAACATATGGATAGAGGAAAAAAAACAATAAAGACAAATTTTTTTCGAACCAAGTTAAATTTTACACTAATAGTTATTTATTTTTGAAAGATCTTAATATTCTAAAAACATATCAAACTCGCCTAGTTATGTTGCTTTTCTTAAAAAATTTATTATAAATGTATACTTAGTCATTAGTTTTATTTTTTAAGTAGTTAAAAATTGAATAAATTTTTATTATTTATTAGACCAAATTTCTGAATCTAAAATTTATGTTCCTCGAACAAAGTCCTATTTTCGTAACATAGATGGGGGCTACTCTGTGATTTTATCACCAAGCCACGTAGAACCTAAACTTGCTAGTGAATGTATCTTTTTATAAAATGTTCTATATCATATTTAATTTTAAAAAAATGAAATATACAAATTGGTTTTTAAACGTAGTATTTTTATTATTTATAGTTATTGTATCATTTTCGTATTGTAATTAAATTTTTGGTCATTCTTACTGTTGAAGGTTGAAATTTTAATTGCAATATTTATTATAAAAACTAAGTAAGAAAAAATGATAATGAAAAATCAACTACGACTCTTAAAATATTAATACAAAGATCTTATTTAACCTATAATTAAAAAAATAAAAAGAATTAAGCATAAATAAATAAAAAAAATGTTAAAAACTTATTTTTAAAAAAATGGTTAATAAATTTAATTAAACGGCAAAAAAGAAATAACAGAAAAATTTAACTAAATTTAACACATAAAACTCTGCCCAGAAAATATTAAATATGAAAAATATTAAAATATAAAATATAAACAAATTATGCTCCAATGAGCAAAAACATCCGACTAAGTTTAGGTAATCTGCAGGTATGGCCAATTGGCGGTAATCCCCGCCAAAAGGATCGATTCAATTTCAGGTAACTATATATTTGGAACACTGCATCAGACAAATGACACAATCTTTATTCGAATTTGTTTTTTAAATTTTGTAATATAAATCGATAAAAACAATTGAAATTTGTTTTCAAATATTATATAATTTATATTAATTTATTATTTTTCAAAATACGCTTATTTAGAATAAGTAATTTAAAAATAATTTAATACAATAAACAAAATAATCTATTTTAGATAAATATCAAATAATGATTTAATTATTTTTTTAAATTACATAATTTTATATTAAGAATAGTCTAGAGTGCCATTATGTTCCATATAATTAGTATTTTTATATTCTTTACCCGATAGAATCAAGTACGATTCTGTGAAATTATAGATTACCATTCCAATTTTAGATTATAAATACAGATTTATAAGATAAAATTGTAAAAAAAAATAATACAATGAAAATGTAATTGTAAATAAAAAAGTGCACGGCAATCCTGACAAATTCAAATTTATTTAGATAATACGCAAAACTATAAAAATTTAATATTTTTATTTACTACTTTCATATTATAGCATTGCAATAACAAAACTAATATTTTATACATAATGCCAATAAAATGAAAATATTGAATTTCTTTATATCTAAAAATTATACGTGTAAAGAATGTCAACTTGGTTTTCTATAAAATGGCGAAGAAAAATTCCTTAGACTACATTCCTGGTACTAAAAAATAATTCCAAATTGAAGTGTACAAAAAAGGAGTTATAATGGCTAATTTATTGCGCAAGAGTAGATTAAAAGTAGAATTTCACAGGAATACTAAAAAATTAGAAACAAATCACAGAATGACCAACAAAAGCTGAAAAATACTTTCAAAACTTTCAGAACAGAATTGAAAATTAGCGTTATACATCACCTCGTAGGCATCTAATAATTTTGAGTTGGCTGAAATCTAGTCACTACGAACTAAAAATAATTGAACTGTTATGGTTATAAAATAGACAAATCTTAGAATGAAAAATTTCAACATTGTTATAGTAAAATTAAGAAAAAGGTATAAACTAGGTCCTTTTATTTCTGTCTAGTAAATAATAATTTTATTTCAAATGCAAGTTTTAATTACTATACTGCAAGAAATTAATATTTCTAGAATAATAATTTATTATGTTATTTGTTTAATAAAAAATAATTTAATAGAATACATAAACTAACAGTTTGAAAGAATTATAAAATAATAAAGTCTATTGTGCATTGGATTTTGTCATCCTAAAAATTAAGTATAATAATTAATTTTACAATTGTTTACCTTAAAGAGACAATTTTGTATATCTCAATTTTCGAAAAAAAAAATTAATTTGAAAATATTATTCGCTGTTATCTTTATAATTATTTCAATATTCATATTTAAGAGATCCCATTCTATTCATTAATGAAATAATTAATATCATTTAATTTTTTATCATTTTTTTTGTAACATTCCATAAACCAATGTTTCGTATAAAATTGTGTAAATCATTGGTAAACAAGTTTTGATATAAACTCAATATGAAGTTACTATATATATATATATATATATATATATATATATATATATATATATATATATATATATATTAATCGTTTGCGATCACCACGGCCCTTGTCATTTTTGAGTAAGTAATTTGGTTAGAAATTAGGAGTATGGAGATTATATATGTTAATGTGTGTGTAGATACGCATACATATATGCGTATTTCAATCAAACGCTGGATGTCGAGCTGATATTTCTTTATTACTGCTCGTCTCCCAGTATCCTTATCTTCTACACTTAAATATACTATATATATAATAAACTTCTTGTGACAAATGATCAACTACTCCGCTACTTATTTCATAAAAATATTATAAAATATAAATTTTGTATGGATCATTTATAATTTACATATTTAACTTGGGCTACTACGGCCCTGATTAATACTAGAACAATCGATAAAACCGCACAGGATTTTTCGTACACTTCGAGTTCCGTAAGCTTCCACAGTATATTAAAAATCGGGCGCTTCAATCGATTTTAACTTCCGTCAGAGGTATGGAGCACTCTTAATATGTAGTATCAGAGACATGGGTTGATCAACTACGTTAACGTTAAAATCTACGGTATACTCGTATTTTTTGAAAATATGTTTAAGCTCGTGTTATTACTTATAATTATTTAAAATACTTTATTTTAAACTTTATAAAATTTTTATTTTACTTTATAAAATTTTTATTGATAATGCATATTGTAGATAATACAAAAAATCAAATTCTATCCTATTGTAAAACGTTATAAAATGAAAATCTTATATCTTGCACTTATTATATAAAGCATTATTATATTATTATTAATACTTTTAATATTTGAAACAATTAGTGAATTTCCTCTTTCTGTCCCTACAATATTATATAAGCATAAAATATAAAAAGACATTTTTTAAACTAATTATAGAATATCCGTTTTAGCACAAAATCATAAGTCTCAATTTGAAATTCTGCAATGGAATAAAGGAAAGTCTTGGTTTTTTGCAGAATGAAAAATTCGTCTGCATTATGAAGCTGGCATTGGAGTTTGGGTCTGAACTGCTTTCTGATGCTCGTGCGCATATTAGATATTATTTGGCTTAGCCTCTATATTATTCAAAGGAAAACAGCAACGTCGCATTGAACAGAAGTGTACAGCTATATCTATATATATTTATTGCTTACGTTACAGCTCGTGACGTAGGCAAATGCGCTGATAAAATATTTATACTTATGATGAAATTATCTATTGAAGAAATTATTAAAAAAAAATTATCTGAATTACTTATGTATATTATAGAGTAATTGCAATAATTTATTTTATTCTGAAGATAATAGTATAATATTTTAAAGAACATATAATAAATCGTTTATAATCATAAATGTATATTATTTAATATATATATATATATATATATATATATATATATATATATATATATATATATATATATCATTCAAAAAGAGATGTTTCGAACAACTTGTCAGATTTATATAAAAAAACTGATAAAAATTCTGGATAGATAGGTTAAGTATAGATTTTGATGCTTGATTACTAATATTATAGTGATTGATAACAAAAAAAGGTTTTGGAAGAAATTGAATAAAAAAATATAGATCATATCAAAATATAATACTTTTTTCATGCAATTTTTCTCTAAAAGAAAAAAATAAAATCGAATACAAAACAATCGATTGAAAAAGAAATTGCTTGAATTGAAATTGATAACGTATATATAAATATATATATATATATATATATATATATATATATATATAATATGCACATCTGTATGACCTATGATGAAAGCAGTGAAAAATATATAGAATATCATACAAGATCTCAAGTAAGAAAACTGAACGAATATGCAAAGCGTGATATGATGAGGACCTTGGGATCCTCATATTGAATTCCGACATGGAAAACCTACATGAACATTTTTCTCAAAATAATAAGGAAAAGTAGAAGAAAAAAAACTAGGTCCAAGTAAGAAAAACATGAAATATATGCTTTTTTCTAAACATTAGTCAACTTTACGGAAATCTGGATGTGTAGCAGTAAGACAATTTCTAGTTCAAATATCATTAGAAGTACTAATCAGAATCCATCTTAAAGCTAAGGTTATCTTGGAGATCTTTCTACACGGGTTATTGCTAATGAAAAAAAACTATCAATATTCGTTTCCTCCCATTTCTTTCATAGACCGTAAGAAGCTCCGCCTACCTTTTCTAATTCCAACCTTTTAACCGAAAATCCAAATACTGAGGTTTTCGATACGCATTGTTTATAAATTAAAAACTAACAACGATTATCATAAATATTTTTTATTGGTGCTTTTAGATTTGTATAAGCTATACAGATATAATAAAGTGTTCAGTCGGTTCTGCGACATCCCGTATATGCGAAACTCTTACCACCTCTGTCATGATTCTGCGCTCTTGATACTTTGATCACTATTTGCGCTTCTTACGGCAGATCCCCGATGTATATTTTATATATATATATATATATATATATATATATATATATATTCACGGTCTTTCCGAAATAAGTGATCAACGTATGACAATGGGATCGAGAAGAAAAAGTTGTGTGTAAATGTCGACTCAATCTTGAGGTGTTGCGAAAAGATTTTGTGCTACGTGCCTGTGTTCATCTAGCAATCAAGATGCACAGATCTCGGCCAGCGCTCTTGGGCCTGGAATCATTTCATCATCAGAAACTAGGAGAAATTATTGACAAAGAAAATAACACAAAATCGCGGAATTTGTTGATGGGACGGCCTAATAATACGTAGACCACTACCGCGGTTATAAAAACTGACCTTTTTTAGAATTTTTTAGAACGAATATTAGACATTTAGGATGGTAAAGGAATGTACAGCAGGGCGCTGCAGAATTTTTATTTTGTTTATATAATCAATCAGTTATAATACAAAACGCTATTAAAAATGAAATTATTGAAACAATGAGATGTCACGTTTGCGATGAGCGATAACAAAATGATATATCTAATTATATTGTAAATCTTTGCATAGCACAAATTAATCGAAACCTTACATTGCAACATATTATAGATTAAATATTGGAAATTGGCAAGAAATTAAAGTTCAATGTGATAACTGTTGTAATTTTATAAAAAAAATTTTTAATTTATTTGAAAATAAGTAATAATTTAGTAATATTAAATTAATGGTATTTGATCTTACAGATCAAGGTAGAGTAAAAATAACTCACTTAAAAATCAATGGAATACCAACAAGTAAACTTTTAATTAAGAGTGCTCCATACCTCTTACGGAAGTTAATTTCGATTGCAGCGCCTGATTTTTAATATATTGTGGAATTTTTTGGAACTTCAAAAGTACGAAAAATACTGTCTGTTTTATCAATTGTTCCAGTATTGATCAGGGCCGTAGTAGCCCAACTTGTAAATGCAACTTATAAATGATCCATACAAAATTTATATTTTATAATATTCTTATGAAATAAGTAACGGAGTATTTGAAAAAACCTTTTGAATTAATTCATCTTTTGTTGATACCATGCAACAAAACTCTGTTGCTAATTTAATACATTGCGTAGAGCGATCGAATTCTTCTATTTCCAATGTCCAGTAACTGTTTGGCAAATCGTTCGGCAGACATCATTCTGCAGATGGACACGCATATTGGTTTTTAATGTACATTTCTTTACATATCGCCATAGAGCAGATGATTTCAGACATGCATTCAATTCATCAGCAGGTGTCGATCTTGGTATAACTGGCAAAGTTTGCCGAAAATCACCAGACAATAAAATTTGTGCTCCACCGAAGGGATGTCCATTTCCTCGCAAATCTTTCAGAGTGCGATCAACTGCTTCCAATGCTTTTTTTGTGGGCCATTGTGCATTCATCCCATATAAAAAAATGAAAAGTTTTCAGAACTTTGCCTATACCGGAATTTTTGCTGATATTGCACATAGGCATCTCTGTGTTTTGCAAATTTAATGGCAATTTTAGAGCTGAATGCGCTGTTCTACCACCATCCAAAAGCGTTGCCGCTATTCCACATGAAGCAATTGCTAGTGCAATTTTATTCTGTGATCTTATAGATGCTAGAATAGCATTGATATTAGATACAATAGAATTGATATTAGAAATGTGTTACCTGTACCTCCTACGGCGTTTATAAAGTACAGTCCGCCGCATTGCTTTGCAATTGCTTCCATGATTATATCGTACAAAATACGTTGTTCTGGAATCAATTTCGAAAGATTCATTTCAACAAACGCACCGAGACTATCAAAATCAAAGTTTCTTTCACGATACAAATAACGATCATAAGCATCATTTGCAGATCGGTTTGGAGCACACATACATAACTGCACCAGTCCTTTGTTGCTGATTGATAAACATATATCCTCGATTGAAATCAAGGCTTAGTTATATACATATGAAGTAAACTGAATGTCAGGGTCCATCTCTCGTACCCGATGCAAGATGTCTTCACTCATATAATCTTTATACTTTTCCCATAGATTTTTGGGATTCGAAGGAAAACACGTAATCAGTATTATTGCAAATAATGTCCGTATTTGCTGCGGTAGATGCGTATACGAAACATCCGAAAGTGCGATGTCCCAATGTCCATCATTTTCAAGAAAATTTAGTTCTTGGCAAGCTTCTCGATAAGTTACGCATAATTTACCATTTACTGTTTGAAGGTCTTCGAAAGATTTTGGCCCACGTACATTAACTAATAGCAATCGAAGATAAAAGCATTCTTGATTGTTTGGATGCACTGTATACACGCGGCCTAATGCATATGATGAAAATAAATTCGGATGTCCTTCAACTGGCTGACATTGTTTACGTCGTTGAAACTTTTTCGCTGACGTATTCCACGTATCAAATCTTGGCACTTCCGAATAAAGTAATGTTCTTGCAAACAAATCATCTATGCATAATTTGAAGAACGCAGTCAAAGTTGTTTCTGGTGGGGACAAAGCTCTTAAATGAACATTTTCTCATGTAAAATACACTCGCGGGCTATTTTCAAGATGCACTGAATGATGATGTTCGTGAATTGGAAAGGCACGAATTCGCCAAACAGCTTCATTGCTACTAATATAGCGGCCCAATTGGTATTGTTTGATTTTATCAATTGGCATAGATGCGTTTCCTACTCCAAAAACGGCCATATCACTTCCTTTATTGACATATTTAATTGATTTTACTGAATTGCAGTATTCAACATTTATATGTGATTTGAAAGTTTTCGAAAGTAAAGGCGAATACGATACAATCCAACGGTTATCCACTTCGATTTCATTGTTGCGCACTTTTAGAATTATCGATTTTCCACCATCTTCAGTCAATCGTCGCCGATTTTATGGATATCCATCATTCCCAATTACAGTTTCGCCGTGCAAGTCTTTTGGATATCGTTTTGTGCATTTTCCCTCTCTCATACATGAAGAATTATTATTGATCGCGCCACATGGCACATAAATCATATTTTTGGTAACAACTGTGAATAAGCGAGGATCAATCTCAATATCTGGTATTTCTGCTGATATAACTTTATCTGTCTTGTCTGGCGTAATTTTTTCAACCAACCAAATTAAAATGTGCGCATGAGGTAATCCTCTTTTCTGCCATTCAATAGAGTACATCCAACAGCGAGTTTCTCCAACAACATGACATTTGGTAATAAAATCGATCATAGATTTTACTTTTTGCTTAAAAACACGCCCACCGACGTCATGACGATCCCAAGATGATTGTCCTGGCAATAGATGTTTTTTTATTTCATCCCATGTAGGATTACATGTAAATGTTATAAAAAAATCCGGACGACCATACGCTCGTACATATGTCATTGCATCTTGTGCAAATTCATGCATGTGCCGTGGGCTTTCTGTGAATGTATCTGGTAATATTACCATTTTCCCAAGCTCATTAGGATTAACATCTGTAGCAATGGTATCGCGTAAATGAATATACTCCTCGGAGCGCAGCTTACTTTGATTCAAACGAAGATATAACAATCGTTCGACCTCAATTTTTGCGTACATATCGACAATGTATTGATGAAATAATTGTTGGCATTTCAGTATATAATTTTCTGCGTTGTCCCGTATCATCAATCGATATGAATAGTACTGAATTGCACTAATCTTCTTATTAGACTCCTCATTTGTTTGTGGATTTCTCATTTTGATATTAAAATGATATCCATCGTCTCCTTGCTAGAATATAACTGGATATTGCAACGCATCGTATGATCGATGAGTTTCTGGGACTCGCTGAAGATTACCGTCTCTGCGATGAAGAACTATATCACGTGAGTGACATTCCTCACCAGCTATGACAATCGCTACTTCATCAATGGTTGGTGCGTTGTACCGACGTTCATGCTCACCGATAGGTGCCTTATCAGCTCTAATGACGACAACGTAGTCATCCGCTGGCATTCGTTCAAGGGTAGTCCTGAGCAGTCAAACTAATTCATTATGTTCATCAAATAAATGTTGCAATCCCGCAACTACGTCTCTGCTGATGTCGGCATTGGATTGGCATCGTTGATCTATTTGCTCATTAGTAGATCCCATAAAATATATTTGGAGAAACTTATGTTCGGTATCTGGCAGTGGTAACAAAGATCCATCACAATGATAAATTTGACCTTACACTTTGAACGTTGGCAAGCAGTTTACCCGTATGATTTTTGTCGCACCGAAAGAAGTCATTTGGAAACATGAATTATATCTACGTATATTTGCCAGGAAATGTTTTGACTGGCTTGTATTGCCTGATACTAACATTGATAATGATTCAGGCGATAAATATAATTCTGGCCATGTGCTCAACACATTCCAACAGATTCATGCTTGAATTTCAATGCATTACAAAATACGCATAAAACGTCCATTTCTCCAATAACGACACTTGGATGGAGATCATAATCATAAACAGCAACGTAATTGAAGGCAGCCAAATATAAATCGGTATGAATTGTCCTTCTAGTTCGAGCATTGCGTTCTCGATTCGCTGTCAGTCTTGATTCTCGTTGGTCTAACAATTCATGAATACGGTTTTCAGATGTTGCTACTCGATTCAATTTAATACTTTTCATATATTTAATATTTTCTGGAAATAGTTTTATGTTTTACTTTTTAGTTAAATTTTTCTCTATTATTTCTTTTTTACGTTTTAATTAAATTTCTTAACCATTTTTTTTGAAAAATAGATTTTTAACATTTTTTATTTATTTATGCTTAATTATTCTCATTTTTTTAATTTTAAGTAGAACAAGATCTTTGGATTAACATTTTAAGGGTGGAAGCTGATTTTTCATAATCATTTTATCTTAATTAGTTGTTACAAAAAATATTGCAATTAAAATATAAACCTGCAAATAAACAATGCAAATAACTAGAAATTCAATTACAATACGAAAATGATACTATGATTATAAAGTATTATAAAGTAATAGTATTTTTATAAAAAATAAAAATACTACGTTCAAAAACCAATTTGTATATTTGCTTTATTTAAAATTAAATATATAACAGAACATTTTATAAAAAGATACATTCATTAGCGGGTTTAGGTTGTACGTGGCTTGGTGATAAAATCATGGCGTAGCCCTCATCTATGTTTCTAAAATAGGACTTTCCTCTAGGAACATAAATTTTAGATTTAGACATTTGGTCTATTAAATAATAAAAAATTACTGAATTTATAACGACGTAAAAAATAAAACTATAGACTAATGTACTGTAAAGTATATATTTATAATAAAATTTTTAAGGAAAGTAAAATAACTAGGCAAGTTGGATATGTTTTTAGAATATTACGAACTTTCAAAAATAAATAACTATTAATCTTATCATTTATTTTATAAAAAAATTATATAAATATTTGTTTGAAATTCCGAAACATATTAGGACAAAAATCATTATATACCGAAATGAAAAATCAGATTATTGAAATAATCAGGTGTCCTAGTTGTGATGAAGAGAAACGTAATAATATATGTAATTATACTTTAAAGCTTTTCCTAGCAAAAAATAATTTATATATTAAAATAATATTTATAAAAAATATTTTTATATTAATCAGTTTTTATAAAAATATTAATTATATAACGCAATTACGCCTTAAAGCAATGAAATTATTAACAGAATATTTATATAACAGAAATTTATATATATATATATATATATTGTGACGAGGAACGCAAGCACTGCGTGCGCCTGCCTTCCCCGTCCCGTTGCTCTCTCTCCAGTCGTAGCATGTACATATTTATCTGTATATTTATATGTAAGAACGTTTGTATGTTTCAGGCCGACGCACAACCACCGGCGGAGAGGTAAGTGAGAGAGAGAGCGGGGAGTGGGGAGAGACAGCCACGCGCGCGATTTAGAAAGAAGGAGAGCCGCGAAGGGAAGACACCGCGTACCGGCCCTCTACACACGTCGTCCGTGTTCTTTTTGGTTGCTAAAGCCGTGCCGCGACGGATCGTGTGTGGGAACCTACCTTGTGTTCCAAGGTTCCCCTCCGCCTCGTACCTCGTCCTCGGGGAGAGTGCCCGGTAACGCGCTCGTGGTGCTACAGTGGTGCAAGGGTGTGTAGTGTACCCGCGCTGAATACGAACTCGAGCGGACGAATTGTCGTCCGCCCCTTCTACGCGGAATAACCGCCCCATCCCGGAGGTCAACGTCACCGTCGCCCGCGGCAAAGGAAGGCGCTATTGCGCTGCGAGAACGCGCTGCGAGACCTGCAGGTTCCGGCCCTCTGTAAGTGGCAGCTCCTTTTCTCTCTCTCTCTCTCTCTTCCCGAACGCCCCGCGCGCCGTCGCCTCGGCGACCCTCGGCCTGCGTCCCGCACGCCTCGTATATAGGCGCTGCGTTGTAGTCTTGTTCGCACGGCGTCATTAAATCTTGTTGGAATTTTAACTAATTTTATTTCTTTATTATTTCGTGTGTGATCCGTTAGCCGTCCTACCTCACGCGCATTCCTGAACGCGATATTCGCCCCTCGCGAACCGCCCCTCTCCCTTGCCGAAATCCTTCGGGGCTAAGCCCAGCCGGGCACGAATTTGCAACGGCCGTGCCCGCCGTCCTCGTGCTCGAGGCGGACACGCGCACCGTTACATGGCGCCCAACGCGATCTCGGGATCGCACTTTATATAAAAATATTTTATATATCTTTATATGTATTATATCTTTATATATATATCTTTACATATATTATTTTATAATATATATGTAATAATATATTATATTACAGTGCCCCGGCGAATATTCGCAAGTGACGCGGATGCGCAAATATAATTTAATAATTTTATTATATTGAAAATTAGAATATTACAGAGTGCGAACGCACAGTACATCGCGAGTGTTTACGTTGCGAGCGCGTAGATGTAAACACTCTCGAAGTCGGCCAAGGCCAACGGCAATTCGGCGAAAGCGGCTGAAAAGCAGCACAAATGAAATATAATGCCGAATACGGTAATATAATATTTGTGCAGTTTTTCAAGCAAAACTAATTTTAAGTTAAATAGACACATGTACATTAGTTTATATAATATTGATATATATATATATATTAAGTGGATGTAACTTTAAAATTTAGCTTAAATTAAATATGTGAATTCCATCTAAGTCAAACTAAAATTAATCAATAATTAATTTTTAAGATAGCGTAATATGAAAATATAACTGATATAAATAGATTCACATTCGCCATTATAATATAATAATAAAATTTTCGCCGTTACAGGCATAAGGAACATTTAGTGTAAATTAAATATAATTAAAAGTTCTCATCATTACACATAGTCGACTATAAATAGCGAAGTCAGCGATCTGTGTATACTCACATACACACACCACCGCGACTCTACGCTGTACATACAGTGTACATGCGACTAACGCAAATTTTTCTTTGCTTTCAATTTAATTTGATCAAAATTGATTATTCCCTTTATGCTTTTCGCTTTCGGATCTTCATTTTGATATTGTAATATCTCTAATATTTGTGCAGTATAAATGAAAAATTAAAATTTTTTTTTTTTTTTTTTTTTTTTTTTTTTGAAAACTAAAAATTTAAAATTTTTTTTTTTTTTCCGAAAACTAAAAATTAAAATTTTTTTTTTTTTTTTAAAACTAAAATTTAAAAATTTTTTTTTTTTTTTTGGAAAACTAAAAATTGAAAATTTTTTTTTTCTTCCGAAAACTAAAAATTAAAATTTTTTTTTTTTGAAAACTAAAATTAAAAATTTTTTTTTTTTTTTTTTTTGGAAAACTAAAAATTGAAAATTTTTTTTTTTCTTTCTTCCGAAAACTAAAAATTAAAAATTTTTTTCTTTTGAAAACTAAAAATTAAAATTTTTTTTTTCTCTCCGAGAACTAAAAATTAAAAATTTTTTTCTTTGAAAACTAAAATTAAATTTTTTTTTTAATTTTTTTTTCTCTCCTTTTTTTTCCTCTTTATATTTTTGTATTTTTTTTTTACATTGCTTAAAAAATATAAAAGGGAAAAAACTATTACAATTTCAAAATAAATCTTTTTTTTGGAAACTCGAGAATCCGAAAGCCGAAATAAGAATTCTGGAAAAATTTTTGGTGAATTTTTTTGACAATTTTTGAAAATTGTTGAATTCTTTTTCTCTTATACTTTCTGTTTTTTTTTTTGCGTCAGTCGCCCCTAATTTTTGCGTTTTCGCCCTCGCACTCCACTATCTCTTGAGATTGCCGGCTTTTAATTATTTGCTTTTAATTATTTAATCGAAAACTTTGGCTGTAACGCTCTAATTTTTCTCACGTTATATTTTTTTTTCTTTTTCCGTTTGTTCGGTTTTCTTCTTCTAATTTTCAAAGAAAAGAAATAAAAGATGGCAAATCCGCCAAACGAATTTAACGACTGGCTTCAAAGCCTATGTGAGGAAGAAACAAACCTAATTACAGCGGAACTAGAATTAAAAAATGAGGGTTCCCCGTTTCAAAGGGCTGCTAGGCTATACCATAGACTAGCAGGAAATTATAGCCCAGGAGATTTTGTGGAATGCGAGAGTGACAGTGATAGTATAAAAACACGCACGCGAAGAGATAAAAATCTGTTAAAGATAATCGTCACCTCGACAATGCGCGACGCAACAAAAACTTATATTTTGGATCGAATGGAAGCGACGTACGCCGAACAAGCGGACGGATCAGCTGACATACAGCAGGCTCGGGAAATTTACCCGAGCACAGATCAAAGAAATATAACAACAGCTGTCGATCACCAAATACAAAATCTGATCGACTTCAATTTGGCCGAGATGAACAGGCATGAACCGCTCGCATGGAGCACTGCCAACGAATCGCCGATTCAGGCAGCCAACACGAGCGTAATTACGCCTCTCGACTCGGGTGTCACGAATGACACCACACGTCGAACCCAAGTCGCATCTCAGGCGACAAATACAACAGTCGAGCCTCAACCGACTGACCTCGAAAACCATGTAAACCTTCGTCAGGGATTACATGGCCTGCAAAATATGCTGCAAACTTGGATGCAACACCAAAACTGCACTGTCCAAGATTTGCAGCAGAGGCAAAGTGAGATGCACGCTACGCTAGCCAGCATCCAGCAGCAGCTGCAGAAATCGGCGCGACGCGACCGTGTCACTTTCCAAGATACGTACGATCTGCAGTACGTGGAAAGTGACAAAAACATCAGCAATAATAGGTTTGTAGGGTCGACCGGCGAGCCTACGTTTTCGGCTCCTTGCCACCCTCGGTACCAAGGGTCTGGAAGGGGGGGACATCACATGGATCGAGATGTGATGAGCTCGCCCGCGAATACAACGCGATCAACGCTGTCAAGCACCTTGGCCCAGCGCACGGATATTGGTAAGACCGTGCGCCAATGGAAAATTAGATTCAATGGTGCCAAGGGGAAAAGTGTAGAAGAATTTCTGCAAAGGATCGCGGAATGTCGCAGGTTGACACCGCTCACGGACGAGGACATGCTCAATGCCATGACGGAGCTCCTCGACGGTGTCGCCCTGCATTGGTACCGTCTATCTCGGAAGGACTGGACCACGTGGCAAGAGTTCTGCCACGCAGCCCGGAGCTGCTACGGCGTCGATCGACGCTTCCAAGCTGAGCTAATCAGCGAAGCGCAGCGGCGTACGCAGGCGAAGCGCGAGCCAACACGTGACTACGTGTTTTGTTTGTTAACGATTCTCAATCGGTTCGAAGAACCATGGTCGGACGACAAGCAACTCGCCCTGATATACCGTAATCTACTCCCGGAGATACAGAAGTTAGTTCCGCGGGAGAAGATTACGAGCGTCAATCGGCTAATCGAGCTTGCTCGAGAGGCCGAATGCGTCCTCGATGCGGAGCGAAATTATAAGCCACCGCCATCACCTGAGGACTGCATAATGCCCGAAGTGGCCTTCCATGCGGCCGACACGTCTCGAACGCGCCCGAAACCAAGAATCGCGGCCGTGGGCGTGAAGCCGCCCAACTTCAAAGCTCTGGTGCGAGAAGTTTTACAAGAGGCTGGCTTTAGAGCCACCTCACCTGATTTAGAGGCGCCAGGCGTCGCAGCCCTTATCCCGAAGAGGAGCGGTCGCGATTCACGCCCGAGGTCGCCGCGTACAGGAAAAACCAGAGCGCCGACCTCACCTAAGTCGGAGAGAAAGCCCTCCTTCAAAGGAAAGCTGGTGCACGAGCCCCTCAGTGAGAAGAACAAAGGTCGGACAGCAGGTCCTGATCCGCGGTTCTTGTGCTGGGGCTGTAGTTGGCCTGGCCACACCTTGCGCAGCTGTCCCGAGTGTTCGGGAAATGCGAAAAAGGGCGAGTAAGTGAGGTCCAACTCGCCCCTACGCTCCGTGAGACCTCTGAAGATCAGCATGTAGCTGCGAGGACACAGGGTAATGATGATTGCCCCCTCCTGTCTGTAAAGGAGGAGCATCACGACCGTGACTCCGCTGACTCAGCCACAAGTGTCGACCCCGATCGGTATTCACGATGGTGGGTACAGGTAGGCATAGGCGAGTTTCGCATTCATGCACTGCTTGATGCAGGGGCTGCTCGTACAGCTCTCGGAGCAATCGGCCTGCAGATCGCATCTGCCCTCGGTCGTCTAGTTCGACCCTTCCCTGGATCTGGCGCTCGACTTGCCACAGGGAAAATTGAGCCGATAATAGGCCAGGTGGCCCTTCCGTTTGCCATAGCAGATGTAGAAATGGAGCTAGACGTCATCATAATTCCAGACTTGGAAAATGACTGTCTGCTCGGTGCAGACTTCTACCGCGCCTTCAATGCGGTCATCCACCCGCGCGACAACACCATGTCGATCGAGGGTGCTGCGGATTTCGTTCCGTTACAACTCTGCACCGTCTCAGTTACCTCGGCGTATTCGCTTGCCTCTATAGGCTTGGCCGATATTGACGATAGTCAACGCCGAGCTCTCGAGGAACTCCTCGACCGGATGCTGCCTCCGGCTGATCAGCCTCTGGGCTGCACACATCTGACCGACCACGTGATCGATGTCGGCGATGCTAAGCCGATTAAGCAGCGTTATTATCCGGTCTCTCAGAAGATAGAGCTGGAAATGCATGCGCAAGTTCGCAAGATGCTTGATCAGGGCGTAATTCGCAGATCAACCAGCGAATGGTCTAGCCCCGTCGTGATGGTTCGCAAGAGCGATGGGAGCTACCGATTCTGTGTGGACTATCGCAAATTGAATTCCGTGTCCAAGGTCAGCGCGTACCCGCTTCCTTACATGGACGTAATCTTACGGAAACTGAGAAATGCGCGATACATCTCCACCCTGGACCTCAGCAGCGCCTACCATCAGGTCCCTCTTCGTGAGGAATCGCGACACCTCTCTGCCTTCACGGTTCCAGGCATGGGGTTATTCGAATGGACCCGTATGCCATATGGTGTCGCCGGTGGCCCTGCCACCTTTCAGCAGTTAAGCGATAAGCTGATCGGCCCTGAAATGGAGCCGGTGGCCTTCGCCTACCTCGATGATGTGATCATCGCTACGGAGAGCTTTGACGAGCACCTCAGGTGGCTCGAACATATCCTGAGGCGGATTTCCGATGCCGGCTTGACCATCAATCGGCAGAAGAGTAAATTCGGACTCGCGGAGGTACGGTTCCTCGGCGTCCTCGTGGATCGTGACGGTTTTCGACCCGATCCGGATAAGATTGCACCAATCTTGACTTACGCCGCACCAAAGAACCTGAAGCAGCTCCGTAGGTTTTTAGGCCTTGCGTCCTGGTACCGCAAGTTCTTAGAGAACTTCGCAACGCTTGCTGAGCCTCTCACCCGATTAACCAAGAAGAACATCAAGTACCATTGGGGAGAAGAGCAACAGCAAGCCTTCGAACAAATCCGGGCGCTCGTCGCATCTGCACCCGTCCTTTCTCGACCGTCGTTTGGAGAAACGTTCGTCATCCAAACGGACGCCAGCGACTCAGGACTAGGCGCCGTGCTCACGCAAGCCGTTGATGGCGTGGAGCGCGTGCTCTCCTACGCTAGTCGCACGATGACTGCGGCTGAGCGTAACTATTCGGTCACTGAACGCGAGTGCCTCGCCGTGTTATGGGCTGTGCGTAAATTCCGCCCGTACGTCGAGGGCTATCACTTCCAGGTGATAACCGATCACAGCAGCCTTCGTTGGCTGCACTCATTGCGCAACCCCACGGGCAGACTCGCCCGTTGGGCCTTGGAATTGCAGGGATATGACTACGAAGTCCTCCACCGGAAAGGTACCTTGAATTGCGTACCAGACGCCCTCTCTCGTTTGTACGAAGACGAGCCGACCTGCGAAGTCGCCTCCCTCGGCGTCACCGATGTGCAAGACCCCTGGTATTTGCGCCTTCGTAAGAAAGTAGTGAGCGATCCGACCAACCTCCCATGGTGGAAAGTCGTTGGGCAGCGACTATACTACTACCGTCCCGATCCTGCCGTCGAAGATTTAGTAGACGACCAGGATGCGTGGAAGTTAGTCGTGCCTAAAGAAGATCGTCGTACCGTTCTGCATGAATGTCATGAGGAGCCCACAGCTGGTCATTTCGGACGCCATAAAACATATGACCGAATTGCACGATCATACTATTGGCCATCAATGCACAAAGATGTGACACAATTTGTCCGTGACTGCACCGTGTGCCAACAATGTAAGGTACAGCAGACTGCACCAGCTGGCCTGATGGGCCATCGAACGGTCACCCGCCCTTGGGAAATAGTAGCTGGAGATGTGATGGGTCCATTTCCGCGATCTACCCGGGGATACGAGTATTTGCTCGTCTTCATGGATCTATTCACTCGCTGGGTAGAATGTATCCCCATCAGAAAGGCGAATGCGCAAACGATTCACCGCGAGTTGAAAGATCGCGTATTTTTACGCTTTGGTACGCCCGAAGTATTCCTATCGGACAATGGCACCGAATTACGTAATAAAATCATTGAGAAATTCCTTGTGGAGCGTGGGGTGGAGCATTCCACGATACCTCCTTATCACGCTCAAGCCAATCCGGTAGAGAGGGTCAATAGGACTCTGAAGACCGCGATAATCGCCTTCATTGAGGAGTCTCACAGTACTTGGGATGCGCACATCGCCGAGCTCATGTTCGCGTACAATACATCCGTACAAGACTCCATTGGCGTAAGTCCGGCCTTCCTTAATACGGGTCGTCACCCCTCAGCCCCTGGCACACATCGTCGCCAGGAGGAGCAGCGCGCACAGACTGCGCAAGAAGAGGCTGCTCTACAACATTGGAAAGAGCGCATGGAGAAATTATCTGATCTCCATCTAAAGGCAGCGGAAAACTCGCAGAAAGCGCAGGCAAAGCAAGCTCGCTATTATAATGCGAGACGTCGCGACGTGCATTACGCGATTGGCGATCGCGTATGGCGGCGTAATCGCATCCTCTCGTCAGGCATACAGGGCGTCAGCGCCAAACTGGCCCCAAAATTCGACGGGCCCTTTACCATCACGGAGAAACTCGGCACGAATGTTTATCGACTGGTCGACTCTACGGGAAGAGATGCTGGTAAGCATCACGTCGCCGACCTGAAGCCCTACCATCGAGATCACGACCCCGAAGATGATAGCAGTTCCGACACGGAAGAGCCTTCGGGCGAAGAGCGTGACTGCGATGCGTCGAATTGTAATGTCGAGGCGAGCGAGCGAATCCGCATTGTAACACCACTGGTGAGCGTACGGCGCCCCAACGACGCGCCTCATTGTAATTCCGATACAAGCGTGCGAAGCGATACCCCCGCGGGCAATGCCACGCGATCTAAGACCGATATCGCACTGCGTAGATTAGGGAGGCCGCGTAGGACGCGAATCGTAACCCGTCGAAGAACCCAAGCGCGAGCCCCTGCGGAGCCCGATAACAGCGGAGCCGCCTGCCATAACGACGTGCACCTGGTGAGGCGAAAAGTAGGTCGCCCCAGGAAGAGCGGACGCTCAACCCCGCCGCGGGACCAATCACCCCGCCGCACTCGGGCCCAAGCCCGCGCCCGCCAACGGGCCGACTAACTTCGATTATTGACTGGCGCCGTTATTGACGGAGGAACACCGGCGATTGTTACCTCCAAAAACAACTGCGTCTAGGGAAGAGAGTTCTCTACCCGTCCTTCCTCATCCCAGTGATCCTCAGCGGTAGACCGCAGCCACCCCATTCCTCATCCTGACACGATGGTCGATCTGAGAGAGAGATGTTAGGTCGAGCTGTCACGCTTCGGCTACCAGCGTCTGGAGGGGGGGCGTGTGACGAGGAACGCAAGCACTGCGTGCGCCTGCCTTCCCCGTCCCGTTGCTCTCTCTCCAGTCGTAGCATGTACATATTTATCTGTATATTTATATGTAAGAACGTTTGTATGTTTCAGGCCGACGAACAACCACCGGCGGAGAGGTAAGTGAGAGAGAGAGCGGGGAGTGGGGAGAGACAGCCACGCGCGCGATTTAGAAAGAAGGAGAGCCGCGAAGGGAAGACACCGCGTACCGGCCCTCTACACACGTCGTCCGTGTTCTTTTTGGTTGCTAAAGCCGTGCCGCGACGGATCGTGTGTGGGAACCTACCTTGTGTTCCAAGGTTCCCCTCCGCCTCGTACCTCGTCCTCGGGGAGAGTGCCCGGTAACGCGCTCGTGGTGCTACAGTGGTGCAAGGGTGTGTAGTGTACCCGCGCTGAATACGAACTCGAGCGGACGAATTGTCGTCCGCCCCTTCTACGCGGAATAACCGCCCCATCCCGGAGGTCAACGTCACCGTCGCCCGCGGCAAAGGAAGGCGCTATTGCGCTGCGAGAACGCGCTGCGAGACCTGCAGGTTCCGGCCCTCTGTAAGTGGCAGCTCCTTTTCTCTCTCTCTCTCTCTCTTCCCGAACGCCCCGCGCGCCGTCGCCTCGGCGACCCTCGGCCTGCGTCCCGCACGCCTCGTATATAGGCGCTGCGTTGTAGTCTTGTTCGCACGGCGTCATTAAATCTTGTTGGAATTTTAACTAATTTTATTTCTTTATTATTTCGTGTGTGATCCGTTAGCCGTCCTACCTCACGCGCATTCCTGAACGCGATATTCGCCCCTCGCGAACCGCCCCTCTCCCTTGCCGAAATCCTTCGGGGCTAAGCCCAGCCGGGCACGAATTTGCAACGGCCGTGCCCGCCGTCCTCGTGCTCGAGGCGGACACGCGCACCGTTACAATATATATATATATATATATATATATATATATATATATATATATATATAAGCACATAAAATTTGCACAAAGTGTATATAAAATTCAGATAAGCATTAATAAATATATAGTTTTAACGAAATTACAGATGAATAAAGTAATGAAATCTATTTCATTAATAATTATCATTTTTAAGTAGCCGAGTTCATTTTCACTGTATAGCGAATTTACTGCTGACAAAAATAATAAGATCATTTGTAAACTGCTGAGTTAATTTTCACATTATGAGTACCTCCAGAACAAGTGACATATCTAGCTATATTTTCAATGCTATCCACATGTGGTCTTATAAAAAGAATCACCGAAAATCATCGGTGCTTTGTAGGTAAACGATTTTGTGATATTTATTCTGATAACTTGGTTTTGTTAATAACAGGTATTAAGTTGTCAGGCCTGCCCGCAGAATGTGTATACGTCAATAAATCTAATATTAAGCAAAAATATATTTATATTTTAGATATATATATTGTAACGGTGCGCGTGTCCGCCTCGAGCACTTGGACGGCGGGCACGGCCGTTGCAAATCTGTGCTCGGCTGGGCTTAGCCCCGAAGGATTCCGGCGAGGGAGAGGGGCGGTCCGCGAAGGGCGGAATATCGCGTTCGGGACTGCGCGTGGAATAGGATGGCGAATGGAGCACACTTGATGATAATAAAAAAAATAATACAGATAATTAAAATTTAAATACGATTTAATGCCGCGGCGCCAAATATACACATACAATGCAGCGCCTATATACGAGGCGTGCGGGACGCAGGCCGAGGGTCGCCGAGGCGACGGCGCGCGGGGCGTTCGGGAAGAGAGAGAGAGAGAGAGAGAAAAGGAGCTGCCACTTACAGAGAGCCGGAACCCGCAGGTCTCGCAGCGCGTTCTCGAAGCGTAATAGCGCCTTCCTTTGCCGGGGGCGGCGGTGACGTTGACCTCCGGGAGCCCCGGGATGGGGCGGTTATTCCGCGTAGATGGGGCGGACGACAATTCGTCCGCTCGAGCTCGTATTCGGCGCGGGTGCGCTGCACACCCTCGCACCACTGTAGCACCACGAGCGCGTTAAACCGGGCACTCTCCCCGAGGACGAGGTACGAGGCGGGGGGGAACCTTGGAACACAAGGTTGGTTCCCACACACGATTCGTCGCGGCACGGCGGTAGCAACCGGGAAAAAAGGGACACGGACGACGTGTGTAGAAGGCCGGTACGCGTGGTTTGCTCCTCGCGGCTCTCTTTCTTTGTGCCTAATTCGCGCGCGTGGCTGTCTCTCGTCACTCCCCGCTCTCTCTCTCACTTACCTCTCCGCCGGTGGTTGTGCGTCGGCCTGCAACAGATAAACATTTCTACATATAAATATACAGATAAATATGTACATGCTACGGCTAGAGAGAGAGCAACGGGACGGGGAAGGCAGGCGCACGCAGTGCTTGCGTTCCTCGTCACAATATTTATATTATAGACAAGAATATATTTATATTAATAGACATATACTTTAATAGATTACACTAAATGTAAATTGCTTAATTTTCTTCAATAATATCCTTGTATGGGACGACGAGTGTATAACATTAATTTGTAAAATAGATTTTGAGGAAATACGAATTTTTTGTAACAATTTTTAAACCTCCTCATATAATATTTAAATACTCATATTTTGTTTGTCGTCTGCTTATTATAATTATATATCAAGTGCGTGATCATTTAATATCTACTATTCGTCTGTATATTATTCCTTTATGAACACTTTTAGAAAAATAAACTAGACATGTCACTTATTCGGGATATACAAATGATATGAAAATGAACTCGACTATTTCTAAATGATCTTATTACTTTTTTACACTGTGCATTCGTTACATAATGGAAATAAACTCTGCCAATTAGAAATGATTTCATTTCTTTATTATTATAACGTTAAAACTAATTAATTATTAGTGTTTTTCGAAATTTGAGATATATTTTGTGTAAACTATACATACTGTTATTTATAGGGATATATATAAAATGAACTTAGTTATTTCTTTTAAGCTGTAATTTCTTGATATATTTTATTTTTTGTTTTCTAATTTCGGAATATTTTAGAAAACTATTTTATTATATATAAATATTGTTTTGGTATATGAACATTTTTTGCGCTATGAAAATATTTAGTATCATTACACATATTATTATAATAGTATTCCCCGTCTCCGCTCCGCCGGAGATAATTTTTTTATATAAATCTTTTTATATATTTCTTTTTTAAGAATCTTCTTATATAAGAAATAAAAATTCAATAATATCTAAGTAAAAAGACCTCTATATATAAAAATCTATATTACTATAAATAATTGACCGTAATGTACCTATCGTCGTTTCATACAGTATGTATATACAGAATGCATAACCGTATTTAATATACATATATATATATGCATATTAAAAATGGCTTCTATAGGGAAAATTGTGCTTTCGAGTTCCAGTGGTAGAAAAATAGGTCCAAATGTCTCGAGACGACGTTTACGGAGAGTATCGTGTTCGGGCTATAGGGCATGTCGCCAGATGGCTGATATAGAGAGTTTTGTGTTGGGGAAGTAGAATACGATGTCCAGATATCCCGGAACGACTTTTACTGGGAGTGTATGTGTGTGTTCGAATGATAGAATACGAATCTTTTAGACGAAGTCTCTTAGACGCCCCTCGAAGAAGTCGTTCTAAAACATCTAGAAATCGGATTTTAACGTCCTAACATGATTCTCCCCATAGAATTAGTCTCGGCATACCTGGATGTCATCTTCTATCGTCCGAACACGAAACCCCCCGTAGAAGTCGTCCCGCCATACCTGGACATAGTCATCTACCGTCCGAACACGAAAATCCGTAGAAGTTGCCCCGTCATACCTAAACAACGTTTTCTATCAACTAAACACGATAGTTCCAATAGAAGTCGTCCCAAGAAAGCTAGACATCGTTTCCTAAAGACTAAACACAATACTCCCCGTGGAAATCGTTTGGAAACATATGGTATCGTATTCTACCGATTCAACACGAATCTTCCCATAAAAGCCGATTTCCTCATACATGGACGTCGTTTTCTGCCAACTAAATACAATATTCCCTGTAGAAATCGTCCAGAGACACCTGGACATCGCATTCTATCATCCCAACACAAAACTCCGAATAGATATCGTCCTGAGAAATCGTATTTAAAATATACATATATATTTCGTATATTTTGGTTTTCTCAATTAAATACCGTGAATATTTTCGTAGTGGTTCCAACTGAAATTCAAGCAAATGTTGGTATGCGAATAGCATATTTTTTAAGCGGACGCTGGATATTGCCTTCTTATTTATTCAGAAATGACGATGTATTATATATATATATATATATATATATATATATATATATATATGCATAGTTTCGAGGTCGTTGGTAAAGAATCCTATTTTGCTATGATTTCTTTTGTTCAACCTAAAAAAACATAGTCTATTGTCAATTCTGAAATGAATATACGTATAATAACAAAAATATATAATAATTTTCTTCACGCAATAAGTTCAGCTTTGCATCCTTTGAACTGATATCATCAATCTACCAAAATTTAGAAATTTGCAATGATAAATAAGCTAGTTTACAATGTGCAATATTGTTGGTGTGTGGATTTAATGAAATACCTGCAATTACCCATCCTAACTGTGTTTTTTGCAGATAAATATCAGATCCATCTTGAGATAATTTCTTTTGTCCAACACTTAGAAATGACAAGGTAGTGCCGGATCTGATTAGCAAATCGACGGGTCTAGGGATATGAAATTTATTATCAGCCAGTTTTATATTATGCGGTGAATTCAACGCATTTCGAGGAAAAACTTCCAAAGAAACTTTATCAGCGATCTTCTCAACGATTAGAAATGAAAGCATTTTACGAAAATCGCTATGAGTTGAAAAGCATGTTAAATCAATAGAACCCTTAGATATGTTACGCATATCCACGATAGCGCCAATAGGCATAACGCAAGCTTTGATCGGGATTTTCAACATGTTTGCGAAGCGTTCCGTCACAAAGTGAGCCAATACGCACGTATTTAACAATGCGCGTCCCAGAGCAAAATTCCCCTGACTGTCCCGAACACGAACTAATGCACTCATTATTAGCTATGAGTGAATGTTTGGTACGGTCCAATTAAGTGCTAGTCACGCGTTGCGTACATGGTCCTGAGCGTTCCTAGTTGCCACTCAGGGAGTAACATCATTAGAATTTCCCGTTCTCGTTACTGAGTTGCGTTTATGATCGTGAAGATCACCATGAAGCTTTTTACCAAATCTACAGGAGCAAAAGGAGTAATCGCCTGTATGAGAACGGAGACATACCCTGCAAAGATCGAGATTTTTTATCAACTTCCATTTTTCTTTTAGATCTATTACATTTTACAAACATGTGGCATCTAAACAGAGGATGTTTCATGCCTTTGCACAGCATACATTCGAACGATGTATCTGTAATAAATACTTACACCCATGCATCTCCTTTACGAATTTTCGACGCGATTGTATCCCCATGAGAAAACACACGCATGACATTTTTTATGTCATTTTTCGCTCAAGCGAGCTCCCGTTTCAATGTCAGCGATCGGTAAGCTATTTTAGTTATAAATTTATACAAATCGTCCAATGCCAAATATTGATCTAAAGACAAAGTTTCTTCCCATTTAATTCTAACCTCGGTAGGTAGAACACCGTCTAAATGGCATACTAAGAAAAACGGTTCCGGATTTATTCCTAAAGCTTGCAAAGAATTAACCCTTTTTTCCAGTCATCCAGGAGCTTCACTAAATTTTTTTGAGTCGGCTTAGAACAAACGCGTGTATCGATGATCGCGTTCAAATGCTCAGAAATTAGAATTCTTTTTCTTTCGTAAGAGCTTTTCAGTAATTCCCATGCATTTCTCTAATTCTCCCCACTAGCATCATAAATAGTGAGCTTTGCCAAGGCATCTCACTTTAGAAAATTTTTTAAATACAAGAATTTCTGCAGATCAGAAATATCTTCACGCGGGTCTTCGATACTTTCGAATAAAGGAGAGGCAAGCATCCAAATCTTCATCAAATTTAACAATTCCACTACAGATAATTTGATCTTTTTCATTTCGTTAGTCTGGGATAATGAAGAAATCCCACTGTTGTCATGAGGGGCGGATTCTCTTACTACCGAGTTGACACGACTAGCTAGTTCATAATAGGTATCCCTTATCTCTTCGATTTCGAAAAACCTATCTTCACTAGGCTCCAATTTCGTCAATTCATCATGCGACTCGTCTTACGCTTCAAATATACCTTTAACGTGAACTAAACGCAACTTCGAATTCGTTTCGTCATATCTATCACTGTCCAAAAAATTGTTTAAGAAAGTTAACTGAACTTTAATCGATGCTCGCTTTCGCGCAATCGTATATACTATTATATTCACACTCATTATACGCGTATATTAATACTCATTTTTTAATTTTTTATTTTTAGAATAAACGAATATACGAATAAGTTCAATAATTTTAAGGAAACTAAAATAAATGAGTGTAATTTTAATTTGCAATTTTTTTTTTAAAAACGTTTGAAATTAATAAAATAGAAGAAAAACGAATAATTAAACATAAATTTACAAATAATTAAATAAATAACACGTTTAAGTAATAAAATATAAATGTAAATAACTAAATAGAAATGTAAATAATTAAATATAAAAGTACAAATAATTAAATGTGTAAAATGTTTAACTGATTAAATATAATATAAATATAAAATACAAATTATTAAATTTGTAAATGTTTAAATAATTAAATATAATGTAAATAGATAATTATAGAAATAATTTTCTAATTCGAACCTAAATTATTAATTATGCAACGCACAAAATTCTATTTGGCAAATACAAATTAAAAAAAAAAAACTATTTACTAAGGCAATGTCCGTGTATGTATACAAAGCATCTATTCGCACAGATACGATAAAGATTTCAATCCGGGAACACGTATAAAGTGAATTTCAAGAGTATAAGTTAAAATAGCTCGCACACGGTACCCAAAGAACCCGACGATTATTATTTAGTCAGCGCAAATCACTATTTTTAAGTATTACTATGTTTGAAATATTGATATTTAATTATAATATATTAAAATACTTATATTTTCTCAATTTCCTCTCGTGCTGTAATAGTAGATGGTATCCGGAGACGACGGCCTTTGTTAATTCTCTCGCAATCACAAAAATTACAAATACGTAATAGGAGCTATCACACCTCACAGGAGGCACCGTGTAAAATGGCGAGGTATCCTTGATGGATTCGCCCGCTGATTATTGCGCGATCTTCAGTTGTCTTCTCAATAGGTTGTTAAGTTAAATAAAAAAGGTGTTTATTTGACCTAAAAGGGAACTTGTCCTTTATTGCTCGGAGGAAAAGCCTGTGAATAGGCATAAAAACCTCCAGAAAAGGGAGGAGGGTATTACAAATTATAATATATTAAACAAACACAGACAAGAAAAGAAGTGCTAAAGCGATGCAGCGATTCAACACTTTTCACCGTGATCGCACTAAATATCTTATACAGAAGGTCGTTATTATGTTTTCGTGTTATACGAAAAATCAAATAAATCAGGCTTGTAAAGAAGCCGTAAACCTTATACAGAAGGTTGAGGGTTTCGGGAGACGTGTCTCTCGTTGTGCAAACCACTCTCGACCGAAATCGTTCAACAATATACAAATACCGGGACTTTAACGACACCCGAGGATTCATACTACTCTACCTCATGATATAAATACTGCTTAATATTATATTGATTCGTACATCTGCGGTAATAAGTAGCTATCGCGAGCCATTCGACCACCTCAGCTGTACTCTAACTGCACTATATAAAAAAATCTTAAGCTAATTGCACGCTCCCCTTCTCCCTTGATCACCGACCGCAATAGTCAGCGCTTGCTCATATCGCTGCCGTCTGTGAATCATCGTAATGAGATCGATTACGATGTACATGATCTCGCGTCGATCATACTCTTAATTCTACAGAACAGGCTATATTGCAGCTATTTTTTTGCTGCTTTGTTGGGAATACTATTTTCAGTGATATTTAAATGAGCAGATTTGTATTTTGGTTTATTTTCTTAGATTTATATTTTGGTTTAGTTTCTTGATTTAATGAATTTTATGAGCTCATAATTAATTTCATTAACTATTGAATTATTGGCATTGAGATCGTGCAGTGAATTTAGTTCACATGTTGAATCCGGACATATAAAGATGGAGGTGTATCGACTGGATTCAGCATATCTAACACCAAAACGTATTTAGCTTATTTGAAGAAATCGCTTCAGCTGATAAAGTAGAAAATTCGACTGTAAATTAATAAAAAATTTTATCGGCCATACAGTTTTTCTACAATAATAGAATATACTATTAGGAGTGTGAATAAGTCTTTCCCGTTTTTTGTAAGAGATGGCGCCACCAATACTGTGCGAGTATTCAATGGTCACATATGTCATAATCAAAGCTTATTCATATATCAACAATTCCATACTAACACATTAGTTAACATTTTTTCGCATCATAAATTTTTGATATCGTGAAAATCTCGAAATTTGAGCCGAGTCGACGTCATTTGCGGGAAGTTTCACTTTATTGGTTCAATTTGAAGAAATCTGCTGCCGAGACTCATCGATTGCTTCAGGAGGCTTATGGAGAAGGTTGTGTCGATGATTCAAGTGTTCGCGGATGGTTTCGACGCTTCAAAAGCGGTGATTTCGACGTGGAAGACAAGGAGCGTTCCGGGCGGCCGCAAATCTTTGAAGATCGAGAATTGGCGACTTTGCTTGATGAAGATTCTTGTCAAACGCAAGAAGAATTTGCTGAAGCATTGGGAGTTGACCGAACAACCATTTCCCAGCGTTTGAAAGTGATGAGAATGATCCAAAAGCAAGGAAATTGGGTGCCGTACGAACTGAAGCTGAGAGACGTCGAACGGCGTTTTTTCACTTGCGAACAGCTGCTTCAGCGACATAAAAGAAAGGGTTTTCTGCATCGTATCGTGACTGGCAATGAAAAGTGGATACGTTACGATAATTCGAAGCGAAGAAAATCATGGGGACTACCCGGCCATGCATCATCATCGACGGCCAAGCCAAATATTCATGGCGCCAAGCTCATGCTCTGTATATGGTGGGACCAGCTAGGTGTGGTTTACTATGAGCTTCTGAAACCGAATGAAAGGATCACAGGCGAGGTCTATCGACGACAATTGATGCGTTTGAGCCACGCACTGCGAGAAAAACGGCCACAATACTCCGACAGGCACGACAAAGTTATTTTGCAACATGACAATGCTCGCCCACATGTTGCACCGCCGGTGAAAACATACTTAGAAACGCTCAAATGGGAAGTCCTACCCCACCCGCCGTATAGTCCAGACGTTGCTCCGTCTGATTACCATCTCTTCAGATCGATGACGCATGGCCTGGCTGACCAGCACTTCCATTCCTACGAGGAAGCCAAAAAATGGGTGGATGACTGGATAGAGGCCAAACCGGTCGAATTTTTTCGCAACGGGATTCGTATGTTGCCAGAAAGATGGGAAAAAGTTGTAGCTAGCGATGGCCAATACTTTCAATAATTCATTTGTAACCATTTTTTCACAATAAAGGCTCAAAATTTGAAAAAAAACGGGAAAGACTTATTCACATACCTAATAATATAATGACAGACGGACAGTCCTTATTTATAATCACCGCCGTAGAATTTGATATAAAAATCACTACTAAAAAGTAAAATAAAAATTAAATTAAATTAAAAATTTAAAGTTAGTTAAGTAAATTTATTTAGAGTTTAGCCTGTGAACATAAACAGTAGCGGTTCGAAACGTCGGATACCAAAGGTGAACTTAAATTTAAGGTGGTCGAGATAATCTGGTTGTCCTTTACTAAATATTGTTTTTATTAGTTTTATTGTATTTTATTCTGAACTTTATTTTAATTTTGAATTTTGAATTTTTAATATAATTTATTCTAGTAAGAAGTTCTATTTCAGATTCTTCGAGAGTGAATATAAACAAGGATTGTCTGACTGTCATTATTTTAATTAATATATTATATTAGAAAGACTGTGAGACCGATTAAAATATTTATTGATTTAATTCAGAACATTCGACATAAGTACAATTTTTAATTTTATTATATATTGTAATGGTGCGCGTGTCCGCCTCGAACACGAGGACGGTGGGCACGGCCGTTGCAAAAGGTGTGCCCGGCTGGGCTTAGCCCCTAATCATTTGGGCGAGGGAGAGGGGCTGTCCGCGATAGGCGAAGTGTCGCATGCAGGATTGCAGGTAAGGTAGGGAGACAAAACGAATAAAAGAAAGCAGGACGAATAGACTTACACATCTCTTAGATAATACGTTTGGTATAACAAATGCGTGAAGGCACGAGGCGCGCAGGCCGAGAGTCACCGAGGCGACGGCGCGTGGAGTCAGAGAAGAGAGAGAGAGAGAGTAACGGGCTGCCACTTACAGTCGGGGCCGATGTCGTCGTGTCGTCCGCTGGAGACAAGAGGCGGCGGCGGCGGCGGCAAGCCCTGGATGGATGGCAGCACGTTCTCGTTGGCCAGGGAAGGCGATTTCCCCGCTTGTCGGTGGCCCCGGGATGGGGCGATCACTCCGCACAGACGGGAGCGGCGTAGCAGGCTCGTTAGTTCGAGCCCTGCAACTATGTCCGCGTAACGGACTTCGCGGATCTCGGCCCAATGGATTATCTCGCGAAGCAAAAACACAAGCACTCGAAACCGAATTTCTTTTTGCGTTTTTAAAAAAGGCTCAATAGTATTTACATATAAACAAGAGAAATTAATATACATATGAACAAGAGCTACGCCGGGAGTGAGAGCCTTAGGGGCGTTGGAAAGCAAGCGTACGCGGCGTTTGCGTTCCCGTCACAATATATATATATATATATATATATATATATATATATATATATATATATATTGAATTAATTAATCATTATTTTTAATTAATACAATAGTTTGTGTAAATGAGTAACATTATAGCAGATAAAAGAATCATGTAGGTGAGTACATGGTCAATAACTGCATCACGGGCCACGTCCGCGCTATATACGACTTGACAGACGGCATGCGAATGTTTACAATTTTCTAAACAGATGAACAACGAATCCCAACAGAATCGACCCAACCTCTCGACAAATATCGGACAGTTGATCCGATAATATATATAAAATTTACCTATCAATATAATGATTAACTGCTAAATGGAGGTGGGTCTTGTTACAATTCTTGGCCATGTCTTCTGACGGATTATTATTTTGTCTCTTATAATGTTAATTATCTCCAAGTGTAATATTTTATTAATTAAAAATAATAGCTAATTCAAATTGTATGTAATTATAATTGTAATTTATGATTAATTAAATAAATATTTAAATATTGAGGCCTACAATGGCTCGATCGCTAGAGCGCAAGACTAGTAATTTGGTGATCTGAATTCAAATCCCGGTCTCGGCCGATTAACACAGGCACCGCTGTAATAATTTACATGTGCTTTATTTACAAACACATCGTAAACCTCCGTCGCTGATTAGCACATATATTTGGAAGCATAAATAGAGAGACACTAAGTAACATAAAAAAATGTAAATAATCATGTAAAAGAAATTAATAATTATTAATGGCAAATTAAAAAAAATATATATATATAATCTATATTAGTATATATTTCATAAATTTAATAGAAGAAAGTAGAGACACATATACAACACATATACAACACATATGCAAACAAGACATGACGGGTACCGATAATTCAAAAAGTTCAGATATTTCAACTCTCAATTTAAATAAACATTAAAAAGTACAAGTGGTTAACAAAAACCTATAATTTAAAGTGCTATTTTTTAACAAAAAAAAATTATTAAATAAATTTATTAAAAATGTAAAGCCTCCCAAAAGACTATTACTCTCATCTCCCCTTCCCCAGAATGGGACGCGAGGGTATGAAGTATTTATCTTTATCTAATACGATTCCTATATGTAAAGTAAATAAAAATAAGGCAAATAGTACAAACTTATTAATTTATTAAGCAATAATAATTAAACAAATCGTATAATACGTATGAGCTTCTTTATTTTTAATTGTAAAGAGTCAATTAAAGTATAAATAATTAATAAAAATAATGATTATTTGGAGTCTTAGAGGGGGCAGTTTGATTGTTCGTAAGTGATAATCTTATTTAAAGCAATCAAGATAGCCATTTTTTAGTTCGAGTGTGTCTAATATGCAAAATAGTAAAAAATTAAAGTGAGAAGAATATATAATTTTTAGTTTAAATGAAAAATATAAAATTGCCATCTTCTGAGAAAGTAAACACATGGTTACTATGGTTGTGCATTTAGTAGGATTGGCTTTTACATATGAAGCAAATACAGTTTCTAAATACAATGGCATATTATGTTCTAATACAATAATTTAAATACAATATTTTTTTATATATAACATTTTACAAAAAATATTTTTATATTATCTATCTTGATATTATTGGCGGCAATATATGTATAATTTTTGTATTTTGTTGACATGATTTTATTTGAAATATGTATTCCAAAAATTTACAATTTCTGAATTACTCAACAAAAATATCACCGTACAAAAATATATTTTAAAATAAAATTTGTATATTTTGAACAAATTTCATATATATATATATATATATATATAGTATGGATAGCTATTGAAAAAGATAGTAATTTCTAATATCTAAGTACCAGTTTCAAATACTGTTACTTCATTGAAATTTAATTTAATATTTGAATCTATAACTGTTTTCTTACAAAAAGTTTCTATAAAAACTGTTTATTATATAATATCTGTAAATTATGTAAGTGCCTTTAACAGTATAATGATGTATAAAATAAGAATAAATTAAAAAAGTGTATTATATAAATAACTATAGATTTAAATGCTTATAATATAATATATTAATTTAGGAGTGGTACTTACTCCTTAGACAAAATTCAGTACTATAAATACACAATCATACTCTTCTACATTCCAAAATCATGATGGGTTTATGACGGTATGTGTGTACGTACATACGTACATACATATATCCCAAATAATGATAGGTTTATGACGGTATGTATGTACGTACACAGGTACATACCATCATAAACCCATCATTATTTTGGAATGTAGAAGAGTATGATTATGTATTTATAGTACTGAATTTGGTATAAGGAGTAAGTACCACTCCTAAATTAATATATTATATTATAAGCATTTAAATCTATAGTTATTTATATAACACAATTTTTTAATTTATTCTTATTTTATACATCATTATACTGTTAAAGGCACTTACATAATTTACAGATGTTATATAATAAACAGTTCTTATAGAAACTTTTTATAAGAAATCAGTTATAGATTCAAATATTAAATTAAATTTCAATGAAGTCACAGTATTTGGAACTGTATGTACGTATGTATGTATGTATTTATGTATTGTACATATATATTGACTGCATCAGGCTTCATATTTCTTTATTTGATTTGTACGGCATTGGATATTTTCTTCAGTGCCACCTATTCAAAAAATCAGAAATAAAGTTCTCATTTTTTTATTTACAGAATTGACAACTTGCATTATAATCGTAATAAAATTATAGGGTTCGTTTTACTCCATCAATTCTATAAATAGTAAGATGAAACAAAGTTCATTCGATTCATTATTCAATTCTACATCCGGGAATACCCAAGTTCGATCTGTACTATACGTATAAAATTTATAATATTTGTTGTTATTTGATGTTACTGCAAATCGGCGATGTCTATAGTGCAGACGACAGTTCGATACAAATTTTCTTAATTTTTGAAACTAACTTTGAAAAATATTATCGAAGCAGTAAGGGACATCCCGGTTGTAGAATTTTTCAAAGATTCGGATAAAATTTGTTTCAACATTATAAAACGTAAAATGAGAACGTAAAAAGAACCCTACGATTTACGCATTTTTATTCCCGTTTTAATAGTTCATTGTGGCGCTGGGATCACGGTATGGAGCACTTTTTATAACAAAAAATATAATGTTTTAAGTAGAGTATTTCATCATGGCAATATTTCTCAAGGTCATTATACTAATATGTTACATCAACATAAATAATGGTTCCATATTAGTGATAAAGATATCACGAAAAAACAATGGCCAAAAGGTGCAAGGAAGTTTATCGATTATTTGTAGAAGAAATTTCATTGAATAATATCCTTAAATCCTTACATTAAAGAAAGAAAAAAATCTGTAAAAAACAACTTTTAACAAAAGTAAAATATTTAGTCGAGTTTAATGTACGAGGGTGGATTGATAAGTTTCCGGCTTGACCAAGAGATGGCGCCACTAGGTTTATCTTGAGGTGGCGTTCTATAGTACCATCCTTAGATAGCTTGTAGCTATAATTTCAGTTTGATCTCCATGTTAGTTTAGGTTTGAGAGCACGCTGAACAAGGCGCCTCTGTGTTTTTCGTAAAAATGGAAAAGTTGAAAAATCGTGCTGTCATCAAATACTTTTATTTGAAAGGGTTAACGCCGAAGGAAATTAAAGAAGGACTCAACTGTGGGGATATCCTCCCCATTATATTCGACCGTTGAGCAGTGAGTTTCCGAGTTTAAAAAGGGTCGTGTGAGCACCTCTGATGAGCCTCGCTCAGGGCACCCCATTGAGGTCACAACTTCAGATATGATCGCAAAACTCCATCAAATAGTGCTGAAAGACCGCAGATTAAAGGTGCGTGAGATGCTGTAAGATGTCATATGAACGTGTACAAAACATTTTGCACCAACATTTTGATATGGAAAAGCTCTGTGCAAGATAGGTCCGTGTTTGCTAACAATCGACCAAAAATTGATTCGAAAGAACATTTCTACCGCCAATTTGGCGTTGTATAAGCGTAATCCAAGCAAATTTTTGGGTCAATTTGTAACCGTTGACAAAACTTGGGTCCACCACTACACTCCTGAAACCAAACAACAGTCTAAACGGAGGATTAGACCCGGGAACCAACTCCAAAGAAGGCAAAAACAATTTTTTCGGCGAACAAGGTTATGGCTACTGTTTTTTGGAATGCAAGTGGTATTATATACATTGATTACCTTGAAAAAGGTAAAACTATCACTAGTCAATACTACGCAGACTTATTGCAACGTTTGAGCCACGAAGTGAAAATGAAACGACCTCATCTGGCGAAGAAAAAAATCTTGTTTCATTACGATAACGCACCAGCGCACACGTCAATCGTTGCGATGGCTAAAATCAACGATCTGAAGTTTGAATTGATGCCGCACCCTCCATACTCTCTAGACATAGCCCCGAGTGACTATTATCTGTTTCCTAACCTCAAAAAATGGCTTGGCGGTAAGAGATTTGCGGACAATGAAGAAATAATTCAAGCTGTAAATGGATATTTTGAAGAGTTTGACAAATCAGTTTATAGAGATGGCATTACTAGACTAGAACACCGCTATGAGAAATGTATCAGCCTTCGAGGAGATTATGTACAGAAATCAAAAAAAATTCTTAAAAACGTTCTTTTTTTTTGGTCAGGCCGGAAACCTATCAATTTACCCTCGTATTCTTTGCATAGTAAGAATTTTAAATACATCTTCTCATGTATTTTATAAAATTTTTTTTATAATATAATTTTCGAAAGTTTTAAATATTAACACAAAACTTATTCTGTAAGTAAATTAAAAATTAGTTCATTAATATAGTAAAATGTTTTACTAACTGTGATAAAGGGAACATAATAGTTTATGTTCATAACATATTAAGAAATTTACCACTTATCAATCTTATTTTTAGCATAATAAGAATTTTAAATGCATCTTCTCATGTATTTTATAAAAACTTTATATAATATAAAATATTTTTCTAAATTCAGAAATTTATTAAGATAAAAATACATAATAATAATATTTTGCATTGAATTCATTAAATAATAATTTTTTAAAAAAGTAATGAAATCTGAAAAATGCTTGTCAGCTTCTCATTATGCTGTTTTTTTTTGTTAATTAATTTTTGCAAATTAAACAATATCTTGTTATATATAATTGCTATCTATAATTCACTCATAATAAACTATAAACCATATGTATTTATATTTTTGGTCATTAAAAACATATGTAGTTACAAAATTGAAAGTTATTAATCAATAAAGCTTCATTTATTGAGATTACTGTATATACTGTAAAAAATTTTCATGCAAAAATTAATTATTAACAAAAAAACAACATAATCTTTGTGGGAACGAGCCTGGCAAGTTCATACCTGTTTTTTTAATAATAATGAATTATCAGAAAAAACAGCAGAAGAATGTTCACCTAAAAACCTCGATGATTCAAGATAATTAACTCTTTTTTTATGAGTCCAGGCGTGGACAAAATGATGTGAAAATAAACTCGGCTGTTTGTAAATGATCGCACAACTTTATTAAGCTGCATTTCTGTTAAAACTATTTATTTATTATTATTTTTTAGAGTTTTAGATATATTTATGTAAATTAGACAAGTTGTTATTTATAGGGTTGCATATAAAATGCACTTAGGCATTTGTTTTAATGATCCATTGTCTTTAGAGTTTATTGCGTTACATAATTTATTTTTTATTAATCTATTTCGGAAGATTTTAGAAAAATATTTTGTAAAAATATTATTTAGGTATATGAAAATTAAATATATTATTATGTATGTATTTTTATCTTAATATATTACTGAATTTAGAAAAATATTTTATATAAAATTTTTATAAAATACATGAGAATATTTTATATATATATATATATATATATATATATATATATATATATATATAGTATTGGATTGTTGAGTTTTGCATTGAATTCATTAAATAATTATTTTAAAAAAATGAAATCTCCAACAGAAAATTTTAACAAAAGTAAAATAGTTAGGCGAATTTGATGTATTCTTAGCATAATAAGAATTTTAAATATGTTTTTTCATGTATTATAAAACATTTATATAGATTACTTTCCGAAAGTTCAAAATGTATTAACATAAAAATATTCTATAATTAAATTAAAAATAAGTTCACTGATATATTCAGATGTCCTACTGATTGTGATAAAGAAAAATATAATAATATTATGTATGTAATTATATTGTAAATCTTTTCATAGTGAATATATAAATAATATTTGTACAAAATGTTTTTCTAAAATCTTTTAAATATATTAATAAAAAACAAATTATATAACGCAATAACATGTTAAAGCAATGGGCCATTAAAACAAATGGCTTAGTGCATTTTCTATGTATCCCTATAAATAATAAAATATATATTTACACAAATATATCTAGAACTCTAAAAATAATAATAAATACATAGTTGTAACGGAAATGCAGCTTAATCAAGTAATGAAATTATTTACAAATAGCCGAGTTTATTTTCACATAATTTTTTGACTAAAAACATCGATGATGCAAGGTAATTAATTTTTTTTTTTTATGAATTAACCCATGGAAGAAAGTGAAGATAAACTCGACTATTTGTAAATCACACCATTCCTTTATTAAGCTGAAATTCCGTTAAAACTATTTATTTATTAATATTTCTTAGAGTTTTAGATATATTTGTGTAAACTGCACATGTTATTATTTATAGTGATGTATATAAAATGCACTTAGCCATTTGTTTTAATGGTTCATTGTTTTAAAATGTTATTGCGTTATATAATATTTTTTGTTAATATATTTAGTTAAGATTTTAGAAGAATATTTTGAATAAATATTATTCTGATATATGAACATTTTTTTATTTTACTATGAAAAGATTTAAAATATAATTACATATATTATTATAATTGTATTTATCTCTTAATGTATATATTACTGAATTTAGAAAAATATTTTACATAAAGTTTTTATAAAATATATATAAGATTTATAAGTTGTAAATTTCTTAAGATACTAGGAAAATATATTTTTATGTTTCCCTTTTTACAATCAGTAGAACATCTGACTATATGAGTGAACTGATTTGTAATTTAATTATAGAATATTTTTTGTGTTAATATATATTGATTTGAAATTAATAAATTTTTTTATTGGTCTTACAGTCCAATCAATTCAATCTAAAAATAAAATAAAAATAAAAATAAAAAATAAAAATAAAACAAAATCAGTCCCTGATGAGGAGTCGCAGCGAGCTCGAAACGTTGGACAAGTCTTCAATTAGGTAAAGGTGTTGGGAACAGTCAGACTGCACTTTACTAACAAAGAATTTTTTCAGCTAATATTTTATTTTCAGATTAGTCTACGGGGGTGAATGTAAATAAGGACAGTCTGACTGCCATTATAAGTTTAATTTAATTTTTAATTTTTATTTTATTTTTTTTGTTTATTTTTATTATTTTTTATTTTTATTTTTATTTTATTTTTAGATTGAATTGATTGGACTGTAAGACCGATAAAAAAATATTTCTTCATTTGTATATGGGCAGTCGACAAAAGTACAATTCAATTATATTGATTTGACACAATATATAATCTGTTATTTTTCTTACTACTAATACTGTGTTTGAAAAATCTTCGAAGTCGCTAAATTAGAAAAATTTTTCGATGAAAATGCATACCAAATGCAATAACAGCTGGTTTGAAAATTACAAGTTATCCGCCAAGCCATTTTCAGGTGATTGTATGCAGTAAGAATTATTGAAAACTAAAGAATTTGGTTCTTTAAGATTTTTGGACAAGAGACGTTGAGCATCACTTTTTGGCCAGAAAACCGTTGCTCCAGTAACAAACAGGGAATAACTTTTTTTATCATATCGTATCCCGTGTTAAAAAATAGATTTATTTTACTAACCGAACGAAACCATCACCGAGAAATGGTGGCGAACTCAATTACTGTAATTCAACCGTCCAATGCGTGGAAACCTAGCACAATACGAACAGCGGTACGAAAGAATAATTCTTGAACACGACAATAGTTGACCTCACGTCTTCAAACCTGTTAAAAATCACATTGAAATGCTTAAATAACCCATCCACCATATTCTCCAAATATTTCCCTAGAAATTTTTAGGGTTGACTACTCGAGAGCGTCACGTAAATAGAGAATTAAAGTCTTACGATCTTTTACTTGATAAAAAAACAGGAGCTGCATATAAAATACAATTGAAAATTTCACAATGATTGATTTTAAGAACCATTCATCAAAACGGACTTTTCAATTGTGATACTATAAATAAATCCAAGAAAAGATAATTGTTTTATAAATATTTAATATTAAATATATTATTTTTATGTGACGTTCATAGAATAATAGAACTAACACTTTTTTCTTTCTCTCATTCAGTCTCTCTTTCTTACTCTGTTCGCTTTTTGCACTATATATAAAAAGTTCAGATAGAAACAGGTATATAACAACTAGGTTCAGCATAATCATGGAGAAAACTAGAGACTAGAGTGACTGGGAAAGATAGAAAGAACTAGAGGAGTATTATTCACCTGATTTGGCTCCATGTGACTTCTGAATATTCAAAAAATCAAGAGGCCGCTCCGGGGATACGATTTTGATGCGATTGAAGAGTTAAAATACGTATGAATCCCTGCGAACTTTGGAGACCATTTCGAAGAAGGACTTTGTCAAGTACTATAATTACTCAAAAATTCGTTAGTATAAATTTAATGCAACAGAAGGGGATTACTTTGAATTGGAAAATAAATAAGGCTTTTGGATATAAGAAAATATAAGATTCTTCTTCCAATTTTGTCACAGTAGCTGTGTATCTTTCTGTTTTGACTATGAAAATTTTTTTAATTTATTTAAAAAATAGTAGAAGAAATTTAGTGCACTGTACTGGAATTTGCTTTTATAAACATAAAGGAAGTGCGATTCATTAAAAACTGAAAATTTATCTACATGTGCATACAAAATTTCCAATATATTCTGTATTAACTTTAATTCAAAGTGAATTAAAGAATTGTTGCATGGATTAAAGAACTTTTACATCTATTTTTTTAGATTCTATGATTATGGTTTTAGGATGTGTTAGCGATAAAATAAAAATAAAACATGTAGATAGAGATATCTGATATTTTTAATAATCTAACATTGAAGAGATATTGATCGTATGATATTTGATTAGCATGTGAGAATTCTCCATTCTCTGCACTTCTATATGCAGACTAATTCATGCCACTGAGCTGCTAGCCATGTGATATTTTTGTTTTTCAAAATTTGATTTTTAAGTAAATTATTTCTGTGTTCCCCACTTGCTTGAGCCGCGGGAGCTCTGCGGATGTAATTATATTCCTATGAGTACCAGATATATTAAATCATAGGGCAATATTGTTACAATATCACTAATTATTACAATTTGAGAAATCATGCAACTACACCACAGTTCAAAGAATATAAATATATTTATTGGATGACGAAAGAAGTTTCATCACTAAAGAAAAAGCGTGGTTCTGTTGCCTTATAATTTTAAACGCAAGTTCACCAATATTTATAAGTAAACCATGCATACTTACTTATACTTCGATTCAATAGATATATTTGTTTATTCTGTAATTATACAGTTAATATCATAGTTTGCGACTTTTATAACTCTTGCTTATTTGCTGATATCGTTCTTGGAGATTTTATAAACCTATTCATTTGCTACGGAATGGATTTCTTGTCAAAACCTTTCAGAAGCTTAGATTAGCCTATATAATTTCGATGCAATCTTCTTAAAAGAACAGTCTATTCTTTCGATAATACATACTGCGCGTTTTGAGTTTAATATAGCAATTAAATATACATAAGTTTTTGCTTATGCAGTTCTAAACTCAAATACTCGCAGAAATATTGAACCATGATAAATTATATATTGTTGCTATATCTTAGAAGTATTTCTAAAATATCACAGTAAATTGAAATATGAATTAAATTTAAGAAGATAAAGATAAGGACGAATCATTCTATCGCAAGTAGGAAATTTACATTGGTCAGTATACTATAAGGTTGATAAATTCTTCATATTTATAACAGTATATGCGATTTATCTGCGATGTCTTTATATACTATGGACTAGCATTATAATATTATAATGAAATTATGTTTAATAATAGCTCCGAATAATCCAAATAAAATTTAAATCTAAATTTTCATCCAGCACAGAAATATCGCTGTCAGAATCCAAATAAAAATGATAGTCTTTATTTAGTAAAATTTCAGTAATATAACAACAATATATTTTGAAATATTTATGTAAGTTTTTGGCTAAGACATGTTAATACATTAGTTAGAAATTAGGATTTTCGTAACATTTTTGCGATATTTGTACACTATTAATTGTAATATTGATGATATTAGTTTCTATATATTGTAACGTTACGGACCTTGCCCTGGCCACCGCTAGAGAATATATTGTTCACTTACAGCACCTACCTGCTGATTCCTCCGGCGGATGATGGCTAGTACTCTCTCCATGAGGGGGTCCGCTGATAGAGCAGGGCAACGCTAAATTAAAATAGAAGCGGGGGGAGGGTCAGTCAATGATAACACCACGTTCGCTAATATAAGTTCTCTTTATTTTCCCGGTCGCTACAATGTTCTCGATCGTATTCTCTCTCTCCCTCTCTCACTCTCTCGCACACTCGATGTCGCGCATACACACTCTCGGGCACGAGGTGCACACGCACCTCGTCTACGCAGTGCGCACACTCGGTCTCTCTCTGTCTCTCATACACGCGGTCGCGCTGTTCGCTCTCTCACTCGCACTCACACTCCGTCCGCGTTGCACGCACTCTTATTCTCTGTCTCTCTCTCATACACACTCGGTCTCTCTCTCTCTCACACACACACACGCACACACTTGTTGGCTCGCGGTCGTCGTCTCCGGGCTTCCAACTCTTCTCCTAGAGCATCTCTCTATTATGCGCGCGCACGTCCTCGTATCCGTGTACATGCCGTCATCGCTACTCGATCCGTGGCCCGGACTTACAATCTACGCTATCGCGGCCGTCGGTACTCACCGTGCTCTCGTCGGCTGTCGATGGAAGGCGCTGGCTAGTAACATTACTTCGAGCTCTGGCTGTCACCTTCCTCGTCTGGCTCTTGATCCTCGGGCTGGCGGTCTGCCTACAACGTAGACGGCATCGGGATATGACACGACACCCTCGTCTTTGCGACATGGTGCTCGCAGTCCACTAGCTCGTTTCTAAACAATATCTCCTCAGAAATCCACGGGCGACCGAATAAGTTGACAACGTCGAAACTCTTGCGACAACGCCAAGGTAAGCTCTACAGAACTCGACAAAACAGGGAAAAAACTCGTGAACTATCAATCTCGCTCAACGGTCGAACATACAATAATCGTCTCTCTCCTCGGTGCGTCTTCCCCTTCCCCTATCTTCATCGGGCCCTCTCCTTTCTATCGCTCTTTCGCACGGCGGTGGTATACGTTTCTCGCTCTCGTTACAACGCGTGCGCGCGCCTCGGTTCGGCTTGTATTCGGGCTCCTCTCTTCTTGCTGCGGCTTCACTCGGCAGTACCTCGAAAAAAGAAAAATGTCGATTAATGATTAATTCGTATACCTTCTTCCGAGGTACCCAGGGCAGAGGCCGTCGTTCGTTGTGACTTCCGTCACAAATACCCTTCTCCTAAGCCGGAGGTCCTCCGTAGGAGATACCGACAGCTTACATCATATACAGTGAACCGACCCAGGCCCCGGGTGTCTGGGAACTAAGGTACGATGTTAAATGAATAGTAATAATACTAGTTACAACACAACACTTAACCTACGGACTATTTATCCTAATTCGCGCGACTCGTTCATTGTCCCGCCACGGATTACGCGGTCGGAATCTCTGCTGTTCGCGGACTGTTTATTATTACTATCTACACACATTATTATCTATATTTATATATTATTATTATTTTCCTTTTTTGTTTCTACCCTAAGCGACAATTCACCATTAACTATCTTACTCAATTTACTATTAACTATCTTATCCAAATTACTATTAGCTATTTTACCCAATCGTACGCGTCCCAAATACGACCCCTACTTCATTTGGTCCTTACCTTCTTTCTCTCTCGGGCAAGGCGATCTATTCGCTCTCTTTTGTCTCTCCTCTCAGGCTATTTCGTCTTCTTTTCTCTTCTCTCTCCTGGGCTGCGCTCTCTGGCTACTCCATCATATCTGCTGCCACGACCGCCCACGGGCGTTCTACGATTCTCTGCCCGATTAAGCCTACCGGACCAGTCTGCGACACTTTATATCTCTGGCACTATTCACAGCTGTCGACGTAGTCGTAGACATCATGCCATACTCCTGGCCAATGGTACTCACGGGCTATTCTGTCATAAGTCTTCTCGACTCCCAAATGTCCTGGCGAGGCTATCCTATGCGCGTCCACCAGTACTCTTCTCCGGGCTTCGACCGGCACCACGAGCCGCCATCCTTCCTGAGGGAATTGGATGAGATCAAGTAGCCGATCTTAACGATCCTTATAGAGTAGTCCATTCTCGACCTTCCAGCTGACGAACTTGCTGGGGTTACTTTACACCTCCTGTACTCTCTGCAGGTACCAGGAGTCATCTATTTTCTCGAACGCAGCAATCTCGTCCTCTTCACCTACTCCTCGTAATAAGGCGTCAGGGACGTGGTGCATGGCTCCTTTACGATGGAGTATTTGGAAGCTCCATTGTTGCATCTCTAGTGCCCATCTCGCTAAGCGTCCCGTTGGGTCTCTCAAGTTCTGCAGCCATCGCAAAGCGCTATGATCCATTATGGCCTTGAATGGATAACATTCAAGGTGCGGACGCAGTTTCTTGATAGCCCAGGTGAGTGCTAAGCACTCCTTTTCGGACGTCGTATAATTTTTCTCCACGGATGTTGATACTCTGTTGACGTATACCACCCGGGCATACCATCCTACCATACCTAGGAATCGTCGGAGCTGCCGCTTATTCTTGGATGCTAGGTACTCCAGGACGGGCGTGACCTTCTCCGTGTTCGTTCGTAGGCCCTCTCGGTCTAGGACGTATCTCAAGTACGCGACTCTGGTGAAGCCGAACTCACATTTCTTGCGGTTGATTTGCAGTCCCGCATGAACCAATTACCGCAGTACTGCTTCCAGATATTTGATATGGTCCTCAAAACTCTCAGTCACGACGATGATGTCATCTAGGTACGCGAACACTTAAGGCTCGTATTCGTTAGCCCGAATGGCATCCTCTTAAATTGTCACAGCCCCGAGCCTAGTACGACAAAGGCAGTGTAGCGTTTACTACTTTCGGCCATCGATACTTGGAAGTACGCGTGTTTCAAATCGATGGTCGAGATATATCGGGCTTTCCGTAGTTTGTCCAGAATCGCATCGATGCTCGGTATCGGATAGGCATCCTTCTTCGTCCGTTTGTTTAGGTCTCTGTAGTCTATACAGAATCTATAACTTCCGTCTGACTTCTTGACGAAACGGGCGCGCTGCTCCAATCACTCTCGGACTTTTCTATAATACCTTCTTGGTGCATTCTCTCGATCTCTTCCTGCGCTACCTGTCACATTTTCGGTGACATGCGCCTCAGATGGTGATTTACCCGCGTTTCGTCTTCTACGATGATCTGGTGCTCGGTGAAGTTCGTCATGCCGCTCTCTCGTTGGCTCTGGAGTATCTTCTCCACTCGCCTCTCTATCTCTTGTTGCTCTGCGGGCTTCAGTTCTGAAATGCCTACTCTGCTATAATTTGTCCTCTCTCATCATCAGCTTCTCGGTCAAATTCTCTCCACTCTCGTTCTCGGGCACGCCATAATCCACGGCCTAACTTGGCTTCGATATTTCACGCGTAACAGAAGTCCATACCGAGTATGATATCGTGGTCGATAGCATTAAGTGCTCTTGCCCTCACGTAATCCTCGTGGCTTTCGATGTCCATTCGCATCTTTATCTCTCCTGCTATGGTTACTCGATCTGCCGTCGCTCCTTTGACGTTTGTGCACGACCTCTTTAGCCGATCTCTGTATCTGGCTGTCAGTACAGGTCCGAAGAGTGTACACATAGTTCCTGGATCGAATAATGCACGGTATATTTTTTCCTCCAATGCATATTCTAATATAGCGTCGGTTCTCTGTCCGATATCCGGCTATCTTGTCCCTCGCGGGTTGCGCGGGGCTAGTTGGCTCCTCGATTTCCGCTGGCCTAGTTTCCTCCTCATACTCGCTACTCTCGTCTAGACACGGCTCTCTCGTTTTCACCGGCTGCGAGCTCTCGGGCAATCTCTCCATGATGGCCCAGCTTCTTCCCAGTAATTTGACTCTTGGCTCTTGTTGTCCACTGTATGATGTACAGTCTCTCCCCCCTCCTGGACTGCAGAAGGTGGTTCTATCAGCTTATCAGTCCACTTGGCAGAAAGTCGTTGCTGAGCCACGTCTTCACGCTCACGGGCCGGATAAAATTCGTAAGCTCCGGCGCTTAAGGTAGAGTCAACTCCTTGCGCACTCGGCTTGATGCTATCTCATCTATTGGTTCGCCGAGAGTCCCTGACTTCGTGCGGGCGACTGGGGAGTGCGCAGCCTGCCCGCGCTCTCGTTTTTCCATTGCACGCGTCTTCCTCATCACCTCTCTTCACCGGGCCCTCTCCTTTCTCTCGCTCTTTCGCGCGGCGGCGGTATACGTTTCTCGCTCTCGTTATAACGCGTGCGCGCGCATCGGTTCTGCTTGTATTCGGGCTCCTCTTTTCTTGCTGCGGCTTCACTCGTCAGTACCTCGAAAGAGCAAAAATGTCGATTAATGATTAATTCGTACACCTTCTTCCGAGGTACCCGGAGCAGAGGCCGTCGTTCGTTGTGATTTCCAGCACAATATAAGAATTAGAATTATCATTTTATTTTTACATTTACTTAATTAACTTTTTATGCAATTATCCTCTTTTATTAATAAAATAACATTATTGTAAAAATGTTATCATGCACATGATAAATTACCTAACCAAATCCTTTTAGAAAGATGATCTTCACATCAGAAAAATAAAATAGTATCATTCAAATTTTTTTGCAAGATTATTTTTCCAGTAAAAACAACTGCCGATTAAAAATCTAATTTTGTACAATTCAACGAATGCGATTTCGAAAAGTATAGTTTCGTAATTAGAGTAAACTAATAGTTATAAGTTCTTTTGATGTCGTGAATTATGATTCGAATCCCATATAATAATTCCAAATCCCATATAAATAATCTGTGAACATGTAAATAAGAAAATATTCAATTTATCTATTAGCTATAAAAAATGTACCATTTATTTTGAAATTGAGAAATAACAATTATAATCTAAAACATCAAAAATTTATTATTATTTTATTGAACTTACAAAAGTACAGTTTTCCTGACTGCATTCTATCATGAAAATGAGAAATATCAAATTGTCACTGATAATTTATTATTATCATTTGAAAAACAAATTTTTGTAATGCTTTTTGATTTTCCAAATGTCGGCATTACTTTTTAATAGTCTTTCTTCGGTCAAAAAATCTATCTTATTAAAAAATGGAGATTAATACCAAAGAAGTTAGAATAAAGTTTTTTTTGTCAAAAATCGTATTTTATTCAGCTTTCAAAAGTCCATGTATAATACTATAGCTTAACAAACTGATAAATACAAAGTTTTTCGTGGTTCCCTAATAAGTATTCCCGTAAATTTTACAGAAATAATTTATTTAATAATAATATATTCTGTATTATATTCTATAGAATGAATTGCTGATGTGTGTGTACAAGCTTATATAAGAAAATATTATTAAATGTCGACTATGTGTATTTTAAAATATTACTGATAAATTGGCGAATAACTAAAGGGATCAGAAGCATTTACAGACTTATTCTCAAATCTTTGTAAATATCTATACATAATAATTTGAAACTGGTGCCCTTCATTTTCTGAGGGCACCATACTTTTGCTTTTAATTCACAGGTAATTTTCAGCATGTACCCAGTCGACTATTGGATGAAATAAATGCACGTATAGACCAGTTATCGCAGCAGCTGAGTTTTCTTGAAAACTCGATGACCAGTGATATTCGACTGATTCTTAGTCTACTGCAGCAAACACTGAAATCTTCCAAGGATAGCTCCAGTCTAGAGACTATGTCAGGCGTATTGTTAGATCAACAACAGCAATTACACACCTTTACGGGAACTGGGCAGGCGGTCATTATTAGACCTCCAGCATTGACTCAGCGTTCGGCTAGTGAGCCTCAGCCACAGCCCGTAGGTAACACCAACAGCGCTGCTTTGAAACCCGCACATCAACAAGTTTTACCTAGCAGCACTTTGGGTATAGGACTTTCTGGTCACTTCCATACCCACGGAACTCATCAGCCTAGTACATCACAAGGATTTTTCAGGTAAAAGACACGAGAATAATATTTCACTAGCAATGATCACTGAAATGAATCCTAATCTCGTTATTGGAATTATTATCTTTAGTGGCTTACCTATGCTGCATGTGCTCAAGACTCTCAATGGAGTCTAATTATAAGTAAAAATCAGTCAAAAAGAAATTGCATTCTTATTATGTTCAGGAGAAGTAGGTTAAATTTTATATATTTCATATCTTAATCGTCAATATATACGAATTGTGGATACATATATATCTATTGAAAACTAAAAAAATTCTTCCCAATTTGGATTCTGCATTCATTTTCATAAATATATAAAATTTTGAAAAATTATTCAAATACAAATGGATAAATTTAATGAAATTTATATTTTTATAGAAATTATATTTTTTGCAAAAATTAATCTAACGTGAACCAAACATTTAATGATAAAATGACTTCAATATAGGAGATGAAATATATACTAAACCTCTCTGAGAACTTGACCTTTAATAGCTATTCACCTTACTTTCTTATCCAGTCATGATGATTGTACAAAAAATAATTCTGTTAAGACTCTAGCTATAGTTTTGTAATTTGAAACGTTAATACAGGTATGTATGTATGGTAAATATGAAACAATATTGATATATATTTTGCTAAGAAATAAAGCGCGATGAGCGTACTCTCGTGCATAGCCAATAAACGGCAATATATTGTCTGAAGAAATTCTCAAAATGAATATGCGTTAATATATTTGTTTATATGTATATGTGCGTGCGCGTGCGTGCGTGTGTGTGAAAAGATTAGCTCAGATAAGCCACTGCAGCGTGCGGCACTGGAGTGGGGGAAGAGAGTCTCCGCTAAGATAACATTTATTAACTAATTATTTACCAAACATAATTATATTTTTAGCGTGCTCAGCATCGGATGAGGAGAAATAAAACAAGCGTGTTCTCGACAATAGACGAGTGTGTCCTTTATTGCCGATTTATTATTTTTATTATTATTCTTTTCTTATTATTTTAGTATTATTATTTTTTTACTTTTTTCCATTTATATATATATATATATATATATATATATATATTTTTTTTATTAGATTTTTATCAATAAATAGTTAATTATAATTAAAAATTTATTTGATATATTCTCATCCCGTATAATTTCCAAATCACAATTCAGCGTCGGTATAAACTCTTCCTCAGCAAAGACTGACCTATTGAGCGAGTTGTAGTTACGGAAATAAACGGAAAACGTCTCACGAGCAAGGAGCAGAGGCATGCTGAGCTGAAGCTGATAATTCGGAAGCAAAGTAGTAATAATTATACGAACGAATACGTGCGCGTGGAACGGCAGGGTTTTGGTAGCGAATTGAGCAACCAAAAGGCCGAGGCCTGCTGAACCAGAGTTTTTTTCTCTTCTTTATTAATGCATAATTAATTTTTTTTTTGTATTTGTAAAATTTTAGATATATTTATTTTTGAAAATTATATTTAACATCTAAAATATCTACTTTATAACGATTAAAATAATAAAAATAATTATAAATGTGTTGATTAATAATAGTGTCTATATTTTTATTTTGACTATATTCCCTAATTCTGTACATTAATTTATGTTGTATCTCACATATAAAGTCGCATCACAGTACTTACAAGAGATATTTTAAATAATGTCCCTAGTCGTAACTCGGTCCAATGGTCGCACACAAAGAACGCGTGCTCCATATCGTCCCAAACCCATCTGTAATACTTGCATTCCGGAGAGGTAATCTTCTTTATCCTGCAAGATACTTACGGATCCATGTCCATGTCCATGTCCATGTCCATATCCATGTCCATATCCATGTCCGGAAAGAAACTGGGTAAAGTAGAAGTTCACCTTTCGTGTTGCCTCCCCTTCGACGGATAGATTTCGGATATTAGTGTTTTCGTGCACCATCTTGGCCACGTCTCCATCGTGTTTATCCATTCTTCAGTCACAGCGTCTTTCTTTCCAACATTCGGGCTCTGCTCATGAATATGCTTCCGTTCAGTCGCAAGCAGATCAATGGGTATGACCCCAACGATCAAGAAAACCGCGCTCTCAGACATAGAGCAATACGTGCACGCGATTATCAACGCGCCCACCCCTTGTACGTTTTTCATGGCGCTCGTTCGCTTTCTTAAATTCATCGCGTCGGCCCACTCTTCCACCCCGTAAAGCAAAATCGAGTGGGTGACGCTCATCGACAATCGACACACGTTCTGTCCAGGTCCATTCGTATTGGCCATGAACCTACTTAGAGCCTTGGTCTTTCTTGTTGTCTCATCCGTCACATTTCGTAGGTGACTCCTCCTCTCCAATCTTTCCGTTCCTACCGTCACTGGAACAACCGTCTCTATATTTATTATTATTAATATTATTATTATTATTTTTTTTTTTTTTCGGAATCTGTGAATGCTGTTTATGCATCTCCGATGGTCGTTCAGCAAGAATGGTCCTGAAAAACGACCACCGGAGTATGTGCGACTCGACAGAAAACCCATGTCACTACACACTAAACACATATCTCCGTGTTGCACCGACACCAGCCCGGAACTGTTATACACATTACTTCAGCCTGGGCGGCAGTCCTTGCGTGGTCATTTCACGTTCATATCTTTCATTTCAGATTCTCATGCATACTCGATATTACAATCACTCTTCATAGACTTTCAATCGTCCAAACATCCATCTGCTCTTTTGTTCTGAAGCACATTCATAACGTATTTTACGATCAACCGCCAGCTGTCCGCGTCCGTCATCATAATTTTCGTCACGTTTTCTGGCGTGATCACTCCTGTCCTCATCTGTAACTCTAGTCGTGGCTCAGTCCAATGTTCGCACACAAAAAATGTGTGCTCCGCATCGTCCCAAGCCCATCCGCAGTACTTGCATTCTGAAGAGGCGACCCTCTTCATCTTGCAGAGGTACTTACGGAAGTATCCGTGTCCGGACAGAAATTGGGTAAGGTAGAAGTTCACCTCTCCGTATTTCCTCTCTTTCGACGGACCGATTTCGGGTATTAGTCTTTTTGTCCACCGTCCTCTTTCGTCCGTCGTCCACCGTCTCTGCCATGTCTCGATGGTCTTCGTCCGTTCTTCAGTCACAGCGTCTTCCCTTCCAACGTTCGAGCTCCGCTCGTAAATTCGCTTCCGTTCGGCCGCGAGCAGATCGATGGGAATGACCCCAGCAATCACGAAAACGGCGCTCTCAGACACGGTACGATATGCGCACGCGATTCTTAACGCGCCCACCCTTTGTACGCTTTTCATGGCGTTCGCGCGTTTCCTGATATTCATCGCGTCAGCCCAAACCTCCGTCCCGTAAAGCAAAATCGAGTGAGTAACGCTCATCAGCAGTCTCCGAACGTTCTGTTTCGGTCCGTTGGCATTGGCCATCAGTCTACTTAGAGCCTTGGTCTTTTCTGCTGCCTTTGTCGCCGCGTTTCGTAGGTGGGGCCAGAAGCTCAGCTTCGTATCCAAGGTGACGCCGAGGTACTTGACTTCACTCCTGGTTTCCAGTCTTTCCGTCCCTAACGTCATCGGAACCACCGTCTGTATACGTCTGCGAGTCAGCAGCAACAACTCAGTCTTTTGCAGCGCGAGCTGCAGTCCGTGATCTGTCATCCATTCGTTCACGCGTCTCATGACCTGATTCAGCTTTAACTGAATCAAGTGATAGTCGCGTGCGACTATCACGGCTGCCACATCGTCGGCATAGGCAATGAGACGCGCGTCGGAGGGCATGTCTAGTCTCAGCAAACCGTCGTATTGTACGTTCCAGAAGTCGGGGCCTAAAATGGAACCCTGCGCCACGCCCGCTGTCACGCGTTTCCATTTCTTTCCGTCCAAAGTATCATACGTCAGTCCTCGGTCTCGTAAGTAGTCCCGTATGATACGAAGGAGGTAGGAGTCAACCGTGAAAGTCAACTCCAACACCCCCAGTATCGCTGTCCATTTTGCAGAGTTAAAGGCGTTACGAACGTCCAGGGTCACCAACAGAACCAGTGGTCTGGTTGCATGACAGCCCCTGTTCGCCGCGTGAAAGATGTTCGTCACGTCACCTATAGCTCCGATTGTCGACCGTCCTTTTCTAAATCCGTGTTGTTGTTTGGATAGGTCTCCGGCGTTTTGAATTGCCTGTGACAGTCTTGGTCTCAGCAGTAGCTCCAACAGCTTCCCTGCCGTATTTAGTAGGCAGAGAGGCCTGTATGAAGAAGGCAAATCGGGGTTCCCCTTAGACTTACGGATGAGAACCAATCGAGCCTCCTTCCAGAGCCTGCTAAAAACTCCCTCCACCAGACACCCGTTGTACAAACCCAAAAGGATGTCCGGGCGGCGCGAAGCGACCACCCGTAACACCTCACTAGGTATGCCATCGGGACCCGGGGCCTTGTTAGGCTTCAACGCATTCGAAGCTCTGCAGAGCTCTTCCTGCGTGAAGAGAGGGATCTCTATATCTGTCATTTCGTTTGTCGCGTCCGTTCTGTTGGGATGGGTTGGGAAAAGTCTCTCAACTATCCGCTCCATCACTTTCGCGTCTCGTAGTTCCGGCGGACCCCGACCTCCCAGGGCGCATGTTACAATTTTATAACCGTTGCCCCAGGGATCTGAGTCTACCTCGTTGATTAGTTTTGTCCAACATCGTTTCTTACTGTCATTGATCGCGTATCTCAGTCGCTGTCTGGCGCGACTATACTCCGTAGAGTATAGTCCCACTACGCCTCGACTTCGGGCTCGTTGAGCTTTCCGTCTCAGCTTCAAACAATTGCTTCTGAGATCCGCGATCTCGGCTGTCCACCAGTATGTTTGTCGTCTGTTTAGTACTTTCCGTTTCTTGGGCATGGTGGCATCGCATAGGCGCTGGAGAAAGCCAGTCGTTGCCGCCGCTAACGCCTCCACCCTGTCCCGGTTCGTCAACTCTTGAGGCACCTCTCGTAAGGGAGGTTCTGCATTTTGCAGATACCTTTCGAGTTCGTCTATGTCTAGGCGCTTGGGGTTCCACCCCGTAGATGTTGTACCCCGTCTCCTCGTCTGTCCGGTCGCGTCTGTCAGTTTGAAGGCAATGTACTGGTGATCACTGGCCGTATAGTCCTGGATCACCCGCCACGCCCTTATCATAGTTCGAATTCTGTCCGAGGTCAGAGTCACGTCTGGTATGGAGTTACCATACCCTGGTCGTCTGTACGTCGGTATCGTTCCTTCGTTAACTACTGCCAGGTCCAGCCTTGCGGCCATCTCCAGCAGCAGTCTTCCCCGTCTGTTGGTCAAGGGCATTCCCCACTCGATCGCCCGCGCGTTAAAGTCGCCCGCCACGATCACGTTACCAGGGATATCCCGCAACGCGTCCTCGATTTTTCCAAGTTTAGCCGCGTACTCGGAGGCACTGCTGTTTGGGCTCAGGTAAACACTGACATAGGTTATGTCAGCGACCGTTACCCAGACACAGTCCTCCTCAGTCCCGCTGCGTACGATATTCGACGCAATCTTTCCACGTAACCAAACTGCGGACTTGCCCGAGCCGCTTGTGAGCCAAGTCGGTAATCGTCTGTCTTTGTATTGCTCACTGATAATCAGCACGTCGATGTTCAGTTCCACCGCAATCTGCGGGAGCAGTGCGTCTGCCACGCTACTCCCGTTCATATTGCATTGGAGTATCGTCGTCGTCATTGTGTGACTGTCTTTGTCTTCTGTTCTGTGAGTGCTATCCTGAACGCGGCACACGAGGACGAGCCGGGCAAGTGTCCCCTGTCTCGGATATTATCCTCAGTGCACAGGAAACACTCCCCACGACTCTTGCAGTCCTTGTGGGAATGACCCTCGAGGCCGCATCGCCAACAGCAGCTTCGTCTGTCCAGTCCTTTACAGTCTTTCCGTACATGACCGAACCCGAGGCATCTATAGCATCGCGAGACGCGTATCCTTGCTCTTATTCTTGATACAATCCACCCAATTTTAATACGCCCTTTCCTTAAGAGGTCGGTAGCCTCTTTTACGTCAAAATCGCAGACCGCCATTCTCTGTCCTCGACTGTTAACGTCGAAAACATGAGGCCGACGGTCTGCAGTCCGTCCCGTTTCCCGATTTAACGCGTTCGCGATGTCCTCGTTGGTCGTGACACAGTCCAAGTCTAGGAATTCCAGTGTCACCCTGGAGGTCAAATCTTTTACGCGTCCAGTCTCTCCTACAGCGTCTTGAAGAACCTGTCGGAAGTCCGTCTCGTTATTCTGTCTGGAGAGTTGTAAAAGTACCGCACCGTCTTTTGTCTTTCTTATTGTTCTGACTTGAGTATTACACTTGTCAGGGTCCACCTTTTGCCGTATTGTACGTACCACGTCGACGTACGTCTGTCCCTCAGCCGGCTTGATCATGATCGCTCCTCCCCTGCCTTTGAGGTTAGGGCAATCAGACCCGCGACCTTGGAGTCTCGCTTTTGGCTACTCTTTTGTTAGTTTGTTGTCCGTCTCGGTCGTTTTCGGTTTTTTATGTTTTGAGACCACCTTCGCCCATGTTTCGGTCTCGATCGTCCGCTGTTGTGCGGTCGCCTGCTCCGGAGTAGGGGTCTGACGGTCTCTTTTCCGTTTCTGAGGAGTTGCCTCCTCACATTCACTCCGTCCTTTATCGTTCTGTTTTTGTCGGAGCAGTCTCATTCGCTTCAGTTCATACTGTCCGATTTCCACTGCTTCATTGATCTCACTCAAACCGTTTTTTATTATTTGACTTACATTTTTTTGTATGCAAGTCCTTTCCATCATTTTACTTAGGACTCTGTTTATTGTGTAAAATTGCTCCTGCAATTTACACTCAGCAGCTTCCCAAGTTGCCGGCGATTTACAAACATTAGCACTTTCATTCATTCTGCTACCTGTAGCATTTTCTGTCACACCAGCCAGGTTGCCTACTGGTGTGATAGGAGAGCCGGGAAGCTCCATTGACTCTACTGAGTCGCTTGCAGGCGGCACTCGAGAGCCTGCTATAATTTTTTTATTACCTTTCATGATTTTTGTTAATTTGTGTTAAATGTTTTATATTTGTGATGGTCAGGAGGATCACTTGTTGGAGATGACGGTTCAGCGTCCTGAATCTCCCCAATACTGAAGCTCTCCTACATTCCGGTGGCCTCGGCTGTTCCTCCCCCACGACTCGCAGCAGGGTCCCATCCGTACGCCATACGGCACTACTACGAGAAGCGAGATTTGACGTCTGGCGACGTCTTACTACTGTGTGGGGCAGCCTCCCATGTTGGCTAGACTGGGTTCGGGCTCCCTACTTGTGGCGGCCCAGGAGTGCCATCTGGTTTTACAACTGTACCCTCCAGAAGGGGAACGCACATAAGCATGAAGTGATTCCCTCACAGCTAATCCCACCAATCAACAAGTAATCACTGCATCCGCAAGATCTTACCGTCGCTCAAACTGGTCACATTCATACGTGAGAGATGCCCGTTTATAGGGCCTCTCATTCATTCATAACCCGCCTGGAAGTTACCCGTTTATAGGGTCTCCATCTCCACCATTCGTGGGAAACTCGTTTATAGAGTTCCCGATATACTCCCCAGTCCGGGTACGGTTATCTTACAGATATGTAGGTGTGTGAATGATGAGTGGGTGTGTAGACGGGCGAATACCACTATTTTCGCTCGAAGTTCTTGTCCACGGCCACTTATTCGTCACTCTTAGAAGTGCTTATTTCGTGACTGACCGCGAGTGGTCGTTCCCCTATCCGCAACCCCGGGGACGCGTGTGGTAGCTGAACTCAAGGCCCCACATTGGTATGGTTATTGTTGTTGTTGTTGTTGTTATTATTATTATTAGTATTATTATTATTTGTGTTATGTTACGTATTTATTATATGTAAAAATATTTTATTATATTTTAGTACATCTTTTGATAAAATTCGTAGTATAATTATTTCTAAGGAAAGTAGTCAATCCAATGCTCGTACCTATAGCTTTCTAGACTCTCTTATTGATGTATAATAAATAATTTGTTATTATGGAAGTCACCTTGTCATATAAGGGTATGTAAATATTCTTGAAATTTATAAAAATGTAGCTTACATAAAATAACCTTAAATTACTATACTTTGACAGCACAAAATATTTTTAAAGATTTACATAATTCACCATATATATAAAATATTTATCAAGTATTATTTATTTATTTAATTTTAAGTGAACGGAATATTCTTTATTATAAATTTAATATTAATAAGTAGGTATCATGGCAAAATAATAACAATAAAATTTCTAATCTAAATACATAAGTAGTTTATAAAAATAATATAAAACAAGAACAATGCTAGAAATAAGTATTAATTGATTTACGATTTATTTTTTGAAACAAAGATTAAAATATTATTTAACAATGTAGATCGAAAAACAAATTTATATCAAACCTGAAAATTGAACATTGAAAAAATAATTAATAATTAATAATTAATGATTAATCAGTAACTAAATTTACATAAAATAACATTTATATAAAATATTTCTTAAGTACAGAAATTTATTAACCAATAAATGTTATATAACAAAATTAAAAATCAGATCTTGGAAATAGTCAGAGGTTCTGGCTATGATGAAGGGAAACCTAATAATATGTAACGCTCGATCTTCATTCTTTTTCGGCTTATCAGACTTGTGTTTATTTTACGTTAAATATTATCTTATTATTATATTACGTGAACAAGTTTCCGCCGTTTTCAAAGATAGCGCCATCGATCAGATAACATCGAAATTGTCAGCTGTACAAAGTCGTATAGTACATGTTGACATCTGAAAACAGATGAGCTTATTTCTCAATTCGATATTATATAAAAACAACATGTGGATATGCATTCCCTAAAGGCTCTAGGTAATGCTTCTTACTTTTTTAAAAAATTTATGAAGAATTGATAAACTTTATTTCTGTACAACTTTTGTAACATATAATAAGTAAAATAAAGTAGAAAATCTATTAGAATCTATACATTATCTTTATTGCTCAATCGATAGTTTTTTTATTACTTCTTAAATGAAAAGTTGTATGACCGCTGTCCTACTTTTTGAAAATAGACAACCATAAGGAAAAAAATTCAACCAACATGCGATCACCTTGCCAGACATTATGGCGTATGTTCTGATACGTTCATTTATACCTACAACATGTTTGACGTTAATTTCCTTGATGATTCTTTAAAGATGTCAATCAAACTAAAATTCGATATAAATCTGACATTTTCGATGGAATTGTGATATACGCATCAGCATAAATGCAATAAAATTTGAATGATATGTAAATGTAAATCCAAAAATGTAAATCCAAAAATGTAAATCCAAAAATGTAAATCCAAAAATGAGAACTATATAAAATGAAAAGTTACACTTAAAATATTTCTATTGTAATTTCGATTTTCATGATAACAGTGTGCAAAAAATGTTGATATATGACACTATTCTTTAACATACACTTATATATTAGGAGGCGAACTTAGTTTTCGATCTTTATTAACGGAAAATAGACATTTATGATGGAAAATGGATACACGGTAGCTTAATCAAAACATCTTCCGTTATTTTTTACTACTTTTTCCCATCTTTCTGGCAATATGGCGATACCGTGGCGAAAGAACGAGGGCGGTTTCGAGGCGATCCAATTGTCGATAAATCCTTGCACTTCTTGAACATGTTAGATGTACGTATGAATGAGGTCGTGCTGCATCGATCTGAATAGGTAGTAATTAGAAGGTGCTCTGTCTGGCGAGTACGCTGGGTGCTGCAACACTTCCTATTCGAGCTCCAACAGGGTATTTTTGACGGCTTTCGCAACATGTCGTCGAGCGTTATCATGCAAGAGAATGGCTTTGCGCCTATTGTTGGCGACTGCTGATCTATGTTCTTTGAAATTCTATTGCAAATCCTTCAGTTGGCATTTCTATACCTCGGCAGTGACGATTTTATTCAGTTTTTGCAGCTCATAGTACAAAACACTCTATTAGTCGCACAAAATGCTCAGCAATAGCTTTTGGCCGTGGATGTTCCATCTTGGTGTCGATGTGGATGGTTGGTCTGGGCCCACCCATTACCTTTTATACTTTGGATTTTCATAGTAGACCCAGATTTCACCACCATAATGGTACTGCCGGTCAAATTGTGTGACATCCATTTTCCTTCTTTAAACGTTTATCGACTGACAATGACTTTAAACTCTAACAATGACTCCTAGCTTATTAGCGAGTTCTTTCTGCGTTTGAGGTGAGTTTTCGTCTAATCATGCTTGCAATTCACTATCTTCAAACTTTTCGGTTGTCTAGAACGTTATTTGTCATTAACATCAATATCTCCACTTCTAAAACGCTGAAACTACTCTTCACATATTGTAAGCGATGAAGCTCGTTTGCCATAACATCTTGAAGCAATCGATAAGATTCTGCTACATTTTTATTTCAAGTCAAAATAGTGCAAAAGGACATGTCCAAAAAATGATTTATCACGATTCATTTTTCACTGATCAAAAAATATAATATTTACACAAATGATGGCACCTGTTAAATTAATTTTATTGATTAATGCTAAAACTAATAAATAAGTACTAGATCCGATATATCTGACTTTTCGTACCATTTTATATTGCCATCTAAACGTGAAGATCAGAAACTAAGTTCGCCTCCTAATATAAGGCGTATATATTATCCATATATTAAGGCGTACATTCTGAAAGAATCCAAACATAAATATGAATATACTGTGACTTAATCTCACTTTTTGCTAAATTCCAAAAGCATCATGAGCAAAAAAAATGTTCTGGAACTTCCTAGAATATACGTTTCAATGCCTTGTCTATATTTTAAGCTCCCAAATAATACGGTTTGTTTCCTTCTAGTATTTTATGGAATACCAAAAATAGCATATATTTTTTGGGGTGTTTAGAAATGGAATAAATCTTATTGTTTGGTAAGTTCCGGAAATTGTGTACGTATATAGCATTCCGAGATGTCTGAAAGTATCCATTTTCAAATACATATATAAATGGAAAATGATTAGTGCCAGCGATTTATTAATACCTATGTTATTGGAAATAACTATTAAATATAAAATTGCAGAAAATATATTTTTTAATGAAATATTAAATTTCATGTCTATCAATTGAAACTTTTTTTTAAAATTTCTCCGACAATAATATTTATGATTACAAATTGGTCATTCTATCTCTGGGATTAAAATAAAATCATTCAATATATATATATATATATATATATATATTGTAATATATTGTATAGATTATCTTATCCTAACATGTTAATAACTAATACTAATAGGGAAAAAAGGAAAAAGAGAGAGAGAAGGAGAATAATATATAATATAGAAAATTTAATATAGTTGTAAAAGCAAACTAATCTAGTACACCTGAGCTCTGGTAGTCTTCCTAAAAATATAAAAGTTGTTTTAGTGATTCCAAATTGGTATAGTTAGTTTTTTTGGCATTATTCGTTTAGAATAATATTTATATTTCGATACCGGCTCGTATTCTCTTTAACAAAACTCAGGAGAGTTTACATTGTAACGTGTAGAGAGTTTTTGGAATTTTTTTCGACGTTGGGTTCTGAGATTTCGGGGTTCTTTTTCAAGGTTGATGTATCTTCTTAATACTTATATTTATTGGGAAGTAAGATAGAGCAATTTATTTAATAATGCGAGTATGATATATATTTATTTTATTGATTTATAAGTGTGAAAGAGAAAGTAAGATAATAACATAGACTAATAGGTTATAAGAACAAGATGTGTACACGCATTTTTCGATAGTAGTTATTTTTGTTTTCCGTAAGGCTCTTGTTGCTTGACTTATCTGATAGACTTGTAAATTTTCTCTCTCACCTCCTGTGTGAACGGAAACGCGCGTTAACATAGCTTGGATGCATAATAGGTAGGGATAGCATATTGTTTATTATAATTTTATGGAATTTAATAAATCTCAGGCTTATCATCTAGTCAAATAAATAAGTTTTCTTTTTCTTTTTGTTTGTAATAAAAAATCTCATAATATCCCCCTGTACCTGATAAGTGTCCCATCCTTTCCTGAATTACTGATAATCTATTAAATATAATTTATTATTAAAATAAATTAAAGATAAAGAAATTCCAGGATAAAAAGGTAAGTCCGAGGAAAAATAATAGTAAAGAACCTACGATCCTCCCAAATTGATTTTAAAACAATTTAATCCGTTTGGGGTTCTTTACCTCTGTTAAAGGTCGGTTTTACCAAGCATCTATTAAATGTTTGAGCCATGCGAACATGTGTCGCGCATCTACCATCAGAGCAGAACTGTGATGGCTCGGGCTGGCTAAGTGACCACTATCCTCTCTCTCTCTCTCTCTCTCTCTCTCTCTCTCTACTGCCCGCGCGCTCTCTGTCTCCGTCGCTCTCACTCTAGCTCTCTCTCTCTCTGTCTCTGTCTCTACTGCTCGCACGCTCTCTGTCTCTCCGTAGCTCTTGTTCATAATCATGCTCTTTCTCTATCTCTCTTGCGCGGTTTCCCCGGCTAAATGGGGAAAGGTCCCTTAATGACATTACTAGGGCCATTAATGAACTTTCTGAATGGGGCCTTTTAAGTAAAGTATTTAGTGTCCGAATGGGTGCGCCAGTGATGTACACGTGCGACGGATGACCATCTCTAGAGGCCATTGGGGCCATTCTCCAAGGCCTTTATAGAGTGGAGCAGCTTACCTGGCGTCGAGCCCCACCTTTAGAAATGATAGACTCCTTTTTCGATATCCTCGCTGTATCGCATCGCTTACAGTACTTTTGCTAAGCGAAGGAATACCACTTTGTCTTCGCCCGTCGTGGTGATTTGAAGCTACCGTTCGAACTCAAAAACTCATTGTTCGTTTGATTCACGCTCTTTAGTTTTAATATTAATTTGTATTTGTAAGACTTTATCGGCGTTGTGTGTATATGTGCGTGTGTGTTTGTGCACAGCTAGGCATCTGAACTGTAAAATTGGCGTATCAGCGGAACAGGAAACCTTGTTGTTGTGGAAATTCCGTTTGGTATGGAAATCCGAGAATGCTCCCGACGGCTTTGTGCCCGTTGGCTGCCATTGCGGTTAGGAGTAAAACTGTGTCCGAGACGTCGGGGTCGCAACACAAAGTAGGAAGTATTCGCGGAGTATCTGTTCCCTTAATGGTCCTCACCAGCTACACGAGTACGTGGACTCGCTGACGCTCGATTCGCGCGTATCGGAGTACTCCGTGAGTTTACATTAAGCGATTCCTAACTACTCTATTCTTTATAACGTAACAATGTGTTAACATATTCAGTCTTTAGTCTTAAAACTGTAAGCGTTAGCTATTACCTATTTTGTTTATTATTATCTGCGTTTGTATACATATAGCGATCGGGTGATCTCGTGATGAAAACTCATCATCTTAATAAATAACTCTATTTGCTTACCATTAATTTCGGCTTTTTTTCTCCACTGACTCAGTAGAGGTTTTTTATGCCATTCTTTTTCTTTTAATAAATGGACTTTACAATATATCCAATTCATCTTGCGACTTTCATTTACCGCCGAACACACATTCCTTGCATGTAAGTACGAACTTAATCTCATTGATAAATACTCAATACACACAATATATATATATATATATATATATATATATATATATATCTATATATATATATATATATATATATATATAATAGAATATGTGCGTTTAAAGTTGTAGATAGCTCAATCTATATTCCATGGAAAAATATAAAGGGTGCAACAGTATAGTTACATATGTCTTATACGAAGTTTATGCTATTCAAGAAATTGCACCAATTAGAATATTCAAAAAAATTATTTTATTGACTTAAAACATTTTTTTAAACGTCTGTAATATAAACATAATATAAATTATTTTTTTTACGAATTTTATTCAACTATTCACCAATAATAAAGATATTAATATTTTTAATATTTCAAACATTTTTTTTTAAATATACGTACTTATTTAAAATAAGTCAATATTTGCTTTTTTATTTTAATCTTAAAATTGCATCAGTTTAAAATATTACGTGGCGGAGAACATTAAATCAAAAATATTTTACGAAATTGACTCTAAGTGATCTTTTTAATTATTAATAATCAAAATTATTCTTTACTTAAACAGATGTTCAATTTACGCTTTTAGGAAATATTCTAAGGAAAAAGTTTTTCAGTCGTTTACAGTCTTGTAACATCATACAGAAAGATTTTCCGAGATACCTAGAATTGACAGTCGTCTATTTTATATGTATGTAATGACTTTATAAAAAAAATACAATAGATTCTTATTCTAAGGGAAAGACTACAATTTCCTTTCCATTTACTTTTGGATATAAGTAGATGTGTGTTTATGTATTTATATGCATATATATATATATATATATATATATATATATATATAATATATACCTTATAAGCGATGTGCAGCGCACGCATGGGTACCCTTCCGACAACCGTATAAATACGGCCGCGCAAATATACACACGCAACATATCATAGGAGAATAATATACACACGCAACATATCATAGGAGAATAATATTATAGCGGGAATAATATTATAAATGTGAACATCCACAGAGAAAACAAAGCGTCAAAATCGACAAAGAATAACCGCACGGAATACTGTTAATATTGAAGCATGTATTAATTACACCGGCGCAAACCCAAAAGAGAGAGAGAGAGAGAGAGAGAGAGAGAGCGCAGGATATCTACTTTCTCTTTCTCTCTCTCTCTCTCTCTCTCTCTCTCTCTCTCTCTCTCTCTCTCTCTCTACTCCCGAGTAAAGTAGAAAAGCACATGGGAGGATATACATTTCGCGCGGCAAAAGTATTTTCTCCCTCTAATATATGCCCGCATGCTCTCATTCTTTCTCACTTAGCTCGCGCAAGCATAAAGCTATTTGCAAGCGGAGGAGAAATTCAAGAGTTTCTATGCCGTCGCATATATTCTGATCGCGTCTAACCGGTGAACTATTGTAAATGCCAGTATAATAAATGTAGCGTGCAAATATATACGTTCACACGTATGTGTGAACGTATATATATATATATATATATATATATATATATGTGCACATATATATATATATATATGTGCATATATGTATATACATATGTGTATACATGTACATATGCGCCTTAGAATATGTATATACAAATATTCTAATAACCATAAGCAAACTACTTGGTTATATTAGAAATTAGCTTGAACGAAATAATATAATAAAATAGTGTTAAATTCATTATCTATGATTAATACGTGAATTATAATATGCCAGAATTATTGTAAAATAATATTATTATTGTTACAAGCACTATTATTATTATCGTAATTATTATTATTTTAAATACGGCGGCTCATCCGATGTTATACGAGTGGCAACGGAAATAACCGATAAAATTATTATAAATTAGCCTGCAAACGACAAAATCGATAGTTCGCCCGGTGAACCATCTTCGATAAAGTCGTTTCACACGAACTTCTCCCGGAGCTAAGAAACCTATCCAGAGCTCAAAGAATTTCTGACTAGAAAATTTCCCCCGAATTATTAACTTGATCTCTGTTGCGAGGCCCTCCTCAAAAGATCAATAGAATTAAGCTCACTTATATTTCTATGTATATAAATATAATTATTTCGATCAGGTTCGAGCTAATAAAAAACTCGGTATTTTTATTTTACAACGCTTCGTCGACAGGTATTGTCAACCTCTTCAGATGCTTTAATAAAAATAATATTCAAATAATTACATATCAAAATTATATAATAGTGAGAAATACCATACAATAAATAAATCAACACTTACAATTAAATTTAAAGGCAAACGCTAAGACGTTCTAAGTCAAACTGATGAAAATTTTAATATTGACAATGTCCAAGTTGATAAGTCAAGAGTGATCACATAAACATAACAAATCAAATACTAATTAAAAAATTTTAAGTCAAAATATATTCTAAAATTATAAAAATCAGATTATTTCTGAATATATTTTGCTAAGAAATAGCGTGTCTTCTTTTTTATTAACAGTATGTTTCATATTACGTTGTATAAAAAGCATTTCAGACAAAGTGTGTTTTTTAAAATTATTGTCAATATCTAATATATATTTACGTTATCCCAATTAAAGTTATGTGAATAATCTTTATAATGTATATTAATAACAGCGTCAAAATTGTTATTTTTTTATGTTCGTTAATACGATCTTTTAACTTTCGCTTAATTTCACTTACATATATTGCATCACAATTTTTAGAAATAATTTTATAGACTAGTCCAGTTTTTTCCAATTTTTTTGTTTTGTCTTTTCCTAATTTTATGATATTATTGAGTTTATTTTTAATAATTGGCACTGCTGAAATATTAAATTTTTTCAATTTTTTAGAACAATTTTTAAAAAATGGGGGTTAATAAAAGGTAACGGTATAATAGTTAAACAAGATCTATTATTATTTTGATTATAAACCATATTCAAATTATTATTATTATTATTATTTTTACTATGGTTATATCTAATATCATTTTTTCTATATTTTATTTATTGTAAAATTGAAGAGGGTAACCATTTTTTTGTAAAATATTTTTTACTATGTCAATGTTCTTATTATGAAAACTATTGTGTGATAATAATAAAGCTCTGTCAATCAAATTAAAAATAATGTTTCTTTTTTGTTGAATGGAATGATTAGAAGTAAATTGTAAGATTCTATTCGAAGAAGTCGGTTTTTGGTACCATCAGTAATAAGGTATTCGTTTTTTTCTAATAATAGTAATATCTAAAAAAATTTTTAAAAGATTTTTTGTTATTTTCAATTTCATGTGTAAATTTAAAATTTTATCATAATTATTGAAAATATGGCATACTATGGTCATAATCTCTTTTTTGACACAAATTAGTGTGCCATCAACATATCTAAAATATATTAATGGTACACAATTATGATCATTTTTTTTAAATTTTAAGACATTCTGTTTCTAAATCATCCATGACCAAATTAGCAAACAATGAAGAAATTGGAGAACCCATAGGTGATTCAAAAATTAGTTTGTAAATTTTATTATTAAAACTAAAAAGAGTATTATCAAAAAAAAATTTGGTGGAAGTAATAATATCATGAAATGCTTTTTATACAACGTAATATCAAACACACTGTTAATAAAAAAGAAGACACGCTATTTCTAGAGCAATATATATTTAGACATAATTTGATTTTTATAATTTTAGAATATATTTTGGCTTAAAATTTTATAATTAATATTTGATTTGTTATGTTTATGTGATCACTCTTGACTTATCAACTTGGACATTGTCAATATTAAAATTTTCATCAGTTTGACTTAGAACGTCTTAGCGTTCGCCTTGAAATTTAATTGTAAGTCTTGATTTATTTATTGTATGGTATTTCTCACAATTATATACTTTTGATATATAAATATTTGAATATTATTTTTATTAAAGCATCTGAAGATATTGACAATACCTGTCGACGAAGCGTTGTGAAATAAAAACACCGAGTTTTTTATTAGCCCGAACCTGATCGAAATACTTATATTTATATACATATACATATATACACGAGGGCGAAAACAAAATTATCTATATATTATCACTTACATTTCATTGTCATAAAAATCACGCTAAATTATTCTTATTCCTCGCGTGGAAGATAAGACCGAGTATTCATGCCGTGGATAGAGCCAAATATTAAGAATTGCATCTAATATTAAGAATTATTAAAAAAAGTCTCCAGTTGATCTTTCGCGTTATCTTTACTTTTATCTGTATGACAATTATTCCCTTTATTTATGTATTCTGTTGCAGAAACGCAGTCATCTGTACAAAGAAATTCTTTTGTTGAACAAACAATTATATTTATTTTGTTAACATATATTGTGTTAAATAGGATTTTTTTTCTGATCCACCGTACACTCTTGAAATCACATCGTACCCTCTCAAACTACCCTGGATAATACCTCGTAGGCTATCCCGAGGAGGATAGGAACATTTCATCCTTACCTACATCTGCTAGTGTATGCTTAAAAGAACTAAGACACTAGAAAGGAACATCAATGTCTACATTATTCTATCACACACGCGGGATTTAACTATAATTAATTGCGCGGCTTTTAACTCGTACCGAGCAGATTCTATCGTAGTGCGCTGCTGTCGTTTTTTCCCTCCCAAGACGATGTTGCAGGGATCGGTTCACCTTTGCATGTCTTGCAGGACTATATATCGTACAGGACTGTGTGTGTTTTGTCTGATTGATACACCTATCGCAGAAATGATCCTTGAGCGGTGGTGGGCAATCAGAGTAGCGGTGAGCTGACTCTCTGCAGTTTCAACATCTATCACGCATCGCCGGGATACGGGTTTTCCCCGGTAAAGGCGTCGAGGGCAGGGATGGGTGGAGTATTTTGGGTGGTATAAAGTTCCGTGATGGCTTTACTACCAACTCCATTAATACTGGAATGGGATCATTCGGTGTGGCGGCATATTTGCTCTTCGCCTGACGCTGTGCAATATTTACGATGCAGGCAACTGGAACGACTTTGCATTGTAGTTTTAAACGGTTGAAACTTGTTTTGCATTTTCGACGATAATCTTTAGGGATGGCAGCTGGAGGTGTTAGAGACGTATTTGGACGATATTCAGGTTGTACTATATCTTCATCGAAGTTCGTCTTTTCTTTCTTATTCGATAGTACAATTGTTTTCTCCTGAGTCTACTCTGGAACGTTTTCCGGGCATTTAAGGAGGGTCTCCCATTTTCTCGATTTCTGGGTGACAACAGATCTCATAAATACACAACGGATTCCTCCATAGAGGCCTTTAGGATACTCAACAACACGATTGGTTCTGGACGGGTAATCATTTTCTCTTTCTTCGTTCTTTTCTGAGGGATTCTGGATCTTGAGCGGATGGGTAGGAGGCTAATTAACCTGATCTGCCGTCTTGACTTATACGGTAGAGAGCCCTGGGGGTTGCGGTGGACTCTTATCCTTCGTCCAGATACTTCTAGCGGTCCCGTTTTATGCGAGGCCTCACTATCTGAGGTAGAGTCTACAGCTATAGTGTCTCTTAAGTCCTTGCAGCATTCTCTTAACCGATTGTCAAGTAAGCCTGTCTCTTTGGCCTTCCTAACATTCTCATCCATGGTGGATAGGCGCCTCAATTCTTTGTGCAGCTTGTGGACTATGGGCTCGGTATGGCTAGGGTGGAACTTTTCGGTATCTTCTGGGTCGATAAGAGAGTTGCTGGTCTATAACACGGATGTGTCAAATAGCGTACTGCTCGTCAGTCCTCACAACTGTGAACACACCTCTGCGTCTTTCACTTCTTGAACCGCATCTATTATTTCCTTAATTTGTAAGTGGTGCATCTCTGGCATACTTCCTTGAACGGACTGTATACGTGTGCTAATCGTCGATGGTATCTATAGGAGAAAAATTTTCATATCCCATACATGAACTTTTGTCGTTTTCCTATTGACCATATCTTGTAATTCGTAAATTACGGGGGATATCTTCTGGAGTATTCTACATGGAGCTATGTATTTTGGCGATAATTTCGCCTAAAATTGGTTGGACCCTGCTGCTAGTGCCTGGTTTCTTCAGTATACCATGTCATTAATTTCAAAGTTTTCGGGTCTTCCTTTCTTATTGTATTGGTGCACCTATTTCTCATTGGCCTTGTGCAAGATTTGTCACACTAATTTATGAATTGCTGGGAAACGTTTCACTTGATCCATCCAGTCTTGTGTTGTTAAGGACTATATCTATGGATGTCGTTCGTAGATTACAATATATTGTCATTTCTCGCAAGTACGTCCACAACTAAGGATCGCTGGTGATACTTAGTGATACGCTGGTGATACTGCATGCACCTCTGTATTAATTGCCGCCGTAAATTCTTGCAAGTGCAAGTCCCGTTCTTATGATCATTTTGGACAAAGATTTATATCATAGATTGAAGGGTTCTGTTCACTCTTTCTACAAGATAGCTTGACTGCGGTTTGTCGCTATAAATTACTGCATAATCCCTATTGCATTGAATTTTTCTTTTACAAATTTGTCACGAATTTCGTGCCCTTATTTGTTACCAAAAATTTAAATCCTGACATCCTCATTTAAAAATCCGTGTGAGCTTTTATCACTGTTTGTCCTATGGCTTTACTTAATAGCCGTATTTCTATGTACGTCGTAAAAAGCTCCTCAATCACTAGCAAATATTGGTGTTGACCTTTGCTAGAAGAAAATGGTCTCACAATATCTACATGTATCGTTGACCACGGGCCTTTGGTTTTCCTTTCTCCCATGAATCCTGTGGGCGCTCTATGTGTTACATTTTGGATTTGACACTAAAGACAATTTTTCACCTATTTGTATGTGTCTGCTCTCATGCTTGGCCACTAATAGTTTTGGCGGATTTTGTAGATAGTTTTTTCCATTCTGAAATGTCCTTATGTTGGAATGTTGTGGTGTTCGTATATAATTTATTCTCTGTGTTTCGAGGAGACTACTAAAATCCAGTTCTCTGCGTCTGGCCTTAATGTTTTTGTTGTTAGATTGCGGCGATGTTTATATAACATGCCGTTCACAATCTTCCAATCTACGTGTCTAACGGGTTGTCAACTCATTTGCTTCAGTTTATTGGTGTACCATCTGTCTTTTCTATGTCGAAGGAAGCGGTATGTAAGGTTTCGTCGCTGGGTGATCGGAATAACGCATCCGGTGCCTTCTGGAATACGCCTTTCCTGTGGATGATATTCAAGTTGTATATATTATATCCATATATTGGAGTATATTGGTATAATCCTTTCTGAAGTATGACGAATGCCTTAATTACTTTACTTGGCTGGTCTAGTGGGATCTGATGATTTCATGAGATCGAGTTTACATAAGTATCGTGCATCTCTCAGGTTACAGAACAGGACGCCTGTTCCTGATGGGCTCCTACTTTGGCTTGATGATGGTCGGTAGAGATCGTAAGTGAATTAGGAGGGTGGTTCTTGTCGTTATCCAGGTGAGGGACTTCGATAGCACATAGTACGTTCAGACGGTCTTTCCCGTGATGGGTTCCGAGTTATCTCTTCTGAGGTTGCATCCCGACTTCTTTCTTCCTTTTTACTAGTATCGAAGCTGCTAGCTCGACTAGAGTAACCTGCTTCCTTGTCTCTTTAGGCTTATCATCATGTACGCTGTCATTTTTGACCGGTTACTTAAAGTTACTCGGCCAGCCGGGAAGCATGCAGTTGTGCTGAACATGTATTTTTCTGCCGGTGGCGGCGCTTTATAGCACTTGGTTAGATATTTCCTAACTCTATCTTCTGGTCAAGCCGCTGCAACTTGTCAATCAAGTTACAATCGCTACGGTTGATTTCGTTAGTGAAATCTGAGTGTAAGTTTCGGTAAATTTTGTCTAATTGCGCGTTAAGGGGGATAGCCTATTAAGTATGCAACGATTGATAAATTTGTTCCTTGAATTCTATCTCTGATCTTATCCTCCAACCACAATACGTATTCTATTGGGTGAAATTGGCGTCTCAGTACCGATTTAATATCATTTACAGTTCGCCAATTTTTATTTATATGCCTTGCCCATATATGTACTCCGCATAGAACTCAGGGGATTAGCTTTAGAACGTCCACTATCGGGAGATCTCGGCTCCCTATGGTCTTTGCTAACCTTTTCATAAAATCGTCAATCTCGCCTCGAGATCCTCCGAAGAAGCGTACTTGTCATTGGCAAAGTCTTTGGTTTGCTCGAGTTTCTTTGGCGTAGGTACTGTCGAACGTGCCGCTCCTATGTCGTATCATCGATGTCGTGTGTGATGTTTCTTGCGATACGTTCGAGGCACGTGAATTCATTAAATGCAAATATTGTTGCATTGTTGTTGTTAACGTGTTAGTATTATTCCATGTTCCTTGTATGTTGTTACTATGATTGATACTGGTACTGTGTGCCGATGGTGCGCACCATGGCGAGGGGTTGCTTTGCTGTGGGGAGATGTATGGGAATAGTGGCCATAGGGGCTGTATGATGCAGCAGCCTTGTTGCGTATTTCGTAGGTTTCGTACTGTCTCTGGTTCGGGGTTTCGTGTATCAGGTGCTGTCCTTGAGACTCCTGTTGGTCTGTTGTCGACTACTGTTGAATTTAATACATTTGTGATGTTTAATAACTCATGTAGTTTTCCCTTCGGTGTATCGACTTCGTCGGAATCATTCAATTCCGTTGCGTCTCTGGTGAAAAGTTAATTTATCCGAATTCATTTTCCAATTTTGAGCTTCTCCTAATAATTCTTTCATACGCATGTCAGTGAACATGCTATTCTGCCGTTTATCTTCATCTGCAACCACATTGTTTTTATTTGGTGCATATCCCATTTTTAAGTAGGGAATGGAAATTGTAGATTTTATTTAAAAAATACCAAAAAAGATATTTAATTTACACGATAAGGAAAAGAAAAGAAAAAAATTGTTTTCTTTTTTTCAATTGTTTATATTCAATTATTTATTTAAATGTTAAGGTTTCTCCTTATGATGTGTTCATTCAGTTTAATTATTAGTTAGGATTTTTTGTATGTTTTTAAGATTAATTGTTAATGTAGATTAATTATTTAGTTTAGTTATTAATCTATTTATTGTGCATGAGTCAATGATTGTTTATTATGTATTAATGATGTACTGTTTCTTTTTTTCAATTATTTCTTTATTCATATTAATTTGCTTATTTATATTAATTTACATACATATGTAAATGTATTTATTTAAATTAATTTATTTATTTAAGCTCATTTATTTATTTACTTTAATCTATGTATTTACAACCCATATAAATAAATAACGATGTTTAATAAATAGTAAATCGATAAAAATTGTATTTAATTGGATTATTGAATCAGGTTGTCAAATATCTCCCTTCCGCCTTTTTGTCTTATGAATTTCACGGCTATGTACAAAGCACTACAGAGCTCATATCTGGCAATAGTATACATCATTCGAAAGGTCTTGACATAATATACAAAACGACGCTATACATGATTAGTTTGGATATTCCGTTCAAAAGTCATAGACCTGTAAACATGAAGTTCACTAAAAAAAAGCTTGATGTTTGGGTGCCGCAGGATTTGACGCAAAAAAAACCTTCTGGGCCGATTCAACGCCTGCGATGTGCTGCTGAAACAGAACGAACTCGACCCATTTTTGAAGCGGATGATGACTGACGACGAAAAATGGATCACATACGACAATATAAAGCGAAAACGGTCGTAATCCAAGGCCGATGGACCGTCCCAAACAGTAGCCAAGCCGGGATTGACGGCCAGGAAGGGTTTTCTGTGTGTTTGGCGGGATTGGAAGGGAATTATCCACTATGAGCTGCTCCCATATGGCCAGACGCGTAATTCTACAATCTACTGTGAACAACTGAACTGTTTGAAACAGGCTATCGACCAGTAGCATCCACAATTGGCCAACAAGAAGGGTGTAGTGTTCCACCAGGACAACGCCAGACCACACACTGCCTTGATGACTCGTCAGAAGCTACGGAAGTTCGGATGGGAGGTTTTATCGCATCCACCATTTAGTCGGACATAGCACCAACTGATTACCACCTGTTCCTGTCCATGTCGAACGCACTTGGTGGTGTAACGTTGGACTCAAAAGATGCTTGTGAAAAGTGGCTGTCCGAGTTCTTCGCAAATAAGGAGAGGGGTTTCTGCGAGAGGGGTATTATGAAGTTGCCGTCTAGATGGAAACAGATTATTGAACAAAATGGCGCATATTTAACACTTTTTATAAAGCATTGAATGAAGAGCAAAAAAGTGGAAGGGAGATATTTGATAACCTAGTATTTAGATTATTTTATATCAATGAGAGATACTAGGGTAGGTCAATAAGTCTTTAGAAAAAGATAGAAAAAATTTTTTTTTTATTTTTCAACATAATCTCCTTCAAGTTCAAGAAACTTTGATAGACGTATCTCAAATTTTTTTTAAGCCTTCAGAAAAGTATGGTTGTTGTGTTCCTCAAAATAAGTATTTATATGAGCGATGACCTCCTCATTTGACGTAAACAATTGTCCCCTAAACCATTTTTCAAAATTTGGAAATTATAAGAAATCATTCGGGGCCAAATCTGATTAGTACGGTGAATGGTCTATCAATTTAATCTTCCATTTCTGAATTTTAGCCATCGAAACAGCGCACGTATGCACTCATGCATTATCCTGAAGAAGATTTTCTTTTATTTTCTCATGTAGCTAACTTAGTAATAACGTATAATACTTTCCAGTAATCGTTTGTCCCTTTTCCAAATAGTCAATAAGGATAATACCACGTACATCCCAAAACACAGTAGCCATAATCTTTCCAGATGATTTCGCCGTCCTCGCCTTCTTTGGAGCCAGTTCACCTTTAATAATCCATTGTTTAAACTGTTCTTTCGTCTCAGGAGTGTAGTAGTGTATTCACGTTCCATGTTTCATCTCCAATGATTAATCTACACAGAAACTCATCTGGGTTGCAACGCATGCCCTCCAAAAGAGCCTTAGAAGTGATCACGCGGTTGCGTTTGTTCTCAGCTGAGAGCAAAGGCGGCGCCTATCTCGCAGATATTTTTTTCATAGTCAGCTTATCGCGCAAAATTGAAACGACGATATCTTTTGAAACCCCTGTAGCCTTAACTATTTCACGCAATTTTATTCTTTGGTCACTTAACACCATATCGTAAATTTTATCGATTATTTCCGGGATACTCACGTCTACGGGATGTCCTGAATGATGTTCATCTTCTGTTGATGCACGGCCACGTTTAAATTCATTTATCTAATTGTAAGCTGTTGCAAAAACAGGCGCAGATATGCCATGAACTGAATCCAACTCAGCTTTTATTTCTTTTGCTGTTAAGCCTTTTAAATAGAAATGCTTAATCACCGCTCTAAACTCACTTTTTTCATTTTCCTAAGCAAACAAAAGTTATTTACTTGAACTTACGATAAAAACGAAACCACTAGATCAATATGGCTGCAACTTTACCAGATACCTAGAGAGGAATGATGCTTACTAGAAAAAGATCATTTGCGATGCTACAAGCGCCATCTCTTAGATTTTCGAAGGAATTATTGACCTCCCCTTGTATCTAATTATGTGGTAATGTCCTTAAGAGTGCTCCATACCGCGAACCCAGCGTCACGATGAACTATTAAAACAGAAATGAAAATGTGTAAATCGTAGATTTCGTTTTGCGTCCTCATTTTACGTTTTACAATGTTGAAACAAATTTTATACGAATCTTCTAAAAATTCTACAATCGGGGGTCTTCATCATCTAAAAATCTTCTTCATCTTCTAAAAATTCTACAGTCGAAAAATTCTACAATCGGGGGTACCGCCTACTGCTTTCATAATATGTTTCATAATGAGTTAGTTTAAAAAAATACGAAAATGTTTATCTAACTGTCGTCTGCACTATAAACATCGCCGCTTTGCAGTAACATCAAATAACAACAAATATTATAAATTTTATATGTATAGTACAGATCAAACTTGGATAGCCCCAGATGTAGAATTGAATAATGAATCGAATGAACTTTGTTTCATCTTTCTATTCATAGAATTGAGGGAGTAAAACGAAATATAAAATTTTATTATGGTTATAATGCAAGTTGTCAATTCTGTAGATAAAAAAGTGAGAACTTTAATTTCTGATTTTTTGAATAGGTGGCGCTGAAGAAAATATTCAATGCCGTACAAATCAAATAAAGAATTATGAAGCCTGGTGCAGAAAATATATATATATATATATGCACATAAATACACACATTCATACATACATGCATGCAAACACATTGCAAACATAGTAACGTAATATGGAAATTTGAAATTACAGGGAGGTGCGAGATGTACGAGCTTGAGCCAATAAATATATATAAAAATATAATAGGAAAGTAATTGTTCTTTTCCTAACCTAAAGTATATATAATATTTATGTAGGCAAAAATATTATTATTGCCTACGCAGATTTAATATTTATATACATCCTAAAAATTTTTTATAATCGTTTTTTATGACAACTAAAGCACTTTAATTCCCAAAATTTCAAACATGTTTATTTTTTTGCAGGATAGTCTTTTAGCTACGATTAAAACTCATAATTTTAGGAGGAAATGAGAGTCTTGAGTAGTCACAACGTGTAATGGATGCATTTCAGTTATTACTTCGATATGCACTCCTATTATATAAAACGGATAAGAAAAAGTAACGCGAAAAGAATATATAATTTTTAATTCAAATGTAAAATATCATAAAACCATCATTATTTTGGAATGTAGAAGAGTATGATTGTGTATTTATAGTACTGTATTTTGTGTAAGGAGTAAGTACAACTCCTAAATTAATATATTATATTATAAATATTTAAATATATAGTTATCTATATAAAGCAATTTTTAAATTTATTCTTATATTACACATCATTATACAGTGATTGGCACTTTGTATAATTTATACAATTTATATAATAAAGAGCTTTTATAGAAACTTTTTGTAAGAAAACTGTTACAGGTTCAAATACTAAAATAATTTTTAATGAAGTAACACTATTTGACAATAGCACTTATATATTAGAAATTACTATCTTTTTCAATAAGTATCTTTTCAATAGTTTCATTACTATCTACTCAATAGGTAATTATAAAAATTTTATTTTAAAATATATTCTTGTACGGCTAAAGTTTTCTTTAGTATTTCATACATTGTAATTTTTTGGAATAAATATGTCCGATTAAATAAAGTCAATATGTCAAAATACAAAAATTATACATATATTCCCGTCAAAAATATCACGATATATAATATAGAAATATTTTTTGTAAAAACATATATATATATATATATATATATATATATATATATATATATATATATACATATATATATATTGTTTTTCAATAATTATAATGTAGAATATAATATGCCATTATATTTAGAAGCTGTACTTGCTCTCTATGTACAAACCAATCCTATTAAATATACAATCATACTGTTCTGCTTACTTTCCCAGAAGATGGTGATTTTATATTTTTCATTTAAAGTAAAAATTATATATTCTTTCCACTCTAATTTTTCACTATTTTGCATATTGGACACCTTGCAACTAAAATAATAGTTATCTTTGTTGCATTAACATCAGATTATATCTATAATATTAATATTATCTGACGAACAATCAAACCGCCCCCTTCAAAACTCTAATTTATCATTATGTTTATAATTATTTATACTTTAAATGACCCTTTAAAATTAAAAATAAAGAAGGCCATACGTATTATACGATTTGTTTAATTATTAATACGTAAAAAATTAATATGTTTGTACTATTACCTTATTTTTATTTTCTTTACATATAAGAATCTTATTATATAAATATAAATACTTCATACCCTCGTGTCCCACTCTGGGGAAGGGGAGATGAAGCAAATTGTCTTTTGGGAAGCTTTACATTTTTGATGAATTGATTTAATAATTTTTTTCTTCAAAAATAGCACCTTAAATTATAGGTTTTTGTCTATCACTTGCACATTGAAATTTAAAATAACTGAACTTATTTGAATTTTGGGTGCCCGTCATGTCTCGTCTGTATATAACCGTTTGTCTGTACTTTTTTAATGAAATATATACTGATATAAATTATATATATATATATATATATATATATATATATATATATATATATATTAATTTGCCATTAATAAATAATTATTTCTATTGAATTATTGTTTACATGTTTATTTAATTAATCATTAAATAACAATTATTATTGAAATAAAATTTTAATTAGCTATTATTTTTCATTCATAAAAAGTTAAATATGGAGATAATTAACATTTTAGGAGAGAAAAAAATAATCCATCAGAATACATGACCAAGAATTGTATCAAGACCCATCTCCATTCATCAGGTAATCGTTATGTTGATACCTGAAATATATATATATTATCGGATCAGCTGTACGACACTTGTCGAGAGGTTGGGTCGACTCTATTCGGATTTGTGGTTCATTCGTTTAGAAAATCGTAAACACTCGCATGCTGTCTATCAAATCGTATACAATGCGATGTTGCCACTACTTTTTACACGATTTTGGAAACAGTGTTGAACGAATTGATAGAATACACCAGTTGCCAGCGCAATGATACGATTTGCGCGAACGTGGACCGTTATGCCCGTAATACAGTTATTGACCATATACTCAAATACATGATTCCTTTATCTGATCATTACAGTTTTAGTATGACAAAGTAATTCATCAACACAAGCTATTGTATTAATTAAAAATAATGATTAATTAAATTTTCATTTAATTGAAAATAATACCTTATTAAATATATATATATATATATATATATTGATAAAAATTAAAAAGTAATTATAAATTATTACAAGTTAATTAAAAAATATCTCAATCCTGAGATATGTATACCTAAGGGTATATATATATATATATATATATATATATATATATATATATATATTAATGTGGATTCATAAATATTTTTATCGGTCTTACAGCCTTTATACAATAAAATATTATACTAATAGAATGACAGTCAGACTCTCCTAGTTTATAGTAACCCCCATAAAATTGAAAATACAAATTACTAATAACACATAAAATAAAAAATCAATTAAATTAAAAATTAAAAATTAAAAATAATACACATAAAGTAATCTATATTCTATGTTAATAAAGGAGAATCTGATTTCCCCCACCAGCTAAAATTTAAATTTACTTTTCATTTCCAACGTTTTGAACAGTTCCGGCTCATCTTCAAGGACTAAACTCTAATATAATTTACTTCATTCTAACTTTTTTATTTATTTTTTATTTAATTTAATTTTTATTTTACTATTTAGTTGTAATTTCTATTTCAGATTGTACGGTGGTGATTATAAATAAGGACTGCCGCGTACTCATTATATTAGTATATTATATTATTGTAGAAAAACTGTAAGACCAATAAAAATTTTTATCAATTTACAGTCGAATTCTCTACCTTTTCAGCTGAAGCATTTGCTTCAGATATATGCTAAATACTTCTTGGTATCAGATATGTTCAATCCACTCGACACAGCTTCATCTTATATATGTGCATATTCAAAATGTATACTAAATTCACTGCACAATCTCAGCGCCAATAATTAAAAAGTTAATGAAATGAATTATAAACTCATAAAATTCAATAAATCAAGAAAAGAAATCAAAATAGAAGTCTTAAGGACATCTGATCATTCAAACAGCACTGAAAATCGTATTGCCAGCAAAGCAGCCAAAGAAGCAGTTCTAATACAGCGTAAAAAATAAAATATAACAACGCCGCAAATATGTTAATACGAAAAAGAATGGCACTACATGCGATATAAATATATTGTAATAACATATGGATAGAGGAAAAAAAACAATAAAGACAAATTTTTTTCGAACCAAGTTAAATTTTACAATAATAGTTATTTATTTTTGAAAGTTCTTAATATTCTAAAAACATATCAAACTCGCTTAGTTATTTTGTTTTTCTTAAAAAATTTATTATAAATGTATACTTAGTCATTAGTTTTATTTTTTATGTAGTTAAAAATTGAATAAATTTTTATTATTTATTAGACCAAATTTCTGAATCTAAAATTTATGTTCCTCGAAAAAAGTCCTATTTTCGTAACATAGATGGGGGCTACGCTGTGATTTTATCACCAAGCCACGTAGAACCTAAACTTGCGAATGTATCTTTTTATAAAATGTTCTATATCATATTTAATTTTAAATAAATGAAATATACAAATTGGTTTTTAAACGTAGTATTTTTATTATTTATAGTTATTGTATCATTTTCGTATTGTAATTAAATTTTTGGTCATTCTTACTGTTGCAGGTTGAAATTTTAATTGCAATATTTATTGTAAAAACTAAGTAAGAAAAAATGATAATAAAAATCAACTACGACTCTTAAAATATTAATACAAGATCTTATTTAACCTATAATTTAAAAAATAACAATCATTAAGCATAAATAAATAAAAAAAATGTTAAAAACCTATTTTTAAATAAATGGTTAACAAATTTAATTAAACGGTAAAAAAGAAATAACAGAGAAAAATTTAACTAAAAGTTAAAACATAAAACTATGCCCAGAAAATATTAAATATGAAAAATATTAAAATATAAAATAGTAGTATCCCCGCTAAAAGAATCAATTCAATTTCAGGTAACATTATATCATATTATGTTGCAAAATTCAGAAGGGATTTTATATAAGACATATATATATATATATATATATATATATATATATATATATATATATATATATATATATTTGGAACACTGCATCAGACAAATGACACAATCTTTATTCGAATTTGTTTTTTAAATTTTTTAATATAAATCGATAAAAACAATTGAAATTTGTTTTCAAATATTATATAATTTTTATTAATTTATTATTTTCTAAAATACGCTTATTTAGAATAAGTAATTTAAAAATATTTAATACAATAAATAAAATAATCTATTTTAGATAAATATCAAATAATGATTTAATTATTTTTTTAAATTACATAATTTTATATTAAGAATAGTCTAGAGTGCCATTATGTTCCATATAATTAGTATTTTTATATTCTTTACCCGATAAAATCAAGTACGGTTCTGTCAAATTATAGATTACCATTCCAATTTTAGATTAAAAATACAAATTTATAAGATAAAATTGTAAAAAAAATAATACAATAAAAATATAATTGTAAAGAAAAAAGTGCACGGCAATCCTGACAAATTCAAATTTATTTAGATAATACGCAAAACTATAAAAATTTAATATTTTTATTTACTACTTTCATATTATAGCATTGCAATAACAAAACTAATATTTTATACATAAAGCCAATAAAATGAAAATATTGAATTTCTTTATATCTAAAAATTATACGTGTAAAGAATATCAACTTGGTTTTCTATAAAATGACGAAGAAAAATTCCTTAGATTACATTCCTGGTACTAAAAAATAATTTCAAATTTAAGTGTAGAAAAAAGGAGTTATAATGGCTGATTTATTGCGCAAGAATAGATTAAAAGTAGAATTTCACAGGAATACTAAAAAATTAGAAACAAATCAAAGAATGACCAATAAAAGCTGAAAAAATACTTTCAAAACTTTCAGAACAGAATCGAAAATTAGCGTTATACATCACCTCGTAGGCATCTAATAATTTTGAGTAGGCTGAAATCTAGTCACTACGAACTAAAAATAATTGAACTATTGTGGTTATAAAATAGACAAATCTTAGAATGAAAAATTTCAACATTGTTATAGTAAAATTAAGAAAAAGGTATAAACTAGGTCCTTTTATTTCTGTTTAGTAAATAATAATTTATTATGTTATTTGTTTAATAAAAAATAATTTAATAGAATACATAAAGTAACAGTTTGAAAGAATTATAAAATAATAAAGTCTATTGTGTATTGGATTTTGTCATCCCAAAAATTAAGTATAATAATTAATTTTACAATTGTTGACCTTAAACAGACAATTTTGTATATCTAAATTTTCGAAAAAAAAAATTAATTTGAAAATATTATTCGCTGTTATCTTTATACTTATTTGAATATTCATACTTAAGAGACCCCATTCTATTCAATAATGAAATAATTAATATCATTTAATTTTTTATCATTTTTTTGTAACATTCCATAAACCAAAGTTTCGTATAAAATTGTGTAAATCAGTGGTAAACAAGTTTTGATATAAACTCAATATGAAGTTACTATATATATATATATATATATATATATATATATATATATATATATATATATATATATATACATACATATATATATATATTAATCGTTTGCGACCACGACGGCCCTTGACATTTTTGAGTAAGTAATTTGGTTAGACATTAGGAGTATGGAGATTATATATGTTAATGTGTGTGTATACGCATACATATATGCGTATTTCAATCAAACGCTGGATGTCGAGCTGATGTTTCTTTATTACTGCTCGTCTCCTAGTATCCTGATCTTCTACACTTAAATATACTATATATATATGCATGCATAAATTAATAAATATTTCCATCAGTGTTACAGTCCAATATAAATTAAAATTAATACATAATATTATCAATACATATACATATCAAAATTAATACACATATATATGCATATCTCTCTCTCTCTCTCTCTCTCTCTGTGCGTTTGCATGTGTATAAATTTATATATATATATATATATATATATATATATATATATATATATATATAATAAACTTCTTATGACAAATGATCAACTACTCCGCTACTTATTTCATAAGAATATTATACAATATAAATTTTGTATGGATCATTTATAATTTACATATTTAACTTGGGCTACTACGGCCCTGATTAATACTAAAACAATCGATAAAATAGAACAGCATTTTTTGTACACTTCAAGTTCCGTAAACTTCCACAGTATATTAAAAATCAAGCGCTTCAATCGATTTTAACTTCCGTCAGAGGTATGGAGCACTCTTAACTTGCCATACACGTGTATCTTGCCCAACATACACTATAGGATGAATATACACTGCTGGTATTCGAATATTATTCCATGTTATTATTATATTATTATCATCACACATAGGCAAATATTTCAAAATACTTCCAGCGAGCATCTTGGGAATTTTCTTACAGTATATACTTATTTAGATATATAACTTACAGTTATTTAAACATATTATTTTTGTCCTCTTGTGTTCACTACAGATGCACAGGAGCTTTCGACCTTGTACGCAATTATCTATAAAGTGCTTATCTATTTGTTTCATTTAACAAGCATGTAACTATCAGGCTCCTGGTACGCTTATTAATTATACATAATATGTATAATATTATTATATTACAATTATGATCATTTACGACGGTGGGGGCCAAATCAGACATTGCTAAGTTAGTAGTTTTAAGTTGAATTGATTTAATTGACAATGATTTTAACGTGAGCAAGAGGCCTATTGGCGGAAGTTTTAGAGATACAACTGAGAACTTATCGCGTAGACGCTAGAACGAAACAAGCATTCCTAATAATACAAATATATGAGGATGATCCCAGAAGTACCAGGTCCAATAAATAAAACTCAAAAATTTTGGAAAAAAATATATTTATTTTTCAACATAATCTCCTTTTAGCTCTATACACTTTTCTCAGCCATAACTTTGTCTGCAGATGAAACGGTCTTTGCATTCTTTATTGTATTTTTATAATTATTGTATTTTTAATTATTGTATTTTTCTTATTTTTTGTATTTTATTATTAATTTTATTTTATTTTTATTTTTAATTTTCTGATATAATTTATTGTAGTAATAAGTTTTATTTCAGATTTTACGGGGGTGATCATAAACAAGGACAGTCTGACGGTCATTATTTTAACTAATATATGATATTATAAAGACCGTAAGACAAAAAAAATATTTATTAATTTACACTATAGAAACCTCAACTTTATAATGAAATCTCCTAAGTTATTTAATCACTAAACTCCAGAAAATCCTAATCCATCACTGCACACTGCGGACCTTTGAAGTAACTCAAAATTGCAATAGAAAATTGTTATCATATCAAGTAATAATCGATATCATATTTATAAAAATATATAAATCGTTGATTTTTTAAAACTATTATTTTATTGTGACTATAAGCAATATGGATTCTCTAATATGAACTATAATTTGGTCAAGTCTAAAATAATTATTACAATTGATTTCAAAATTTTACAGAATATATATTAACTATCAGGAGCAAAAATATTTTGAAAAATAGATGCTTTCAATTAAAATTATTTTAATTTCGACTATGAAATATGTAGTATATTAATCTTAACATATAATGAAAGTATTTTGTTTATTTTTCATATTGTCTTGTTTTTTCATGTTTTATATTTAAAAAGCTTCCTATCCAAGTCTCTGGATCAGATGCATTTGATTTCAGCATCTTTTATTTTGAAGAAATTGGAGAAGTTTTACAGGTGACAGAATTATACACGATATATAAAATGAAAATTAATTAACAGAAAAATCTCCTTACTGCTTCTTAATAAATGTAGTTGCACAAGCTTTTAGAAGTACTACATAAGAGCAATCTTACATTATTAACATGTTTATACAAGGAAACATCTTCATATACCTGCTGAAAGTTCACTGCTACGTTAGTGAAACTCAAAAAAATTCTGCATTATTTGAATCCATACCTCATAATATACTTATAATGTAGATATAAATATATATATATATATATATATATATATATATATATATATATATATAAATCATTATATAAGAGGCTGCAGCTACGTAGTGTAAAAAAATAAAGTATTTACATCCTCAATAGTTTTATATATAAACTACTACCAATATTTCTACCTTGATATTAATGGGTAGAATCATTTTCAACTATTGCTTCATTCATATATTCCTTTTTCAAGTTGGACAAATTTTGACTTCTCTTCTTTTATTGTAATAATAAATATATGTAACCAAGTGGCAAATGATTTGAAAATAGTTTAATGCTTGTTCTACATCTTAAATTTAAATTCAAAGTTTACTAGTTGTTAGTGCAGCATACCTTTGAGCGATGTCCGAATTAATCGCGGCGACTACTATAGAAATTCATTGCAGTATTTTGCAGAACTAAACAGAATGTTCTGCACAACCGACTTTTCCGGGACTTTCCTTTCTGGATTCCTTTTTGGATAAGTAGAGCCCGTATAATTATATACATATGCTTCAATAAGTCATAAAACGCATGGGGATAATGAGATAAGCAAGATGTTCACAGTATCCTTTGTAATCCTTGTATAGAAGCCTAGTGAATATATATATATATATATATATATATATATATATATATATATATATATATATATATATTATATAGCCATTAACTACCGACATCAATTCTTTATTGTTGGAAAATCTTTGACCAGCGAGCCATTTTTTTAAGTCTGAGAACAGAAAATAATCCGAGGGAGCTAAATCTGACGAATAGTGTACATGAGGTAGCAATTCAAACTTTAATTTAATGAGATGATATGATATATGATATGATATTATATATATATATATATATATATATATATATATATATGTATATATATATGATATATGTATATTTAGAAATGATCCTGAATTCTCCCGAACAACTCGAGATTTTTATACAGGTTTTTGTATGCGACTAGTTCCGTGCAAGACATGTCAGACCTGCGTGGATTCGTTTTAGGGAACCACGGACTAACTTTTCACTGGCGTAGATCAGATATTTTTTAATAAAACTTTATATATACCATACTCTGTCACCTACTGTTTGCTATTTTTGTAGAAAATTTAATTTGCTTTTATATAATTTACTTTTTATCTCATCATTTACTTTTTGCCGAGAAATGCTGATTGCATAAAAAAAAACTTATATAGAATAAAAAAAATATATTTGTATAAAATTTACCAATTTTATTAAAATTTTTTTTCTCTGTGTAGTAGATTCCGTAACAAATTAGCAAACCAGCATTTTTATGAATTTTTTCTGATTTAATCTATGAAAATTCAAAATATGCACTATAATATTCACAATCAGTAATCCAAAATGTTTAAATACATAAATTTTCAACAACAGAAGGTGAGGGTAATAATTACAAGTACAGCGATATGTGCAACCTATAAGTTACTCATCAGAGACGTAGGAAGGTTCGGACTTCTCGTCCTTTTTGAAAAGATGGGACAATATCTCTCAAATTTCAGCAGAGTTAAACTCTATATGTGTGTGTGTGGGTGTGTGGGATTCAAAGTGCTGGGATGGGAAAATGAATGAACTCTCGTCTTGGGTAACTGTATTTATTAACAAAAAACTACAACAGCGCTGGGCTCACTGTCGCTCATGTGCGCACTCGGGCTCCGACGCTCACCAACTGCCTTCTCACGCACGGCGTGCATCGCGTCGCGTAGCCTCTCCCACCCAAACGGATGGGACTGCAAGTCCCATTGGTTCCGCCCGGGTTTTCCCCGCAATTAACATCTCCCTCACCAACGCGTCCCCACAACTCTGCCTTTCCTGACCGCATCGACTGCCCCCAGACGATGCACGTACCCTTTATTTATTTATCCCTTACATGGATAACTAATACTCACTCTAGGTTGATTACATAGATTATTAGAAACACACATCTTGACATACGTACGCACAGAACTTATACGCTCGACAAACCCACATGACGTATGCACGCTTAGTAGATCACCGTGGAACCGCACACGAAATACGTGCGCGGTATATACAAGAATATATAAAATCCGCGCCTTAACTCATTCTCACACTGCACGTTTCGCTGGATTTCTATGGCGTTGCTTCGGTTTGCGCTCTGCGCTAGGCCTCTTCGTCTTCGTCTTCTTCTTCTCGCTCCGCGTCTGCCTCGCGTTCTTTCTCGACGGCTGACTCATCCTCTTGATCGTTGAGGTCTTCGCGAAATCCCTTCCATGGCTTCATATTGTCCGCTGAGCGCAACGTCCTGCTTGAACCTTGTCCGTTCGTGATCTTATTCACCAATTCAATGATCATGATTCTGGACGGAGAGAACATGGTAGGGGCCGAGAAATTTTGTGTGGATTTTGAGCCCTAGACCCGATTGCATTCGCTTGATCGCGACCACGTCTCCTATACGATACTTCCTGGCTTCCTTCCTTTTCCTGTTGAAGCCACGCCGATTTTCCTCTTGTAGTTCGAGGATCTGTTGCCTCGCACGCTCTCTAAGCTCATCCTCGAAGAGCTGCCTACGCACCTGTTCGATGATCCAGATGATCTCTTCATTTTGCCCATTTCTTAGTTTGGCGCTGAAGAGCAACTGATGCGGCGTTGTACCTATCGCTCGCTGATGTGAGCCGTTGAGTATCCATTGGACCTCACTCACGTGCTTATACCACAGCAGGGGTTCGTCAATGGCTATTTTTCGGATAACCGACTCGACGACGTCGTTGACTCGCTCGACCTGTCCGTTTCCTCTTGGGACGCCCGTTGTTATCGAATGCTCGTTGAACTCCTAAGCGGTGAAGGCGGTCTCTCGGTCTGTTACTATCCGGTAAGGATCGCCGAAGTGCTGCTGCACCACCTTTAGCTTCTCGATCGTTTCCTTCGAGCTGGTCGACTTCGTCGCAAATATCCAAGTATATTTGGAGAAGCCGTCCACGATGACGAGCAGGTATTTGTAAAAGCCTTTCTTGATGACGACAGGGGCCCCACATGGCCCATATACAGCGTATGGAGTGGGAAGTCGTACTTGGGGATGGGATTGAGCAGCTCCTCAGCCTTACCTCATTCCTCTCGGCCAAAATGCACGTCACGCAGTTCTCGATGCAAGTCCTAACTCGCTCCTTCAAGTTCCGCAGGTAGTACTCCCGCACTCTTCTTAGGACCGAAGTGCACCTTCTCGTGTGTTCGCTGTACAATTTCCCGCTGCATTCCTCGGGGTACGACGAGTTTGCCTTGATCGCCTTCTCACTTGTACAGACGCGGCCCTCTCAGGGAGTAGTCCTTAAACTCCCCTGCCTGCAGAGCTAATCTTATAGCCTCCAGTCTTTCGCCGTGTTGCTATCTCCTAGCAAGTCTCTCCAGCAGCGGGTCCTGCACTACGTAGATGTCAGCCACTTTTCTGAGTGTGTCAACGTGCTGCACACGCGATGCCGAGCGATGTACCACGTCGAAGCTGTAGGAAGCCAGATGTAGTTCCCAGCGCACCACTCTTGGCTTCAGTGATAGGTTGCTGAAAGTCTGCCGGTACGCGGCGCAATCCGTGACTACCGCAAAACGAATGCCTTGGAGATAGACATGGAATTTCTCAACAGCTCTTATGATCGCCAGCACTTCCAACTCATAACTACTATAGTTGCGCTCCACCGGTGTCATTTTGCGGCTCATGAAATGCCCTCAGTGAAAATATCCTTCCTTCAGGTCGAGTGTCGTGAACACCCGCGATGCTTCGGCCCCGTCCAGCAAATCCTCGATAAGCGGTAGGGGATAGATTTTTTGCACCAGCCTTTTATTAATCGGCTTGTAGTCGATACATATGCGCGCCGATCCGTCCTTCTTCCTAACGACGACCATGGCGCACGCAAACTCCGACGTGCTCGACATGATGATTCCTTGCTGCAGCCAGTCGTCAAGTTGCGCCTTCACCTCGTCGCGCTCCCGAAGGGAAAGTCTCCGTCGCCGACGGCCTGTACTCCGCGACCAGCTTCCTTACTTCCTCCCTGAACGCACTCGGTACCTGTCGTATCATCTCGGAGGCTTTGTCCCGTTGCTCAGCCTGAACCAGATTCACGTAGCCGGGGCCGACCACGTGAGGCTCGAAGACCCGCCCCTGCTTGCTCAAAGTGATAGTCGCGTGGTCCAAGATAGGATCGCCGATCAGCACCTCCTCCTGCAAATAGTGTCGGGACACGACCCTACAAAGCAGGTCATACGTTACCTCGACTATACATGCGGACATGTGCACCCTTCCGAGCGTAGGTCCCTCTCCGTACGCCCCTCAGATGAGCTGGTCACCCATCCGTCGGCCCGCTGTTGACCCTCAGTCTGTAGAAGCCTCTCGTATGCGTCCTCTCGAATAATGTGCCAGATGGCATCGCTATCCACTTGGCACGTGACTTCCCGATCGCCCAGCAAAACCACCACCTTGCTGCGGTTCTCGGATGAAGCTATATGCGTCACCGTGCCTGCAGAATTGCCCGTGGGCTGGAAGATGTCTAGTCCACGCCCGTCGCTCTTCTTCGGGCCGCCGCTCACCTTGTGGCCCTCCGCGTTGCATTTGAAGCACCTGGTGCGTGCTCCCTCCTCGGCATTCCCGAGCGAAATGACCGAGCTTTCCGCAGTTGAAACATTTCTTTGCTGCCTCCGCTCCCGCTTCGGCTATTCCGGTCATCGTTTCGGTCCTCTGGTTATCTTTCCTGACCCTTGGATGGCTCGGTACCGATAACTGCAACCTTTTAGAGGCCCCGTACGCCTTCAACATATCCTTTAGCGCGGCCACCGAGTTGCAGGCATACAGAACAACTTTCGATGCCGCGTCCTCCTGGATGCCATTCGCTATGTAGGCCACGAGGCTATCCTCCCTCAGGTTTCCGCGCCTGCTAATCGCTAACATCGCCTCCACGTATGTTAGCATCGTCTCGTCGCGCAACTTCTTCCTTTTGGAGAGCAACTCGTGCAGTTCTCTTTCACTTGTGCTATCCTGGAAATCGCCCCGCCGCGCCACCTTTAAATCTCGCCACGTCAGTACGTGGGCCCAGCACCTCATCCAGATTTTGGCGGGGCCTTCTACCGCCTTCCTCGCGGCGACCAGCGTGTCGAGATTCGACCACCCGAACGCGAGCGCCTGTTGGTCAAACTCGTTGATCCAAACATCCACCGGGTAAGCTGAATATTCTCCCGTGAATTTGGGGAGTGTGCCCTCCACGTCCCGCAGGAGCACTCTCGTGCCCGCACGCGGGGTTTGGGGCTGATCTTGCATTGCCAAGAACAGCGCAAACAGGGCATTTTGCTGTTGGGCTAATCGCATTTCGCACTCTAACTCTCGACAGAGGAGATAAACCTCCTGATCCGGGGGCAATGACTCCTTGGGTTGCGAAGGCCCTCTCCATGCCGCGAACTGCCCTCGCTCTGTTCCCACATTCTGGGTCTCACGGTCAGCGTGGCCTCGCTCCTCCGGCCGGTGGTTTGCGACTTGCTCGAGGAGCTCCCGCTCTCAGCGCGATGCCTGCTCCGTCTGCGCCCTCAACTGCTATTCCAGACGGGCGGCTCGCTCCGTCTGCTCGCGCACTGCGGCTTGCACTTGCGCGAATTGTTGCGCCATCGCTTCATTCACCATGTTTGCGGCTTTTTCTTCCCTTTGCTGTTGAGTCACTCCCGTGCTGGACTTGTTCGTCGCTTCTGCCATCGCTGACGTGGCGGTAGGCCTTCCTGGGGCACCACACGTCGCCCCTCGTGCCCGCGCCGACTGCTTCACGGCTTCCTTGACGGTCCTCGGTGGCTGGACGCGCATTGTCAGTCGTTCTCGCCTCTGCGAATATGCGCGCATCCCTATATCACCCATTCCCTCTGTGCTTGACGCTCGTCGCTCCCGACAATACGGCGTTACGCGTGCGTGGCGTCCTCACTGACCCACCTTGTCTGCGTTGGCGCTCGCCCGGCCTCCGTAGTTGATCAACCGCATGCAGCGCCTTGCAGCTCACGCTGGCACCCCACGTAGCGTCACTCCGAACGGTTTCACAAACTGTCGAACCGCGCGTCGCTTAATCACCGCGACGCGATCCTTTAGCCACTTGTCCTTGGCGCTCGTACCGTCTCCTCGACATTATGCGTTTTTTTTTAACTCGTTCGGCCCCACTTGCCAGAATCGCAGATAAGCTCCCAATTGTGGGATTCGAAGTGCTGGGGCGGGAGAGGAATAAACTTTCGTCTAGGGTAACTGTATTTATTAACAAAAATCTACAACAGCGCTGGGCTCACTGTCGCTCACGTGCGCACTCGGGCTTGAACACTCATCAACTGCCTTCTCATGCACGGCGTGCCCCCGCGTCGCATCGCCTCTCCCACCCAAATGGATGGGACTGAAGTCCCATTGTTTCCGCTCGGGTTTTCCCTGCAAATAACATCCCCCTCACGAACCCGTCCCCGCATATGTATATATACCACTTCTCAAAAATTATAATAAGCTACGTCCCTGCAAAGTCGCTAGTGTAGAATATTCTGTTTAGTTTTGCAAACCATCTAATTAATTTCTCTAGTAGTTCAAAGTTATGCAGCACTCTTAAGTTAATATATGTTCTTATTGATAGTTAGATATATAAAGAGCTCAACTTTTAAAATAAGAATACTCTATATGTAGAGTATTTTTATTTTTCATTAACTAATTTAAGCTGTAAGGTATATCAGACCATTTACATAATAACGCACTCTTATATAATAAAAAAATGCACGCATGAATTTTATTTTGTTCTTACTTAACTTCAAACTTTCTTTGATCTATCTAATGCGTACGTATCTATTTAAAAATTTTGTTTTAGAATAAGTGCAATTCAAGTTTAAATACTTTTTTCTTTGAATTACTCAATTTTCTATTGTCCTTAATTTTTATAGAAATAAAGTTTATCAACTTAGACATTTACGCAATTTTATTTTCTATATGTATGTATACTCTTGTACGTGTACGTGCACACCAAAACTTGCTTTGAAATAGGAAGTAGAAATTCACTGAAATAAAAGCGAAAAATATCCCGGATAAGCGTTCTTGGCATTTGCATTTTACGTTTCTTTTAGGTTACAGGGAAGACGAATAGAACTCAACTCTTCACCAAGGAAGAAACACGTACTTTACTTAAAGTTTTACATTTTTTTTTTTGAAAATTTAATTCAGCACTCCATTCATTCCGTTCATGCAGTGATGGTTCGCAGATTCTTATAAACTGATGGATTATATCATGTAAAGTAGTTCAAATAACCGGTTGAATAAATAACTAATCGCTAGCGAGAATACAGTAAAAATACTTTTATTCGGTTATAGGGATACGATATATTAGAAATTTTTAAATGGTAAACTGGAACTGACACGAGAGTTAATGAGTTAAGCGGAGCGAGTGGTACCACGTGCAGTGTATACACATGCATAAAAGCGCTTACCACACATCCATTCGTTGCGTGAAAGATATCATTGTAAATTACTACAGTATTTCAACTTATATTAAATATTAAAATTTATTCTGAAATTTGGTATTGAATCTATTTATTAGTAAAACTGATTCTGTTATATCGATTTGTGCTTCTCATAATGATTCTAATCAACTAAATAGTGAAGAATAAATAGTGAACATGTTTTAAATAATATATTTTATATAATAACTTTGCTATATAGTGCTTTACTTTATATTTTTTAATTCTTGAAATACTCATCGGACTATCGTTAAAAGACTTTACAAATAATCGTTATAACATCGAACAATTAAATAATCTACTAATATTACTAACGTACGTTTGATTTGAAAAAGTAGATCACTTGACCATACATTACCGATAATGACTAATCCATTGTTATTTTACATATAACATTCATTTTTCTTGGCAGTCATTTAACGTTGCCAAGTTCAATAAATTTATAATAAAAAAAATTCTGTTCATAATTTTTGTGCATAATCTGCAATATACAATATATTTTTTAGTCGACAATTAAGTTTCTGAATATTATATAATGATATAACACCTTAACATAAGAACATGGCGTTTCTTTCATACGGTTAATTGATATGCATGTAGATGCGACACAATTCAAAAATCGAGTATATTTAAATATTAAGGTACATCGCTGCTCTCCCCTTCAAAGTCGTCCCCTCCCGCATCTATACACACATTCCAGCGAATTTTCCAGTTTTCGTAACAATCCTGGAACACTTCTTGTGAAAGATAAATACCTAAAAAAAATTTTTTCGATTTAATAGATACTAGACCAAATATAATAGCGGACTCGCGAATTCCATTATAGTTTTCTATAATTTTTATAGATCATGTAAATTTTTATTACTCTTTTAACAAGATGTGTTTAATTGTGACGCATTATTAATTGATCATGTAAATTCAAACGCCTTTTATTTGATTTTAGAAAATATGATTAATTTGTTGGTATAACAATAAATATTCTTGTATCAATATTGATAAATATCATAACATAGATAAGGATAAATATAGCAAAAGTATCGAATGTTTTATATATAGCGTATACATGTCGACTATCAGTAAGGAAAGACAAAATTATTGCGTAAAACTAACAAAATCGCGCCAAACAAACCAATATGATCGATGGAATATAGAATCAGAATTACAAAAAACGTTGATGTTAATAATGATCATAATCTACAGAATAATAATCTTAGATATATAATAAATAATAAAAGTATCTAGAGATAATGGGATTTTAATCGTTATACGAAAGTTGACTTTGTTTATGGATTACATCGAGAGCATGATAATGTTATTATGCACATTGTAGATTTTTATGTAATAGTTAAAATAAAGTATTCCATAAGTAAAGGATTATTGGAATTATTATTTAGAAAATTATGTGATGTAAAAGTCAACAATAATGATCTACAACCTTCATAAATTTTTTCAAAGTCTCGAATGCTAAAAAAAAAGATTAGGATAAAAATAAAGATCTTTACGTAATAAAAGTCAAGCTATTCAATGATCTTGTTTTATAGACCTACACAAAAAAGAAGAAAGTATATTATTTTGCTTTTAAATTGTTCTAAGGAATATACGATTACATTATGTATACTGGGAGGACACAAGTAAATTATTATCCCGAGTTGGAGCATAATTAACAGAAAAATCTATCAAAAACTAGAGTCAACCAAATTAAATATTTTCTATCATTAAAGAACTGTGAGAAGTTCGAGTTGTACGTTAAAATACAATTACCTTACTTCAGTCAGTTTGAAAATGAGTATCGATATTTTTTACGTAGTTTAGAAGAGACTGAAGACATTCGAGATCGTATTGGCGTTAACTTTAAAGTTATATCTGATAGTCAACATGATAAAAAAAATAGACGGCTATATAATATTATACCAACTATTGATATAAACAATAAAAGCATTGGAAAAAGGGATTAAGGATTCCACTATAGCATTAAATACATATGAAGAAAATTTAGAGTTCAAATACTGCCGGCCACTCGTAAAAACTTTTTATAAATGTTACATTTAAACATAATTACTAATAATTTAATTAATAAATAAATTAATCTTAATAAGAGAGCACTCTTAATAGGAGATCGAGATGCATATGTCGTTACTCTGATAAGAAAAGCAGAAGGCGTTGAGAGCGGAGAAGCGAGAGCATATCCGGTGAAAAGAGCCGTATGTCGAGTAATTTTGTATTCATGCACATCATGGAGTATTGTTTAGTTTTTTTAATAAAGATTTTTTTATTAATTGGAAAGATGCTGAAGTTTACATCGTTGCTTTAATGTTGAAACTCAATTATTTTAATACTTAAGTCTATATAGCACAAAATAAAATTGATAACAAAAGCAATTTTATTACTACTTCAATTTGTCACAAATAGTTTTTCAATTTTTTAATTTGTTAATTTGTCATCTTTCCAACTATTTACTAGTTCTATTTGTCATATTAATTTCTGCTTCAATTACTAATTTTCTACATTACTCTAACTTTTATGAAAATTTCATTTTCATTTCAGAGAAAATTTACCACGTTTCATATTTTAAATAGTAAGTTGTCGAGTTTATTTATTTATCAGTTAATGTTAAATATTTCTATATAGAATTTGGGCGTATAATCTTTCACCAATGCCATAAGATTACTACATATCAAGTTTACTTTAATTATTTCGAGTCAAATCTTGCTGGTGCGTGTTATAAAATTATTTACAACTGTTTGTATCTAAACTTTTTGGCATATTTCCGAGTTTCAAAATAGTATGGAAAGTTATTTCAAAGCCTTTACTAGACTTTCATATGATACGTATATTATGTGTGAATTTGAAAAATATATCTATTGTTTAATTGTAAACATATATGTTTTTTATTGTCTTAAGTCTTTTTTTTATATTATTTAATGTCGCTTTATTTATGCTTCCAAATACCGGTTCTAATCAGCGACGGAGGTCTACGATGTGTGTAAACAAAGCACATGTAAATAATTACAGCGGTGCTTGTGTCAATTAGCCGAGACCGGGATATGAACTCGGATCACCTAGTTACTAGACCTTCGCTCTAGCGATCGAGCCATCGTAGGCCTCAAGATATACTTACACGACTTATGAATATACTGCAATATATTGTTCTTGTTTTGCGTTATATTTTTTTTCTTTGAAAATTCTAACATGTATTGAATCTTTTCTATTATAATATTTATTTTATCTCTAATTTTTGATTCGTATGTATCGAACTTCATATAGAATTTCTCGATCTTTTTTTTTAATTATCATGTTAGAACCAAGAGCACTATGAAGGTTAGAAAAATTAAAGTTAAATTAAAAAAAAAAATCATCAACATAGCTGCTTTTGTAGTCAAGATATTCTATTTTACAATTAGCTAAACAAGCTCGAGAAGGACTTCAAGCTTAATAAAAAAAAAAAAAAACTAAGATCGAGAGCGACGTAGCTGGACCTGTCTGTGACGCAGGGCGCGAATGTGTGCATGCTCAGTAGGCGGCGCCACGATATCTGCGTGAGGAGAGATAAGCTGCCGCCAGCCGTCGCTGATGCCACTCGTAAAAACTTTTTATAAATGTTACATTTAAACATAATTACTAATAATTTAGAATGTATTAATAAATGTAAAGATAGTTCAACCGTTATACTTGCACCTTGCCTAATTTCAAGTTAAAATATTCATTAAATGACAAGTAATAAATAATAGTTTAAACAAAAATTTTTTCAACTTCTATTGAGCGTATGAAAATGTGCATGGGCTCAAAATTTTTCTTCTTTTAAGCGTAATAAAATGCATTTTGTTTCAATATTCTAGCGTTAAAAACTTCCGAGATATCGTCCCTAGCAACGGCGTTTTTCACTTTAAACAATATAAAAATTTAATTTAAAAATCTGGTCTTTTCAGCTTTGATTACTATTAATATCCTCTAATGATTACATTTTACTGCATTCAAAAATTCCCAGCCATTGGCGAACTTCGCAATGGTTAAGTTGCAATATAAATAATTTTGCAACTGTTCGCCATTTTGAAAGTACACTTTGTAATTTGAAACATTGTATAAGTAGATGACAAAACATCTATTTGTGCCATTATTATTGAATTTCAATTCTTTAAACAAATTGTATAGCTCTTTGAATATCGAAAATTTTTCCATTTTCATTGTTTATTTAACAAAAGAAAAATCGACTTTTTAAGTTTTTAATGTACGTACTTGTGTTCAGAATTATCTCCTGCACAACTTTTATACGAAACTATTAATTTTGAATAGTATATATAAATATAATTGTATAATTTTATGATTTTGATTTCTTTGAAGAATATGCTGAAAACTATTTTTTACCTAATCGGTTCTCAAAGAGTCAATCCGAAGGTTACGCTCTGATTTGCAGTCTAAAGCCTTAGCCACTAATGTACTACATATTGTTCATGATATAGTTAAACTTTCTTCTGAATCATTGGTAACAATAATTGTTAATCCTATAAGCTTCAATGTTATGCTGTCTTTTAACTTTCTCTATCAATTCGTTTCGGGTATTACAATTCTACTTTTTCAACAAATATGTAAACAACTGAATTTTGGAATAATTTTATTGATTATTATTATCAAAATAAAATTTGTAAAATAATAATACACATATATGTACTCAGTCGTTCATTAGAAATGCCACACAAAAAACTTGTTGGACGAATAATTTAATCACGAAACATAAAGAATTCGTATCTTTTCTTTTCAACAGAATTTATGAAATAAATATTGTAGATTTTACTAACGTTTGTAAAAATTTTCTACTTTTACTATTACACATACTTTATTTATTGCATATTTTTTTATGGAAATTGTATTTCCCGATGCTAAGTGATAAATAAAAAAAATTATTTTTTTACTGCGATAAGATTACTGGTTTGTATTTAAATTTTATAAGCTCTGAATAGGTATTCTACATTCTGAATATTCTTACAGAATTTTTTAGAAATTAATGAGCTAGTGTATAACATATAGATATATAATATATATATATATATATATATATATATATATATATATATATATATATATATATATATATTAAAGAATAATTTTTAATTGTCTTTACTATATGAGTAATATGTATCGCCTTTATCCGAAAAGTTATTATAAATGACAAAAAAGCATTTCAATATTGCCATATGTACGTACTGGCAACTTATTGTCGAACTTTGAGATGCTATATTTTACTCGCAACTACTCGCAACAGAGCAAGGCAATGACATATGATCCTGAAATAAGAAGCTTTGATAACGAACGTTTTTTTGTGTAGAACATCAAGCACTACATAGCGTAGTACACACACACACACACACACAGTGTGTGTGTGTGTGTGTGTGTGTGTGTGTGTGTGTGTGTATGGGGCTATTTATACAATTTTCATTGTGGATACGTTCCTGCAATGTCGGTAGTGCAGAACATTGATTTTAGTTCTCTAACTTGACGCAAAATTTTTCTCTATGAGGCGCATCGATCGATTCGAACTTCCGGCAATCGTGAAGAGCACTCTTAAATACTTATACATAATATGCTCTCCCGAGCATCCGCTAATCTGTGTGCATCGTACAAATTATTCATATTACAACATTCCTCCTTAATTTTTGTATTTTCTTTTTACAAGGAGTACCGGTTTTACATAAATTTCATTTTTCATTGATGTTTTATTTTTATTATTGGAATTAACAAAAAAATTCTTTGATTAAATTCAAATAGTTTTTAACGAATTTCTATATTTTTTATACATTAACAAAATGATGGTGCACTTCAATATGGTTTGAATTTTTGTTAGATTTCCAAATGTCACAAGAATAATTACAGCACATTGTCCTCAAATATTTTAATTGGTTTTTCGATTATATTCAGCTACTGTGAAAGACTTCGTCACACTGCTCTGTTTTCGTGACTTTCAATACATAACGTTGCCGAATAATTTAATTACATATACTGAAGCCGATTTACGATCTATGTAACTGATCATCACCCAGTTAGCATCAACGAAATAGTCTAAAAATTCTGGTTTAGAATCTTTTGGATATCTTAATTGTAAATTTCTTGTTAAATATAAATATTTCAAAATTCTTAGCGCATATTTGTAATGTATCTAATTGGAACTATTTTGGAATCTGCTGAGATAATTCACACTATAACTAATCTCAAGTCTCTTGCTAGTACTTGTATACAATAATACTCCTATTAAATTTCTATATTTTATATTTTCATGTACAAATTGCGCTGGTTCAAAGCTTAAGTTTTGTTTCATTGGAGTCTTATACAGTTTTGCATTTTCTAAACTATTCTTAATTCCTAGTAACTCAACATACTCGCTTTGGTCTAAATTCATTTTTCCGTTTTCAATATCATATTTTATTTTTATACTTAAATATTTTTCAAATTTCGCTAAATTTTTTTAAAATCTTTTTGATAAATCCGTTTATTTCATCCGCAAACCAAGATATCGTCAACAAATAAAATAAAAAAATATTGTTCCATCCTAACCATTATATAAACAATAATCATTTTTACTTTTGCGACAGCGAAAACTTAGATATATTGATCAAAAGATAATAAAAAAAGATAATACTTTAATCAGTTGGCATACTCTATTTGTACCATTTTCGATACCTCGTGGTTATTTCAAGTAAACTTCTGATCTAACATACTCGTTTAAAAAGGCTCTCTCTACATCCACTTTTTCAATATATAATTTAAATTGACAATAATAAACAAGTAGTAATATTAAGTTTGAACTTTAGTTACTGGCTAATATAAATTATCAAGAATTTAATCTTGTTGCAACCCCTGAACAAGTAACCTAGCTTTTTTACTATTGCCAAATTTACAGGTAAAACCTATCTCAACTAAAATTTTCACTCCATCTCGTTTATTGATTAATCGCCAAGTTTTATTTTAACAACACAATTCTTGACAATACTTTTTAAAACCCCATGATACGTAATAATCGTCTCAATTCATTATCCGAATAATCGCTTTTATCTGCATTGATACTCATTTTTCTAATATTTTTCTGATTATTAAAAAAGCGTCAATTTTCGTCAACTATTTCATTTTGGATTTTTTCTTGCTCGGAATTTTCTAATTCGCGATTTTCAAAATTTTCTTCAAAATTATTTTTAGACTCTTGATCATATGTGTTTAAGTCACTAAAACCTACTAGCCTTAACTCATCTTTTACTACTTCAACATTTCGTGACTTAACTATTTTCTTCTCTATCAAAATTCTAGAAGTATTTCTCTCATACCCTATTAAAATTCCTACATCAGCCTTTTGATCCGACTTTTAATCTCTTTTTACCTCGAAAATTCGGATGAAGACTTTACTTCTATATAATTTTAAAATCTTAACATTCGATTTTTCGTTAAAGAATATCTCAATTGGTGTTTTATTCTCGTTAGTATTAGTAATCGTTGTGTTTAAATACACGGGCGTTTTAACAATTTCAGGCTAATACGAGGGTGAATTGATAAGTTTCCGTCCTGACCAAGAGATGGCGCCACTAGCCATACCTTGGGATGGCGTTCTATAGTACCATCCTTAGATAGTTTGTAGCTATAGTTTTAGTCCGATCGCCATGTTAGTTTAGGTTTGAGAGCAAGCTGAACAAGACGCCTTTGTGTTTTTCGTAAAAATGGAAAAGCTGGAAAATCGTGCTGTCATCAAATACTTTTATTTGAAGGAGTGAACGACGAAAGAAATTACAGAAGAGATGGACTCAACACTGGGGACAACCTCCCCATCATATTCAACCGTTAAGCAGTGGGTTCCGAGTTTAAAAAGGGTCGTGTGAGCATCTCTGATGAGTCTCGCTCATCAACAAGTATGGCTACTATTTTTTGGGATGCAAGAGGTATTACAGACATTGATTACCTTGAAAAGGGTAAAATTATCACTCGTCAATACTACACAGAATTATTGCAACGTTTGAGCCACGAAGTGAAAAATAAACGACCTCATCTGGCGAAGAAAAAAATCTTGTTTCATCACGATAACGTACCAGCGCACACGTCAAACGTTGCGATGGCTCAAATCAACGATCTGAAGTTTGAATTGATGTCGCATCCTCCCTACTCTCCAGACCTAGCCCCGAGTGACTATTATCTGTTTCCTAACCTAAAAAAATGGGTTAGCGGTAACAGATTTGCAAACAATGAAAAAGTATCAGTCTATAGAGATGGCATTAATAGACTAGAACACCGCCATGAGAAATGTATCAGCCTTGGAGGAGATGATGTTGAGAAATTAAAAAAAAATTCTTAAAAACGTTGTTTTTCTTGGTCAGGCCGGAAACTTATCAATGCACCCTCGTACTTTCTCAGTAAATTCAAGTGTTGCAATAAACACCTCGCCGAATTGCTAGATCGATTATACCACTCAGCCATTCCGCTTAGCTCGTTTGTGTATGGTGGACATGTATTTAGAATAATACCTTTTTTGTTTAAGGTTTTATTCATTTTGCTATTACTGCATTCGCGCCAATTATCATTATTTTAATTTCTTTACTTTTTTCGGGCCAAGTTTTTTACTTGTAATTTTATACTACTGTGTATAAATATGAGTAAGACTTTTCATTTCAAATTTTCCGGATTTTTTAGATTCGGACAAAGGCTTTTATTTTTAAGTTGGTAGTACTGTCAGAGTTATCAGAGCCAAATTTCGTACAGTCTCGATTGTTGCCAAAAACACTCAATTTTTTAGAAAAACAGCATCGCATTGAAATCTGTGAATCGATGCTTTCGGACTATCAGGACAAAGTGTAACGCATAATAACTGAAGATGAAACTTGGTTCTACGCTTACGATCCAGCAAAAATCGATCAATCGAGTGAATATCGCGCCAAAGGAGAGCGGACATCGAAAAAATCATGCCAAAGTCGCTCAAAAATCAAAGTTATGCTCAGTAGTTTCTTCGATTATCGTGGTGTGATACATTATGAATTCCTTTTGGCCGACTAAGCGGTTAACAAAGAATATTATTTGAGTGTTATACGTCGTTTGCTTGAAGCTATTCATCTCAGAAGACTAGATTTCTGGAAAGACAACTCTTGATTTTTACATCACGATAATGCACCAGCTCACATTACATTGATTTTAAGTGAAAATTTCGCCAAAAATTCAACCAATGTCGTTCCGCAACCATTATACTCACCTGATTTAGCATTGTGTGGATTCTGGCTGTTCAGCAAACTCAAAAGACCACTTTGGAGACATGGTTTTGATTCGTTTGAAGAAATAAAAGCCGAATCGAAGAAGGAACTGATGGCCATTCCGAAATATGAGTATAAAAAATGCTTTAAAAGTTGGAAAAAGCATTGATATAGTTGCAGTGCAATCGGAGGGGGGCATGATTTTAAGGGGGATGAATTAAATTTAGAGGAATAAATAAAAATTTCAAAAGTTATAAATAAAGTCTTACTGAAAATTTTTTGAATACTGAAAGTTTCAGATTCTTTTTTATATCTCTTAATTTTATACAATCCATTATAAAAACTAATTCAATTCTTGTGCTTTTCTTTTACGTAACAAGTATTCACCAAATTAATTTTCATTCGTTTTCGATCTACCTCAAAAAATATAACAACATTTCCTATGTTAGTACCATTCAAAAATCTAGTATCTCCTATCTTTACTTTTATTAGGTTTTTTTAAAGTTACAAATTGGTAAAAAATTTTTCATTATTTACAATATGATCTGAACCACCGCCGTCCAAGTTCCATTCCATCTCGTATTTTTCGCTAGCGTATCACTCCGACTTGATGTTGACTGTCTAATCTACCAGACTCTAACATTAAATTCACATTATTTCGATTTCTGGAAATGTGAATACTTTCAAGAGTCTCCCGTTTATACTTATTATTAATACCATGTTCCAAAATATCCACATTCACAAAATCAAAAGAATGTAAAAACTTTAAACAATGCTCTTTTAAACCGGAAGTAATATGTGAGCTACGTAAACTATATTTATGTTCATAAATTCTCTTTTTTAAATATCTACCTGTTTATCCAATATAGTATTTATTACAATCCATGCAATTAATCTTGTAAACAACTCCTGATTTTAAGCATAAATCATCCTCATCCTTGCAATTATTAAACAATCTACTCAAATTATTGCTATTTTTAAAGAAAATTTGAATGTTATATTTCCGAAAATTTCTTTTTATTCTTTTAGACAATCCTCGAACATATGGCAAGGCAATAATTTTGCCTCCGTTAATTGCTGAGAGATTGTTTAACATTTATAATACCGAAAATAGACATAGTGCAGAAATTGATGTTAACGGAGGCAAAATTATTGTCTTGCCATATGTTCGAGGATTGTCTGAAAGAATAAAAAGAAATTTTCGGAAATATAACATTCAAATTTTCTTTAAAAATAACAATAATTTGAATAGTTGTTTAATAATTGCAAGGATAAGGATGATTTATGCTTGACATCAGGAGTTGTTTACAAGATTAATTGCATGGATTGTGATAAATACTATATTGGACAAACAAGTAGATATTTAAAAAAGAGAATTTATGAGCATAAATATAGTTTACGTAGTTCACATATTACTTCCGGTTTAAAAGAGCATTGTTTAAAGTTTTTACATTCTTTTGATTTTGTGAATGTGAGAGTCTTGAAAGTATTCACATTTCCAAGAATCTAAATAATGTGAATTTAATGTTAGAGTCTGATAGATTGGACAGTGTTTATCATTCCTTATTAAATTGATTGATTTTCGACAATTTGTGTAGAGGGGGAATTTATATTTAATTTACTAAATTTGGTGGTGGGGATGGGTATATATAGATTAGAATATAAGGTTTAGATTAGTCCCTGATGAGGAGCCGTAGCGAGCTCGAAACGTTGGACAAGTCCTCAATTAGGTAAGGGTGTTGGGGACAGTCAGACTGCACTTTACTAACAAAGAATTTTTTCAGCTAATATTTTATTTTCAGATTAGTCTACAGGGGTCGATGTAAACAAGGACAGTCTGACTGTCATTATAATTTTAATTTAATTTTTAATTTAATTTTTATTTTTAATTTTTATTTTATTTTTTTTTTATTTATTTTTATTTTTATTTTTTATTTTTATTTTTATTTTATTTTTAGATTGAATTGATTGGACTGTAAGACCAATAAAAAAATATTTATTAATTTGTATATGGGCAGTCAACAAAAGTACAATTCAATTGTTTTAGTGAAAGATATTGTGTTAAAAAATCGTAGAATCACTATCAGAGAAGTTGCTGAAGTTGTTGACATATTGCTTAGCTCATGTCATGCTATGTTTTCGTATGTTTTGGGAATAAGACGCGTGTCAGCAAAAGCCGTTCCAAAACTGCTTAATTTTGATCAAAAGAACCGTCGCATGACCATAGCTCAGGAGATGTTCATTGAAGTCAATAATGCTGCTGATTTTCTCAAATGGGTTATAACTGATGATGAATCGTGGATATATGGTTATGATGTCGAAACTAAAGCCTAATCATCCTAAGGGAAGAGCCCAGAAGAACTAAGGCAAATGTCAAGATTTTACTCACTGTCTTCTTTAATTACCGTTGTGTGGTGCATGAGAAAATCTTACCACAAGGTCGTACGGTCAATAAATAGTACTACCTTAATGTAGTACTTGAAGTAATAGTACTTGATATGTAAAAAACGTCTGGAACTTTGGAAAAACAATTCGTGGCTATTCATTCATTGTTGCTTCTGGGAGATTTTTTCGTCAAAACTTCCATATTCACCAGATTTGACACCCAGTGATTTTCTTTTTTTCCGAAAACTGAAAAGATCTATGAAAGGACATCGATTTTCGTCGATTGAGAAGATAAAAACTGCATCACTGAAAGGATTCAAGACTACACCAAAAAATAATTATCAGAATTGGTTCGATAATTCGAAAAAGCGTCGGCCCAAATGTATTATATCTGAGGGGAGATAATTTGAAGCGGACAATATATGTATTGATTAATAAATAAAAATTTCTCAAGAAAACTAAAAAGGCATCTTATTATTTGCACACACCTTGTATTCTTTCTTCAACTGACATCGAATCAATCACGTCATCAAAATAACATATGGATTCGGGTAATGTTTTGAATAAATAATCCAATTTTCTCTTTATGAACTGTTGCACCTACGCATTTTTTCAAATCGCAAGAGACATAGTATCACCATGTACAAATTTGAGTTGCTCATCCGTGACACTGCAGTAAATAATATTTCTTGCCTTGAGATCTTCTTTTTTCCAATCAGCTTCTGCCTCGTTTAACCTGTCACAAGTCGTTGATTCAAGACACTCGTTATACTCAAAAAAGAATAGTATTCTATCTTTCCAAATGCTGCAGTTGATTCCTTTAATTCTTGGAATCTTTAATTCATCGTTTATCGTAATCTTCTTTTCTTCCTATTCTTCAATTTTTATATTAATTCTGTAACTTTCTGGATCATGCTCAAGTACGTGTTTCAGTATAACGATTTTTTCAATCTCTTGTTTGAACAATTTCTTGAAAAATTTTCATAACTTTTGTAATTTTACTTCAAAATTTTCCTTCGAGTAGTTTTCCTTTTTTGATTCAATCTCACTTCATTTGCTTCGTTTTTTTTTTAAATTTCAAGAACACATGTGGATATAATCTTACTTAACAGCAACCATGGAGTGTTACCATGTTAAAATCATTGAGTTCCAACATTAAAGCAAGCAATATAAACTTTAGCATCTTTCCAATTAATACAACAATCTTTATTAAAAAGTTAAACAATAGTCAATGATGCGAATGGATACAAAATAACTCAACATAATACTCTTTTCACCGCTCCTGCTCTCGCTCTTCGCTTTTGGCGCCTTCTGCTTTTCTTGTCAGAGTAACGATGCACGCGCCTTAATCCCTTACTAAATACCTATATATAATATGCTCTGCCAAGTATCCCCTACTCTATGTGCATCATGCAAATTATTCATATTCCAACAATAAGTACATTAATATATTTATGGATTTACTATACAATTTATTTGACTATTTCAAAAATAAATATTGTTCAAAAAAATTTATAAGCATGTCCATGCAGTTGATTAAAAAGTTTGTATCTTTATTAAATACGTGTGAAAAGTAGAATGTTATAAATCTTTCGATCTTCTCATCGAAATCTACTACATTTTTCATACTATAAAGTGTATCAACTATTTTATTTTCATGGCCTAATATTGCTTTTTTCTAAGTCAGCTACTCTTATTGTTGGACGTACAGTACGTCTATGAGGCTCATCCAATACTATAATTATATAATTATAGTGTTAGACGAGATAATATAATTTATATTCATATTCAAATTCATGTTCAATATAATTCTATTTTATTTTTTCTATTCTTTTCTTGGCGAGAGAACAAGCATCTAAGGTCATGGGACGATGCTCTAATCACTCTTTCTTTATAAATAGCCGATAATTATTATTTTAATTAAATTTTACTGTTTTCTATTTTTATAAAAATTCATCCTATTAGTTCTGCATACTCAACTCCCAGATTATGTTATACATAATACCATCGAAATATTAGTTATTTATCTGTTGTACTGTAAGAAACAAAATAGTTACCTATATACCGCAGCAAGAAGATATAAGCCGTATTTTGGTCAATTACATAATCTGAGCCTAAACGTGTACATCTTATTCTAGTAACCGTTTTACCTAGGCCTTCCAAGGATGGATCTATTTTTATTTGCTGCAAACAGCGGCATAAGTGATATTGTCGGATGCTTTTATCTTTATTGTATCTACACGAATATGTGTTCATTCAGTGTATCAATTATTGATGTTTGAAATCTTCGTTTTTGGATATTTTTGGTAAATCATGAGATGAAACAACATTTATATTCGTTTGTAAAAAATTGCGTGAAATACATTGATTCGGGCCTATAAACGAAGATTAATCAATGTCAGTATAGACTGCGGTAGACTACTACCATTATGTAGGTAATAGACTCAATGCATGGTCCTCTTAAATTCTTTGGATCATAATGAGCTACATTCAATACCATTATATAGCCAGTTCATTCTACAGGACTCTATAAACAATATAAACGCATCGGTTGTGGCCACGCTGGTTCCTTTCAATGGCTGTCTTAATCTCTGACACAGAACATGGGTGTGCGTGTATGTGTATTTGTACAACAGTCCTCTATATATGTTGAAAGATCTCATTTATTTTAGTATGTAATAGATTTTCTTGACATGACACTCTCTATCCCTTCTTATTACGTATTAAAGTAAATTTTCTCAGTTAATGTCAACGCAGGCATTAAAATGATCTTGCTTCATGATTTCGGCAACCTCAAGTGAGCTGAAATACACGTAACCCTTACTAAGACCCATACTACCTTTATCACTTCATTATGTGATCATTGATACGTATGCACTTGAAATTGCAGGAATGAATGCTATAAAAAATACTAATTTTTTTTAATTGTGGTATGTAAAAAACTGGCTTTGTAAAATAAATACAATGCCAACTATAGTGCTACATTAATATATAGTCACGCTTTTACATATAATTAAATGGCTCTAATAGTTTCAAATTCGAATTGACTCAAAAAAATATCTTTTGGAAAGCTCACATCTTAGAAATTACCTTGCTTGTTTTTCTATCCACATACTTTAGATTAGAATAGTTTATCTCCGTATGGTTAAATATAATATACGTTGCAAAAACTTCATATTAAAAGGGCTAAAGTATCATTAGGTAACACTCGCCATGCTAGTTTTCGAAACAAACACAGTATTATACACATGCTAAAAAGGTAATTATTTATTATTATAAATAAAAAATTTATCGTGGATTTTAGATCTTCAACACGAGAGCAGACTTCAACATCATCGTATGCATCACGTTTGACAGTGACATCTGATACCCTTGCTAATGTCGTGCAGAGCGCTCTAAACGCGCGAATCGTACCTACACGATCGCAAAGCCAGCCCGTTGATCTAGCTACACCAGTTTCCAACAATCAAAACCCCCAGCAACGTCACCATCAACTACAACAATTATACCAGACACAACACCCTTGGCGCAGCCAATCGTCAGCCGCCTTTAAGCGCGGAGAATTTAAAAGCGGGTTAGTTCAATAACTTTCGCTTTCTCTATTATTATTAAACATGTTCTACCTTTTTTTTATGTAGAATACACAATTTTGACTTTGATTTATTAAATATGTTTTCTATATAACTACTTATACAAAATGAATTGCAAAGCAATAATTATTTCCATTATTTTTATATTATTAAATGGTCCATATGAATAATTATATCATTATATTTAAATAGTGTAAGCAACATTGAAGAAATAATATTTTTTTTACGATGTGCTTAGTCATATGATATATAAAAATGTAAAATAAGCATAAAATGAAACAACAAATTTTCGAATAATTGCATATGGGAAATATATTCTTTCAATATTCATAGTATTAACGTATTTTTCTGTAAAAAGGCAAAAGAAAATAATCATTTTTCTCGTATTTTCTTATTTAAAAGAAATCAATTACATATTCAAATATAAATTCTAAATGTAGATTACAAAATTGACTGACAAATTAGGCGTGAAGATGTCGATAACAGCAATAGTCTAGTTGAAATTGAAGAAAATTTAAATAGACGAATAAAGTCATATGTTGAAAATGCTTGCAAAAAAGACAAAAACTGTTATCCATATTTATTTATTTATTTATGTACTTTACTATGGATATACATTAATTATCCCTTGGTCTTCAAAAAATCGGAAAACATTGTTTTGTAAAGTGTCTAAATAATTCGGTTGATGAGAATTGAATTCGGGCACGGCAAGTAAAGTTCGCGTCTTCTTATGATATCATACATTAACAGGTATCTTTATCACCTGAGTCAACTACCCCTTCCATATTTAGGATGAAGAAAGTTTTATATTTAATTTCATATTATCACATAACTTATTTCAGCGCAATTTTTCTATAGTATTTTATAAGTACTTTAATTTGACGAATTTCAGCTTAATTTTCAAGAATATTAATGTGATATTGCCGTGTGATATACTTCAACGCCGTATTCCTACAATCTACCATTTTGTAGCAAATTTGGCGAGTGATTTTTATTCACTACAATATTGGCAATATTCGTGCAATATTGAAATATTGCTGCAATGATTCACGTACCTATAAGTGCACGCATAACAGTAGTCATACTCGACAGACCCACCCGTTGTTCTTTAGACTAATGAAAGTTAAACTAACCAAAGTTGTCGAATTCATCTCGAATCTTTTCCATTTTCATGTTCCTCAAACCAAAATACAGTCAGAACGTTTCCATTGGCTCAAAAAAATTCACTATAAATAAATTAAAAATAATTGACCTCTAATTTAAGAAATATCCTTAATTCGTATGGCACACGGATAACTACTCAGAAAAAAATCTAGCATTCCAAAGAACAAACTTTATTTTATTCTTCTTTTTATACAAAAAAACATATCTGATGGATGATGACGCGCGATAATTAGGGGCTTTTACGTTCACTTTCTGTCTGAGAAATTGCCAAAAATACGATGATTTTCTGAAATCTATACTCATCTAACAAAACATTATATCACTAGATTAGTCTCAAATTCAGCTTTTTGAAAAACTGTAAATTTTGCAAAAACTTTCTCAAAATCCGTTGTCTTTTTGTACATTGAAGTTTAAAATCTCAACTTAGTAATATATACTCTATTTCAATTGAATGTAATTACGTATCCTTTAAGATGAAGGATACATAATTACATACTGTTCAATAAGAAATTTACAAAGTTTTGTGTTACCCACAGAATACAATAATTTTTTCTCGAACAATACAAATATGGCTTTCAGATTATGTGTTTCTCGTAAATTAAACAAAACAGCCTTTTCAAATGACACTATTGTTTACATAATCTAAACCATATTCAGTAATTGTCCACTACGGTTATCGTGAATGTTAAAGTTTTCCGACATGTAACACGCCAAGGTAAATTGAAAATTAATTTATAATGCATTTTTAAAAGAAATAAAAATGCTTCTTGCGCATTTCAAGCTCAGATGTTAATACCTGGATATGTCAGACTTGAATTCAGGCACATTATCGACACTAAATTTATTTATTAAATTTAAACACTAAAATTTATTGAATAAAGAACCACTCTATCAATCTTCATCACTCATAGAAATTACCAGTTAAGGCATTACTTCGCCAATGATGGATTATGCTTTTATGCCGCAAATCATTTTTATTTGGCTGAAAACTTGTCATGATTTTTGTGAATAAAATAAACGACGCCGAAAGAAATGCTCAAATATAATGCTGCAAAATTGTTGACAGATATACAACCTACAAATATAACACACGAGGTATAATATTTCGGCCAGGGATCCACTGATGACGCCATCTTTGACTAACTCTGGAAACTTACATGTACACCCAATATCGATCTCTCCAACATTTTCTCAATGTTATCAAATAAAAGAAATCGATAGGAATACGGATTATACGAAAATTTGTCTAATGTATTATAGCTTTCGTGATTAGCTGTACTAACCAGAAAGTGTAAAAATTTAAGGTCAGAAGAACCCACTTCCGTCATTGGAGCGGAAATTGAATGGCATAGTGGTCACTTTGAAATATAATACGGTTTAAAACAAAAATTTTCGAACAACTTTCACAATTACTTATCGTTTCTTCAGCATCATTGGCTCTTCGTATTGCAATCTAGTGCCTTATTGCCTGGTCTATTACTTTTGAAGCATTGGGTGGTCTTGCTAACTAAGCTTTTGCAGTTATTTTACCTAATATTACATCTCATGGTATCAGAGTGCTTGTTATCGAACACGGAAATAGCTGCAAAAAGTAAAACAGTATCTGTCTGTATGATTTAATCTTAACAGTTATTAAGGAATCACTTGTACTAATTTCTTTCTGATTGATGAGACCGTTGCTCGAAGTTGTACCGTTTCGGTTCCAGACTCATGTAACTGTCGAAATAATGCCTCGATCCATGCGTAAATTAATTCGAATGATCTGTTAATGACGGTATTTTAAGAAAGGTTGAACTTTGGTTTACTGCAAACTAAAAATAAGACCAATGAAAAAATATTTATTAATTTGTATATAAACAGTCGACAAAAGTATAATTAAATTAAAAATATACAGAAAATTATGAAATACTCTTATTTGTATTGCATCAGAATATATTAATATTCTTCCCATTCATTGTGGATCATTTTTGGTTAGTGAGAACAAGTCTGTGACTTCCATTCTCACAAGGAAAATATTTATTTTCTTTCTATATTCATCATCTCTACTTATCCCTAATCTGATAATCCTAGCAGTGATTGTACAGCAATTTCTACTTTTCTTTCCATCTGCAACACATTTATGCTACTGACATGCATTGTTAGGTTACACTAGTACTCTCCTTTTTCCTTTACATTTTTTTTATTTTGAATATATATGAGGTTTTTGTCACTTTATTTTCCTTATTTCACACTGTTATAGTTCTGTACTGTTTAAATTATAATTCTGTTGTAAATCATAATATAATTTCGAAACTACTTTCTTATTATTGATATATCGTTTAACAAATACTAAACACATAATAAGTCTCTATTGAATCTTCTCCAATTGGGTATTTGCGATGAGAAATCCCATGTTAATATTTATATTTCTAGAATTGCTAATGTATCCCAAAATAACTAGTTACACTAAATATGAATAAAATAATGAAAAATATTCATAAAACATCTCTGACCTTCAACATTATATTTCAAGATTAAATCTGTTGTTTTCTGTCCGAAATGATATCCGTATTTTTTTGTATTTGTTGGATACTGAAAACTAGTAATTGGCTTGATTTTTATGAATCACCTTGCCTCTTACTTTGGTATGCTTGTTGACCGTGGTGTATTTAATAATCTCTCATCTCCAAATATTTGACTTTGTGATAATCTTTCCAGTATGTGGGTTTCTTCAAAACTAGGGCATTTTAGTTAATTCGACGAATATTCTGACATAACGCACACATGCGACACTTTCGACTTGTAGCATACCTTGGGAAATGACGACCTTTTAATCGAATGAGAGAGCTACCCAAACGAGAGATGTTATCGTCAATATCATTTAATTCCAATTATGATCTAGCGAGCGCTAATTGGGATGAAGTAAAAGGCATTAATAAAAGAGTAAAACATAAGTTAAAGAAAAATTATTTTACATATTACTTAAAAAATAATAACCAAATGGTCATTTTTATAGTTTTATCGAATAGATCTTAATATTTTGTGATACTAGAGTTTTACTTACCATTTTTTTAAAATTCTATAATTGTTTATTTAACTATTATGGTATGTTCAAAACATTTTAATCTCAGCCTTTATTAACAAATAAATCCTAACGCAGCTTTAAAAAGAAAACTAACCTCTACTGATATTTTGAAAGGTTTTCTGGTCACTGATTACGAATATGTAGTCAGATTTTCAAAAAACAAAATGGTAAATCTGAAAGAGCTAAATAAATAAATAAAATTTCAATTTCGTGCTATGAACACATTATTTTGAAAACTGCGAAATGCAATTCTATCTAGATATTTTTCTAGAATGCATTTCTCAAAATCTCTGTATATCATTATTTCCATATTCTTGAACTTCTTCATCAAAAATTCCTATATGCACTAATACTGTACCTATAATTTTGGATTCATGAATTAATCTTACATGTAACATTTTGTTTGACATATGAAAAATTTTTGCATTTAAAGAAAATTCTTAACTGTAACATATTCATATCAATAAAGAGTAATTATATACTATATTTCAAGAGAAAGAAATACAGATTTAATATATAATAGATTCATAAAACTAGAGTGGTTAATAAAAACTCAAAAAAAATTTGCTGACAATAATAAAAATACCCATTAAATATAGTATTTGGTTAAACATAAAGAGATCACAATTCCTATAGATTAACATAATGCTTCACTGCTTTACTTTATATATATATATATATATATATATATATATATATATATATATATATATATATATATCAGGTATGTGAATAAGTCTTTCCCGTTTTTTTTTCAAATTTTGAGCCTTTATTGTGAAAAAATGGTTACAAATGAATTATTGAAAGTATTGGCCATCGCTAGCTACAACTTTTTCCCATCTTTCTGGCAACATACGAATTCCGTTGCGAAAAAATTCGACCGGTTTGGCCTCTATCCAGTCATCCACCCATTTTTTGGCTTCCTCGTAGGAATGGAAGTGATGGCCAGCCAGGCCATGCGTCATCGATCTGAAGAGATGGTAATCAGACGGAGCAACGTCTGGACTATACGGCGGGTGGGGTAGGACTTCCCATTTGAGCGTTTCTAAGTATGTTTTCACCGGCGGTGCAACATGTGGGCGAGCATTGTCATGTTGCAAAATAACTTTGTCGTGCCTGTCGGAGTATTGTGGCCGTTTTTCTCGCAGTGCGCGGCTCAAACGCATCAATTGTCGTCGATAAACCTCGCCTGTGATCCTTTCATTCGGTTTCAGAAGCTCATAGTAAACCACACCTAGCTGGTCCCACCATATACAGAGCATGAGCTTGGCGCCATGAATATTTGGCTTGGCCGTCGATGATGATGCATGGCCGGGTAGTCCCCATGATTTTCTTCGCTTCGGATTATCGTAACGTATCCACTTTTCATCGCCAGTCACGATACGATGCAGAAAACCCTTTCTTTTATGTCGCTGAAGCAGCTGTTCGCAAGTGAAAAAACGCCGTTCGACGTCTCTCAGCTTCAGTTCGTACGGCACCCAATTTCCTTGCTTTTGGATCATTCCCATGGCTTTCAAACGCTTGGAAATGGTTGTTCGGTCAACTCCCAATGCTTCAGCAAGTTCTTCTTGCGTTTGGCAAGAATCTTCATCAAGCAAAGTCGCCAATTCTCGATCTTCAAAGATTTGCGGCCGCCCGGAACGCTCCTTGTCTTCCACGTCGAAATCACCGCTTTTGAAGCGTCGAAACCATCCGCGAACACTTGAATCATCGACACAACCTTCTCCATAAGCCTCCTGAAGCAATCGATGCGTCTCGGCAGCAGATTTCTTCAAATTGAACCAATAAAGTGAAACTTCCCGCAAATGACGTCGACTCGGCTCAAATTTCGACATTTTCACGATACCAAAAATTTATGATGCGAAAAAATTTTAACTAATGTGTTAGTATGGAATTGTTGACATATGAATAAGCTTTGATTATGACATATGTAACCATTGAATACTCGCACAGTATTGGTGGCGCCATCTCTTACAAAAACGGGAAAGACTTTTTCACACTCCTAATATATATATATATATATATATATATATATATATATATATAAGTAAATATACATTTAATTATTATAAGTTACTAACATACAAATGAGAAATAAAATTGTTATTAGTTGTAAACATGTAATTTTAATTGGCAATAGTTAACAACTTTTTTGCTTAAAATTCTGGCTTGCTTATAAATCTGTGCTAAAACTTTGGACCTTTATTAAATTAAATTTTTTGACTAATTTTATTAGAGAGCCGTATAATAATTTATAAATAAGAATACACAATATATTTAGAAAAGCTTATTTTGGGCTAATCAAAATTACCCTGCTCAAACTGAACGAAATATATCAACCTTGTTAAAGATAATATTATTAGGTTAAAGTCTTAATATAAAAATATCAACAATACTAGATATGTCGTTTCGAAATAAAAATTTCTAAAATGTAGTTTGAATGTATGAAACTGTAACTTTACTACTTTATTCTGCTAAATCAAAGCATTTTTATAAAAAATCGTAAAAGCCGTGTTTATTTAACACTTTATTGAGAATCAGATTGTATTATAAGAACTTTATTAGTAGACAAACTTAGTTTACGACCTTCACGTTGAGATGGCGATATAAGTAGCATGAAAAGATATAATAAGTAGTACTTATTTTTTTGACTTGGCATTTACCATTAAAATTCAGTTAACAGGCGCCATCATTTGTACAAACATTATAATTTTTGGATCAGTGAAATATGAATCGTGATCAATCGTCTTTTCGATATGTCCTTTTGCTTTATTTTAATTTGAAGAAAAGTGTAACAGAAACTTATCGATTGCTTTAAGAATGTTATGGTGAACAAGCTCCAAAGCTTACAATATGTAAGGTGTGGTTTCAGTGGTTTAGAAGTGGAGATACTGATTTCAATGACAGTGAACGTTTTGGACAACCGAAAAAGTTTGAAGATAGTAAATTGCAATCATTATTGAACGAAAACTCAGCTCAAATGCAAAAAGAACTCGCTAATAAGTTAGGAGCCAGTGACAGCGTAGTTAGCAAACGTTTACGTAGGATGGGAAAGATTCATAAAGAAGGAAAATGGATGCCACACGATTTGACAGCAAGTGACATCGAATCGCCTCGAAACGGCCACGGTATCGCCATATTACTATAAAGATAGGAAAAAGTATAGAAAATGAGGCACAATATTTTAATTAAGCTAACGTGTATCGATTTTGCATCATAAATGTCTTTTTTCCGTTAAAAAAGGCCGGAAACTAAGTTCGCCTCCTAATAATTATGAACTTTTTTAAATTTTTCTCTGCCTTTTGGCATGCGCCATTTTGTTTTTTAGAAATCTGACTACATATTCATAATTAGTGACCGAAATATCTTTAAATACATCGGTAGGGGTCAATTTTCTTTTTAAATTTGCGTTATGATTCCTTAGTTGATTAAGGCCGAAGTCAAAATGCCTAATGAAAATACTCTCGTCGATAAATAAACAGCAAAAAAATTTTTCAAAAAAATGGTAAGTGTAACTAGAACGATAAAATATTGGGACACATGTGATGAAATTATGGAAATCGCCATTTTCATTTTTTTGTGAAGTAATATGTAAAAAAATTTTTAAATCGTGTTTTCAATTTTGAGGTTAAAATTATAGGATATGCGTAATAATTAATATTACGCGACCGCCTGCGCGTCGGTCGTTCTCAGGATCGAGGCAATAAAGCACGAGGTTAAGTAATTAACTAGTTTATTAACAATAAAGAGAATATACATATATGAGGTGAGAGTAAGCCAATGTGAACACAACTGTACCGATTACCAGAACGGAATGCCGCGGCGTGCGGCCGCAGCCCACGCCGCGCCGGTCGCGGCCCCCTCCACATAGTCGGAGGCGCCGCCGCTCGCTATATTACATGCGTAGTATACGCGCTAGGGCGCTTGCGTGTACTGTCGTGGGTTTGTGTTTGTGCACGATCCCCACACTACTCCCCCCCCTAATTTTGCGACTTTACTATGGTGAAGTCGTAAATTTATCCCCCTGTACATTTTAAGGTTAGTATGCGAGGGTATATACATGACTATAACTACTATACAATAGAAGCTACTAATTAACCTACGTTATTACATAAATCTTAACCTAGTAACCGCGTCGTACAATGATTGTGTTCTCGGTTTGCTGTATAACTACTCGCTCGCGTCGCAGTTATTGCGCCAGGTGGCCAGGGATCGTAATCCGGCATCGCTCCAGACGCACGTGGAATCGCGGATTATGCCTGGCCATGTTCTGAAGGAACCTCTCGTTAAGAGCCCTGGTTTTTCGCTTGCCTAATTCGTTGATTACAGTGACAAACCGTACACCTCTGCTGGTCAGATTCATAAGCAGTTCGCTCGCTCCGGGGTAGTAATCAAAGCTGACAGTGTGCAGGTAGGTGCACTGGTCATGATGAAAGTTCGCTGGAGGTGCTACCCCGTTCATTACAATTTCTTCGAGCGCGGTCGCGTTGCTCGTGTTTGCAAGAATCGACTCCTCGGCGTAGGGATTATTATATACGCGATGTGAACGGAGTGTGCGCGACTCCGTGACGGTAGGCCACCTATACTTGTTGCCCGCTAGGATCTCTTGCTTCTCCGAGTAAGCGAAGCTGAATGCTTGCAGTACGTTCTCGCCGGAGAACACGGCTGCGAATATTTCGCTGATGTGCGTGTCCTTGTCTAAATACGCACAATTATCGAAATTGAATTTGACGAGTTGCTTGTTACTCCTTATAAATTCAACAATGGGTTTAACATACGCCTTGGTGCAGTTGATGATTTCGAGGCATCTTAGGCTCGAGAAATTCGCGTTATTCAAGCTTACTGCTTGATAGTGCACGTTATTGATCACCACGAGGTGATCCGCGTTTTCCGTGTGGAAGACGCCGTCAAAGGTGTCGCGAACTGGTCCTAGTTCCAGGCTCTTCGTCTGAAAGGAGTCCACGATCAGCCACCTCTACCGTTATTTCGGTATCACTCGTGTCGATCTTCTCGATAATCGGCTTCTTGCCGTTGAACCGCCTAACTTGTGCTCGTAGCACGCGCTCTACGATGTTCGCATCAATCGCGATTCGGTCTGATCCAAACGATGCGGATTTGAACGTAAATCGCGAAGCGTCCTCGATCATTACGTTGACCGCGGAAGGACCAACAGCTAACGACTACATTTTAGTCCCCTGAACGATACACGATCTTCGTGTTGAACTGAGCGATGTAGTTGAGCTGCCGGCAGCGTAGCGCGAGCGCTTTGTCCTGATTCTACACCATTACGTACATCAGAGGTTTGTGGTCGGTAACGATTACAAACTCACGTCCCTCTAGATAGTAAAAAAATTTTCGAATCGCGTAATAAATCGCGGTCAGCTCGCAGTCGATCGTTACGTATTTAGCTTGCGCGTTATTGAACTTCCTGGAGAAAAACGCGATCAGTCACCATTGATCTCCATTCTTTTGTTCGAGCGCGGCTCCCATCGCGGTATTCGATGCGTCGATGTCGAGTCGGATCTCCGCGTCCAGGAAACCAATTTCGGCGATATCGAGTACGGACTGCTTGCATTTCTCAAATGCTTGTTCGGCCTTGGGGCACCATCAGATAGCGCGATTGTCCTTCTTTTTCGCGCCCTGTAAATATTTCGTGAGCGGTTCCTGAATTTCGGCCGCGTGGGGAATACACGCATTGTAGAAATTAATCAGGCCTAGGAATCGTCGCATGTCCTGAATCGTCGCGGGTTTCGGGAAGTTTCTGACGGCGTCGAGCTTCTCCGCAATCGGCTTGAAACCGGTAGTGTTGATCGTATGTCCTAAGAATTCTACCTCTGCCTGCCCGAAACTACATTTCTTAACGTTCAGCCGCAGTGCATACTTCTCTAATTTGCTGAGAACCTTCTCTAGGTCGCGTTTGTGCTCCTCCTCCTTACTCGACGCGATGAGTACGTCGTCAAGGAACACAAACGCGCACCGAAGGCCGCCTAACGTGCTATTGACGTAACGCTGAAATGTCTGCCCGGCGTTGAGTAACCCGAAAGTTATGACATTGTACTCGAATAACCCGAAGGGGGTGATCACGGCTGTCTTCTCCCGATCTTCCTGGGTCAGCGGTATTTGATGATACGCGGCGTGGAGGTCGAGTTTGGAGAAAACATTTTTCCCGGCAAGGAAGATCGGGAAATCCTGAATATGCGGTCGGCGATCGTGACGCTATTAAGTCTCCGATAGTCACCGCAGATTCGCCATTCTCCGTCCTTCTTTGGAACGAGGTGGATGGAACTTGCCCATGGACTCTTTGACGGTCGAACTATACTCTCTTTGGGCATCTCCTCGAATTGCTCCTTCGTCGCGCGTAGCTTTTCGGGTGGTAGCCTGCGCGCACGTTCGCTTACCGGAGGGCCGGTTGTCTGTATATAGTGAAAGACCCCGCGGTCCTTCCAAGGCGTGTTCTGCTCAAGTCCCATCACCTTGGGGAACTTCGCGGTAATGTCCGCGTACGTACTGCCCGGTTGCACGGTGTGCACGGTAAAATTAGCGACTACCTTCGAGATGCATCTGACGCAGGCTCCGGATGGCTGGTGCATCAGGTTCCGTACCTTGAGGTCGGGAATTAGGTGAAATCCGCGTAGGAGGTCGCTGCTGATAATGGCATTCTCCACGTCGGCTATCACGAAGTTCCACGACATCTCGGTGTTAAACCCGAAGTCGAGGTTCAACCTCTTCGCCCCGTTCGCGGGGTACAGCCTGAGCTCATCGATCTGAGCGTGTTGGGCGTGTCGTCGCGGTAATACGGATATTTCGGCTCCGGAGCCGATTAGGAACACTATTTTACTGTTCTCGTCTTTGATATGGAGACACGAGAAGTAAGTAAGCGCCGAGTGCGTCTGGGCCTGGGCGCTTACTGCTCGTTTCCCGACCCGTTATTTTTCGCCGAGAATTCGCTATGCCGCTTGCACTGTTCATCGCAGGTGCGTGCCTGAGTACCATACGTGTAATGCGCGTCGCATATTCCGTCGCGCAACCGCGGGGGTAGGTTTCTTTTCTTTACGGCAGGCGCTAATGGGGTTGATTATAACCTCCGCGTCTGCTGTTGGCGAGGCTGCGTTATCAAGCGAGCGCCGGGCATTAGACGCCTTCCTACTGCTGGAGCTACTGCTCCTTGCGGGAGGTGTGCACCGGGTGCTCTGCGGGCTTGCTGAACGCTCGCTGCGCCAACTACGCGCCTCGGATTCCCGTGCGCGAAGCTCTCGCGATAACCTCTCAATCTTGTCGTAAGCGCATTCGAGTTCGCTGCACGTGTCGCGGTTTGATCTGGACTCGTTGTGCAACGCTGAGTTCGAGACGTTGCATCTACGCGCTATATCGTAGATTTTATCTGCGTGCGCGGGTGCGCGGTCGTCTTCGACTTTTACGATTTGAATTTGTATCTGCGCGGGGAGGTGTGTGCGCCAAAATCGCATTACCGTGTTCATGTGAATTTAGTCACCTGCGAGCTTAAGCATTTCCGCGAGTATTTCGCTGGGTCTGCGATCATGAATCGTTGTCTTGCGAAACACGCTCTCCATACGTTCCTCAATAGATAACGAGTACCACGCGCATACATCGCGCTTAAGCGCGTTATATTGTCCTTCTTGTGGAAGGTTTTATAGGCATTCGAACAGTGTGTCGGTAATCTCGGGACCGATATGTGTGATTAATGAGTCGAGCTTTTCTGCGTCGTCGATAATGCGGAAAATTTGTAACATTCGCTCAAACGACTGAAACCATCCGTCGCAGTCGTGTGTGCGGAATCGGGGAAAGCGAAAATCGCGCGGCCTAGTGTTCGGCTGAACTATGTTACGAACTGCTGCTGGATTGTTATCCACGGTCCTTGTCGCGTTCGTGTTCTCGCGTGCGGGTGATCGCACATGGTCCGCAGGCCTATCTGCGCGGTTGCCGTCGTGTGTGTTCAGCTCTTACATGTGAGTGCTAAGTTCCTCGACGCGGTCACGAAGTGTCGCGTTTTCGCCATTCAGCGCGTCGAACCGCTGGTTCATCTTTCGACAAAGCTCCAACAGCTCTGCCGTATCGCGGTTGCTGTTCGCATTATTTTTAGGTGGCAAGTGAGACAACGCCATTTTGTCGTCCGCGAAAACTATCGCGTATGACGTTCCGCTTTGCGTTTTACTCGCACCTGACCCTATGCACTTTATTTGTTACCCGCCTTTTTCGGCGGGGGGGGGGCTGACTTTAACGGACTCGGGGTTGCTCATAGAGCCCGACTTACATGCCGCAAGGTATACGCAGATACCCGCCTATGGCGATGTCGGGATAGAGCCGCGTCCCTACCTACCGTGTGTGTGCACTGCGATAAGAGGGGGGTATCTAAAACAACGATTCGCTTCGCTCTCCTTTGTTCAGATAAAGCATTTTGTTTTTCTTTGATTAAGCGCTGTAAGCTTCTGCCGTGCTTTATCTGCTCGTGAGCAGTGCGGATGGTTACAGCTCTCGCTTGCGCGAGTCACGTCGGTGCGACCGGTGCGACTGCGGAGAGTGCTAATGCACGAGTCCGTCTGACCGACGCTTGATGCGAGCTCGAGACGATGCCAATCAGTTGTAATAACGTGATTCCATCCACCTTCCCATATACTGGGGCTTTCGCCAGAAGGCGTGTTTTCTATTTGCTTCACACGGCACTTTGCTTATTGAGCGGCTTATTATTACCTTATCAGCTACTTTGCGCGTGCTGTTGGCTCTGCGTTAGCGGCTCTTTGTTATATTAACGATACGCGCGGGATTTTTCGTCCTTCCGCTCCTTGCAGTCGCTGTATGACTGACAATACTGGGACGCGCCCTTTGTCCTCCTGTGCGCATAAAGAAGCGGGGAGACGAATATCCGGCGCTGTATACGCGCGCGTGGACGCGCAATGTGGTATTAACGGTCTACGCGTGCTTTCAGGATGCACAAAAAATGCTGTAATTACTATTGTGCAATGTTGCACGTGGCAGATTTTGCAGTACAAACAGACCGAGAAAACAAAAAATAGAAAAGTCGACAAGGCAAGAATTTCTTAACAAGAATGAAAATATTTTCTTTGAATTCCGCGCAAGTTAAATGTATGAGTGTTACTACGACAAGTACACAAAAGATTTCCGCGTTTTCCGAACAAAGCTTAAGGGGAAAAACTACGTGCATACTTATTTTGCGCTTACATGAATTTCAGCCATGTCGATGCTGCTGCTGTTGTTGTAGGCTGCGACCCGGCTTGCACTGCACGATACCGCTGCTGCTGCTGCTGCGGATGCGCCTGCTCGCTGCAACCTGGATATGCGCGGCTCCTGATGCCGCTGCTGCTGTGGTGCGCCTGGTTGCGTCTGGCTGCTGCAACCGGTGTGCGCGAGGCTCTTGCCGCCGCTGCTGCTGGCTGGTATGCGGTGCGGGCGCGCTTGTGCGCCGCACTTGCGATGATGCACAAACTGTTGCACGCCGCGCATCCTTTGTTGTAGCGCGGTCTATGCTAGCTGCGTGGACTTTGTCCTACCGGCCACGAGCTGGAGTGTCATGCGTCCCTGGTGCTTATTCTTTTTGCTGATCCCGATTCTCCTCCGCCTTTATCCGCGTGGATGCCGTCGGATATAATCTCTCCCAGAATGTGCTATGACTTGGCACGTGTTCCGAGTCGGGGTTGCCAGTGTAGGATATGCGTAATAATTAATATTACGTGACCGCCTACGCGTCGGTCGTTCTCAGAATCGAGGCAATAAAACACGAGGTTAAGCAATTAACTAGTTTATTAACAGTAAAGAAAATATAAATATATGAGGTGAGAGTGAGCCAATGTGAACCCAACTCTACCGATTACCAGAATGGAATGCCGCGGCGTGCGGCCGCTGCCCACGCCGCGCCGGTCGCGGCCCCCTCCACATAGTCGGAGGCGCCGCCGCTCGCTATATTACATGCGTAGTATACGCGCTATGGCGCATGCGCGTACTGTCGTGGGTTTGTGCTTGTGCACGATCCCCACAAAATGTTTATGGATTATATAGAAAAAAATCAGTATCTTAATTTTAAGCTTATACTATCAAAAATAATTCGCAACCAATATGAAATTTTTTAATTCAAAATTGAAGTATATGTTCATTTTTCCATTTTCCGCTTTCACTACCTCCTGGATAGCATCTATAGTGGACCGTCGTCTCCAAAAGCCGCCGTACTGCTTCAAGGAGTTTCCAAGCGGTGTCTACGCGTCGTTCCCATCGGTATCTATCGGTCTGCACGTCGACGGAACACTAGATATTCCCGCGTTCCTCCGATAACACTAGATATTCCCCCGATAAGACACGAGTTCTACATGCCAAATAAGTTTTCAGGATGGCTCTTTACCATCGCTTTCACCAATTCCGCCGGAAGTCCGTGGTGTCTCGGTGTCTTGTTGTTCTTCAAAGAGGGTATTACTCCCTCGAGCTGCAAGCTTCTAAATCGCGATGCCTCAGGACTCCCGAAAGTACCGAATACGGTATGGACGATGCCGTCCATCACTTCCTCGCTCATAGGCATATTGTTGCGGAAGTCACCTAATTTACGGGTTATGATTTTGTACGCTAATCACCATGGATCGATGTTAAGATCTTCTCCCAGCATTTTCTATCATCTTTGTTTACTAGCTTTGATGGATTACTGTAGAGCCTTCTTCATGGTTAGATGTTCGGCGATCCTAAAACCGGCATCGCGGTAGTGCCTTTGAATTTGTACGTCCACCAGTTAGTCGTACAATGAGAACGATCGACGAATTTCCTCGGCATCGCTTGCTTACAGGCTCGGTGAATTAGATGCATTGTAGTTTCCGCAATCCGCTTTCGCTATCCGCATTCCAGCGCCTAAGAAAAATTTTCGTGAACCATCCTTGCGACGACCCATTTGTCTGGGCGACGTTCAAGCATCGCCCTGGATGGCGTGGCATCACCAGCGCGGAATGTGATGTATTGGCGATCGCTGACTGTATAGTCCTCGATCACTCGCCAGTCCCGCACGCGTGCGGCCAGAATCCCCGTTATGAAGGATACATAAGGGATGGTGTCCTTATAGCCGGTCTTCCGAAAGGTCGATGTAGATCCGGTTTTTAAAACAACCAGACCGAGCCTGGATGCCATATCTATCACTCGTCTTCCGCAAGAGTCCGGCAAGGGTTCGTCTGACTCGAGAGGCTTGCTGTTAACATCCCCAGCCACTACCAGCTCACTCTCCATTTCTCTAACCGTATCCTCAAGACATGCAGTTTTTATTGGAAATCCCGATGGCATCATTCGGGGTGAGATAGCAGCTAAAGTAATTTTCGTTATAGCCCCTCACTCAGATGAAACCGTGACCAGATCCATGGTACTGTACTCGATATAGGTGCGGGTTGAAAATCTAAATCGCCGCGGTACAGATCGCGATACCAGACCCCCACATCTCCATCCCGATATTGTTCCCTGATGATGACGATGTTAGCGTTGTTCTCAAGACATATTTGCGTGAGCAGGTCGCTCGTCGTCTGACTTCTGTTCAGGTTCACCTGCAGAACTTTAACCATTTTGGCGAGACCTGACTAAGACTTCGCGAAACACCGCACAAGCCCCAGTCCCAGCAACGTGGTTTAACGTGGTCTCCGGTCAGAGGTAACACTTCGAAGGCATTCTACAGTCGACCATCTTGTGTCTCTGCTGTCCACACTGGAAGCAGGCAGTGCTCATTTCTGGGCCGTCGCAACCCAAGCCGCAGGGTCGATATCCAAGACATCTGTAACATCGCTCGACCTGGATCCGCTTTCCTATTTACAGCAGCCGTTTACCAGCTCCCTCAGCGAGGGTCACAATGGCTAGTCGTTTACTGACTTTCTTTTCCCTCGCGAGTCTCACTTCGGCGAAGCCAGTGTAGTCTCGCAAGATGCCAAGGAGGGCTGCTTCAACTTCGTTAAGTGTCGCACAGTCTTCCACGTCCCTGATCTCCAGTGTAGTCTTGGGGGACAGTGGGCGGAGTACCGTGGTTCGCTCGACGGCCTATTTCAAGGCATTTGTAAAGCCCTCCTTGTCCTCCACCGAAGCGTTCTTGAATTCGATCAGGACATCGCCATTTAATGTTCGGCGAGAAAAATCCATTATAGATCTTGGGGACCGGTCTCCGAATATGTGGGAGTCACCTATACTTAAGGTGCAGGTATAACTAAAAACTACCCTCTTGGTGCATTCCCCTCGACAACTTCGCGCACATCTGAGAAAAGATACAGGTCGGAATTGGCGGATGTGCACCGAAGGAACCTCCTCTCTGGTGGTGTGTAATACGGACCAAGAAGCGCCTAAGTAGGCATTACTTCTGGACAGCGCCACCGTGTTAGTCCTTAAGGGACCCTTCCCTATTCAAGTCTGCGTTTGTGTTCGAGGACGGCTCTGCAGTAGCAAGCCACTTTCGACCACCTCGTTGGATCGCCGAGCATCAGACCTATTATATTCTCCAGTCCAATAGTGCTCACCATCCTCTCAAGGCGTTTTCTCTCTGGACGAAACGCATCACACTGGAAAAAAGTGTGCACCGCGTTATCCCAAAGGTCGCAGCGGTGGGCACAGGACGGATGCGGGGACTTCTCTCGAATCTTTCTCCCAACGCTTCTGCTATTTGACCATTGTTCTCGCTCTAGCTCGCGCTAACGCCTCCGTTCTACCGAGAAAATTTTTCCTAGTATACATGCTTTTCATTTCGGCTACTTGAAGGTCAATCGGTATAAAATATGCAATAATCAGCACCGTCAACCCAGAGACCGTTCGGTAGGAACTCGCTATGCGTATTGCCCCTCTATACTACACTGCCGCTATTCTATTTCTATACATTTCAGACTTCAGTGATTCGGCCGACACCTCCGCTCCATAAAGCATAATGGTTTCGGCTAGCGTCATGAGCATACGCCGCTTGCTAGGTGTAGGTCCTCCAACGTTCGCCATGACCCAGCTAAGTTACACTGTCACCTAACAACCCTATCCACTGTCTGTTTAATTTGTTGGCTGCTTTGGTACTCACCGTCGCGTCGCCAACCTACATTTCTCGCATCGTTTGCATGCGCTTCTGAATTAGGAGAACGATCTCTGTCTTCGACGCTGGTAATTCTAGCCCATTGTCTTTCATCCATTCAGTCATGCGACGCAATACTTGGTTGAGTCGACTCTGTGCCACACATTAATCTCTAGCAATGCCGATAGCGGCGACGTCATCTGCGTATGCAATCAGAAAGTAGTTCTCGGGCATCTGCACCCGAAATGTTGCGTCATAAGAAATATGCCACATAACAGCTCTGAGTACAGACCCTTGAGCTACCCTTGCGGGTATTGCTAGTTCGGATCTGTGGGGATACTCTGGAAACAAGATATCTACGATGTTCTGTAAAATAATCGTATCTAGGGAGCTCGCGTTTCCAATTACCCCCAGTTTCCGAGCGACTATCGTATATCCCAAGCATCATGAATCTTTGTCCAGATCCTCACAAAGCTACTTCTAGCATCGGTGTTTGTTGGCCTCCATTGCCCAACGAAGGGTTTTCTTGGATAACTTTAGTTCAGCTCTCTTACCATTAATGTCATCTCTTTTGACACTATGAAGCTCCTCCGTGCCTCCTAGCTCTCTGCACGAGACGTCTGTGATGCAGATATTTACGCCACAGTTCAGCGATTATGCGTCCATCAATATGTAGGACGTCTGTTCTCTCGTACTGCCTTGCGCGGCATCGCCTTGTCAGAAGCTCAGAGAGTCGTGCTCATGATCGTGCGCACAATCACATGCGCTCGTTCAGGTGGTGATAAACCATTTGTGATACTTATTAGGCTTTGCTGACCGCGCCCAGTGGCTTCGGAGAGATTTTCCCTATTCAATCTCGCGGCGTTCCATCTTGGGGGCCCTAGTAAGTTTACTGCAGTAGCTGACGGCCGCTCATCACATTCACATACGCGGAATGTGGTGTACTAATGATTGCTGGCTGTATAGCCCTCGATCAACCGCCAGTTCTGGATTCGCGAGGCCAAACTTTCAGTCGTAAGTGGCATATCAGGAATCGCTTCAACGTATCCAGGCCTCCTAAAAGTATAAATGGTACCAGTGTTCAAGACAACCCGTCCCTATCTAGATATAAGTTCCATCACTCTTCCACCTCTGTAGTCCAGTCGCTCCTTACCCCATTCTAGTCCATTAACGTTAGACTCCGGCCTCGATCAGTTAACTCCCATTTCCCTGACGGTGTCTTCCACGTCATCTAGGGTGGCTGAATAGTCACCTAAGGCTTCGTTTGGCGTGAATTAGCAGCTCACTACGTGACGTGGGTGTATCTTACCTACACATAGCCATTTTCAGATCCATGATTTACGACTAAGAATCGCCATGGGTTCGGTTTACGGAAAATGAAGAAGTAATCGAAGCTGTAAATGGGTATTTTGAGGAGCTTGACGAATCAGTCTATAGAGATGGCTTTACTAGAAATAGCAATAAAAAAAATTCTTAAAAACGTTATTTTTCTTGATTAGGCCGGAAACTTATCAATCCATCCTCGTGTATATATATATATATATATATATATAATATATATATATATATATATATATATATATATATAATTCTGATGCTGTTATTAATATACATTGTAAAATTTATTCACACACTTTTAATTGGGATAATGTAAATATATTAGATATTTACAATGATTTTTAAAAACGCACTTTGTCTGAGATGCTTTTTATACAACGTAATATGAAACACACTGTTAGTAAAAAAAAACACGCTAGTTCTTAGCAAAATATACTCAAACATAATCTCATTTTTATAATTTTACAATATATTTTGACTTAAATTTTATAATTAGTTTTTGAATTGTTACATTTATGTGATCGTTATTGACTTATCAACTTTCACATTGTCAATATTAAAATTTTTATCAGTTTGACTTAGAATGTCTTAGCGTTTGCTTGTAAATTGAATTGTAAGTGTTGATTTATTTATTGTACGGTATTCTGCAGTGTTATATAATTTTGATATGTACTTATTTGTATATGATTTTTATTAAACTTGAAGATGTTGACAATATCTATCAACGAAACGTTGTGAAATAAAAACACTTTGAGTTTTTTATTTGCCCAAATCTGATCGAAATAATTATATTTATATACATATACATTTTTATTATATTTAACGGAGGATGAGTTATACGCAGTAATTATAACGATATCGTTGTTTTCAATTCTGATTTTTACGGCTGTGATTTCGATAATGTTACTGTGAAAGTAAGAGGCTTCGTATAATTTTAATGAGAATGGCTGTTCCACGTTTGCTGCTATTGTTCTCGTTACGGATAATGTCAAAGTTGCGTATATTCGGTAAATTGATTCCACAATGAGTATTCGTTACATGAGCAAATATCAATGTCATATCGGTAGAAGAATACACGTAAGAACGACACTATCAAGTTTGTGTTTACGTCTTAGGCTGCCGAATGCATTCTAGGCATAGATTTGTAGTTTTTTAAACAAATTAGTTATTTCTGAAAATTAAAATTGGAAGTTTATTTGTAGTGTCGTTCTTACGTGCATTGCTTGTGGTCGTATCATGGTGTCTAAAAACACATTAATATAGAGAGTAGAGACTTTATGTAAGAGTTCTAAGATATCCTTAAATAATTCAGAATTGTTTGCTCATAAAATTAAAGTTCTAAAGCAAAAATATATAGAATATAAAAAATTTATTCTAGACAGATCTAAAAATTTTCTTTAAAAACTTTTTTACAAACTAAAAACTATTTCATTATACTAAGATTTTTATATAATTATATACAAAGTTGTTTAATACAAACATATTAAAAAATTACAAAATTGGTTTATGCTCCCATCTGACTTTGTCAGAGAATAACTTATTGACAATAAAATGTACTTAATAAAATGATCTGTCTTATTAAAAATATTGTAACTAAAAAACACAGAATAAACATCATTTGTTATATCAAATATCAGATCTTATCCAGTTGAAATTACTATTATTGGATTCATTATGTTTTTACAACAATTACTTTAATAGTCCGTTGTTTTAAGCTGTAATTGTGTTATATAATTTATTTTTTGTTAATCTATTTCGGAATACTTTAGAAAAATATTTGGTATAAATCGTGTTTTGTACTTTTTTTCTACAGAGAAGCTTTTTTTAATCTTTGCCTGTATACGATTTTATTTAAAGACCTCTCATATTTATTATTTAAAGTACATCAACTTATTTGTTATTAGTGACTGAAACTTACATTAGTATTTTAAATATGTCATTATTTGATTACATGATCGATTATATAATTACATGATTTGCTATACACTTATATACATTCTTTAATATGTCAGCAATGAATCTTAGATACGCTTATCTAGTTTAGTTTCTTGAAGATACTTTATTACATCTGGAATCATCTGTACATTGTTTAGGCATTCTTGTATAGACGATGGTATTTTATTTTTGATCCTGGCGTTTCTGTATATTGGACAGTCAGTTAATAAATGGTTGATAGTAATTTTAACTTTACAATTATCGCACTCTGGTGGAGAAATTTTTTCTATTATGTACGAATGTGTGATTGTTGAGTGTCCAATTCTAAGTCTTGTAATTAAAACTTGCTCTTTTCGTTTCATTCTTATAGTTTGATGTTTTGAATATATATTTTTTCTTATTGAGTGTAGGAAAGATTTTGACGATTTTGTCCACTCTGCGTTCCAGCTTTTTTTCAGTTGCTTTTCCACTACATTTTTGAAATTTGGTTCTTCGAGCTTTACGTTTAATTTTTTTAGAATATTTGTAATACGTTCTCCAATTGGATAAATTCGTCTTGTTTTTATTTTATTTTTGCTCTTATTAGGTGTCATTATTATGGCTTGGATTGGGTTGTTTGGAATTTGGGCTATTTTATAAGCATAGTTTAAGGCCAGTTTTTTTCTTCTATATTTCAATGGCATCATTCCACTTTCTGCTAAAATGCTAATTATAGGACTAGTGTGATACGCTCCTATTGCTATTTTTAAGCAGAAATTATGGATTGGGTTTAGCTTCTTTGCTGAGACAGACGTGTCGTAGATTATTGAGGCATAGTCTAATTAAGGCAGAATGAAGGTTTTGTACGTGTTTGTTAGCACTTTAAAATCAGCTCCCCAATTTTTTGCCGCTAGGATTTTTAATAAATTTATGCGTCTCTGGCAATTTACTTTTAGTTCATTTATGTGACGTTTCCAGGTTAGTTTTCTATCGAAATTGAGTCCAAGGATTTTCAAATTGGTAACTACTTGATAATAAGTTTTTGAGCATTAAGGCTTAGTTTTGCTTCGTGCTTTATTCTTTTTTTTGAGAATAGTATGTACTGGGTTTTAGTAGGCGAGAATTTGAAACCTGTTTTGTTGCTCCATTTTTGTAATTTATTTAGTGAATCCTGGAGAAGTTTTTCCGTAATTTTTGAAGTTCTTCCAGAGCAGTAAATTGTGAGATCGTCTGCGAAGAGGCACCCTTTTACTGGAGATTCAATATTTGAGGTTATGTCGTTGATCGCTATTAGAAAAAGGGTTACACTTATCGCCGAACCTTGAGGTACTCCATTTATGATTTTTTTCCGTTCTGAGAGAATTCCATTTACTTTCGTTTGTATATATCTTTCTTTTAGAAACTTTTGTATGAAATTTAACATCGGCCCTGCTATACCTTGTTCTCGAATGATTTTTATGACTCTGTCTCTCCAAACCATTTCAAAGGCTTTTTCTATATCTAGAGAAACTGCAATTAGATGGTGTTTATTAGAGAATGCCTGAAGTATTGCATTTTCTATTGTGAGTAAGTGATCATACGTAGAGCGGTGTTGTCTAAAACCACTTTGCTCCTTAGTGAAAAAGTTTAAGTTTTCGAGATAGGTTTTTAGTCTTTTATTTATGATTTTTTCCATTAGTTCACATAGAGTGCAGGTCAGCGCAATAGGTCTGTAGTTTTGGGCTTTCATTTTATCTTTTCCCGGTTTGGCAATCGGTATGACTATTGCTTCTTTCCATCGTTCTGGAAAGATAATATTATTTTGCCATATAAAATTGAATAGCTCGGTGATGTACTCAAGACCTTTAGGTGGTAATTTTTTAAGGAGAATATTTGGTATATTATCTGGCCCAGGGGCGGAATTTTTTGTTAATTTAAGTGTGCTTTTTACTTCATGTATTGTAATTTTATTATTTACACTAAGATCATTATGCGTATTATCATTTTCCAATAAGTTAATTTCTGGCTTATTTTCTGTTTTGAATTTTAAAAATTTTTTACTGTAGTTTGAGTCGCTGGAATTTTTTGCGAATTCGTCAGCTAAACTGTTAGCCATTTCTTTACTCTGTGAAATGATTTGGTTGTTTTCGTTAAGCAGATTAGTAATGTTTGAGCTTGTTTTGTTTCCGTTTATTCTTTTTATCTTGTTGAAAATGGTTTGATATGGCGTATTTATATTCATTGTAGATGTAAATTGGTTCCAGTAGTTTTGTTTTGTTTCTTTGAAGATTCGCCTACATGTACTTCTGCATTTATTGTGTTCTATTTTATTTGCGCTCGTTTTTATTTTTTTGTATCTATTAAATGCATGTTTGGCCTTTTTTAATGCGTCAGAACATTTTTCGTTCCACCAGGGTACTTGCTTTTGTTTTGGTTTATAGACCTTCTTAGGTATAGCTAGGTCAGCTGTTTTATGTATTAGTTCTATAACTTCTTCTAGAATTTTATTGATATTATTTTTGTTATCCTGAACTAATCTAAACTCGAGCGAATCTAAGCATTTTTCTATTTTAGACTGGTAATTGATCCAGTCTGCTTTATTAAAATTCCATTGTGGCATACGTATTGCATCTGTGTTTTCTACAGATGTTAATGAGTTTATTATAGGGTAATGATCGCTGTCATATAAATCATCAGATACTTGCCATTCTATCTCATTACCTATACTTCTTGAACAGATTGCCAAATCAATCGCACTTTCTGTGCCCTTAGAAACATTGAAATGAGTAGGTTTATTTTGGTTTAATAATATTAACTCAGGGTCACTTAAAAATTGTTCCACTATTTTCCCTCTAGGATCAGTTGGTTTTTGAGACAAGTCTGTCAGACAAGACACAGTCATAGACTGTGGCAATTGAAGTCTCCTATAAGTAGAAAGGGAGTGGGTAGTTGCTTTTTTAGGTTTTCATTTAAGTTCATTTAAATTTAACTTTTGGCTGTTAGGTAGATAAATGCTGCATATACAGATTTTTTTTTGGCAAGTAACAGATAGCTCCGCATGCTTCTAGTGGCGTTTTAATGTTTAGTTGCGTAAAATTTATATTATTTTTTATGTACAGTGCTGTACCTCCGCTGGCATAGTTTGTATTAGTTCGATTTTTAAATATATGTGAAAATCCTTTTAATTCTGGACAGAAATCATTTTTAAAATTTGTTTCTTGGAGAGCAATAATGGAAGGTTCTCTTTCGTGAATTAGTCGTTGCAAATTATTCAATCTTGGAAAGAAACCGTTTAGATTCCACTGGATGATGTTTTTTGTCATTCTTATAGTTGTTTAGAGATTATGTGCGTTATTTAGCTTTTTCCTTTATTATTCCGCTTCGTATTCCGATTCTTCTGTTAAACTTATTGTGGTTTCAGTTTCAGATTCTTTTTTTATTTTGTTTATTATTTTCGTAAATTTTGATTTAGCTTTTTTATCTTGCAAATAATTATACAAATGTCGCATCATTTCAGGAATTTCTTGTATATCTTCAACGTATTCTTTAGCTATCTGCGTAATGTTTGAGTTTTCGTATGTTTTGTCAAGAAAACTTTTAAAGGTTGTGTAATTTAGAGGGTATGTTGAGTTTGGGTCATCTAATCTTGATTTAATAGGCTGTAGTATCTCTTCAAGATAACTCATTTGTTCATGTTCTTTTTGAACAGTTTGGTTTTAATTCTTTATTTGTATTTTTTATTAAATTAGTACATTTTATTTGGCTGGTCTGCATTAAATGTATACTTGCTTGCGAAGTAGAAGGGTTTTCATTGCTTTGACTATAGGTAGACTTAGTTGAATCAGAATATGCTCTTTTTGATCTTATAATTGGTTGGTCAGTATTTATTTGCGTAGAAGTTTCTTCATGTACGCTGTCAGTTAAAGGAAATTCCTCTGCTTGTGTAATGTGTCTATTGATTTATTTTGCTTCATTAATGGTTGGCATCTGTATTTATAATTGTGATTCGGTCTCAATGTTTTGATTATTATCGGCGAATTCTTTGTTTTCATTTGATAGTAATGAAATTTGTATATTATTGGATATCTTACCCGGTGTGTTTGACAATTGACTTTGCTGAGTGCTGTCGAATATTATATTATGTACAATTTGATTTTCGGGGCATTGCTTGGCTATGTGTCCTTCAAGCTTACAGATGAAGCAAGTTACCGTGTCTGTTGAAGCAAATATCCAGTATTTCCTTCCTTCATATTCTACTTGAAATGATTCCGAAATTTTAGATGAAAAGTCTGGGTGTATATATACTTGACGTCTAAAACTGAAAATATGTGTGCTGCCTGCTTCGAATAGTCCTGCTCTGATAAATGATACCTTAGATTCAATTTTAATTTGTTGAGCTGTTAAGGCTTCTTCGAGGACAGCGTGAGGGATGACAGGTCTGACATTTGATAAAATTATACGCTTAGCTCGTGTTTCTAGCGGTCTGATCAGCAGTTGATTGTTTCCTAATTGTATAAATCTTTTGTTGTCGACTAGATCATTAACTATGTTTTTGGAAGCTAGATAGGCACATATTCTGTTATTAGATATTCTCGAGATAAATCTAATATTTGTCGAGTTTGTTAATTTGCTGATTTGACTGACGTAATCTTTGATTGTATAGCCGTCTATTGCGTCAATAAGAATCGCTTGGTCATTCTTAGGGAAAATATCTGTTTCTGCTACTTTTGCATAGGTACTGGGTGTCTGGATACTGTTTGCAAACGTTTTGTAATTTTTACGATTTTCTTCATTTTCGGGCAGGCCCTTATAGCTGGAACTGCTTAGATGCATTATCACTATTTAGGTTTCCCCGGCAAGCACCTTAGTGCTGCTCGGGGACAATAAGATTTTTCACTATATCACTTATAGTAATGTAAACATAGACACGTTTGTACTCAACGGGAGCTCACGAGAGACTGATATTATTTTTATACGGTTTCAAGCAAAGGCCATAATATTTTTTGTAAGGTTGTAAAAAAGACCTTTTCCAAGACCAACTGCTTCCATTGTTTTGTTATGTCTTCAATTTTCTTCCAATTTTTCTTGCTTTGCTGCTTTTACATTAACAGCTTTGACTATTCCAGCAGAACCCCCTTCCAATGCTCCCTTTACATTCAAATCGGCAAATAAAGATACAATAAATAGTAAAACGTCGCCAAGTTTTTGAAGAACCGGTAGTATCCTTGAAATTGTCACATTTCTTTTACGACCTACTTTTTTAGCAGCCTCGCATGCGCTCTTTCATGCAGAGTCAACTAATTTGTGAGAATCGAACTTGGAATCATAAAATATGCAGCAGATTAAATTATTTTTTTCAATGTTGATTTATTGTTTTACTAGGCACCAGTAGACATTCCAATTGTGGAAAAACTAAATTATTGAATTTTATATCTTATCAGAATGATCTTAAATTTGGAAATATATACAATTATTCAAAATGATTAAATCAGCCAAAATATAAGTATTTAGAAAATCTTTTGAAGCCAATAGAGGATGTACAATATTTCTCGTTCAGTGAACATAAAACAGTAGTATCTCCTGACAACGTACTTCCTAACTCTATGAGTTAGAAAAGTTAATAAGCTATTGGTTTTTCTACAATTAGTGTTACTAATTTAACAAAGGGTGAGATTTATCACTGCCTTTAGAGATTAGTAGTAAAAAACCAAATTATCCGTAGTGATAAAAAACATTATTTAATGATAATCAAAAATTTTTTTCTAGTAGAATGCATAAAGCCCCGTATCATTTTCACACAAATGGAGAATATAATCCGGCTCAGAATTATCATCAAAATGACTATGCGTATTCGTTATTAGCTGTTGTTATATTCAGAAGGGGCAAAGTAAATGTGACATAGACTCGTCAGAGTTAGATATTGAACCAATGGATTATATATGAAAAAGTTAAAATAATTATTATACGAAGTAAAAAATGTAAATTTTCATGTTATGTAGATTTGAGTAATTAATGTTACTCGGTAGCTCATGCAGTTATTTACATAACTTTTGTATAAAAGAAACAAATTTTTTTCCATGTATTCCGCTATAGCTGATAGACCCGAGCAGAGCAGTCAGACGACTGAAGAATTGATTATCAAATGTGCATTTATATTCTCAGTGCTACCTATTGGCTCATTATGATATGGCGGATTGCGGAATTGTCACTGCGCTAAGCAAAATAAAGCATCGGAAATTTAACAAGTAAAGTTTTCAAGTGCGAGAAACAGTCAGGCAGCCAGCAGTTTTCATATATTGATCAGATTTACATTCCGTTGATTTACATCGAAAAACCTAAAAATGAAAGTTTGAAAATTATTCTGTTGTATGTAGCTATAGAACTACCGATAATAAATGTGGCGTTACGACCAAAAAACAGCGAAGAACACAGATGTGTACTACGTTTTGTGTTTATAAAGGAAATGAAAATATTCATTATGCATTTTTCTGTAAATTCTACGCAGCTAATATTGTAGTCATAAGGTCCACCTTCGTCGCAACGATGGTTTCTAATAATTAAGGTACTTAAAGAGGTTATAAAGTAGGTGAGGTTGAACCCATAAGGTAAACATCTATGCGGGGAAATTGTCAGCGTTCACTTCAGTCATGAAAAATTTTGGATTATGCTAGAAGATGGTAAAACTCGAAAAGGAGGTCTTTTGAAGGTTCCTCACCGTCTCTTTTATAGGTTTAAAAGTAGTTAGAGCTGTTTTTCCGTCACAAACAGTCTGCGATATTTTATACTAGCAATTATTTTTCTAAATATATATTTATGAATATTTGTAAAAAGTTACGTATTTTACGACGCCATATCCTTTCTTTTATTTTTATTTCAATAAAGTTCTGTTATTTTTTACATCGCCGCATAAATTAAGTCAATAAATTTCTATTACCCTTCCAATACGATATTGTATAAATTAGTTATACTTTAATATAACATAATCCCTTAAGTATCATGTGAAAGAAGACATAGCAAAAAGAAATATGAAGAATAACGCGCTAATTTAAGAGCCGCAAGGTATTAATAAATGTAGAAAAAGTTGATATCAACTAACTAGCTGATATAATTTTTATTTCTATGTTATTATTTATTTAAATAAAGATTTTAAAAGATTGTTACATGTATACATTTTTAAACTTTAATAAATATTATTATTAACTTATTATTATTTTTTTAACTATATTATATTGTATATTTTATGATATTATAATAATATTTTCTAAATCTTCTCATAGCAAAACAAAAAAAAGGTTCATATACGATTTTAGGTGAACGTTCTTCTACTATTTATTCTTGTTAATTCGTCATTACTAAAAACATTATGAACTTACCAGACCCGTTCCCACAAAGTTTATGCTGAGTTTTTTTTTTTTTTTTAATAATTAACTTTTGCATGAAAACTCATACGCCCCAATACAAACATTTTTTAAATTTCATTATGAGATTTATTTAATACACTTTATTTATAAATTTAAGGCATGATAATTATCCCTAAAAACATAATGAATCAAATAATAGTAATTACGATTGGATAAAAACTGATATAAATAGTTGTTTCGTTGATTAAAATTTTGAAAACAAATTATATTTATTCGTTGTTTTTTGGTTGCAATATTTTTAATAAGTGAAAGACCATTTTAATAAGTACATTCCATTTTCGTTAATTTTCTATACAAAATAAAATGACAAAAAATGACAGTGTAATTGTAGGTAAGAACGTCAAATAGTAGCATGGCAAGAATATATCATTTTTACTTGAAATGAAAAATATTTATAAAATCATGTCTTGGCAAGTAAAAAGTCATTTTTTAAGTTATTCTTTGACAAAGGCAGATGCGAGCATAAACAATTTTTCTAATTTTTTATTATGTTTGTATTAAAACCATAAAGAACTTCGTATATAATAATATAAAATCATGGTATAAGGAAACAAATTTTAGTTTGTAAAAAAGTGTTTTAAACAAAATTTTTAGACCTAACTAAAATAAATTTGTTATATCCTGCACGTTTTTGCTTTAAAACTCTAATTTTATGAGCAAAATGTAAAATGAGAAACCACTTGTACCCCCTTTACGCTACATGAGCTTTACTGAACGGGAAGATAGATCGCAGAGATATAGAATAGACTTGAGCTGATTCGAAGCTCGAAACACTGATCATTCATATTGTTTTAAAATTGGATAGGATATTAAAAATTTATTTCAATACGGTTTACAACATTTGACTGAAAAGTTATTTTTCAAAACTCAAAATTAGTCCTACACAATGATTTCTATAATTTTTTTATCAATTTAATTTTATAATTTAATCAATTTAATTTATCAAATTATATTTTACAGCTAATTTTAGAATTAAATTTTTTATTTCGTCTCGTCAATTATTTCAAGTCAATTCTCGTCAATTGAAAGTTACTTTCGAACCCGCATTCAAAAATTTTATAATACGGATCCTGATACACAACCTATCATACTATTAGGAGGCACATACATTACATATACTTGACATATGTATAAATTAATATCAATACCTTCTTAGGTTTAGTTTAAGCTGAAATATATTTGTTAAATAGCGTTTTATGCAACCGTGATTTATTATGTTCATTACACTTTATCCTCGTGTCTTAAACTAGGGAGGAGTGCGAAGAGGTAATGCTCTTCTTTGGAGGCGGTAAATTTTATTGAATAAGTTTATTTCAGAAATTTTTTGTCAGCGTCGAGATTTTTTAATTTTTTATTTATAATTAATAATTACTTTTTATTTTTTAATGAAATATATATTCAATAAACCAATAAACCAATATTTTCAATTATTAATGAAATGTAATTTCAATTCACCATTATTTTTAATTAATCTAATCGCCTTAGTGGATTATTTAGATTATATCATGGTCCACCGACGTGTAATCTGAATATCATTGCGTTAACAGCTAATAAATCTATAAAATCCAGCGACCAACAATATACCTGATTATACCGATGTTGTGCAGCAAAGTAACGTCAACATTTCCTTATATTCGATTTGACGGACTGCATGCGAGCGCTTACTCTTTTATAAACATACTAGCATCCCTCGTCTCGACTTCGTACGAGATAATAATTTAACCGAGTTCATAAATAATTCAATAATATCTAAGTAAAAAGAACTCTATATATAAAAATCTATGTTTCTATAAATCGTCAGTTCTGTACAAAAGCTGCTTCAATGTAGCGTCCAGTTCAATAAGTTGATATTTTGCCGACCGTTTTAAACAATATATATATATATATATATATATATATATATATATATATATATATATATATATGCATATTAATTACGGCTTCGTTGGAGAAAATTGTACTTTCCAGTTCGAGCGGTAGAAAAAAAATGTGCAAATGCCTCGAGATGACGGTTACAGAGAGCATCGTGTTCGGACTATAGGAAATATCTCGGCACGACTGCTATAGAGAGTTTTGTGTTGGGAAGGTAGAATACAATTTCCAATTATCCCGGGACAACTCTTACTGGGCGTGTGCGTGTTCGAGTGATAGAATACTGATATCTTCATAGAAGTCGTACTGACATATCTGGACATTATTTCCCACCAGCTATACACGACACTCTCTGTAGAAGTCGTTTCAAATCATCTGGAAATCGCATTCTATCATCCGAACACGAAACTCCCCATAGAAGTTGACCCGATATACCTGAACTACGTCTCCTATCAACTAAACACGATACTCCCCGTATAAATCATCTCGTTATACCTAGACGTTGTCTTCTACCATCCGGACACAAAATTCTCCGTAGAAGTCGTCCCGGCATACCTGAACATCGTGTTCTACCGTTCGAACACGAAACTCTCCGTTGACCCGACATACTTGAATATCGTTTCCTACCAACTAAACACGAAACACACCGTAGAAGTTGACCCGACATACCTTAACTTCGTTTTCCCCCGTAAGGCCCCAAAATGTCGCCATCAGTGGTTACTAAATATATGAGAAAGTCGAAAGCATTTTTACAGAAGTGTTTACAGCGATATAAAGTGGCTAAAAATGTTAATAATTTACCAGAATGATGCTCGATAGGAAAAAAGGACAAAAAAGATGAATAAGAATCGCGAATCTGTTTTCGGGATACCCTGCTTTAATAATGCGGCAAGGACCAGCAAAATTAATGGCGGAAGGTTTAGATATATCCTACGAAACTATCCGAACTCATCTTCGTACTCATGACCTGGAATGGCGAGGCCTGAAATGGCGCAGCAACATGAAGAAGCCTCTGTTGACTGAAAAGCATGTCAAAGCGACTCGCTTGAACGCATGAGAATATTGATAGAGATTTTGAAAATGTCATTTTGACCGATGAATGTTCTATATGGGCACAGTATATACTCACGCGAGCCTGGTCAACTTCTACCAATAGGCTCATTCATAAAACACGGAATAAAGATGCATCTTTGGGGCTGATTCTCAAAGTAGAGGTTTGACACTTTACAGCTCTTTATTGACAACCTAAATGCGGGGGAAATGAGAAAAATCTATAAAAAAGCTTTTACTTTACTGCTATCTGCCAAACGATGGTAAATCAGGCAAAATGAATATTTGATTCTGCAGGGGGACAACGATCCTAAACACTGCAGCAAGCTCTGTACTGAGTGGATGACTCAATCTGACATCGTTACATTGGATTGGCTGTCGCAGTCACCCGATGTAAATTCTATAGGAAATGGGTGGGCATCTATTAAACAGAAGCTTCGTGGAAGACGAATGCATACTTTGAAGCAGTTATTTTATCCAATTCGTCAGATCTGGAGATCGTTGCCACTAGAATATGCTATCAAATTAATAGAAAGCATACCTCGGAGATGCCAGGCAATTATCGACGCCGGTGGTGACTGGACACATTATTGACCGAATTACATCATCGTTTGTAATATATATAATGTATATATAAATATGAAAATTTTATCAAATAATTTTTTTTAAAAATTAACACGACCACGCTCTTTCTTGACAAACGGTATATAATAAGATTCTTATATGTAAAGTAAAAAAAATTAAGTAAATGTAATCAACACATTACTTTATTATACATTTATAATATAACAGATCGTATAATAAGTATGAGTTTCTTTATTTTTAATTTTAAAGGATTAATTAAAGTGAAAATAAATAATAATAATAATGATTAATTGAAGTTTTGGAGGTCACAATCAAATTATTCCTAAGTGATGCTATTCTATCAGGTATGTGAATAAGTCTTTCCCGTTTTTTTTCAAATTTTGAGCCTTTATTGTGAAAAAATGGTTACAAATGAATTATTGAAAGTATTGGCCATCGCTAGCTACAACTTTTTCCCATCTTTCTGGCAACATACGAATCCCGTTGCGAAAAAATTCGACCGGTTTGGCCTCTATCCAGTCATCCACCCATTTTTTGGCTTCCTCGTAGGAATGGAAGTGCTGGTCAGCCAGGCCATGCGTCATCTATCTGAAGAGATGGTAATCAGACGGAGCAACGTCTGGACTATACGGCGGGTGGGGTAGGACTTCCCATTTGAGCGTTTCTAAGTATGTTTTCACCGGCGGTGCAACATGTGGGCGAGCATTGTCATGTTGCAAAATAACTTTGTCGTGCCTGTCGGAGTATTGTGGCCGTTTTTCTCGCAATGCGCGGCTCAAACGCATCAATTGTCGTCGATAGACCTCGCCTGTGATCCTTTCATTGGGTTTCAGAAGCTCATAGTAAACCACACCTAGCTGGTCCCACCATATACAGAGCATGAGCTTGGCGCCATGAATATTTGGCTTGGCCGTCGATGATGATGCATGGCCGGGTAGTCCCCATGATTTTCTTCGCTTCGGATTATCGTAACGTATCCACTTTTCATCGCCAGTCACGATACGATGCAGAAAACCCTTTCTTTTATGTCGCTGAAGCAGCTGTTCGCAAGTGAAAAAACGCCGTTCGACGTCTCTCAGCTTCAGTTCGTACGGCACCCAATTTCCTTGCTTTTGGATCATTGCGTTTGACAAGAATCTTCATCAAGCAAAGTCGCCAATTCTCGATCTTCAAAGATTTGTGGCCGCCCGGAACGCTCCTTGTCTTCCACGTCGAAATCACCGCTTTTGAAGTGTCGAAACCATCCGCGAACACTTGAATCATCGACACAACCTTCTCCATAAGCCTCCTGAAGCAATCGATGCGTCTCGGCAGCAGATTTCTTCAAATTGAACCAATAAAGTGAAACTTCCCGCAAATGACGTCGACTCGGCTCAAATTTCGACATTTTCACGATATCAAAAATTTATGATGCGAAAAAATGTTAACTAATGTGTTAGTATGGAATTGTTGACATATGAATAAGCTTTGATTATGACATATGTAACCATTGAATACTCGCACAGTATTGGTGGCGCCATCTCTTACAAAAAACGGGAAAGACTTATTCACACTCCTAATATTATATCTAATTTGATGTTGGTGCAATCAAGGTAGCTATTTTTTAGTTCGAATTATTCTAATGTGCAAAATAGTAAAAAGTTGGCATAGGAAGAATATCAAATTTTTACTTTAAATGAAAAGTACAAAAGCACCATTATCTGAAAAAGTAAGCTGGTTAAATTATTAAAATTACTATATAATTTGGTTGTGTATTTCATAGGATTTAATTTTTCCTAAGGAGTAAGGGGAGCTCCTAAATATAATGGCATATTATGCATTATATTATAATTATTTAAATACGATATTTTTTTATATATAATATTTTACAAAAATATATATATATTATATATCATGCTATTCTTGGTGGCAATATATATATATATATATATATATATATTTCATTTTGAATAATATATCTATTTAATCTGAAATATGTGTTCCAAAAAATAACAATTTATGAAATACTCCACAAAAATTTAACAGTACAAAAATCTGTTTTAATTTAATACTTTATATTATTTAATATATATATATATATATATATATATATATATATATAAAACGGAAATATACACTTCTCCTAACGTTATGGCCATTTTTTCAACTCCTCCAAAAAAACGGATTTTTATAACTATTGAATTTTTATTAAATATAGTAGGTGGAATGTTAAAATAAAGATACACGAAATAATCTTTTAACATGAACTTTATTTCAAACGAGGAAAGAAAAGACGTCTGTTCAAACGAAAGGACGACGCAAGATTAACTACAGTACTCGATAAAGAAAACTTGCAAGCCTTTGTGAGAAGCTTAAAACCTATAAAAAACATCAGGCATCTAGGCAATAAACTCATAAATCATTTGCCGCGCAGGGCAGCAAAGACGCAGATCGTAATAAGACCCAGTGGACACATATGTTTACATCCTTTTACGATACTCTCCAATGTTTAGTTTCAAGTATTTTTTGCTTTATTATTTATAGAAGGCTAAAATAATCTAATAATAACTCTCCAAAATAAGCCTCTCTGCCTCGACGATAACTTCCGCGTTTGAGCAAAATTTTTTTCCTGCGAGCGATTTCTTCGTGTTAGGAAACAAAAAGAAGTCGCAGGAAGGCAGATCGGGGGAATACAGTGGGCGCCGCAGCAATCGATAACGCAATTCATGCAGTTTGGTGGCGACAACTCCAAATGAATGTGCTAGTGTGTTATCATGACGAAATAACACCTTTTTTCACCAAATGTGGCCGTGTCTCCTGCAATTATGGATCTCCCCTCTCCTTATTTGTGAAGAACTCGGTCAGCCACTTTACACAAGCCTCTTTTGAGTCCAACTTTACACCACCAGGGCGTTCGACATGGACAGGAACAGGTGGTAATCACTTGGTGCTATGTTCGGGCTAAATGGTGGATGCGATAAAATCTCCCATCCGAACTTCCGTAGCTTCTAACGAGTCATCAATGAAGTTTGTGGTCTGGCGTTGTCCTGGAACACTACACCCTTCCTGTTGGCCAATTGTGGATAATTCTGGTCGATAGCCTGCTTCAAGCAGTCCAGTTGTTCACAGTAGATGATAGAATTAAGCGTCTGGCCATATGGGAGCAGCTCATAGTGGACGATTCCCTTCCAATCCCGCCAAATACACAAAAAAACCTTCCTGGCCGTCAATCCCGGCTTGGTCACTGTTTGGAACGGTCCATCGATCTTGGACCACGACTGTTTTCGCTTGATATTGTCGCATATGATCCATTTTTCGTCGCCAGTCACCATCTGCTTCAAAAATTGGTCGAGTTTGTTCCGTTTCAACAGCACATCGCAGGCGTTGATGCGGTCCAGAAGGTTTTTTTATGTCAAATCATGCGGCACCCAAGGTGTCGTTTTCACCGGCTCTGAAACGTCGAAACGATTCCTCCGCGGTTCGCAGCGATAGCGTGCCATTCCCCAAAACACCATTAATCTCACGGAACGTTTCTCTAGCGGATTTGCCTTTGACGAAGGAAAACTATAAAATAGCGCGAAATTCGGCGTTAGTGAACTCCATGTTTACATATCTATAACGTTTGAACGCACAAAACAAAAAGGCGGAAGAGAGATATATCACAACCTAATATTATTCTCAATTTTAGAGATTTATTTTAACATATTTAAATAATATTTGTTTTAAATTTATTATTTAGTTGCCCTAAATAAATTTGCGATTATTAGGCTGTATTGTCAATACAGCCTAATACGCGCAAGACTGTAATTTCAAAATAATACGCGAAATTAAAATAATCGGATAATGATCCCGATTAGCGATCGAACGCACGATAATCAAAATAATAGCAACGCGAATATTGAATATACCTGCCCTGCGAACTTTGGCCAAGTGTGAGTAGAGAGAGACTCGTGCGCATCGCGACAGCTGCGTAGCAGCCAGCGTGGAAAAAATGTCCGGCACTTCCGCACTCCCCGCACCAATGACTAGGAATACAGTAAAGGCAGCCACTGTATTTGGAGTACATAATTTTAAACATTCTCGCTTTTAGTACTTTTATATTATTTAATTTATAGTACATATATAAAAATATACGTGCAAATGAATCTTATTATAAATTCATAAATAATTAAGTGTGTGCAAACATCTCCAAGGACAAAAATATTAAATCAATTACTATTAACATAATTATTATTATTATGGTGGGTTATATACGGGAGAATTAAATTAAGTATTTTGTTTTGTTACTTTACGTCGCTCTATTTATGCTTCAAAATACCAGTGCTAATCAGCGACAGAGGTTTACGATGTGTTTGTAAACAAAGTACATGCAAATTATTACAGCGTTACTTATGTCAATCCGTCGAGACTGGGATTTGAACTCAGATCACCAAGTTACTAGTCCTTCACTCTAGTGATCGAGCCATTCTGGACCTCAAATTAAGAAGTATTATTATAAAAAAGCGCAGAAATTATTATAAAATAATTTATATTATAGGAATACGAGCGTCTTCAAGGGCAAACTCGCAAATTAAACATTATAATTATTATAACTATAATAAGATTATTATTATATTATTCTAAATTTTTATTGTTATTTTCGGCGTCTCGATACGAAATTAGTGGAATGGTGATGTGGCGTAAACACCCGTATGACTAATTTTTCATGTATAAAAGGGCGACTTTCCCATCCCAAAGTCTGTTCTCTCGGCGATCCGACCGAAAGAAGCTCCCTAGAGCTGCCCTGATTCCAGAGCTCTAGTAATACGGCCCGTCCAAAAATTCTGAATAGTAGAGTTGTGATCCAGGTTGCACGGCGCTCCGTTAAAGACCAGCAGACTCTACTACACAACCGAATCCTAGCGAAGCTTGAACCTAGTTGCGCAGTGCTCCATTAAATATCAGCGGCTTCACTAAAATATCCTTTCTCATTTCCTCGTGAAACATGATCCTGGTTGCGTGGCGCTCCATTAAAGACCAGCGGCCTTATTATTCTTCAAGAGACTTGATCCTAAGAGCGCGGCACTCCGTTGGAGCTTGACGGTCTCATTCGTAGCCCCGAATGAAGTCGTGATCCTGGTCACGCGGCTATCCGCCATTAAAAGTGTGCACCATATCTACCGCATGAACCATTAACGCGCCATATATAGTGCATGAAATTAGATTAATAAATACGAATTATATAAAGATAAATTGTAAATACCGTTAAAATAAGAAGCGTGCGGAATATAGTCAAACGTAAGATAGTACAATATAAGTTTATAGTAAGTAACGGCTAATGACAGTCAGACTCCTCATAAGAGACTAAACTAAACCTTATATTCTAATCTATATATACCTTATCCCCACTACTAAATTTAGTAAATTAAATCTAAATTCCCCCTCTACACAAATTGTTCAAAACCAAACAATTTAATAAGGAATGATAAACATTGTCCAATTTACTAGACTTTAACATTAAATTCACATTATTCTGATTCCTGGAAATGTGAATACTTTCAGGACTCTCCCTTTTATAATTATTATTAATACCATGTTCCAAAATATCCACATTCACAAAATTAAAAGAATGTAAAAACTTTAAACAATGCTCCTTTAAATCGGAAGTAATATGTAAGCTGCGTAAACTATATTTATGTTCATAAATTCTCTTTTTTAAATATCTACCTGTTTGTCCAATATAGTATTTATTACAATCTATACAATTAACTTTGTAAACAACTCCTGATTTTAAACATAAATTATCCTTAACTTTGCAATTATTAAACAACTTACTCAAATTATTGCTATTTTTAAAGAAAATTTGAATGTTATATTTCCGAAAATTTATTTTAATTCTTTCAGATAATCCTCTAACATATGGTAAAACAATAATTTTGCCTCTGTTAACATCAACACGGACATTATGTCTATTTTCGGTATTATAAATGTCAAATAATCTTTCAGCAATTAATCTATTAATAAATTCAATTGGATAACCATTATTAATGAAAGTTTCTCTTACTGTCTGTAAATTATTTTGTATAACATCTTTATGTGATAATTTTATTGCTCTGTCAATGACACCTTCTAATGCTCCAATTTTGTTTCTGAATTGGTGGTGTGAATTAAAATCTAAATATTAAATTCTAAGAATTCGATAATTATTTAAATAGTAATTTTATACATCAATTAATTACCGCGAAGAATTTTTTGAGAAATAACCCTAATATAATCTTCCAAAAGTCCGACAAAGGTAATGTTACTGTAGCTTCCAATAAAATTGATTACATAAATAGTATAAATAATATATTCAATGATGATAGTACTTATCTGAAAATTGGTAATCCACACATCATTAAGCTACAAAATAATTTTAAAGAGTTATTAAATAATTGGAAAAGAAATGAATATATAAATGATACTATATATAAATATTTAAAATGTGAAAATGTTGTGTAGCCAAATGTTATGGGCTTCCCAAGATTCATAAAGAAAATCTGACATTTAGAATAATAATATCTTCTCTAAATTTCCCAACTTATAATATTGTTAGATTTTTATCTAATATATTGGTTAAGATAGTTGGAAGAACTATTTCTTATATTAAGGATAGTTGGCGTTGTTACAATGAAATGAAAGATATTGTTATTCCGAAGAACTATAAGATGATTTCATTGGATGTAGTATCTTTGTTTACAAATGTACCTTTAGAATTATATTATATTATAAATGATATTATACAGAAGAACTGGCATGAAGTTAATTTACATACAAAATTAACAATGAATTTATTAAAGCAATTAATTTAGTTTTTAATAATACAATTTTTTTTGTTATAACATGATTGTAATAAATACTATATTGGACAAACAGGTAGATATTTAAAAAAGAGAATTTATGAACATAAATATAGTTTGCGTAACTCATATATTACTTCCGGTTTAAAGGAGAATTGTTTAAAGTTTTTACATTTTTTTGATTTTGTGAATGTGGATATTTTGGAACATGATATTAATAATAAGTATAAAAGGGAAAGTCTTGAAAGTATTCACATTTCCAGGAATCAGAATAATGCGAATTTAATGTTAAAGTCTAGTAAATTGGACAATGATTATCATTCCTTATTAAATTGATTGGTTTTGAATAATTTGTGTAGAGGGGGAACTGAGATTTAATTTACTAAATTTGGTAGTGGGGATAAGGTATATATAGATTAGAATATAAGGTTTAGTTTAGTACCTGTTGAGGAGCCACAGCGAGCTCGAAACGTTGGACTGGGTCTTCAATTAGGTAAGGGTGTTGGGGACAGTCAGACTGCACTTTACTAACAAAAAAATTTTTTCAGCTAATATTTAATTTTCAGATTAGTCTAAGGGGGTGATTGTAAACAAGGACAGTTTGACTGTCATTATAATTTTTAATTTAATTTTTATTTTTATTTTTATTATTTTTATACATGGATGCATGAATGTTAATGTAGATATGTATTGATATTGTTACGTAATGTTTTCGATTGATTTGCTTAGACTGTAAGACCAATGAAAAAATATTTATTAATTTGTATATAAGCAGTCGACAAAAATATAATTAAATTATGGAAATGTATAAGTCATGTACGACTTCAACACCTTCCAAGAGCAATATCGGTAAGCTAAGTCAACTTCTCCAAGTCTATAGTTCGATATTCTTACAAGCAAGTAAAATAAGCGTATTTAGCAGCAGTCTAGTAGAACTCTCGAAAATCTTGCTCTCCCAATGTGGAAACATGCCTTACTTATAGGTCTCAATGTCCAAACTCGATTGCGAGTAGAAAGCTAAGATATAAAAGGCCAGTCCTTATCCTTAGTATGGGAACTTGACATTTCGTTGTCTGCTTCAATAAGGCAAAACTGAATGTCAGGTCCCAGTCATAGAAGATTTGAAACTTATCATTATAATGTAAGCGGCGCGAACATATCGCCCACCTCGAACGAATAATTTCGTACGATACGCAAAAATAAACGAGAAACGTTGTAATTCATGGGCATCTACGAGTTTGACTGTAATGCCAATATATTAGATGATTTTAGGTGATTAGGCCAAGATATTAGGTCATGAACTGGAAGCAAAATTAATTTGTTGCCTGGTCGCTTCAGAAGTAGCAGTACGCAAGATCACTACTCTCGTCAGTTGATCATTAATAGGATGTAAGGCGATAATAAGTCCTAATGGCCATTTTGATAGAGGAAGCAAGTTATTTTTTAATAGAACCATAACACCAATTTGAAAGCTATAATTAGGCTTAAGCCACGTGGTTATCTGTTGTAACCGATCAAGATATTCCTTTTGTCATCTCTGCCAAAAATTATTTCTCATCAGCTGCGCCAACCTCCATTTGGAGCAGAGAGTTTGAGATTCATCAGTTTCAACAAATGGCTCAGGGAGTGTTACGAGTGGACCACCCATAAGAAAATGACCTGAAGTGATTGCACTCACATCTCAGGATCTGAACTAAGTACGCTGAAAGGTCTAGAATTCAAACACGCTTCAATATAAACCAAGAGAGTTGAAAATAACTCGAACGACAATTTTGATTCACCTATAACTCTGTACAAATTTCTTTTGAAAGACCTCATGTTAGCTTCCCAAATGCCACCAAAATTAGGGGCTGTGGGAGACACGAAACGTCATTCTACCTGATCTAGAGCCACAGTATATGCAATTATTTGTTCTAAAGCTAAAGGTTTAGTATAGAGACGCTGAATTTCAATTTCACTACCCAAAATGTTTCTGCCATTATCCCTGTAAATTACTTTACAGAGACCTCAATAAATCTCCGAAACGCAGCTAAAACTGCTTGTGCGGTAAGATCAAATACTATTTGCAAATGAACTGCTTTAACGACCAATCATACAGAGTGCCACATATCCTTTAAAGGATTTTTATCCCCTTCCAGAAGTCGCCTTAATCCAAAAGGGGCCTACAAAATCGACTCCAATGTTTTAAAAGGGTCGAGCAGATCTTGCTGTAATTGCAGAAAGTGATCCCATCAACTGATTCTGAGTGCAAGCATTATATCGAACACAGGTGATACATTGACGAACTACTATTCGAATAATACTTCGAGCATGCATTATCCAATAACTTCTCGGTAAATAGTTTTGTAAATCGAAGTCGAAGGACCCACTTTCGTTTTACGAAGACTGACAATTGTCTTACTGCCGAATTTCTCACAATGAAGCTTCGTATGATGTTTGTAACCACAAATGTAACATCTAGCTTTTGTGGGACAGTCTTCAACTCTATGCTTAGAGCTTAGACAATTGAAACAGAGCTTAGATTGCACTGCAAGTTCTTTCCTCTTGGCTGGTACAAGATCTGCGAACTGCTTACAATAGTACACAAAATCCGGCCCTTGAAAAAGGGAACAAGTTAGAGCATTATTTCTGTTGGGATTTAATTTGATTGCGTGCGTCAACGTATTTTTATTAAATGAACTAGATTTGTTATCTACTCTGGTTTATTTTTAATGCGAATTTTCTCATTGTAGCCATGTTCAGTTCTGACAAACTCATCTAAATCCTCGACAACATCTAGACTTTGAATCCTAGAATTTCTTAAAGTCTACAAATTTTAGGAATTCATTATCGCACTCTCCGTTAACTAAGCATATCCACTCTAGCCGTGTCAACGATGACAATTTATTTTCAATTCATTGTAGAAATATCATACCCCAATGTTCAACTGTCAGTTTTAGAGAGGTGAACACATTTTTACTCTCCAAGGCGGTATGCAATAGTTTACTTAAATGCTCACCAGTTTCGATAGAGAATGCTGAAAAGCGCACAAGAGTATTAAAATGGGTAGTGAATCTTAATAGAGGGTTATCGTGACGGCTACATAATACCTCCACTAAATCAAAACTCTGTAATTTTAAAGCTGCTTCGCCTTATAATGCATTGAGTAGATGCTGAAATTTAATAATAATAAGAATCGCAGTATCGTGTAACACAAGGGATTGAAATTTGCTTTTAAAGCTTTGCCAATCACGCTGAGCGCCATTAAACTTAGGTAATTTTACCTTTCTAAGAGAGGCCCGTGATGAATTAGTTATTGCCGCCGCAGTTGAGAATACATTCTGAGTAGGAGACTGAATAAGTCCGAGGCTTGTAATGCTTTCATTTAGCCATGCTTTGGTTGACAAGTATTTAGATACTCCGTTATTATATAAATCTAATTTGAAATAACTACGTTCCTTAAGTAACTCTGAGGAGCAACTGAGTTGGAGGTCTCACTCACAAAAGCTATTCCAATAATTGTCTAACATAGCGATTCGCGACCGATAATCCTTAACGGTCATAGCTGTGGCAGCCTTCTGTTTCAACGTATTGGATCTGAAATTCATCAATAATTCATTAGCAAATCTTCGGCAACCTTTGCAACCTTATCTGTAGTATTGAATGAAACTTACCATTATAATGTAAGCGACACGAACAGTAAGTATTTGTCACAGATGTTACAAAGAATTGTTTTGTTACAGATGGCAGGACCCGATGCCAGAAGTGTGTTTAGTAGATATAATTACTTGTATAATTTTGTTAGAATATATTTTTCGTTATCTTTTCATATAAATATAACTGAGTATCGTGATTTTTCCCAACTTTTCCGAAAACTCCCTTTCCTTTCAAACTAATCCTAGCGTGACCGCGTAATATCCCGAGTATTAGGTAAAATATTGGTTAATTTTAAAGAAATTCAGAAACGTCATATTACACCGTGCATTATATTATCCCAAGCTACCAAACTAAATTATATCTATATGCTGCTACTGCATAGCTACTCCTATTGTACGTTGTATTTAAAGGATATAGTTTAGAAGAATTTTATAGAATCAAAATAGTATAAAGAAAAACATATTAATGTACGTATGTAAAATACAATATGAGAAAAATAACCAACAATTCTTTATCTAATCAAAAGATCATCTCTGAGTTAATAATTGCACTTCAAAAAGCGCATGTAGATGTATTGTAAAAAGAACATTTAGGGGTAAGTATTGTTTAATTTATCCCTGCAGAGTTTATTATGATTGCTTCTGTGTATGAAGGATAACAAATTCATATCATTGAATGATAGAGAGGATCACAAAACGGATTTCTGGCACAAGATACTGAAGAATATACAGAAGCTTTCGTCTATATTCTTAAAATAACACATAATGAGCGAGACATTATTTATAATGCTGCTAGATCATCTGTTCCTAAATTTTGGAATTAACATTTTAATAAAGAATTTTCAAAAACTTTCAAAAACCTCTTTTTATTTAATCTCTAGAATTTAATCTCTATAAAATTGAGATTAAACAAAAATAATGTAAAAATATTTAAAATATTTTAAAACTATTTAAATATTACTATTTTTTCCTGTATTGAAGAAAATAAATCTCATTAAAATTATTTTCAACAAATGTATAAATTAAGTCAAGTAAACAGGTTCAATTCCATATATATGAAATGTATCTGTTTTATATACAATCGTATTCGTATCAATACAGTTCGTCTTTCTGAACGATATCCTCATCGCGTCGTACAACGAGAAAGAGCATAAGCGCGATATTGAGAAAGTGATCGCGAAACTCGAAAAATATGCATTGCAACTCAACGTAGATAAATGTCAGTTCCGGCAGACCGAGGAAGAGTTCCTCAGGCACGTCGTCAATGAACACGCATTCAAACCGACCCCTAAGAAATTAGACGCTGTAAGGAACTTCCCTAAGCCGAAAACGATTCAAGACCTCAGGGGGTTCCTAGGCCTAATCAACTTTTATAGAGGTTGCATTCCGCATGCAGCCGAACTGCAGGAGCCACTCAGTAAATTCTTAATCGGGGCGAGAAAGAAAGACAACCACGTCATAAATGGTGCCCTGCAGCTGATGGAGCCTTTGAAAAATGTAAGCAATCGGAGCTAGACATTGCGGAAATCGAGTTCCCGGACGAGAACGCCAAGATACGGTTAGTTACCAACGCGTCGAACGTCGGAATAAGCCCCGCATTGAAACAGAAGCGCGACGGCGAATGACGACCGCTCGCCTTCAACTCGAACAAATTTAACAACTCGCAGAAAAAGTACTCGACAATTGACCGCGAACTTACAGCGATTTACTATGCTGTTCAGAAGTTTTTTTATTACTTAGAGGGTCTTGAATTTGAAATAATCACGGACCACAAGCCGCTGATGTACCAAAAACCAGGATAAAGCTCCGGCGCTTCGCTGCAGGCAGCTCAATTATATCGCGCAATTCCACACGAAAAGTGTGTATCGCGAAAACGTCGTAGCAGACGTGCTATTGCGAATTGAGTCATTTCGGATCCCAAGCATGTTAGGCTGGAGCGATGCGTGGTATCAGTTCGAGGATGACGTAAGCGCGGTCTGCAAGAACATAAATGCGTTCCGTTTCCCGACGCTGTTCGATACCAGGGAGGTCGCAGCCGAACAAGACTCGGAAGCTCCGCATGCTCACATTCAACGTCGACAATCATACGCCGTTATACTGCGACATCCACGAGAATACTATCCTACCGTATATTCCTGAATCTCTACGGGACGAGGTTTTCAACTTGTTCCACAACAACGCGCACCCGAGTGGGAAGGTGACGGATAGACTCATCAGGCAGCAGTACGTGTAACTAGATATGAATCGCGACATTCAAAAGAAATGCAAAGAATGTGTAGAGTGTTATGTGTAGAATATTATAATATTCATAATAGTTTCTTAATAAATTTTTTCAAAAAATTTAAAACACAAGGCCCCATTTACTTGATTGAATTCTTACGATATTAAGCATGTTTTGCTGCTCCATCTCTTTTAATACACAGCAACTATGTTTTAGTCTCAAATTAGATGCTCAACTAGTGCATAAAATTGACAATAAATATTTTCTTATAGAAGATCTGAAATACACTGAACTGCGTACAGCAGACGATTCGTAAGACAAAACTTTTTGAAGTGTTTTTTCCTAATTTAGAAAAATATTAGCTGTAATTCGTCCGAATAAAACAGAAAACGAAGATGTTTAATACATCTGCGTACTTTTGATATTGAAATTAGTTATTTCTTCAAATGTTCTAATGTGCATGCGTGAGCTGTCTGAGCAGCCAAAGCCAACTACAAATTGATATAACAGTAGCCTAATGATGCAGCTCTTTATCTTCTAAATTTAATTTATTTATAGAATCGTATATGAATCTACTTCGTTGAAATTGAAAAATGCCAAATCACAGAGTTAATGAAAACCAAAAGAATAACGGTCAAAGAAAGTATCGTGAATAATCTTTAGAGTTGTTTCTGAATAATAAAAAACTTTTATATTCTTTCAATTTGAATTGTCTAACTAATATTCAGAATCAATATGATTATTTATTTAAAATTCCATTCCCTTTCTTAACATTTGAAGTATTTTATGTGTTGTTTGTCATAGTTAAAATAAGAAAATGTTCAAAGCCATGTTGATTTATAAAAATGTTTCTGCAACACCTATGTATAATATACAATAACTCTGATATTATAATATTAATAATAATAAGAAATTATTATAAAAATAATTTTTGTTATAATACTTCATATATCTCTTGCTATTTTTCATTACACGCGTCGCATTGTCGAACGTCGTCTGTCAGCTCGCCTGTACAGCAGACATTGTACTTCCGGAAACACACGATATGACTGCTATTTTATTTAAATATCTCCTCAAAATTATCATTGATATTTAGCTTTTAAGATATTATTAAAATTTTTAAGAAATCATCAATACGCGTCTCATTTATGAATATGATTTTTCATTTTTTTCAAGAGTTATTAATAAAATAAATCTCATTTCCGGCGGGTCTCTCATAAGAGTTAATGCGAAACAAGGTTAAATTTCTGATATTGAAAAGGCTCATTCTCGAAACAGACTTTATTATTCTTTTATTATTCTTTCAAACTATTTACGTATCGTATCATTTTCCTTTTATTCTATAAACAACATAATATTATAATATTGTGTAAATATTAATTTCTTCGATTGTAGTAATTGAAACTTACATCCGAATTAAAATGTTCATTTACTAGCCATAAGCAGGGTTACAGCTTTGTAACCTGTTTCTACCTATTTTTTCATTTTATTGACAATGTTCACATTTGTCCTTCTAAGATTTTCGTAATTTGCTATGATAAATTGATTCTATTTTTAATACCTAGTAACTACTTTGTAACCTATTGAATATTGTTAGATTTCTACCAAGGTACAAAGTGTGTCTTGATTGATATTTCTATTTTAGACGTTTTTACTGAAGATCTTTTATTAAAAAAATATATATATACTAATAAGGAGAGGCTCACCTCACCAGAGAACCCATTTCCTCCAGAAGGTGAAAAATGTATTCAATGGAACAAAAAACTAAAAACCTTACCATTCTTTTTTATTCAAATAGGCCTTCCTTCCCATTAGTTTTAAGTTAAAAGAGTATCGAAGTAATAAGTTTTTATCTTATTATTACATATATAGTTACTCATGGATATTAACATTTTATGCATTCTCGTTACTTCATATACCTCATATTTAGCTAAAAGCATAAAATATATGTTTTTCTAGCTGATTAAGTAAATTTTGTTAAATGTTTTAAGATGTTTAAATAATTAGCGCATAAAATTGTCAAATATTTCTAAACATTTACTTCAATGTTTCAATGAACCTTATATATATTATAGAAGGTTTGAATACAAAAAAATGAATAAAAAGAAATATTCAATAAGGCTTAAAATATTATATAGAATGTATTATTAAAAAGAATGTTAAAAACAATCATAAAAATTAATAATAATGGAATGAATATTGTAATAAATCCATAGTATTCATAGTACATAAATCCAATAATACTTCGAATTTATTAAAATATTCATTCCGTTACTATACAATTATATAAAATCAAAATATATTTTTAAACTTACCTACTGATCTTAGATGTACTTGATCACACATATTTGAAAATATTTTAAATGCTCGCTAAAATTACTCCAGATTCAAAATTCATTTTTAATTTAATTTATTGTTCAGGTCACTCATATTTGAGGTTCATTCCCAAAATGTTTTGTGATTCTTGATAGCAATCATTAGAAATCCAAAATTTTAAAAAGCGATTTTTCACAAAGTAAATTTTTCTTAATTATAAATGAAAATGATTTTTTTTAATTAAGACTGAAGAATTACATATCTGATATAACTTTTCTCCTTCGTATTACGTCTGCTTGATACATCTATCACCTACCGAAATAAATAAATACATTTTTCAAATCCAGCATTTTTAAGGATTTCTTCTGACTCTATGAAAATTCAAAGTACGCACTGAATAAAATAATAATTTCTAATATTCAATAAATATTACTTGACTCAAAAGATTTATTCGATTGTTCTGTACCAAGTAAATAATTTCTTTAACCAAGTAATCGCATAAACTTGAACCAAGTAAGTAATTATTAAATTAAAGCTTATATTTTCTAAAGAGCAGAGCACAAGTATTGGGAATTGTATGAATATTGTCGGATTTTGATAAAATATACCCTTAAACCAATAAATTCAAATTTAAAATCAGGAAAATAAATTCTTGCATTAATTAAAAGCTCCTAGATTTTTGGCAAGATTTTCAAGAAAATGGGTGGCTGAGATTCGATATTAAATAAATATTTTCTTAGCTAAAGAAAATATTTTCTTGAACCAATAACTGAAGATGTTGAATCAAAAAATTTAGTTATTTGATTCAAGCCTATAAAATTAAGTGAATGTATACGTTATATATCCATTTTAGATCTCTTATAATACATTACGAAATCAATTTATGGATTCCAATAAATAGTATATGCATTTATTATATAATACTAGCATTCCCCGTCTCGGATTCGCCCGAGATAATAATTTAGCCGATTTCTTAAACAGTTCAATAATATCTAAGTAAAAAAGAACTCTATATATAAAAATCTATATTACTATAAATAATTGACCGTAATTTCCTTATCGCCACTTCTGTATAAAAGCTGCTTAAAAGCGGCATCCATTTCAAAAGGCTGATAGTTTGCCGACCATTTTATACAATATATATATATATATATATATATATATATGTGTGTGTGTGTGTGTGTGTGTGTGTATATACATATATATATATGTGTGTGTATATACACATATATATATATATATATATATATATATATATATATATATGTGTGTGTGTGTGTGTATATATATATAAATATATATATATATATATATATATATAGTGAGGATTTGTTTGATCGCGTGACATTGGCCACGGGCGTATCACTTCGTACGCTTGTATCGAGATTACAATAAGGCACGTCGTCGGAGCGCCTTACGCTCACCAGTGGTGCTACAATGCGGTTACGCTCGCTCGCCTCGAGATTACAATCAAACGAATCACAGTCATGCTCTTCGTCCGAAGGCTCTTCCATATCGAAACCGCCATCATCGTCGGGGTCGTGATCTTGATTATAGGGCTTCAGGTCAGCGATGTGATGCTCACCAGCATCTCTTCCTGTAGAGTCGATCAGTAGATCAAAATTCGTGCCGAGCTTCTCCATGATGGTAATGGGCCCGTCGAATTCTGGGGCAAGTTTGACGCTGACACCTTGTGTACCAGCTGGGAACGTGCGATTACGCCACCATACGTGATCACCAATCGCGTAATGAACGTCGCGACGTCTCGCATTATAGTAACGATCTTACTTTGTCTGTGCTTTCTGCGAGTTTTCGGCTGCCTTTAGATTGAGATCAGATAACTTCTCTATGTGCTCTTTCCAATGCTGTAGAGCAGACTCTTCTTGTACTACCTGTGCGCGCTGCTCCTCTGAGCGGCCATGCATGCCAGGAGCAGAAGGATAATGATTTGTCTTAAGGAAGGCCCGACTTACGCCAATGAAGTCTTGTACGAATGTATTGTATGCAAATATCAGCTCGGCCATGTGCGTATCCCATGTGCTATGTAACGCCTCAATGAAGGTTATTATCGCGGTCTTCAGAGTCCTATGAGGACTTGTCATTCAAAAAGAATTTCTCGATGATCTTATTACGAAATTCGGTGCTGTTGTCCGATAGGAACACAGCGGGTGTACCAAAGTGTAAAAATATGCGATCTTCCAACTTGCGGCGAATCGTTTGCGCATTCGCCTTTCGAATGGGGATACACTCTACCCAGCAAGTGAATAGATCCATGAAGACGAGTAAGTACTCGTATCCACGGATAGATCGTGGAAACGGATCTATCACGTCTCCAGCTACTACATCTCAAGGCCGAGTGACCATTCGACGGCCCATAAAACCAACTGGTGCAGCCTGCTGTACCTTACATTGTTGGTAAACAGTTCAATCACGGACAAACTGTGTCATATCTTAATGCAACGAGGACCAATAGTATGGTCATGAAGGGAGGCTTTTTCTCTGACTTAGGGGCGATCGACGCTCTGTTCTTTCCTGTATGCAGCGACCCCGGGCAAGAGACGCGACTGCTCCTTTTCGATGTCAGAACTGCGACACCTGGCGCATCTAAATCAGGAGAGGTAGCTCTAAAGCCCGCCTCTTGCAAGATTTCTCGCACTAAAGCTCTGAAATCCTCGGCCAAGATCTTTGACTTTGGATGCGTCCGAGACGTGTCTGCCGCATAAAAAGCCACTGCTGGCATAATGCAGTCCTCGGATGACGGAGGTGGCTTATAATTGCGCTCCGCGTCGAGAACGCATTCGGCCTCTCGAGCAAGCTCAATTAGACGATTTACACTCGTAATCTTATCCCGCGAAATTAACTTCTGTATCTCCGGGAGTAAATTATGGTAGATGAGAGCGAGTTGTTTATCGTCCGACCATGGCTCTTTGAATCGATTTAGGATTGTCAACAAACAAAACACGCAGTCACGTGTTGGCTCGCGTTTGGCTTGTGTACGCCGCTGTGCTTCGCTGATCAGCTCAGCTTGGAAACGTCGGTTGACGCCGTAGCAGCTTCGAACCGTATGGCAGAACCCTTGCCACGCGGTCCAACCTTTTCGGGACACGCGATACCAATGTAAGGCGACACCGTCTAGGAGCTCCGTTATTCCATTCAACATGTCCTCGTCTATGAGCGGCGTCAACCTGCGATCCAATTCCGCGTTCCTTTGCAGGAATTCCTCAACGCTTTTTCCCTTAGCGCCATTGAACCGGATTTTCCATCGACGCACGGTTTTATCAATGTCCATGCGTTGGGCCAATGTATTTGATAGCGTAGATCGCGTCCTCCCTTCCAGGCCCTTGGTACCGAGAGGTTAGAGGGGTCAAGAACGTAGGCTCGCCTGTCGACCTTGGAACTCTATTACTATTAGAGTGTTCGTCACTTTCCAAGTACTGAAGATCGTAGGTGTCTTGGAATATGACGCGATCGCGTCGCGGTGTTTCATGTAGCTGTTGCTGAAAGTTCTTGCACAGTGCTGTTCTGTTGTCGCATCCAAGTTTGTAGCATATTCTGCGAGCTGAGTAATTCAGGACTAATTGTCAGATTATCTCTGAAGCTAGCACCTTGAGACTCAGCTACTGCATCTGATGCTTGAAATGCGACTTACGCCTGATGTATAATGTCATTCGTGACACACGAGTCGGAAGACGTAGCTATGCTCTTTATGGCTACCTGAATATGGCGATTCATTGATTGTTCTACGTGCAAGCGGTTCATGTCTGTTGATTTCTGCCAAATTAAAATCGATCAGGTTTTGTATTTGCTGATCGGCGGCTGTCGTACTACGTCTTTGGCCTGTGTTCGGATTAACTTCCCGGACCTGCTCTGTGTCAGCTTATTTATCAGCTTGATCGGCGTATGTAGCTTCCATGTTGTTTAGAATATACGTTTTTGTTGCGTCGCGTATTGTCGAGGTTCCAGTTATTTTTAATAACTTTTTGTCTCTACGCAAGCGTATTTTTTCGACATCTCCTCCATTCTCGCATTCCACAAAATCTCGCGGGCTATAATTTCCTGCCAGGCTGCGGTATAGCCTGGCAGTCCTTTGAAATAAGGAACCATCATTTTTGAATTCCAGCTCCATCGCTATGATATTGTCTCCTCCTCGCATAGGTTTTGGAGTCAGTTATTAAAGTCGTTTGGAGGGTTTGCCATCATTTATCAGTTTAATTGACGAGAAACGAAATAGAGAAGAAAAAAAAACAAAATTTGTTCTTTATTTGTAAAATAAAAAACAAATGAGAAATTTGAAATTAATTAATTAACTAGATGCAAGATAAATTTCTCGGTAATATTCCAAAAATTGGAAAAAAACAGCAAAAACAATAAATATTAATTAAACAAACAATTAACCACTTCAAAAAAAGAGAGAAATTATTAATTAGTTAATTAATTAATGATTATTAAATTAGTTAATAAATTAAATATTGCTAGTAAATAACCCGGTTGTTACGAAAAGACAGAACGCCCAACCAAAAATTTCGTATGTTTTTTCATGAAAGAAAAAGAGAGAAAAAAAAATTTTTAATTGTTATTTAATTGTTATTTAATTAAATTGTTATTATATTTTAATTAATTATTATTGAAAAAAATTTAATTAATTGTTCTTTAACAAAATTTTATTAATTATTGTTTGACAAGATTGAATTAATTATTATTTAATTTAATGATTAACATGTTATTTCCTTATCTCTCAATTGTTACCTTCAATTGCATCTATTACTATTAATTTGTAAAATATATTGATTTTACTTATTATTCATTTTATCAATTATTTAACATTCGTTGTTTTCATTGATCAAAAAAAAATATAGAACAAAACACATTAATATGATAAATGATGAGACTCTGTATTGTCCAGAACCAATGGATAACGACAGAGACAGCGCAAAAATCGAATTCGCAAAAATTGTAGGCGACTAACGTAAAAAAGAAACAAATAACATAAAAAAAAAATTTTTTATCGTCTAAAGTAAAAAAACTGAAAATAGTTTATTTTGAGTCACTTTGTCATTCTGAAAGAATTTTACTTTTCAAAATTTTCAAAAATTTTCACTTTCGAATTTATGATTGTCCTAAAAAAAAGTTCCACAAAAAAACTCTTTTTGATTTTTCCGCAAAGGAAAAAGAAAAAAAGTTATTTGGAAAATATCACTAAATTTTGTATTTTGTATTTTTCGAAAAATACAAAAATACAAAAAAAAAACAACCAGAAAGCGAAAACACACAAAAAAAGAATTACATTTTGATTTTATTATTTTCAAAAAAAAAGAAAAAGTTTTGCGTCAATCATTAAATGCCCGTAAGTACATCCGTGCGTATCTATAGCGTAGAGTCGCGATGGTCTGTGTGTATACACAGCTCAGCGACTTCACAATTTTTATATTTGTCGTGCGGCGACTATACAGTTTGGTTTGTCGCAATGTGCTTTTTGTGTGAAATATTTATTGTATGTATATGAACTAGATATTACCTGTATTTACATATATATTAATAAATTATGCATACATCAGCCTATATTTACGATCACAAAGTACATAAAGCAGTAATAGGAAACACTTTACAATATTATGTATGTGTTATATCTTAAAATTCAACTTAGTCTAGTAGCGCATGTTGGCATTGCATTAATATGTGTGTGTATTGTTTGTATGCGTTTATATCGGAATATCAAATTTTGATTTAAGTATTAGATTTATATTAAAACGTTATTAGTATTTATATTAACTTTACTTATTAGTCGCTATTCTTATATCTTACGTGTTAAATAAGTATAATTATTCATAATTATTATTATTATTATGGTGGGTTACATACAGGAGAATTAAATTAAGAATTTTGTTTTCTTATTTAACGTCGCTCTATTGATGCTTCCATATATCGGTGCTAATCAGCGACGGAAGTCTACGATATGTTTGTAAATAAAGCACATGTAAATTATTACAGCGGTGCTTGTGTCAATAGGCCGAGACCGGGATTTGAACTCGGATCATTAAGTTACTAGTCCTTCGCTCAAGCGATCGAGCCATCGTAGGTCTCTAATTATTCATATTAATTTAACTTATTATACATTAAATTAATATAATTATTGCTTGAAATCCACACAAATCTTATATTCTCGTATTCGGCTGTACATTAAGTTGGTGCTGCTTTTCGGCATCATTCGCCTAACTGGCAGTGGTCTTGACTTCGAGTGTTTACGTTACCGGCTCGAAGATGTAAACACTCTCGGCGCGTAAGTTTGCGCGCGTCTGCATAACTTGCGAATTTTCGCCGGGGCACTAGATATTTAAAATATATATATATATATATATATATATATATATATATATATATATATATATAATAAAATATATGTAAATGTATATCTATTTTGTATGACAAATTGTGCGATGGCGAGATCGCGTTAGGTGCCATATAACGGCGCGGGCGTCCGCCTCGAGCATGAAGGCGGCATACACGGCCGTTGTAAAAAGTGTGCCCGGCTGGACTTAGCCCGAAATCAACTCGGTGAGGGAAAGGGGCGGTCCGTGAGGAGCGAAGTGCCGCAGGCCCGCGGAAGCGGGAATAAGCCAATATGACTTATATCAATTGGGAAATAAGTAAGATCGAATGACGTACAGAAGAATTAAATTGAAGGTCGTCTTGAATAAAAAGTCACAATAACTGGTGCGCAGGTCGAAGGCCGTCGATGCGACGGTGCGCGCGAAGGCATGGAAGCGAGAGAGATAGTATAACCGGCTGCCACTTTCATTCGAGGCGCCGGTGTTGTCCATGTCATCCGTCGGCGACAGGAAGGAGGCGGCGGCAATCTCTGGGAGCGTTGCAACAGCTCTCTCAGCCTCCAAAAGACGCGGTGTTTCCGCTCGTCGGTAGCCCGGGGATAGAACTGTCAATCCGCACGGGCAATGGCTGGCTGGCAGGCTCTCTAGCTCGAGCACTAGTGTTACATCCGCGTGGCGAAGTCGTGAATATCGTCCAGGAGGGCGGCGATGAGCACGAACAAAAAACAGAAAATGAAAAAAATCTCACACAATGAGGCCGCAGTTGAACTTAAGGTTAGCGTTTTTCGTTCAAGTTCACTCGCGCGTAGCACGGCGGTTCTCTTTCTCAAAAAGACTTCGTGCGCGATAAGCTTACCCCACTCCTCCCTCTCTCGCTCTCTCTCTCACTTACCTCGTCGCCAGTATGTTAGTGCGTCGTCCTGTAACAATACTACAGATTAAGTATTTACATATAAACAACAGATATTATATACATATATTGAAACAGGCTACGGCGGAGAGAGAGCATAGCACAAATAAAAAAACCAGCATCTAAAAAAATTCCTTCATCAAGAACTTGTTCGCTTGAATGAAAATGATATAAGACTGATATTTTACTATGTGAGCTAAAAAATAGGAAATTTATTGATTAGGGCGATAAATAATTTCTAGCTTTAAGAAAATAATTTTTTCGTGAAATCCAGCAATAATAAAAAATATGAAGTAATCTAGGTAAATAATATTTTACTTTTTAACTAATTTTGAAAAATCCAGAACTGATTCAGTGTTCGCGACAAATTCGCTTCGTACGTATTTATTAATATTAACAGCGATGGAAATTTCCTCTAATAATAATAAAAAGAAAAAAAGAGATATTAAGCGGTGACGGCTTCAAAACTTTTATGTCGATAAACCCTCCAAGTTTATATTCGGTACGTACGGAGTTGGAGGATCAAATGCGCCACCCAGCGTGGATGGAGTGACTGTCGACCACCCTCAGATACCTGTGTAATCGCGTGAGAATATCCGCGCGGACTTCACCTTCTACCCAGACCCCCTGTAAAACCCCAATTGGACCTCAGCTGAGAAAGGTAAGAAATGGTGTATTGTTCAGACCATTCTCGCTGAGACTTGGAGAGACAATTCATTCGTCTTTCTGACACCCTTGTGTCGAGTCGCTCTCGAAATTCTCAGCTGCTTTAGATTTTTACGCTGCAGTCACAATTGTATTTGCGTGTTTGTGTAATTAATAATTTCTCCACTGTTTCTGATTTGTGCGTTGGAGTAACGATTGTGTTTGTGTGTTTCTGTGTGATCTGTATTTATGAAATCGAAAGATTTCGTGTCGGTCCTTGCGAATTCAGGATACTCTACAACAATAGTAACAACGGAGAGATCTATTGCGCTGCTAGAGGACGACGTAGTTCTCCGAGGTGTTGCCTCTCTCTCCCTGCCCTCAGATCGGCAACTTCAGCGGCTTCGTCGTTTTGTCTCTGAGCCGTCGGAGCTGCTAAACGCCTAGGAATAAAAGGTAATACGTTTCTACGCTTTTATGTGTATTCTGTGAGCATCTGTCTGAAAGCGATCGCCACCGAATAGCGTATGACCATACATCAGTAAGTTCTAGATTACACATATTAGATAATAGACCGCGTTTATGCACTAATTTATCCGTATATTGTCCGCGATGATTATTGTGTAATTAGCCCTTGTTTGGTAACTGCGTCAATTGTAACGGTATTATCACATATATAAATATTCATATTATAATTCAGATAATGGTATTTAAAGGGCTTTTCCCCCACTCAAGACTGGGGTTTTTATGCCGGCTAAATATCATTAAATTAATATTCTTTCCTTTTTTATCTTCATTAAGTTTAATAAGTTCTTTTAGAATAAAAATCCGATACTTTTGTTTATTCTTTACATGCCCGTTTCCTAATTCTATTAAATAAGAATAATTATATCGACGTGTCAAAAGCAAGCTGAATTTCTTTTTTTTCTATAATTTTTATGATATCAAACATTCGGTTTAGTTGAACGGATATTGTAAAATATCTAGTTTATGTTATTTCGCAATCTAAGAAAATGTTTCTTTTAATTTTAATTTAAAAAATAATTCTTTATCCGATACAAGGTGCATAAATATTTATTTGATATTAGCAAATATTTTTTTAATAATATAGAATAATACAAAAAATAATTATTTTTCAGCTTCGTTTACCTAATTAAATTACATTTAACAAAATATTATCTAGATGTGCGAAATCACATATTAAAATCAAAACGATATATAAATTGTTATAATGTAAGTATATATTATATAGAAATACATATACTCTTTATCGGAATCCATAAATTAATTTCATAATGCACTATAAAAGATCTAAAATTGTTATATAAGATTTTTACAATTTTCACAGATACTTCAAATCCCGCTTAGGTCGAAGTTTTTTTAAGCGAAAGAAATTTGTTATATGCCGATGCATAAGCCCATTCAGAGCTTTGTGCGCGTTTACGCCGAATGCGTAAACTTACTATAACCCCCTTTCTTCGTCATGGCGACTTCGGGCCAATCGGTGCTTACAACCACCAACGGTGCCTCACAGCGCCACAGGAGTCGCAAGCGCAAAAGAAATAAAAGAAAGGGGATGCAGAAGGAACAGTCAGAAAGGAGTGGGGGAAGAGAGATCCGGACCTCCCGGGATCTCGGACAACCCACACACGGTAAAATAAACACCATTTTTACACAAAACCAGTACTTTGTTACTACCCTTCAAACCTCCTAAGGCCACGTACAGCAAAGAGAACAAGCGCTGCTGCACGCCGCCCAACAACTAGTAGCCGGGCGGAGAGAGAGGGGGCAGCGTCGTCGCATGGTGCTCCACCAATAACGCCGAGCGGGCCCCCCACACGCACTACTAACTCCCGCTCGAGAGAAAGCGCTGATCGAGCCGCCGCCACCGCCACTGAGAGCGCTTCCGCAGCTGGTCAGCTGCAAGGCCGACGGAGGTCACTACAGTTTGTGCCTTCGGCCCAAGCTGACCTCACCCTCTTCCTCCTCCTCTTCCTCTCCAGTGGCCTCTACCTCATCGGCCCTTCTCGGAGCCGTCTCGTACGTAAGAGACGAGGTAAGCCATCCACTCCCCCTCTTTCCCCCACCTGCGGGTGGTCTTCCGCCTTGTAGGTCCTTCTCAGGGCCGTCCATTCGTAGGGGACAAGGTGAACCACCCCTCCTCCTTTTCCTCCTCCTCGACCTCCTGTCCACGGACATCGTCTGTGTCCGACCCGGAAACCCGGGCCAGACAGGCATCGTCCGCGGTGCGGACTCCGAGTGGGGCACCTCTCCGAAAGAAGTTACGGACAGGATACCCAATAGCTCCGAATAAGAGTTGTACCGAAGGCCTCCGAAAACCCATCGGCGCGTCGAGAGATACGCCATGGAGGTTATCGGCGGACGAGTCCTCTGGGGGTCAGTGGGCACTATCCGAGGTCCGTGCTCGGAGCCCCTTTACCCGACTTTAACAAATTAATTATGAAACATTAATCAAATAATAAAATGTTAATTTAAAATTAAAAGTGATAAAATAAATGTAATAAAACAAAATTAAAGGATAAATTGTAAGAGAATTCAAGAAATTATTCGCTTAGTTCAATCTTTTGATTTTTAAAGTCAAGCAAATAAGGTTCTGAATCAAGAAACTATGCACTACTTTTAAAAATTTAACATTCTTTAATTTCATGTTGCTAGAAAATAAAAACATATTTCAAGTAAATATTATTTTACAGATAAGAATCAAATTCTGCATTTAAAATTAAATTTCTTGAGTGAAGTATTGAAATTCTTAATCCAAGTATATGTTTACTTATTTTGTAAGCTTGAATCTGATAACTAACTCGGATTGACCGTGGAGCAGTCTTGGAGTGTGGACGTGTTTTGATTTTCGTTCCGCGTTTGAGTACTTACATGCTGTGTAACAGCTCGACATTAATATAGTTCTGAGAAAAATTATCATAATATAGCGTACAGTACAATTTCGTTATTGTTTTTCATATAAGTGAAGTGAAAAAGTTATGAGCATTTGTGATTACAGGAGCGTCTTCATGCCGATCTCACAAAGCTCAACAATGAATCAAAAAACTTAACGTGCAACTACTTCCAAACTAACGTATGCTCAAAAAACATTAGAACCAACACCAGCTTCTAATAAAGCAATTCTTATAGACCCGGTGGGAAATATCACAGTACGAGAATACACGCTTGCTCTAGGTATATTGATAAGTCCAGAAAAAATTCGCGCTGTTTCCCGTATATCACATGTGTGTTTTTTTTCTAAACTCTAAAGAAATAGTGGATTATCTCACAAAAAACGAAACAACACTAAAAATTGAAGAATACTCTCATTTAATAAGACCTTATGTCAGCAGAGCAAAGAGAATTATTATTTCTAATGTGCTCCCAATAATTCCAGATCAGTTACTTATTGACGAACTAAAAAAATGAGATATTTCTCCAATGTTACAAATTACATGCATCAAAGCTGGAAACAACGAACCTGCATACAGTCATATTCTTTGTTTCCGAAGACAAAGATACATAAACCCAGACGATATACCTAAGCTGCCACCATCTATCAATATATGTTATGATGACATGATGTACTGGATATATTTTTCTACGGAAAAGCTTATATGCTTCATATGCAAGGAGGAAGACCACGTCTCTAGATTCTACAAATTGAATAACGAAACAATTGAAAACTTTTCTCACAAACTCGGGGAAACATAGAACATGAGTGAAAAGATCACCGCAGAAAAATTTACGGTCACGACAACGCCTGATGCAATCATAAACGAAACAAACGATGAGGTTAATAAAAACGCAATAGAAATAAAATTAAAGTCAAAAATCAAGAAAATTCTCCTTTAGCAGTACAAGCTAATAAGAAAACTAACCGAAAAAGTTAAAAAGAGAGAAAAGAAACACAATAAATGCTATGACTAACGTTCAAACTCAATTAAAAACGGCAAAAACCTTCATAAATGCTAAATCAAACAACTTTCCTCTTAATTTTAACAGTATAACTGAATTTTTATATACAACTTACGACAAGACATATTCTTGAAATTTCTGACAGCTATACAAAAGATAAAAATGCTATAATAAACATGTTCACTGCAATTATCCCACATATTTTGGAGAGAAAGCTTAAAAGCCGCACGAGCCGTTTAGTGTCGAAGCCGAGAAATCAAACCTTTACAAATGAATTGAACGCAACAACAGATATGTCCTGCAGCGAAGAATCAAGTAATACCGAAGACGACGAATCATAATAAATATTTGTAAACATAACGGCTTTAATATATAATTGCGCCTGTAATACAATCAGATTTATGTTCTGGAATTTAAGAAGTGTTCGACAATATTTATCCGATATTGAGCTTCTTTTACCTGAAACCGATATTATAATTTGAGTTGAATCCTGGATTATGCCTGATATAAAAATTAAGTTTCCGACATTTGTAGCTTTTCGTAAAGATAGAGTACACGCACGCGGAGGGAGAATATATTTTTCAATACGCAAAAAATTAGTATTCAAAGAAATTACTAATATTGCATCTCCTAATTTTTCAGATGAAATGTTTGGCATAAAAATAAACAACCTATCTCCTCTCCTTGAGGTGTTAGCTTCTTATAGAACACCAGGCCTCATACTTTCACAAATCGACTGGAATGCAATAATTAGTAATACTACTAATAGAAAAATTTTGATTATTAGTTGATGATTTTAATGCTCATAATCACTGCTGGAATTGTTGTACGACTGACTTGAATAGAAAACGATTGAAAAATTCTATTGACACGAGCAATCTGTTTCTACATAATTCAAACACTTTCACACGCGTCGAAAAAAGGTCGTAAACTAAGTTCGCCCCCTAATACATTTGAATTTCTACCTATAGAACTTGTTCATTATTATTATAATTATTAGGCTTTTAGTTTATATATCTTAGAACAGTTTTATAAATAGTGAATATTTATAAAACCTCTTTTTATCTGGGGGAAAATTTCTTAATTTCTGAGTCATTAAAGATCTTCCTGAAGAACATTTCTGCTAAAATGATCTGTTTTATTCCGCTACCTATCATTTACATAGCAAATGAACTCTACTTCCTGGATCAGTCAAATCCTGTGAATCAAACCGTTTATTAAAAAATTACTGCTGGTATCTATACAGTACATCTGAAACTATCAATTAATTAATAGTTATATATCTTTCTATGTTATAATTTTTTTTCAATGTTAAGCGCTTTTATTATTTTTGAAATAACCTAAAATTCTTATGTATCTTTATCTGCTTATTCTATTCAGTAAAACCTGACTACTCTCACCATCTTAAATTTAGAATCACCTTGGTGTCCGACGTTTCGAACCGCTATGTTTCATCCTGAGGAACTAAACCATTAATTTTATGTTATTTTTATTTTTAATTTTTAATATAATTTATGGTAGTAATGTGTTTTATGTTAGATTCTACGGGGGTGAACATAAACAAGGACAGTCTGACTGTCATTATTTTAACTAATAGATTATATTATAAAGACTGTAATACCGATAAAAATATTTATTAATTTAACTCAGACCAGTCGAAATAAGTACAATTTTTAATTCTAACTAGAAATAAATAAAACAATTTTTCCAGTAAATTCGACCAATTTATAAATACATTTTCTAGACTTATTTTTTACTTAATTGATACCCATAGTATCGCATAAATGTATTTTAGGTTATATTTCAAATTTATCTTACTACAATCTCGAAACAAAGTATAGAACATTTTTATCGACTTCATAATTTTTAAGTAACTTATATGTACGATTTATACCTTATACATATAATACGAGGAATGTTGAAATGATAATGTAGCTTTGCAAATATCTTCCGAAATAAAGTTGTAAACTCCACTCAACATCAATTTCCAAAAAATTGCACAAATATCAAATGATATTATTTATTTTATAAATAAATAGAATTGAATCTCTAATTAACAACCAATAATTAAAGCCGGTATAAGACATCGAAGAATATTATATTTTAATTAATTTTTTCATGCGAAAGCTTAGATATTAAAAAATAAAATGTAAACAATTCCGGAACTAATTTAATACCTATAATTTTTAAGATACAAAATCAAATGTAAAACAGGCTTTATTTTTTCTTTATAATTCTTTCAAATTGTTAGTTTCTGTATCTTATGATTTGATTGCCATTATAATTATATTATAATTATATTACTTTATAATAGAAAAACTGCTACACTAACGCACCAACGTGATGTCACAGCTACGTCAACATAAATTAGTGTGCGCATTTTCCTACGTCACGACCTGTGACGTACGCAATAAATATATATAGATATAGCTGTACAATTCTGTCCAATGCAACGTTGCTGTTTTCGTTCGAATCACGTAGAGGTTAAGCCAAATCATATCTAATATGCGCACGAGCATCAGAAACTAATTCAGACCCAACTCCAATGCCAGCTTCATAATGCAGACGAATTTTTCATTCTGCATAAAATCAAGACTTTGCTTTCTTACATTGTAGAAACTTCAATTTGAATCATGATTTTGTGCTAAAATGGATATTCCATAATGAATTTAAAAAATTTAATTTTAATATTTAATGCTATAATATTGTAGTAAATAACGCGTAGACAAAACAAAAAGAGAAAATCCATGAATTGTCTCAAATATTAAAAATATAAATAATAATATAAATCAAAAATATAAAATTAAATTCTTGCAATTAAATGCTAAAATAAAATAAAAGTATAGAAGCTAAAAAGTTATACGTTTTCTAAATTATAACAACAAGATTACAAAAATTATAAATAAATACGATTTACATTCTACAACGTTTTACAATAGGATAGAATTTGAAGTTTTGTATTTTCTATAATATGTATTATCATTAAAAATTGTATAAGTATTTTAAATATTTATAAGTTATGATGCGAGCTTAAACATATTTTCAAAAAATACGATTATGATGTAAAGTTTAATGTTAACGTAGTTAATCATTCTTCTATCAGTTTTCTATCAATCAGATTTCTTCTATGATCTTGTAAAGCTTTATACTGCTCATCTCGACTATTATTTTTCGTCTTTGCCTTCATATGTATAGCAACTGATGTAACTTCTGGTTTCTGCATCCGCATTTCCTCTGCCATTAATCGGGCAGTTAAATTTTCCAGAGTTCATTTTCTATCGTCTACGCAATCCCACGCACTATGAAAATTATCATATATCCTTGGCAGTGTTGACAAAATTCTAGGTAAAAACATCTTTTCCGGGACCTCGCCACCGAGACTCTTCATTTTCGTCGACAAATGCTCCAATTTTGATAGATTATGTATAAGACCTTCATTCTCTTCCCATTTAAATTAAAAAAATTGCTAAAGGTATTCTATTTATTTGAAAAATTTTCCACTTCTTGGAAGGAGCATGAGAAAGGGTCGGAGTAGAGGTGAACACGTGCACCTCTTGTTATACTTAATGTGGTTAACTCATCAATCAGTATATTCTCGTTTCCTTTGATGCTTATAAATGAATATTATTATAGCAGCCGTATATCACAATACTATATATTGAAACCATGATATTTTTCTTTGTATCTTTTTTGACTCCGTATAACGTAGATGGGAATGGAAAAGGGAGTGACTGTGAAAACTTAGTATGTAAGCATTATATTTTAGAATAGGGTGCGCCTTCTCGGAAGGAGCATGAGAGAGGGTCGGAGTAGAGATCAAACGCGTGCGCCTCTTTTCGTTTATTATACCGATTGAGGTTGACTTAATCAATCAGTGTAATCCTCTTACTGGTGATGGTTATGAATGGCTATTGTTATAGCGAACACCTGGTGAACATCAGGCCTCTAGCTCATGTTATATGGATCAAGGTTGTCTCATTAAGTAGTATAATCCGCTGACCGTCTATGGCTATGGGCTATAAAAGACCATTCTTGTAGCAAACACTATATACTAAAAGCGAGATATTTTTCTTCTCGATTTTCACGATTTAGGTAGAGTGTAAAATGAACCCGTTATTTTCCATTTATAAAAAGTTGTAAACGGGAAAGGAGGGACTTGATGTACTGAATATGAACTTTCGACCAATGTGGAATATTATACGCCTCAGGGAGGTTTGTTGATATTGCTGAGAGGGAGGAGTTAAACATTTTTTTTTAACTTTCTGTAAGCTGTGATGGTATAAGGGGAGGAGAAAAATTTTGTTCCTCTTCCAATAAGGAAAATTTTTTGTCATCAATATGGAATTTTTTTTGACCAATAGAAAAGATTCTTCCTAAAGGCTAGCACTAGAAAACTGTATAAAAGCAGAATCACGGATAGACTTTTCATCTCAGTCTGCTTGCATTTTTCTAAGAGTTTTTTCTGAAGCCTTGAAAATGAGAGTGGCTTTGAACTCGAACGCCAGCACCATTGCCAGCACCAACGCCTGCACCAACGCCAGCACCAACGCTAGTACCATCGCCAACACCAATACTAGCACCAACACCAGCACCAGCAGCCGCAACGGTAACGGTAGCGGCAACGGCAACGGCAACAGCAACAGCAGCGGCAGCTGGAAGAGGCTCCAAGCCGTGAAGAAGGCTCTCCGTCGGAAAGGGAATTACAGTAAGTCAATGGACTTATTCGGAGAGAAGAAGGTGAGGTCGGCACGGTCCACGACGCCAATCTCGATATCAGCTGCTTCTCTGATGAGGGCAGTTACGCCCTGCCTCAAGAGGTGTCGCTCACCAAATGTTCATCGACGACAAGCTTCCTCTTCTCCAAGTGATTGAAGAAGCATGTATCAAAAATTGCAGTAAATGGTAGATACCATTCTGCAGGCTACAAAAATTGCCGAAATGGTAGAAGAAATGGAGAAAGAAAAGGTAATTTAAATAAGAATATTTAAAAATAAAAATTTTTATGATTTTAATTTATATGATCTAATTTATTTAATTTTTTTATTTTTATAGGCAGGAGCAGCAGTTGAAAATGGTCAAACTGTTGGGAAAGCAACGACGAATGCTGCCCGCGAAAAAGAATAACAACGAACAATACTCGTTCACGGAGCCCCTTCGTGGAGAGTATTGTTAGCACAAACAACAGCAGCAGTAGCAGCAGCAGCAGTATAGAAGAAATAGATCCTCCGGCAGGTCCGAAGATCATTTCCGACATTATATTAAAAAAATAATATTGTATAAGTTATATAAATTGAATTATTTATAAATAAAATTGAAATTTGTAAAAATGTATAAATTGGAATTATAAATTGTAAAAAAAAATTAACAAAAAAAAATTGTAAGTATAAATTGTAAAAAAAAATATATATAAATTGTAATAAATAATTTTAAAAAATATGAAATAAATGAATTAATTTTAAATTTTAAATTTTAAATTTTATTATTTCCCTTTTTTCCACTGCCTATCCTGTTCCCAAAAAATATTGTATTTAATTATTTATTTAATTATATTTATTAAATTTTTATTTAATTATTTATGTCAATGATTTTTTTATTTTTAATTATTTTTATTTTAAATTTAATTTTTTGAAAAAATTTCCATAGAATTTATTTATATATCTATATTATAAATCAAAATTATCAATATATTACATATCTTATATAATAAATCAACACTTACAATTATATTCAAAGGCAAACGCAAAAAAACGCAAAAATCCCCATAAGGGATCCCAACGCCAAAACTTTCGAATTTCGGGTAATTCTAGGACTTTTCAGGAAATTCTCGGAATTTTATATTTACTAGAATTTTTTCTTTTAATTGAAAATGTATAAAATTTCTTTTAATTTAAAATTTCTTATTATTTGTAAATTTGTTTGTTAAAGTAGAAATAAAATACTGTCTTAAGATTAAATATTTTTTATTAATATATTTTTTTAAAATTACATTTATATTCATTTTTTTTAATCAGTTTCATCTTCTCCATACTTTCCACTGAAATAATCTTCTATCCATGTACGCATAATTAACACGTTCCGAATCGCACACATTGGTAATCGCCTTGTGCTTAATGTGTGATTTTCACAAAGTCCGTGTTCACCTTTATTTTGTAGTGACTGCAGTCATGGACAATCTACCTGCTCGATATCGACAATATTTCTGAAATAGAGAAAAAAGTATGAAAAAGTATGAAAAGGTATGGAAATACTATGGAAAAGTATATTTTTGAATATATGTATATGAAGAGAAAAAATAAAAAGATGATGAAAGTATGAAATTTTCATCATACTTTTACATTTGGCAGGATGTTTGTCAACCATTCCTTCTTCTCTCGCCCCTTCACATATAATTTTTTTACTCCTGCACAGCATATCTCCAATGTTCTTTGAGCCTATGGTATGAAATGTCACCAGATTCCCATTCAATTCCATGGCAATCACGCTGCAGCCAGTGAACCGTTTTTTTTCGTTCCATGTCAAGTCACTCCATGGAAATGGTGACTTAAAGAGATACACTGTAGGTAGTGCACCTATTTCCATGCCTAATAAACTAAATTCTTTCAAAATAAAAGTTTGCGGACCTCTTGTCTGGAAACCCTGCATATCGCAGAAGAACACTTTATCTTCTGGACACTGAAGAATATTTTTTCTAAACATTTCTTCGTATTCTTGCACTCTAGCAATTTTTCAGATTAATATATGCTGATTTTATAGGCTGAAGTGATGATTACGAATGTAAGTTCTGTACTCATGCATTCATTTTTATAAGAATTCTCCCCTCCTCTTGAAAATTACGACTCTCCTACAATTAGCTGATTCAAGAAAAATAAATAAAGATTTGATTGGACCAAGATTGAATTTGTTTGGTTGGTTACAAGTCTATTCATCCCCTCCATTTTTAGAGAAAGTCGCTTACGATTGGGTGTGGGAGAAGAAAAGCATTTGTATGATTGAAAAGGGCGTAACCGTAGATATTCAGATGATCCTAAAACGATGCTCGTCTCCTCCCGCCCATAGGTAATGACGTTTATGATTGGTCGTTCAAGGAGAAAGGAGATGAAATATTAAAAGCATGATATTTTGATTGGTTATACTCAGACAATAGATACTTTCTTCTCTTTCTAACACACTATTGAATGGTTTCTATTGCAGGCTTGATATTCTCCTTCCACTTCTGTTTCCCCTTCTCCTTATTTTTCATTTTCCTTTAAAAGCGTGACAATTTCTGAGAGGAAAACAGTTTCTTCACCATAGTCAAATAAGTTCAGTTTTTACATTTCTTATTTGTTCCATTGTCAACTATACAAGTGTGTTGTATTCAAAACAGTGTTTTTTTGTGTAATACTTTTATGAGATATGAAAGAAGTAATATTAATTATTTAACTCAATATATTTTATTAGTTAACATAAAAAAACATAAAGTAAGATGGCTTTTCTTTCGTCTGTTGAGTTTAAAGTGAAACAACTTCGTGATATTTACGGCGTGTCAGTGAATTTGACATAATCGAACTCGAGAATTATTTATCAATAACTGAACAGGATATAATAAAGCTGAGGGATTTTGTCAAAAAACAAGGTCTCTCTCGAGCAGAAAATCAAAAATGTTTAACATGTTTGACTCATCTTTCATGTTTACAAGCAAGATTTCATGATCATCTTGATAGTGAAGTGTCAGTGGGAGGTAGTCTAATCTCTAACGTGTCAGCTAAAGTAGAGTGGTGAGATATACAATCTACTTTTAAAAATCGAATAAGAACAGGCTTTGTTGTTAATTTAGAACATGTGGACATTCTAAGTTTCTTGATCGACGCACAGAAGCTCTTTGAAAATAAAGTTACAGCTTGCTTACAAGAATATACAGCAATAAAAGTAAATTCTGAATTTATATCAGAGTTTTTCATGCAGAAAAATAGAGAGGAAACAACAGATATTAAATATTTCACAACTGTGAGTGCTACAATATACATGTCTACTGATTTAGAAAAATGGTATGTGGAGCATATTAAGGAACCACTTCTTACACATCTAGAAGAATTTCAGGATAAAGATTCTGGATGGACATTAAAAAGTATTATTAGTTTGTTACATTTTGAAATTTGAAGATTATAGTAAAAGAGAAAGAACACCTTCTGTAATTTATGCAGATTTTGAATGTTTATTAAAACCGACAGAAAACGAGAATGCTTTTCAATTACATGAAGCGTACAGTATAGGTTTCTATTTAAAATGTAGCTTTGACGACAAATTATCCGCTTACAAAGCATATAGACAGAAAAGTCCAGATGACGAGACGCCTGCACAATGGTTTGTCCGTGAACTGAAATCAATTGGTGAGCAGATTGATTATCTCTATAAAAATCCAAAACCAATGAAACTCACAGACCTTGAAGAATTATCTTTTCAATGATCGACCGATTGTCATATATGTCGCAAACCATTTCTAGATGGATAACTGGCAGTACGAGATCATTGTCATCTTACAGGAAGGTAAGTTTTTTTTTAGATAAACAAAAATTAATAATTTAATTTGATAATTAATTTGATTAATTTGTTTTTCTCTTTAGGTTGAGAGGTGCTGCTCATAATTCATGCAATTTGAATTATAAAGACTCAAAATTTATTCCCGTAATTTTTCATAACCTCAATTATGACACACATTTTATTTTAAAAGAAGTTGGAACTTCTACACTGATGAATGGACGAATTACTCTAATACCTCATAACAAGGAAAAATATATGTCCTTTACGAAGTATATGGATGACTGTGATGTAAATTTTAGATTTATATATTCTTGGCGATTTTTACAATCATTCTTAGAGAAACTTGCGTAGTATCTAGACAATGTGCCAATAGCAATACAGGAATTTCAATTAGATGGATTCTCAAATGAAAATATTAATCTTCTTAGACGTAAAGGCATATTTCCCTACGATTTTGTAAATGGAGTCGATAAATTATTAACTACAAAACTGCCGTCGAAAAATGAATTTGATAATAAATTAACAGATTCAGATATTACTGAAGAAGATTACAAGCACGCTGTTCAAGTATGGGAAAGTTTTAAAATAAGGACATTAGGAGAGTATTCGGACTTATACTTAAAAACGGATGTTCTCCTCTTAGCAGATGTCTTCGAAAAATTTCGAAATACATCTCTTAAGTCCTACGGCTTATGTCCAGCACACTTTTACACTACTCCAGGATTAACATTTTCAGCAGCTCTAAAAATGACAAAGATAGAATTAGAGCTCCTGACTGATATTGACATGTTATTATTTATTGAATCAGGCATTCGGGGTGGAATAAGTCAATGCTGCAATCGATATTCAAAGGCAAATAATCCATATATGGGATCGGGATAAGATGAAAAAAATAAAATAAAGACACTTTTATATCACGATATTAATAATCTATATGGTTGGGCGATGGTACAGCATTTACCAATTGGAAAATTTAAGTGGGTTGATTATGAATCAACTCGTAACTTTTTCAATACACCATCAGATTCTGATATAGGCTATATTGCTGAAGTAGATTTGGAGTAAACTGAGGAAATACATGACCAACATCGTGATTTACCTTTCTGTGCTGAGCATCGTACACCACCTGGTTCAAAAAAGAAGAAACTGCTAACTACATTGAACGATAAAAAAGGTATATAATTCATTATCGTGCTCTTGAGCAAGCGCTTGACAATCTTCACTTCGATTGAAAAAAGTACATAGAATTTTGAAAAGGGATGTACTCCATGAGACAATGGAAGGGGCAGAAATTGTGGTGGGGAATCAGCTATATGAACAAACTGAAGATGATGAAGAACTCATTCGAGCAGTTGAACAGTTTGAGAATTATCGTCCTTCTTCAAAGAAAAAAAGACTATTCTAGTAAGGTAAGATTCATAGTTAATTTTCTCTTAGAAAAAAATATGATAGAATTTATAAAATACTTCTTTTTTTTAGAATGGATTTAGCCACTCTGAATAAAATTTCGAAAAGCGACTTCTTCCCGAGGAAGAAATATACGGAATTGGAGAAAAATCATCAGTACATGGTGACTGCTCTTAAGCAAATCTCCACAAAATATGGTACGAAAGTAGTTGCGGAGATAGATGAAAACCTTCAAATATTCTTACCGCAAATGATATCGTCAGCCATATTAAAAGATGAAGAATTTTTCATAAATATAGCTAATAAAGCAAATAAGCTTTGTTTATTTATAGAGTATCGGGGTGATAGTTGCTTTAAGTTTAATACTTCTACTTCTTAAGTAATAATAATAAAACACATTATTTCATGTCTTTTTATTATATATTTGTCAAAAACAAAAAACATGTATATCTTAATTACATAAATAAATATTATAATCATAATATAATGTCTTTCTTATTTACATTGAAATTAGTGCCCTTACACCTATCCATGTATGTTACCTATATTATATCTTGTATTCAATTAATTTCTTTTTTATTTATCCAACTATTATGCTCACTATTGAATCCTAACCATTTAACATTTACTTAATCTCTTGAATTTCAGTTTCATAAAAACCGCCAGATACAGGCTTATCGTAATAATCTTTAACGTGATAAGTTACTGGATCAGTTTTTACAATTCTTGATATTGTAAAAATTTCAGTAGACCACTTAGGTGTATAGTCTTTTTCAAAAATATTTTTTATTTTACTTATTCGTACATTATCTCCGACATTGTATTTCGGTTTTTTCCTTGCTATCATCTCAATTGAAAAACGCTTCTTCACCTCCCTTTCGTTTTCTGGCTTACATGTTCAGGCTCAATTCCTATTGTTCTATGTTTTCTTGAATTGTAAGCTTTCAGTAAATCTGGTGGATACTTATCCATTTGTAGTTTCCTTGTTTGCTGAATTGTATCCACATTGCATTTTTTAAGGTTCTATTAAATCGTTCACAAATACTTGCATGAAGATTACTGTGTGAAGAATATAGATTTATCTTCTGCTTTTTCATGAGGTTTGGAAGTGTGAATTGTAAAATTCTTTTCCTTGATCAGTTTGTAGATTTGATGGTACTCTTCCGTGTTTCCATATCGTATTCATAGCGAGAGTAACATCGTTACCATTCTTTGACTTTACTGGTTTAGTCCAAGCATACTTCGAAAATAAATCTATAACAGTGAGTAAATAACGAAACCCCTTATTGTCCTTAGAGTAGAGTATCATTTCTACAAGATCTGCTTGCCAACTTTCATCTATACCACGTATATCATATTTTTTTCGCTTATATCTGCAACGGGCAGGTTTGCGTAGCTCTTCAACCACTTTTTGTTTTATTTCCTGCTGACTTTGCCTTTGCTGATCTTGTCGATGCATTTGTTTTCCTGTTAATATCTATTATAATACCATTCAAATTCGAAACCGATTGTGTCATAATATCTTTTAAACGAGTATGTGAGTCACTAAGATTTTTCAATTTCTATTCCAGTTCTGATTTATCCTGATTTGTTTTCATAAGATTTTTATCCAAATTATTTATTTTTTCTTCCAATTTCAATTGATTTGGATAAAGATCTTGGAATTTCCCTTCAGTTATCATACCATTTTTTCCTAATGTTTCTCGTTTTCTTTTAGCATTTCACTAATTTTTGAAAATATAGTCTTTAGTTCCTTCTCCAAGATTGAATAGAACGTTTTTACACAAACTGCATCAGTAATTTCAATAGCTTCACCAACATTACAAAGTCGTTTATTTCCTATATCAAAATTGCCATCTGTTGTGAAATTGTATCCAACGCCTGGAGGATCCCCACTCCCCTTCGAGTCTCTCAAATTTCTTCCAAACAAGTCGAGACTCATGATGATACTGATTGAAGAATAGACGAATGTGTATTAATATATATATATATATATATATATATATATATATATATATATATATATCCTATTTCACGCAGTTCCTCAATAATTGAATGGGTTTCATTGATATGATTGTTATTTCCAGCTGATTGTTCGGCAATTAGTAATCTTAGTCTCTCAACAAGCTCATTCGGATCATCCCAGTACAATAACTCTATTGAAGAATCTTTCTTTGCTATTTTATATTTAGGTAGGTGACCTCCCCTTCTTTTTTTTGTATGACTGGTGCGAAATATTGGTGCAATGATGTTGAAATATTTTCTACTCTTCGATGAGCGTATAGATTCATCTTTACTATGTTTTTTCCAGTGAGCACTTGTTGCTTCTAGAATACTGCGATAATTTTCACGATCTACTGCACTTATTAATGTGTCGTCTGGTTCTTTTTTAATAAATAGCTCCATTAGTCCATTACTTTTAGGATAAGTTAAATCTTTCACTTTTATTTTATTTTCATCAAATATAATTTCAGAATCGCCAAACATGTATATACCTCCAATATATGTTATCAAATTTACTGCGGCTTTGATCTAAAATATTAGTTTTAACATTGTCTTCATGTATAGATTTGAATGTCCAATTCATCATTGAGTTATCTAATGAGGCAAAATCATCATCGGAATCATAATCTTTCATGGAAGCTGAGCGAATATTATTATCTATCATAAAACTCAACTTTTTTCGGGATCTAGTTGGTTTTCTAATGCTCTGATCATTCGAAATGAGATTAGAAGACTGTACACTTATTGATTCGACAAGCTTTTCAAGTGGTGTAATGACAGGTTTCAATGTATCTCCTACATCTTTTTCGAGATTCTCTCTCTCCTGTTTCAATAGTACAGATTTTCTTTTAATAGCTTTACGAGCTTGTATCAACTCGCTAAGAATACTCTTTTCTTTCTCAATGTCTGATATGGTGTCGTGTTGCTGTGTAAAATTGAATTGAGTGATTAAGATTTTTTTAATTTCTTTTTATTGCAAAACAGTCAAAACTTTTTCTGTATATACCAGCATCCATCTTTATCTTTATCAATAACAGCAAATCCATATTTATCATTATTCCAGCATTCAGAACATAAATTACGAAACTCGTTGAAAGACAGATCAGTATTCACATGGTCATCATAAATATGTTTTAAATTCACATCATCTTGTCGATAAGTTACTAACATATTAATATTATCTCTAATAAGATGTTTTGGTATATGAGCATATAACTGACATAGGTAGAAGCAGGCTACACTTTTATGTCTCCCCATACAGAAAAATGCTCTGACGTTATCTTGCTTCTCACAAGCTACATCATCAAAAATCATAATTGAATTGGGCAATGCTTCATCTGGTGATATTACAGATTCATGTTCACTAAACGGGAAATATGAGATGCCTTCGACTGGTTCTATGACTTTTTTGAGAAATTGATACTTTGTTCGATTTAACGATTTTGAATAAACATACACATTCTCAAATCTAAGACCATTGGGATGAGCGATTAAAGGTAATAAGCTATTTGTTTTTCCGCAGTTTGATGGACCGCAGAATACTGCTCGTATACTATCTGGTAGCAATTCTCCGTATCGCTTCCTTCTTTTTTCATTTCCAAAATCAAAGTTAGCGACAGGGCGTTTCACGTTCTGCTCAGTGAAATCCATGTTGACATGACAAAGTCTAGTTTATCATTAACTGAAGTAAATATATAAATGTTGATTTTATATTTTCGATCATCAGTTATAATTTGACTGCCAAAGATGATTGAGCATAAAATTCGGAAGCATTCAAAAAAGGATGGTCGTGGATTGCTCGATAGAGTAATCAACAATTTACCTATCGAAATGCATCTTCCTGGTTATCAATACTGTGGCTCCGGAACTAAATTAACAAAGCGATTGAAAAGGGGTGATCAGGGAATAAATGAACTAGATAAGGCATGTAAAGAACATGACATTTAGTACTCTAATAAAAACAGTAATCATAAAGTGGCTGACATAAAGCTTTCCAATAAAGCTTGACAACTGATTAAAGCTAAAGATGCTAGTCTTGCGGAAAAAGCGTCAGCTCTAGTGGTTGCCAGTGCTATGGCATTAAAGGCAAAAACTAGAATGGGGCTGAAATTCGACAAATTGGTGACAGAAGCGAAAAAATCATTGAAATCAGGTAAAAATTCACGCAAATTCATACAGTCCGCCTTAAAAGGTGCTTGTCAAGCTCTTAAGAATAGTGGTTGTAAGAAAAAAGTTCTCATTCCACGTGTGATACCCCTTCCATCCAAAATTGGCGGAGTTCTTCCTTTCCTTATTCCACTGTCCGCAGGACTAAGTGCAAATGGTGCTTTAGCCGGAGGTGCTGCTGGAATAGCTAAAGCATTAAATGATGCTAAAGCTGCGCAGAAAGATTATCAAGAAAGTAAGCGACATAATAAGACGATGGAAGCTATTGCTTTAGGTAAAGGTCTCTATCTGAAGCCATATAAACGTGGAATGGGATTATTTCTCAAACCGTATGTCGGACACGGTCTAATAAAAAGAAAAAAAAACTTCAATTTAATTTGGCCAAATCGTCCACTAACAAACTTTGATCTTATAAAATATGCGCATATATTACAAATTCAACATTTTCGAGGTCTTTTCACGAGAAATAGCCTTATGGGCCATGGAATAACGAATCTGTCATTGTTAATCTCGATAATTCATAAAATAAAGGTATCCATTGGGTCAGTTATCGAAAGAGAGGATCTGACGTCACCTACTTTGATAGCTTTGGTGACCTCAAACCTCCCATAGATCTTATGAAATATTTCAATGTGAAAGAAGTGAAATACAACTATACAAAATATCAGAATTTTGACTCATTCATTTGCGGTCATCTTTGTCTTCGTTTCTTAACTGAAAATCTATAAAAAGAATTTGTCAGATCAAATTTGATCATTTTCGCTCAATCAGTCATGGAAGATAGTTTCACTTTGACTCTTTCAGGAAAATCTTCTGTCTTAGAAGCCCAATACTTTCCATCCATTGAACTACCAAAGTATAAAAATTATGTTTTAGGTTTAGTTGAACTTTTAACCTTTAATTCAATTCCAAATGTTGACAATACAAATAATCAACTTCATTTATAAGGAGAAATTATTACTATTCCCATTGGTAGTTACGAGATTGATGATATAAATCAATTTTTATCTAATACATTGAAATCAAAAGGAATTGAATTTTCCTTGAAAGCTAACAATAATAAATTTAAAAGTGAAATTAAGTGCAGTGTTTCGTTAGACCATAAACCTCAAAATTCAATCGGTCGAGTGTTGGGTTTTACTCCTCGTACTCTCAAAGAAAATATAGAACACCGTTCTGATTTACCAGTAAAAATATTGAAAATCAATGCACTCAGAGTCGAATGTAACATTACTGCAGGAGCTTTCATTAACAACCAAAAAGTTCATACTATTCATGAATTCTTTCCCAGTGTTCCTCCAGGATATAAAATCATAGAAATTCCATCACATGTTATATATCTACTACTTAGTGTTAAGTGCATAGATAATATTCAAGTTCGAATTATCGATCAGGACGGCAATCTAGTTAATTTTCGAGAAGAGGAGATCACTGTTAGACTTCATATCAAATCTATATAATGGGGATTGTTTATAATTCTAGCACACATATAAGTACTCCATCATGGCAATCGACAATCAGTCGATTGAAAAGTTTGAAACCGTTAACACTGAAGAACATTCAGTTTCTACAAAGTCTTGATCTAAAAGTTCGTGGAAAAAATTAGCTGTATAATTTTCTGCTGCTTTCTGAAAAATGGACGAAATACTAAAAATTCAATCAGGTGTCGCATTCGATGAGTCAATTGCTCATTATGAAATTCACGCACATCAACCATACACATCACTAAACTTTGATCATAATGATGAAATTCGCATTTCCATCCAACACCAAGATCTGTGTCTTCTACCATCACGTTATTCTATCCATATCTATAGAAAATTACAAAACACTGCTGAAAATGCACGAACTAAATCTAGATTCGTCAACAATGGTGTTTGTCATCTTTTTGATGAAATTCCCTACGAAATTAATGGCTTGAGATAGACAAAAGTAAAAATGTTGGATTAAGTAGTGTCATGAAAGGATGGGCTTCATTCAATACCAACGAGACGCTCATGTTTGACAATGCAGGCTGGATTGGCAATAAAGAAACAATGAGAACATTGATAGATAGGCATGGAAACTTTGACGTTTCTATTCCTCTAAGTATGATTTTGGGCTTCGCAGAAGATAACAGAAAAATTGTAATTAACATGATTCATGAACTCATTTTGATAAGATCAAGATCTGACCTGAATGCCATAATCCAGGAAGGTAGTATAGTTGGTAATAATACTACATATGAAGAATATAGCATAAAAATAACAAAAATAGAATGGTTAATGCCTTATGTCATTGCTTCTGATAAATAAAAAATCCAACTTTTAAATTTCATTGGCAAAGATAATCCCATCCCAATGTGTTATCGTTCATGGGAACTATTTGAATATCCTATTCTGCCAAGCGCCAATAAGCATGTGTGGACAGTCAAAACTTCCAATCAATTGGAGAAACCACGTTATGCGATTCTCGGCTTACAGAAAAAGAAAAAATATGAAGCATCCGCAAACGCCAGTCGTTTTGACCATTGCAATATTACTGAGACTTTTTTTGAGTTCTCAATATTATCCATACAATAATTTAAACCTTGACATATCTAATAATCAATATGCAATACTGTATGATATGTATGCAAATTTCCAAAAAACATACTATACAAGGGATCCTCAACCACTGCTTTTAAAGAAATATTTTCTCGATAATGAACCTCTCATAGTGATTGATAGCTCGCGACAAAAAGAATCTCTAAAGAGCGCTCCTGTAGATGTACGTTTAGAATTTGAGGCTAAAGAGAACTTTCCAGCCAATACTACAGCTTATTGCTTGATCTTGCACGATCGCATAGTTCAGTATAATCCCATCAGTGGAGGTGTAAGAAAGGTTATTGAAATATTGCTTAATTCAAATAAGAAGAAAAATGAAAAAAAAGTAGTTGACTTTGCTATAGGCATCACTGCACATAAAGGTATTCTACTACACCTAAAGTCTACTCACCTGTCAAGTGCGCATGTCACTCCACCCCTCTAGTAGAGAATCCAAAGTATACTCGCGTGTAAAGTGTGCTATGTCCCCCGTAACCTAGTTGGAGGCATAGCATACTTTTTAAGGGGGGGAGGTGTGCCAGAATGCCTATGTGCTAGAATGCCTATAGTCTATCTACTAACTTGCGGCCTTTTCTGTTCTTTATCAAATACTTCTAAACAACTCTTGCAGAAATAACACAAATAAAACACTTAACAGAAGCATGATTTCTTTTTTGTTTTAAAACAAAATTAACCTAGGCCTATATCCTGTTGATTTAGGCTATTTAGATTTAATAAGAAATTGAATTTGTGATAAAAAACACTTTATTAAACAAATATTAAAATTGACAAAATGTACAATTAAGACAAACTTAGTGTACCCTTTCTCGTATGACGTGCAAAAACGAACTAAAAGTTAAGAGCAAAATACAATGACTCATTAACTCTCTCGTGGATACAAGATTTGACAGGTCAGTACAAGTAATGCAATTACGATACTGCCTCAGATGCTTTACACCATTTAGACAATACCTCAATATATATATATATATATATATATATATATATATATCTTCAGGAATATATATCAGGAATATATATATATATATATATATATATATATATATATACCTTATAGAATTCCTTAATTGCAGAATTACAAAGAAATGTTGAGTTTTCAATTAGATATAAATCTCAATAAAAATGTTTTAGGACATTCATTTTAATTTATAAACCTTCAACAGTCTGCAAAAAAATATATAAAAAACAGCTACTCGATTTTTGGTGGCCTACTTCAGAAAGCTTGACTCATTCATTAAATAACAGATAAAAGTAAATATGTATAGATTCCTTAAGAATAAAATAACATATCTAAATCGGATTCTATTATTTTTAATTTAAACAACAGAAAATATTGACATTCATGTTTACATAGTCAAGTCTATGTAAATATACATAAATATCAATTCGAGCACGTTTTGAAAATATAGAATGAAAATGTTGCTTTATTAAAAGTATGTCTATAGACTCACTTATTTATTATGTTGGAATAGAGCACTATGAAAATATAAATTAAAAATTATTTTGACATGTACGTGCGGAGTGTGAAAAGTTCATTGTAAATTCATTGGTTAAAAGATGTGAAATAATAGCTTTTGCAGAACCCTGGTAGAAATCTAACAATTTTTAATAGGCTGCAAAGTAATTACTAGGTAGTAAAAATAGAATCAATCATTGTGGCTAGAAACAAGGTAAATCTTAGAATGCAAAATATGAACGTTGTCAATAAAATTAAGAAAAAGGTAGAAACTAGGTTTAAAAACTAGTTAAAAACTAGGTAGAAACTAGGTAGAAACTAGGTTGTTTTTAACCTTGTTTCCGGTTAGTAAATGAGCAATTTATTTAACAATTAATATTTCTATAATATTATAACATTATGTTGTTGATTTAATAAAAGAAAAATCATAAAATATGGAAATTAATAATATTAAAAAATTAAAATAATAAAGTAATAATAAAGTCTGCTTGTCGTTCTATTTTATCATCTTAAAAGTTATACGTAATAAATTAGTTTTGGAAATATTTTTCTTTTATTATTTAATATCTAAAACTTCGCATGAAGCAATTAATTAAAAAATTGTATTCATTAATGTCTTGTATCGGCTTCAATTATCGGTTGTTAGTTAGTAATTATATCCTATTTATTTATAAAATAAATAATATCATTTGAAATTTTTTAAATTATAAATCATGCTGAATTCGTAACGATAATTCGTAACTTGAATTTATGGAGAGTGTTCATACGGCATATCTGATGATTTGCCATACCCACAAGTGGTAAAACATTATCTTGGTTAATATATAAGCCCGATTATAACTTCCCATAAGTATAACATATATTGTATACGAATATGTAAGCTGTTGTGAATGCGTTGTATCTGTATTTAGATGTATAAGGTATATAGAACCAACGTACTTATAAGTTACTTCAAAATTTTCGAAATGAACTTGATAAACATTTATAATTAATTCATTAAAATAATGATTAAAGTCAATGAATTCATATAAGAAAGCATAATAACGATATCAATTTTTTAGCTAGGTTATGTGTTATACCTCGCTTAACCTTGTTTTAAGATAATGTTTAGTCATAACCACACACAAGCGCACGCGCGTGCGCGATATTCCATAACCAAAATATTAATTGCCCATTAACTAGGGAATAACTAGATGAAAAGGAATAAAAACAACCTATTTTCTTTTTTTTTAAATAATTTCAGTTTCAATAGGTAAAATATATTTAGTTTCAAGGTAACTTTATTGGAAACATAAAATATATTTACTCCAAACTAACTATTATAGCTATTAAATACCGAAAAAATAGCTTGAAAAAATGTAACTATAAATCGGCCGGAATGACCGTAAAAAATGTTACATGTTTTCCTATTTACTACCGAACAAATATACCTTGTTACTAGGTATCTTCATTTGAAAATACCTTGTTTATACCTTAAAAATAGAATGCATTTCTACCAGGGAACAGTACGTAAAATAAACCATAGTTCAGAGACCATCTAATTAATTAAAATTACTTCATTGTAGGTTGAATATTTATGAATGTTTTTGAAAACGCATGGAATAATTTAATCTATTTTTGTTAACATATTTTTGTTAACAATGTTTCATTTTATGAAAAAGCTTTAATCTATAACAACCGTACCAATCTGGATTTGGAGTCAACAAATAATAAATGAACAACTCCTAATTCAGTAACATAAAATTACTAGAATTGCCTAATAATACGCACTAATATTATAACATCAATGTCTTTAGAATTTCAACCTATCAATGTATAAATGCTTGAATATTTCAAATTTTTATCGATAAGTCCATTTAAATTTCTAAACAAATAAGGTGCAATCAGTAATGTTCGTTGTCAACAAAATTTTTAACCTTTTGAGTGCCAGAATTTGAGAAATTTCCAAAGCTCCTTTTTTCTATAAAAAGTAAGTTTAAGCCATGTGCGAAAGACTAAACTAAGGGCAAGCCTTTGGCAGATCGAAGTATAACGCTTCCAAGTGTCATCTCTGCTCGGTACTATAATACGCAAAGTAATTTTTTTCTTTTTCGTAAAAAATGTTGAAAAAATTTCCTAAGCCTCAAAAATATTTCCCTAGGATTTTTGGGATCTGCTGAATATGATTCTACAATCAAACTTTCAAAATTCAAAATGGCAGATTCAAGATGTCGACTAACTTGAAAAAAATTAGTTTTTTAAAATAACCTTAAAGACCCACTTAGTTGTGCTTGATTAATGAAAAAACATATGATGCCTGTAGACGTCATCCCGGCCCTCTAAAGATTAAATGTGTATTAATTTTGAGAATGACAGGGCAGCCGGTATTTGGAGAGCTAAAAAACTTCCGCCCGATAAACTGAAATACGCTCGTACCGAACGGGAAGGAATGCTAACACAAGGCATTATCAGGCCTTCGAAAAGCCCGTGAGCAAGGCTGCTGTATATAAAAGTAAAAATGATAATAGTTTGCGTCCATGCAGCGACTATCGCACGTTAAATATTCGAATCATCGCATACAGATACTCAGTGCCGCACATCGAAGATTTTTTCCATGCCCTCGCAGGAAGTTCTGTTTTTTCAACGAGTGACGCAGTAAGAGTATAGTACGAAACTCTAGTAGCCGAGAAAGATATTGAAAAAACGTCCATGACAACTCCCTTTGGATTATACCAATCTACAAGAATACTATTTAGGCTATAGAATGCCACGCAAATATTCCAAAATTTTATAGGTAAAGTATTACGCGGTCTAGATGTCTGCTACACGTATATCGACAACATCTTAATCGCGTCTCGCAACGAAAAAGAATACTTAAAAACACTACTTAAGAATGGACTACTTAAGAACACTGTTTAAAAGGTTGAGAGATCATCGAGACGTGTTAAACCCGACGAAGTGTCAGTTCAGTTAGTCGAACGTTCAGTTCATTGGTTAGACCGTAGACAACCGAGGCACACGCCCTGTAAAACCAAAGGTGGTAGCCTTGGTATGGTCAATTTTTATAGACGTTTCATGCCAAATGCAGTCGCCGTGCAAAGCCCACTTAAAATCCTAGCGCGGCCAAAGCAAAAAGGAAATTCCCCTATCCAGTGGACGTATAGAGCAGAAGAGTTGTTCTTAGCTATGAAGGACGCGACAATGCTATCGCATCCAATACTCGAAGCTCTGTTAACAGTGACAGTTGATCATTCTAACTACGCTATAGATGCAACATTACAGCAAAATAAGGATGATGCGTGTCAACCTCTAGCGTTTTTTACAAAAAAATTTACAGCGGCCGAACTGAAATATAGTGCGTAGGATGATGAATCGCTTACTATGAGGGACGTTCAGTAAGTACCCGTGTTAGAAATAAAGACACCATTTTTTCAAATTTTTTTTTTTATTTTTCAACATAGTCCCCTTTTATAAAGATACACTACTCCCAACGTTCTAGCCATTTTTTAACCCCTCCAAAAAAAAGAATTTTTTGAACTCTCTAAAATAAGCCTCTGTCTCGGCGATAACTTCCTCGTTCGAACACAATTTTATTCCCGCGAGCGATTTCTTCATGTTAGGGAACAAGAAGAAGTAGCAAGGAGCCAGATCGGATGAATACGGGGGGGGGGGGGTGCGGCAGCAATTGATAACACAATTCATGCAGTTTGGTGGCAACAACTCCAAATGAATGTGCTGGTGCGTTATCGTGATGAAATACCTTTTTTTCATCAAATATGGTCGTGTCTCCTTCAATTTTTGTCGGCGCGTTGCAATAACTCACTGTAGTATTGTCCAGTGATCGTTCTTCCGTTTTCTAAAAAGTCCATCAGGATGATGCCCCTCGTATCCCAAAAATCATCGCCATGACCTTTCCGTCAGATAGAACCGTCTTCGCCTTATTGGGTACAGATTCACCGCGAGAAATTCATTGTTTTGATTGTTACTTAGTTTCTGGTAAGTCCAGGTTTCATCAATAGTGACAACTCGACGCAAAAAGTCTTTCGGATCTCGCTTAGAATATTCCAAACACTGCTTCGCAGATAACAGCCGCGTCCGCTTGTGGTCTACCGGAAGCAATCGCGGCATCCATCGGACCGACAATTTTTTATAGCCAACTTATCATGTAAAATATTACTATCAATCAGTCTGAAATTTGTTTTGGCGTAGTTTGATAGATGACAGCACACGATAATAACACTAGCTTCCCTAAGGAACATCCTCTGTCTTCAAACACGGGTAATTATTGAACCGCCCTCGTATTTACGCAGCAGTAAGGCTATTTGGTTTGTCATCGAGGGACGCCCATCCATTGTTTTCATGGACCACAAACCGTTGGTATTTGCTTTCCAAGTAACGTTAGAAAAGCGCTCGCCAAGGCAATTCCGACATCTCGATTTCATTGGACAATTTACAATCTACATAAGACACATTCGTCTTAACAGTAACATCCTAGCAGACATGTTATCATGTATAAAAGAATTGGAACGAGCCATGGAGCCAAGAAAAATGGCGACGGAACAAAAAAGCGATGAGGAATTACGGGGCTTATTGCAATTCTCCCTGGGACAAAAGAAATACTGTACTGCGATGTTTCAGCGACGAAAGTCCGACCATAGGTCCCACAAACCCTCCGTCGCAAGATCTTTAATGCACTGCACGGATGTTCTCATCTGAATGGTTGAGCGACGTAGAAACTCGTGTCTAAAAGCTTTGTGTGGTCTGAAATGCATCAAGATGTTCTTAAATGGACAAGAACATGCGTACGTACTCGAAAATGATAAAAATTTATTGTCAGTAAATAAATTTACATTAGTTTTCTTCAATTTTTATATTTCACTATCTACTACATGATATAATCTATCACTTCTATGATCACTATGATCTTTCCTGAGCCTATACATAAGCACAAACATTTGACAAAATCAACATTATTCATATCCGCAATTATATTTTCATAACAGTACCATTACTTTGTCAAATAAATTTTCAGTATTCTCATAAGATTCTGTTACTAGTAATTTGAGAGAAAGTACAATTTATTGAAAATGAAAACTTTTTCATAAATGATTTCGATTATTGCAAGTGATTTCAACAAATTTTAAACGTTTATCAAATGACTCGTTTAAGGAAGTCCAATGATTTACCAGACTAAAGAACAGGCCCCCAGTGTAATTTTATGTGTCAAGCGGCCGAAACAAGGATCTGAACTCGGATCACCAAGTTATTAGTCCTTCGCTGTAGCGATGGAGCCATCGTAGGTCTCTATTTTGTATATGAATTATAATAAATGTAACTTGTTTACTGCAGTTGTATGTACATTCAATTAATTATTTTACACAATTGGAATTTATATCCTTTTTAATTGAATGTCCATCCTATGAGTCATTACTCATACATTTAAATATATTAATATTATTTATTCTATAATCTATTAGAAAGATATGTTAGGGATTAGAAAGGGACACCCCAAAAGATTATATTGATCGAGTATTACTTGATCTTGCTATAAGTTGGAGTATCGTTGGAGTAGTTAACAAGTAATATCTTTTCAAAATATAAATTAATTTTAGTTTTGACAGAAATCAGGAAGGTCGTCGGAAAAGAATTGTATCATCTAAGAGTGTGAGTAGCCTGTATACTTCTTTCTGTCAACGTTTTAATAAATCCAGTATGACATACCTAATTTTTTTTTAATTGATACTTCCTACAATTTATTTTTCCCATATCCTGAAACTTATTCTTACAACTCGGACGTGGGATAACAAAATAAGATACAGATTGTAACAACCGGCACGCAACGCTTTTGGAATTTTAAGGAATGTATCTTTGTTCTTTACATCTCGGCAGTCTGAACTTGTTAGTTCTCCACATTCAGCTAATATTTTGGTCCATCTTTTGTGATTTTTTTGATATATTAATATCTAAAATAAATTTTAGAACTTTTAGGTATGAGAATGTAATGAAAACTTACATTAATATTAATATTTCTATACAAAGTGAAATTATTTATAGCAGTATACCTTCGTAAAACGATTTCGATTATGCGGAGGAAACTCCATGGTACTTTATTTACAATCTTAACTCTCTATAGCACTTGTTATGCATCAGATTAATGTATGTATTTGGATAATTTTCAGTCTTTTAAAGAAATTTTGAAAGAACTCCCAAATTTTATTAATTTAAGCCATGTTTCCGTATATTTCTTGTAGCCTCATGTCTGCTGTATAATTAGTAGTCTAATATAAGAATAAATGTAACTTTTCTCTAAATTTAAAAACAAATTATCCGTAAAAAACTTTCGCTTATTCCCGTTCTCCCTATATATTTGTACGCGTCATGTTGAACGTTTCGACAGATGCTATCATTGAGTAAAGCGCGTGTTTGTGTTTAATGAGAAGTAAAGCGATTGATGAGTGCGCATAGAACGTGTACCAGTTGCCACGTCTTATTTAATATGGCCTATGGCTCATGACCGATCTATCAAATAGCCTGCGACAAATCTTAATTTAATATACTCTTGTAAAATTTGTGCTTAAGAGATAGAATGCTATTTTCGAGAAAAATCTGCTGCACAGATAAGTCTATGACCATATACGAGGGTGATCCCAGAAGTACCTGGCCTGACCTAGACGGTAGTTTCTCAAAAAATACCACTGTATTAGAAAGTACACAATCTATAAAGTATATGTCTCAAGTTTGAAGATGCTATGATGTTTAGTATTTTTTGACAGCCATCAATAGTGAACGTTTTCAGTGAATTTGTAAGCATGGGAAAAATTGGTCATAGTTATGTGATACAATACTTTGAAAGGCCTGAGCCCAACCAATATAAAAGCTGCACTAGACTCTACTCTGGGTGAGACTGCTCCTTTGTTTGCAACAGTAAAATATTGGGTAGTAGAGTTTAAACGAAGTCATACGAGCTGCCAAGACAAGCATAGCAGTGGCCAACCAAATGAGGTGACGACTCCAGAAATGTTGAAGAAAATCCACAAAACGGTACTGGATGATCGTCGACTGAAAGCGAACAAGGTAGCAGACATGATAGGCATTTCAAAAAGTGCGGTATATCGCATATTAACTGAAAATTTGGAGATGACAAAGCTATGCGCAAGATGGGTGCCGTGTTTGCTCACAATGAAATAAAAACAATGTCGTGAAGATGTTTCAGTTGAGTATTTGGCAATGTTTCGCAAAAATTAAGCCGAATTTTTGCACCGTTTCATAACCATGGATGAAACGTGGGTCCACCACTTCACACCCGAAACAAAAGAACAATCAAAACGATGAACTCAAAAAGGAGAACCGCCACCAAAAAAGGCAAAGACCGTTCCATCTGCAGGCAAGGTTATGGTGTCGGTTTTTTGGGATGCGTGTGGGATAATTTTCATTGACTATCATGAAAAAGGAAAAACTATCAATGGTGAGTATAATGTGAATTTATTGCAACGTTAGAGCGAAAAAATCAAACGAAAACGGCCGCATTTAGCTAAGAAGAAAGTGTTGTTCCATCAAGACAATGCACCAGCTCACACATCCGTTATTGCAATCGACAAAATTAAGAATTAAAGTTTGATTTGCTATCTCATGCACCCTATTCGCTAGATTTAGCTCCCTCGGATCATTTTCTGTTTCCAGACTTGAGAAAATGGCTCGCTGGTCAAAGATTTTCCAACAATGAAGAGGTGATGTCGGTAGTTAATGGCTATTATGAGGAGCTTAACAATTCTTATTCTAAAAAGGGTATCGAACTTATCGAACACAGTTGGGAAAAGTATATAGAGCTGAAAGGAGATTATGTTGAAAAGTAAATATATTTTTTTCCAAAATTTTTGAGTGTTATTTTTTGGGTCAGGTACTTCTGGGACCACCCTCGTATATGTTCTTAGCATATTAAGAAATTTACCACTTATAAATATTATGTGTATTTTAGAAAAATACATATTATTAAGACAATATTAAGACAAAACTACATACATAATAAGATCGTGAACACTTAGGTTCTGCATTACAATAATGCTCCCTGTCATAGTGTGTTCAGTGTCTCTCAGTTTTTGGCATCTAAAGGCATCGCAACGTTATCACAACCGCTCTACTCACCGGGCATGTCATCCTGTGACTTTTTTCTATTCCCCATTTAAAAAAATTCGTGAATGGTTTTAACATTTTGACTCCGTTGAAGACATCCAAGCAACTGCAACGAGGGTACTCGGAAAGCTCCTACAAGAAGTGTTCTAAAATTGTTACGAAAAGTAGAAAACTCGCTAGAATAAGTGTGTAGATTCGGGAAGGGGCTATTTTGAAGGGAATCGTAGTCATGTACCTTAATTTTTAAATATACTCGATTTTTTAATTTTGTCGCATTACTTAAATGTCTCATTCGTAACTAAAGTATCCAATGTCTGTCATCTCTGTACTCAATTTCTGATCTATGATATAACTGTGCGATTTTAAGTATAGTATTAAGATGCAAAACTGATTTAACCATAAGAAATGTTTGATGAGTTAAATATAAATAAATGATTTAAAGGCTGCATCACAAGTAAGCAAGTAATAGTAAGCAAAGTTGCAAGAAAGCCATTCAATTGTATATATTTAGGAGGTAATTCAGTATTTATAATTCCATTCCGCAGTGAATTAATAAAATTGATCCACTATAGTTTGCCCTTCGAAATAAATATTTTAAAAATGATTAGTGATTTATGGAAAATAAATATCAAACTTTTGGTATTAAATTAAGATTCAAACATAACAACCTTATAGTTTCTAAATGATAATGAAATTTTGAAATAATAGTAAAGACTGCGAAAGAGCTTTATGTTCCCCAAAAATTACATATTCATTTAAAAATAACTCTTTTTACATACTTCTAAATGAAGAGAAGTATTTATTTCTATCTCCAACCTTATTGAATACGATGCACGTTATGATTGTACTGTATGTTACGAGAGGTTATTATATTAAAGCGTCGTACTATATATTAAAGCGTTTAACTTACATCAAGCGTTTTACCAGAAAAATTGGCTGATGTTTTTGCTCCAGTTTGAAGCGTCTTACTATAAATTTTGTGTTATGTATTGAGTATTACTATAAATATAAAATGAAATGTTTCTGACTATTTGCTATAGTTATACACGGAGTTTTATATTAAAAACTACTTTTAACTAAAAATACCGACTGAAAATGACCTTTTAGCTCATAAATAGTAGATATGCTTTGGAAAATTATCGTTAAAGAAGTGATAAATAAATTTCTTCATTAATTGACAATTCGAAATTCCAATTGAGAAGTAAATAATGTAGCAGCCACGACAAGTCGGCGATTCTCAAACTCGTCTTGATTGCTACCATGCCACTTGATAATCCTGAAATATCATTTTATTACTATCTTAGGCTATAAGTTTTTTTTTAAGAATCGCATAGTTACATGTAATTGACTAAGAAGTCTAATTAGGAAAAAATATCATTTATATCAATACAATGCATTAATGAATAAACGAAAATTACATTAAAGAGAATAGTTTTCAAACTCTAAAGAATAAAAATATACCATACTTACCTTACTTTATAATATCGTAGAAAGCAATTTTAAAGATACATACATACATCAATGTTTTTTCTTATGTTAAAAATTGACAAGATATGCTTATATTAGATTGTCAAATATCTCACTTCTGCTTTTTTGGTCTTCATTCAATGTTTTATAAAAAAATGTTACAATGGTCGGATTTACTTTAAATATGCGGGGTTTTGTTCGATAATCTGTTTCCATCTAGACGGCAAGTTCATAATACCCCTCTGGTAGAAACCTCTCTCCTTATTTGCGAAGAACTCAGACAGCCACTTTCAACAAGCCTCTTTTGATTCCAAGATTACACCACTAAGGGCGTTCGACATGGACAGGAACGAGTCATCAATGAAGTTTGTGGTCTGGCGTTGTCCTCGTGGAACACTACACCCTTCCTGTTGGCCAATTGTGGACGCTACTGGTCGATAGCTTGCTTCAAACAGTTCAGTTATTCACAGTAGATGGTAGAATTAAGCGTCTGGACATATGGGAGCAGTTCATAGTGGATGATTCTCTTCCAATCCCGCCAAACTCACAGCAAAACCTTCCTGGCTGTCAATCCCGGCTTGGCCACAGTTTGGGACGGTCCAGCGGCCTTGGACCACGACCGTTTTCGCTTGATATTGTCTTATGTGATACATTTTTCATCGTCAGTTACCATCCGCTTCAAAAATAGATCGAGTTTGTTCCGTTTCAACAGCACATCGCAGGCGTTGATTAGGTCCAGAAGGTTTTTTTATGTCAAATCATGCGGCACCCAAACATCAAGCTTTTTTTGTATTCAGCCTTCTGCAGATGGTTTAAAATGATTTGGTGACTAACTATCATCTCCTGGGCGATGTCACGAGATGCCACATGCCGGTCTAACTCGATAAATTCCATGATTTGGTCGGTATTCATCGTCACAGGTCTTGCTTGGCCGGCTGGCTTATCCATGGTGTCGTTTTCACCGGCTCTGAATCGTCGAAACTATTACTCTGTGGTTCGAAGTGATAGCGTGCCATCCCCCAAACCACCATTAATCTCACGGAACGTTTCTCTAACGGATTTGTCTTTGACGAAGGAAAACTTTAAAATAGCGCGAAGTTCGGAGTTGTGAACTCCATGTTTACACGTCTATAACTTTTGAACGCGATATCCAAACTAATCATGCATAGCATTGTTTTGTACGTTATATCAAGACCTTTCAAATGATGTATAGTATTACCAGATACGAGCTCTGTAGCGCATTGTACATAGCCGCGAAATTCATAAGACAAAAAGGCGGAAGGGAGATATTTGATAACCTAATAATTATTAAATAATAATCTCACCTTCCAGCTGAATTGTAATAATATATAATTTTCTAACCAGTCCATCAAACTTAACTTATACATACATATATTAATATATTTTTGCTTATACTATATGTATTTTGAGTCAATAAAATTTGAGTCTTCAAACTCAGCTTATAAGAGCAGTAGCTATACAGTAGCAGAATATAGATATAATTTAGTGAGGTAGGATGTTTATATAGGTAGTCAGGGTAATATGGTATGCAGGGCAATATGGTAATTCTTAATATCTTTAAAATTAAAATATATTGTAACTTAATAATTTAATATTTTTTAGGACAACTGAATAAATACATTGAAAATAAATATTGTTTAAATATATTTTAAAAATTGTGTAATGTCGATATTCATTATACTATAAATGAATAAAAAATTACCTTTGTAAACATAAGTAAATTTTTAAAGAACTTATTATATATATTTAACTTCTGATTATTATTTGGAGAATTTTTTTTAAAACCATTAAATTTAAAAAATATTTATATGCATATTTATAAAAAAAGTACTTTTGAGGTTTGATGGTTTACTATAAATGGGGCAAAACCATAGACATAATATATTATCTAATAAGACAGCATGCTCCGGCAACAGAGTTGAAGCCAAACCAGATTGAGAGAGCAACACAGTGAGTTGTGTTGTCTCTCCCTCTCTCTCTCTCTCTCTCTCTCTCTCTCTCTCTCTCTGTCTGTCTCTCTCCCCCTCTCCCTCTCTGTCTCTCTCTCTCTCTTACAAGCGAGAAAATGGAGAGAAAAGGTAATTAAAAAAAAATAGAAACAGTAGAAATATACATGATACAGGTGATCCCATTAGACAACCATATCTTTTTTCATAAGAATTCTTTTGAAAAGAAAAAATTATATTAATAATAACTAAATTTATTGCTTTAGTAAATTTATCTTTTGTTACTTTCGTGTATGTACTAATTTTTGTCCATTTTTCTTCTATAATCTCTTTAAATAAATCCAATGGTATATTCATAAATAAAGATACTACACCCAATGAAAACATCTAATTATTATTCGGAATACTAATATCTTTAACTGTTTCATAAAAACTTCAACTATCTTTAACATACGACTTGGTTTTCCCAACTATCTTAACTAATATATTTGATAAATATCTAGCAATACTGTATGTTAGAAAATTAATTGATGATATTATTATTCTTTAGGTCAATTACTCTTTGTAAATTTTGAGAACTCCATAACATTTTGTTATTGTGCCATGTTCGCATTTTAAATATTTAAACGTAATCACAATAATATAAGATTTATTTCTTCATTCTTTTACTAATTCCTTCAATTTATTTTTTAGTCTATTAATATGAGTAATTATAAAATTAATAACAATTCATTAAGTCAGTTCAAAACAGTCGATATAAGCACAATTTTATATATTATATATTGATACAAAGCCTATCTCTGTCCTTCAATATGGATTTCAAAGCGTCCAATTAAGCGCGTGGTCTAATATATAAGTCTATGGACAAGACAATGCACATTTGTAGAGGCTGCACGGCATGAATGCACACTAACTCTTTATCTTACTCGCTTTCACTTTCTCTCTTTTGCTGTTATTAAAAACACGCAATCAAACAGAACTGTAAGAATAATTAATAAATTTTTGTATAATTTAGAAAATTATGATAAAAACAAATTAATATTGAAAAAAAAATTAATATTATAAAATATTGTTTTATTTATCAAATTTGTAATATAAACATTTTATTTCATAATTTACTTGAGATTATATGCTAATTTTATATACTAACTCATGTACTGCTTTCTTTGTTTTCATGGGGTAAAATTAAACCATATTACTCCAAAGGTAAAACTGTATTGCCCCACGGTACACGATAATACCCCTTTCTTACTCTCGTAAAAATATTAGTTTTTCTTCAATTATTTAAATTTTGTTTTAAAATTTCTATTATGCTTCATATTCTAGAAGTTTCATAGAATTAGATCGGTTTTATTTAAAAAATTATTTATATTGAACACTTCAAGGAGGTTTCAATCTAAAACAACCAGCACCATATCGTCCAACTCTATCAATTTACTTTTGGATATTACGTAAATTTAAAGCATATTCACCGAATAGACGAAATTAAATAACTAGAAATATTATGAAAATGGACTATAAAAAATTCATGGCATAATAACTTTAATATGATAAAAGTTTTTTAAATAAAACTTTTTTCGAAACGTAGTATAATGAAATAGCCTTCAATTAAGTATACATAGAAGTAATATAATGGTTGAATATGGACAAAATAATTATTTGAAAATTTCATCAACTAATATAAAAAAATAGATAGCACGGGCATTCCAAGTCTATAGTACCCATAGTTGCCATCGGCGCACGACCACGCTCCTTGATATTTACAAGTTCATGTGAAGTCTAATTAGGAAAAAATATCATGTATATAAATACAATATACCTGGTAAAAATCTAACAATTTTCAATAGGTTGGAAAGTAGTTACTAGGTATTAAAAATAGAATCAATTTGTCATAGATTAAAATTAGGCAAATCTTAGAATGAAAAATGTGAGCATTGTCAATAAAATTAAAAAATAGGTAGAAACTAATAATTTACATCTGCTTTGTTTCAAAACACATCGTAGACCTCTAACGCTGATTAGCACCGGTATTTGGAAGCATAAATAGAGCGACGTTAAAGAACATAAAAAAAAAATTCATAAATAGCATGTTTGTAAATAAATTTTGTACAAAATAATAAAAAATTTTTTTTATGATATTTAAATATTCTTATTCTCATTTATATTTTGATATATCTTAATATATAGAACTTATATATTTGATTAGGTACTCGTTTTTAAATAAATAACTACTATATAACAAAAAATTAATATAGAAAAAGTAAAAATCATAGGTTTGACTTAGAACATCTTAGCGTTTGCCTTTAAATTTAATTCACCTGAAGAGGTTGACAATACCTGTCGACGAAACGTTGTGAAATAAAAACACTGAGTTTTTTATTAGCCCGAACCTAGTAGAAATAATTATATTTATATACATATACATATATACGCGAGGGCTAAAACAAAATTATCTATTTATTATCATAAGATAATTTAGTTTTATATATTTATTTTAATATTAGGATGCGCTCGTCTTTTGTTTTTTCTCTGTTATATTTAGTTTAATACTATTTATTATATTGACGGTGTGTATAAATTTTATTTCGGGATAATCTCTCGATAGTTATTTACATTAATTTTTATGTGTATAAGTTATAGCTTGCATATAAATGAATTCAATATTCAAAATTAGGAACTCGATATAAATTTACAATTTATTCATTAAAGTAACTCTCAATGTTAATGAATTTATATAATTATGCATAACAATGATATAAACTTTTTAGCGAGTCTATATATTATAGCTAGCTTCAACCTTATTTGAAAGTAAATTTTAGTCATAATCAAAAATAAATTGATACGAAACTACTGTTCTGAGTCTTAAATACCTAAAAAATAGGTTTTGAAAATGTATTTATAAATCGGCCGAAATGACCAGAAAAAACGTTTCATATATTTCTAGTTACTGCCGAATATTAATACCTTGTTTCTAGGTTTCTCCATATCGAAATAGCGTGTTTATAGCTTAAAAATATTTAGCATTTCTACCAGGGATATTGTTGATAAACATATTACATTAAAGAAAAGAATTTTCAAATGATAAGGAATTCGAATACGTTAATCTTACTTTATTTTATACTATCATAGAAATGAATTTTAAAGAGATTGTAAAGTCTAAGTTGGCACGATTTTACCATCTCTTCATGCCTTTTAAAAACTCCTCATTTGAATTACTTGTTAATTTCGGTATCACAGGTTCAGTAGTCAGGGGGGCTCAAATTAGGCGCGTATAGTAGGTAGTTGAATAGAGAACCATTTTTTGGACAGCGACCACTTTGATACTCCGGCGCAAACAGCTACTGAACATCTGTATGTAATTCGATAAATTTGAAATTTTGTAAAAAGATAGAGGAAGGTTGTAGTATCTAGTGGCCAAAATTTCATGAAGAAGGCTCAAGTATTATAGATTTTATAACCGTAGTCTTGCAACTTTTGGGACAGATTGTGTATATTATTTGATTTACGTCGTAAATAATATATTTTTCATATTTGATTAAGGAACGAATACTAGTTGTACTATTACTAAATGAATCATTAAAAAACTTATTTTTAATTATGTAATATCCCTGGTAAATATCTAACAATTTTTATTAGGCTGGAAAGTAGTTACTAGGTAGTAAAAATAGAATCAATCATTGCGGCTAGAAACAAAGTAAATCTTAGAATGCAAAATGTGAACGTTTTCAATAAAATTAAGAAAAAGGTAGAAACTACGTAGAAACTAGGTTGTTTTGAACCATGTTTCTGGTTAGTAAATGACCAATTTATTTAACAATTAATATTTATATAATATTATAACATTATGTTGTTGATTTAATAAAAGAAAAATCATAAGATATGGAAACTAATAATTTAAAAAAATTACAAAGTAATAATAAAATCTGCTTGTCGCTCGATTTTGTCATCTTAAAAATTATACGTAATAAATTATTTTTGGAAATATTTTCCTTTTATTATTTAATATCTAAAATTTCGCATGAAGCAATTAATTAAAAAATTCGATTCTTTGCTCTCTTATACCGGCTTCAATTATTGGTTGTTAGTTAGTAATTCTATTCTATTTATTTATAAAATAAATAATATCATTTAAAATTTTTGAAATTTTATAAAATAAAATTAATTTTTAAAATTAAAAATTATGCTGACCCTGGTAGAAATGCATTCTATTTTAAGGTATAAACAAGATATTTTCAAATAAAGATACCTAGTAACAAGATATATTTGTTCGGTAGTAAATAGGAAACATGTAACGTTTTTTACGGTCATTCCGTCCGATTTATAGTTACATTTTTTAAGCTATTTTTTAGGTATTTAATAGCTATAATAGTTAGTTTAGAGTAATATATTGTACGTTTTCAATAAAGTTACCTTGAAACTAGGTATGCTTTACCTATTGAAACTGAAATTATTTTTAAAAATAGAAAATAGGTTTTATTCCTTTTCATCTAGTTACTCCCTAGATAATGGGCAATTAATATTTTGGTTATGGAATATCGTGTATGCGCGCGCGCGCGAGGGTGTGTGTATGTGTGGTTATGACTATACTTTATCTTAAAACAAGGTTAAGCGAGGTATAACTTACAACCTAGCTAAAAAATTGATATCATTATTAGGCTTTCTTATATAAATTCATTGGCTTTAATCATTATTTTAATGAATTAATTATAAACGTTTATCAAGTTCATTTCGAAAATTTTGAAGTAATTTATAAGTACGTTGGTTCTATATACCTTATACATCTAAATACATATACAACGCATTCACAACAGCTTACACATTCGTATACAATATATGTTATACTTATGGGAAGTTATAATCGGGCTTATATACTAACCAAAATAATGTTTTACCACTTGTGGGTATGGCAAATCATCAGATATGCTATGTATAATATATATATATATATATATATATATATATATATATATATATATACATTTTAAATGCGGCTTCTACGAAGAAATATTGTATTGGCGTCTACAGACGGTTGAATACAATATCCCGGTGTCTCAAGACAATTTCTACTGGGAGTTTTGTGTTCGGATGATAGAATGCAATATCCAGGTGTTTTCAAACGACCTCTAAAGAGAATTTAGTCAGTAGTAAAGGATATCTAGCTTCCTCGAGACATCTACACATATGTCATGATCGGTTGATAAAATATTAGGTTGTTAAATATCTCCCTTCCGCCTTTTCGTCCTATGAATTTCGCAGTTATGTACAAAGTGCTAGAGAACTCGTATCTGGCAATACTATACATAATTTTAAAGGTCTTGATATAACGTACAAAACGATGCTATGCATGATTAGTTTGGATATTGGATAAGCCAGCCGGCGGAAGACGTGTGACGATGAATACTGACCAAATCATGGAATTTGTCGAGTTAGACCAGCATGTGGCATCTCGTGACATCGCCCAGGAGATGATAGTTAGTCACCAAATCATTTTAAACCATCTGCAGAAGGCTGAATACAAAAAAAGCTTGATGTTTGGGTGCCGCATGATTTGACATAAAAAAACCTTCTGGACCTAATCAACGCCTGCGATGTGCTATTGAAACGGAACGAACTCGACCTATTTTTGAAGCAGATGGTAACTGGCGATTAAAAATGTATCACATACGACAATATCAAGCGAAAACGGTCGTGGTCCAAGGCCGGTGGACTGTCGCAAACAGTGGCCAAGCCGAGATTGACAGCCAGGAAGGTTTTGCTGTGAGTTTGGTGGGGTGGAAGGGAATCATCCACTATGAGCTGCTTTCATATGGCCAGACGCTTAATTCTACCATCTACTGTAAACAACTGAACTGTTTGAAGCAGGCTATCGACCAGTAGCGTCCACAATTGGCCAACAGGAAGGGTGTAGTCTTCCACCAGGAAACGCCAGACCATACACTTCATTGATGACTCGTCAGAAGCTACGGAAGTTCGGATGGAAGGTTTTATCGCATCCACCATTTAGCCCGGACATAGCAACAAGTGATTAACACATGTTCCTGTTTTGGTCGAATGCCATTGGTGGTGTTAAGTTAGACTCAAAAGAGGCTTGTGAAAAGTGGCTGTCCGAGTTGTTCGCAAATAAGGAGGGCGGTTTCTACGAGAGACATATTATGAAGTTACCGTCTAGATGGAAACAGATTATCGAACAAAACGGCGCATATTCGAAGTGAATCCGACCACTTTAACGCTTTTTATAAAGCATTGAATGAAGAGCAAAAAAGCGGAAGGGAGATATTTGACAACCTAATACGATGTCCAGTGGTCTCTGAAAGATTTCTACGGGAAGTACTATATTTGGTTGCTAGAAAACGACATCCCAGTGTATACAAATGACTATTATAGGGAAATTCGTATTGGTACGATAGAATACGATGTCCAGATATTTTGGAATGACTTCTATGGGAAGTATCGTGTTTAGTTGGTAGGAAATAATGTCCAGGTATGTCGGGACGATTCCTACGGGGAGTTTCGAATTTGGACCATAGAAGACGATCTCTAGGTATTAGCGGACGACTTCCATAGACGACATCTATGAAGACGATGTCCAGATATGAGGAGACGACTTTTATAAAGACGATGTCCAGGTATAAGAGGACGATTTCTATGGGGAGATTCGTGTTGTGACGGTAAATACAATTTCCAGGTGTTTTGAAACGACTTCTACGTGAAGTATTGTGTAGTCGGAAGAATACGATGTCCAGATGCCTTGAAATAATTTCTTAGGGAAGTTGCGTATTCGGACGGTAGTAGATGATGTCTAGGTATGGCGGGACGACTTGTATGAAGAGATTCGTATTCTATCATTCGAACACTCAAATTCTCAGTAGAAGTTGTCCTTGGATACCTAGACATCGTATTCTACCTCCCTAACACAAAACTCTCTAAGCTTGATATTCTTTGAACTTGATACTCTCTGTAAACGTCATCAGGAGACACTTGGACATCTTTTTCTACCGCTCGAATTCGAAAGTACAATTTCCCCTATAGATGGTGTATGTAATATGTATATATATATATATATGTATATATATATATATATATATATATATATATATATATATATTGTATAAAATGATTGGCGAAATATCAGCTTTTTGAAGTGAACGCTGCTTTGGAGCAACTTCTTATACAGAAGCGACGATAGATAAATTATTTATAGTAATATAGATTTTTATATATCGAGTACTTTTTACTTAGATATTATTGAAATTATTATCTTGGGCGAAGCCGAGACGGGGGATGCCAATATATATATATATATATATATATATATATATATATATATATATATATATGCATGAACATTCAACCCGCCTTCATCCCTATAAGATGAACCAAACTATTTACTCGAACTATTTTCCACACGTTGCTTAGAAAAATCTTCATTCTTCCCTTGATGTTCCATAAATAACAGAGAAAAAGACGCGAATGTCTTCAAAAAGGGGTAGTTGCAGTTTTTAGACGAAAGCCATTTGGATGGTGGATATTGATTGTTTTTTACAAGGGCGACTTGACCCACAGAAAAGTTTACTGTTTGATTTCGCCATTTACCGCGTTATTGTAGATGATTCAAATATTCGACGGCCCAACGTTTTCAGAATTGACTTCGAATACGGTCTATTAGTTAAATCTTCTGAGCCGATTTTCACTTGTATTTAAAAATTCTTCATTCAGGATAACAGTAACTGCTTCTTCCAGAAGGAAATGTGCCGATGTAAGGACATTTAAATCATGGATATCATGCTTTAATTTCTGTCAATAATATACATAATTCTTTAAAGGTGGCTTTATGGTTGTGGAGAATCCTCTTCAAGTTTCATGACTGTACGCCTGCTTTCCAGAGGCCTCCATGGTGTGGTGTAGTAGAAGGAATGAAATTCCAATTCATTCTATCGTTTACGAGTTGTGTCGAAACTTCATAATAAAAATCGGAAGCCACATTGAATATTAATTGAAGCTCATTATAGGCGTCGTGGAAGGTATTATCGCTAGATAAATTACGATACATTTCATGCCTGCTAACAAAACGTCGATAAGTAGCGATTAATGTAGAAGTTAGATCACTTACATTCTTTAGAAGTACGTCTCAAAGCGTAAAGCAAATAAATAAAACTACGTAGCTTTTTTATGCTTTATGTTGACAACCCTTTGATGTTCGAATTAAAATGAGTCCTGCATAATTCAATCCAGTCGTCAGAAATGCACGAGTTGGGGTGATACGTATTGCAGGCAGGTTACCCAAAGCTTATATGCTTGTCGAGGTTTTACACACTGAAAATGAATGCAATTATGAACTTCGGTTTTAATTAAGTTATTTTTACCTAAAATTCACATGTTTTAATTTAAAATATTTGTGGTTAGTGTGGAGCCTGCATGTAAAGATGCGATATACGTACAAATAATCTGCTCAGAAAAGAACGATGCGATAAGATAGATGGGTGCTTATGATTGTGACTAAGATTACTAAGTTAGTTAATTAGATAATTAAGATTATAATTTCTAAGCCGCACCAATTAACGGATATAATTTACGAATTGGACTGCCTTTTAATAGCATCTTTGAATTTTTTATTTATGTTATTTCTGAAGCTAAAGTAACAGATTGATCCAGTCGAATAAATGTGTTACGTACTTCAATTAATTCTAAAGACGTAAGAAAGGGAGGCAGATTATTTGTATCAATCTTCCGATTTCGCCATTTACGCAGGTCGTAAACAATATGCTATAATACGGATAATTCAAGTTAAGAAAGAAAAACGATCGATTAGTGTTTCTTCAATCTGTGGTTTAGCATGAAGAATACACACCGGATCTGGCGTTTTAGTTCAATAGTCTTTAGGCTATGAAAGCCTAAATGGACCATGCCACCATATTGAATTATTAAATAATTGAGCCGATGTGCAGCCCCTTGTTGCCAAATCAGCAGGTTTCTTCTTTGTGGATTTGTATTTCCATTTGGCTGTAGGCAGCTCAGCTTATACATAAGATTTCTATTTGCTATAAACACTTTCCAATGGCATGGATGTTTTTGAAGCCAGGAAAGCACGACTTATCTATCATACCAAGTATAAATCGGAATAGAGGAGAAAACGTTTCATTTTTTAACGTAACAAATTAATTTTACAAGTAAGACAGCGGCGCACAGTTCAAGATTGGAAATGCTTGTAGTTTTTATTAGCAATTCGTTTATCTTTGCAGTTATCACCCACCGTTCTCGATTCTATTGTAAAAAATAGTAGCATAAGCTCGTGATTACGCATTAGAAAATCTGGTAATTTGATACGATGTATTCGATGCGGTTTATAGCCAACGATCAATAGAAAAAACATTTCATTCAGATAAAATGCTACAATAATTTATTCAATGTCTGCGTAATACTTCAGCTAAAATCGCATCTCACTCACATTTTACAATCCATAGGTTCTGCATAAGAATTTTAGCAGTAATTATAATAAGAGAACGCCAACCAAGCAGATCAAATATGCGAGCAATTAGTAAGTTGATAACACTATGCGTTTAGTAGGTACGTTTACGTATTGCGAACTGTATAGAAGAAAAGTAAATTTATCCTTTTAGAGCGGAGGCTTCTTCGATTTCCCCAAAATTTTTCTAAAGTTCTTAAAAGATAATCTTCAAGAGCACAATACAAAATCTGTTTTAAATTCTACTATGTATTTTCTGCCCACCGTGAAAAGTGCGCTATCACCAAACCCGAAACAATCTATCCCAATTTTATGTTTTGTGCAGTTAACGTTAAAGCTGAGCAATGCCAAAAGCGTGATTTAAGCAGCTGTCCATAGAGGTCTGCTCCTAATCTTAAAAAAATTTTATTTGACTCATTAAAACACGTATCTGCTATAGAAAAATTTTTTAAATTATCTAAGTCTAACGGTAATAGTTCACGAATCGGAAGTTTTGAAGTAAGACGTCGAAGAAGGTAATATCAGTCGACAAAATTTGCGTTGCAATCAACCGCCGATTGCAGCGTAAATTTCGTAATAAAACGCGCAGTATCGGCCGCACACGCACCAAGTCATTATAGATTCAGTAACAAAGAAAATCTTGATCTAACAAAACGCGTGCGATAGTTTGTTTACCATTTGAACCTATAATAATAACATGTGCTGTGGTGAGTTGTACCGCGTAGCGCGTGGCATGTTCATGCTCGCTGTATGTGAGTTGACACTCGTCGGCGTTACTATTTCCTTTGTATCGGTAAATTTATGAAAATTCTCCGTATTACTTCGATTCGAATGTATAGCTTGTTTTTTCTGATGTGTAAGAGCGTGTGATATTTTTCATGGCAATTAAAGCAGCGCTAGTTAGATGTACAATCTCCAAATTTATGCGGTTCGAGATAGTTAATGCAAAGACGTAAACGCTTGGTATGTACCCCACGATTATACGCCGATTTTGCTAGAAACTTCGAGCACTTAAAAATTGAATGTTCTTCCAAAGAATATAAACATTTCGAATCGCCCGAAAAAGATTTAATTGCACTAATGCGTAATAATTTTCAAGAATTTGTTATGTTTTTGGTAATGAAATTGCTTTATTTAATTTATCATCTAAAATCATCATTATTTCTTTAAAATTCATTAAAATTCGGAAGGTGGTCTAAAATATAAAATTGTCACTCGGACTTCTTGAAATTTGCTTATCTTTAAAATTGAGATGACCTTTAAAATATACACAAACAATATGCTGAGCCTTATCAGATAGACTTTGAAGATCGCATGAAGATTCCTTTCCGAATAAGGTAAATTTAAAAGGGCCGCTATATTATTGTAGACCGTCAATCGTGGATTGTAAAATTGAAGTTTAGTCAGGTCGGAGATTATGAAGTATTATGAATACGCAATAAAAACAAATCATGGAAACACTCCCAATCTTCATATCGTCCTGAAAACGTTGGAAGCTCTAATTTAGGTAGATTTAGAATCGTTAGTTTCATTTATAATTTTGATCTCGGACAATAATGACACAAATGCACTAACCGTATCTTCGTAAGTTATTTGTATTTTCGTAAAAATGCTATTTGTAATATAACTGTTTTCTTTCCCATTTAGTTTCGCGGCGATTCCCACATGTGCGTTATGTGCCTCACCGTATACCTTATCTATTTCGTCCAAACGAGAGTCGACAATACTCTTATTTAGAGAATCACAAGATCTTTCTGTTATTCGTGAATACATTAATTTTATTTTCCCTGTGCCTGAAGATTAGGCAGCCGCTAGTACTTTTACTGCAGCTAATACCATAATAAGGAACACGATATTTAATATCGAAACTAAACAAAGATTCCAAACAAAAAATCGAAATAAGTAGATACATTATATGTATCCTCTCACGTGAAAACGCGATACACTGCCTTAGCGTAAAAACTAATGTAAATAACTATCGAGAGATTACCCGGAAATAACATTTATATACACCATTAATATAATTAATAGTATTAAACTAAATATAACATAGAAAAAACAAAAGTCGAGCGCATGCTAATATTAAATAAATATTTAAAACGAAATTATCTTATGATAATAAATAGATCATTTTGTTTTCGCCCTCGCGTATATATGTATATGTATATAAATATAATTATTTCGACCAGGTTCGGGCTCATAAAAAACTCAGTATTTTTATTTCACAACGTTTCGTCGACAGGTATTGTCAACCTCTTCAGGTGAATTAAATTTAAAGCCAAACGCTAAGATGTTCTAAATACAACCTATGATTTTTACTTTTTCTCTATTAATTTTTTGTTATATAGTAGTTATTTAATTAAAAACGAGTACCTAATCAAATATATAAGTTCTAGATATTAAGATATATTAAAATATAAACGAAAATAGAAATATTTAAATATCAGAAAAAAAAATTTTTTTTATTCTGTACAAAATTTATTTCTAAACATGTTATTTATTAATTTGTTTTATGTTCTTTAACGTCGCTCTATTTATGCTTCCAAATACCGATGCTAATCAGCGTCGGAGGTCTACGATGTGTTTTTAAACAAAGCACATGTAAATTATTCCAGTGGTGCTTGTGTCAATCGACTGAGACCGGGATTTAAATTTGGATCATCAAGTTACTAGTCTTTTGCTCTAATGATCGAGCCATCGCAGGCCTCATTTTATTTATTAATTAATTCACATAAACATTCTATAGGTGATAACCTTGATAGAAATGCTAAACATTTTTAAGCTATAAACAAGCTATTTCGATATGGAGAAACCTAGAAACAAGGTATTAATATTCGGCAGTAACTAGAAATATATGAAACGTTTTTTCTGGTCATTTCGGCCGATGTATAAATACATTTTCAAAACCTATTTTTTAGGTATTTAAGACTCAGAACAGTAGTTTCGTATCAATGTATTTTTGATTATGACTAAAATTTACTTTCATATAAAGTTGAAGCTAGCTATAATAGATAGCCTAGCTAAAAAATTAATAGCATTGTTGTGCATCATTATATAAATTCATTAACATTGATAGTTGCTTTAATGAATAAATTGTACTCGATAATTATATTGAGTTCCTAATTTTGAATATTAAATTCATTTATACGCAAGCTATAAATTATACACATATAATACATATTAAACGCATCGACAATAGTTTACACATTCGCATTCAATGTTATATATATATATATATATATATATATATATATATATATATATATATATATAAAAAGTCTAAATCGAGCTTATATACTAACCAATGTAATTTTGTGTTACTTGCGGGAGTCACCAGTCACCAGACATGAAGTGTGTGCACTTTGCATAAATTAAAGTTCCGATATAAAATCAAATTCACAGAAATGTTGAAATAATTTGAAAAAAACAATAAAATTATATTATTTATTAAATAATTTATTTTATAAATAAGTGAAATAATATTTTTAAGCAGTGAAAATTATTTTTAAATAAATGAGTTATTTGTTGGAACGTTCTAATGTGCGTGCTTGTGCTATATGAGCAGCCAAAGCTAACTACAAATTGATAAAATAGTAGCCTAATATCGCAACTCTTTATCATCTAAATTTAATTTATTTATTAAATTGTATATGAATCTACTTCGTTGAAATTGAAAAATGCCAAATCACAATGTTGATGAAAACCAAAAGGATAACGATCAAAAAAGTATCATGAATAATCTTTAGAGTTTGTTTCTGAATAATAAAAAACTTGTATATTCTTTCAATTTGAATTTTCTAACTAATTTCTAACTAGTTTCTTTTATTGTATAAACAACAAATATTATAATATTGTATAAATATTAATTTTTTCTACCTACAAAAACGTACAAAAATCCTAACATTATAGAAGAAGTACAGAAAATTTCAAACACTAAAGCTGATGTCATTGAAATAATAAATAAATTTTATCCACTAATTTCCGAAAGGTCGGTAAAGGCAAAACTTGGAAGAATAATAGCTAAATTAATCACGGATAACGTTAATGAAATCAACAAACACAATGAAAGTGAGAATTTAGTGATTACAGCGACGCAGAAATATAAACATATCGATATATACAAATATATATAGATAACCAAATACAATGACAGCTCCAAATAATTCCTTACAACTCTTATGTTGGAATGCTCGAAGTATGAAGTTTTTATGTGTCGAATTATCGTTAAAAAATGTAATAGACAATTACGAAAATAAAAACAAATCTATGTTCGCTCCCAGATTCGTTCGGTTACAAAAAAATCGGAATAATTCGAGAGGAGTTATTCTCATAATGATTCGAAAATTCATCGCATTTAAAGAAATAATTATAGACTCTGCGGATAAACATTTTGAAGTATGTAAAATACGTTTAACGAATACAAACCTATCAATTGATATTATGATCTGTTATAGAGCCAAGAGTATTCTCTTACAAGAACATTGAAATTGTTTAAAAATAGATTTGAATGGCGAGAGACTTGTAAACAGTCTAGAGAAATATAACTTGTTTTTGCACAATTTTAATACAATAACTCGCATAAATCCGTTGAATACTATAAAATTATACCTATTAACCAAACTGGTTTTAGAAAAGGTCGCTCCTGCGCCGATAACTTAGTTGATTTTACATTGAAAGCCGATACTGCGTTCCAAAATAAAAAATATTTTATTGCTGTCTTTCTAGATGTAAGTTCTGCTTATGACAATGTCCACGGTGTTATACTACTGAATAAACTTGTATCCATAGGTTGTTCTAAATTAATGGTACAGTTTATTAAATTTATAACTCAACGTAGGACCATTTTTAATGATTTCCTGAAAGATGAATTTCGATACAGTCATAAAGGACTCCCCCAGGGAGGAATCCTTAGCCCTTTGCTTTACACTGTTTATGTTAAAGATATAACGGAAAAAATTCCAAAAAACGTCACAGTTTCACAATTTGCGGACGATATTTGCGCTTACTGCCAATTCGGAAATAAAATTAAATCAAAAAATCTAATCGAAAACTCAGTAAAAATATTGAAAAATAACTTAAATATTCTAGGATTAAATTTCCAATCGAATAAAACTGTTTTTCTATATATAAATATTATAACAAAAATAGAAAGCCGGGGGCAATCGAAATAAATATATGCAATAGCACCATTACATCAAGTACAACAGCTCGATATTTAGAAATTTTAATAGACTACAAGCTTAGCTTTAATCCACAAATAAATATGATATTAAGCATATGTGCAAACTAAGCAAGTATTCTCAGATTTTCATGTAGAGTGAAATAGAAATCCCATCCTAGCACATTAATCACCCTTTACAAAAATTTTATCCGATCAGTCCTACACTTTTGTAGTTTTATTTACTTTCGTAGAGCCACTAAACACATGGTATAAACACATTTAAAAAAATTCAAATAGCGTGTTTAAAAACAGCGATGGGTACAGAAAATCAACTCCAACGAACGTTATTCTCGCCAAGTTATAAGTCCAGCCAATTCCTGAGCGCATCACATGTCTTTGTAAATGCTACTTAGCTAAAATAATGTCAAATTCAAATCTATTTATTTTCAATACTATTCACTCTGTAAATCGTAATATGAAACAAAAATTAAATTAAAATTAAATAAAATTTTAAAAAATTATAAATTAAAAATTTAAATAAAATTAAAAATAAAAAACAAACCATTAAGACTACTAAATAAATGAATTGCAATATTTCTGATATAAATATAAAAGTTCACAAAATTTCAATATATATTGTTCTGATTAGAACGTTATGAATACTAGTATAAACATCAATACAGAGATAGGCCTTCAAATGACAAAAAGTACAGAACCAAATAAAATATTAAATAAATACTTGCACGATACAAAATCACATTAGCTGTACACAGATGATAACAAAAATATAAAGTTAAACAAAGCTGTTAGTATTGCTTGCTATTACGCTAATAAAAAAAAACATCAGGTCTAGCCATACGAAATTATGCATCCATTTTTACTGCTGAATGTATGGCTATCCTAAAAGCCTTAAAGTTAATAAAGCAAAGCGACTATACACATTTCTCAATAATAACTGATTCACTAAGCGCACTTCAAAAGTTGAAATCAGTAAAAATAAATATAAAAACAAATTTTTGCATCTTTAAAATCAAACAATTGTATAATAATATAATCACAACGAATACTAATAAAGAAATAAACTTTATTTGGTGGTCTACTCACATAGGTATTATGGGAAATAAAGCTGCAGATTGTCTTGCGAAATCGTTTGTATCGAAAATTCCCTCAAAGACATGCGTGGTAACATTTACAGATTTTTTTAAAGATTTTAAAAAGAAATCATATGAAAATACAAATAACGTCTGCTTAAACCAAGAATTGCTCAAAGGTTCTAAATACTTCAATTTATACTTCAACCATTCTCATAAAGTGTGATTTCAAAATTCAAAATTTTAACGCAACACTGTAGTTACCATAAACAGATGCAGATCAAACCATTATAATATAGCAGCCTCATTATCTAAAATAGGCATTGTGGGTAGCCCTATCTGCGCACAATATAGAGAATATGAAGATGATTTAAATCGTGTTTTATGGCAGTGCCCAGTGTATGAATCATATAGGAAAAATGTAATAAGCAAGCTATGTAAAGAAAAAGCAGCATTACCACTAAATATTGAGAATTTATTGTCTATGTGCCTAAGAATTTGCTATAGTCATACACGGATTTTAATATTAAAAACTGCTTTTCAGTCAAAAATTCCAGCGGAAAACGATTCATTAGGTCACAAATATGTACATAAAAATTATCAATAAAGAAGTGATAAACAATGTTTTCATTGATTGAAAAATCTAAATCCCAATATAGAAATAAATAGTGTAGTGGACGCGCCATGTCGGCGGTTCTCAAACTCACCTTCGTGGTGCTAAATTTATTTAGTTCCGTATAATTATATTTAAAATTGACAGATAACGCTTTGCAAACATAAATAATTAATAATTCTATATATTGAGTTTTTATTCGCATTATTCGTGTTACAAGAGTACAATATTTTTAGTACACGAACAATGAGTATATTACAATAAAATTATTAATTAAACTTCTTAAGCAACGACTTATACTTACTTGTTGAATTATATGATCTAACTGTCTATTTGTATTACTTTTCTCTCTATGCATAGGTAGCATTTTGGTCATAAGTCGTCTGTTCATTGTGTTTCTTGTCAAGAATTGTAACTTTACCGAAATTATGTTAATTAAATTTTGTAAGTATATACAACCCTGAAGTGTCTTTTAATCTTACAATAGGTTCATGTTCATCTAATCAGTTTGTTAATTTTCTTCATGTTTATCCGATGTTTTTTTATTACAATTAGAGCAGGGAATATTATATACAACCTTACCTTTCTCCATTATTATCAAAAGAAAAATTTTAGCGCGATAATATCGACATAGTTGAACAGTTATTGATATCCAATGATTATCCTATTGCGTTTATTAGAAAGCATATTGAAAACTACATGAATAATATTTTTTTTTAATAATACTGATACAATAACTCTGTTAAATAGCTAGAGCCCTTCTAATACGAGGGTGGATTGATAAGTTTCCGGCCTGACCAAGAAAAACAACATTTTCAAGAATTTTTTTTGTTTATTTCTCAATATAATCTCCTCCAAGACATACATTTCTCATAACGGTGTTCCAGTCTAGTAATGCCATCACTATAGACTGATTCGTCAAGCTCCTCAAAATCCCCATTTACAGCTTCGATTACTTCTTCATTGTCCGCAAATCTCTTACCGCCAAGACATTTTTTGAGGTTAGGAAACAGATAATAGGCACTCGGGGCTAGGTCTGGAGAGTAGGTAGGGTGCGGTATCAATTCAAACTTCAGATCGTTGATTTTAGCCATTGCAACAATTAACGTGTGCGCTGGTGCGTTATCGTGATGAAACAAGATTTTTTTCTTCGCCACATGAATTCGTTTAATTTTCACTTCGTGGTTCAAACGTTGCAATAAGTCTGCGTAGTATTGACCAGTGATAGTTTTACCATTTTCAAGGTAATCAATGTATATAATACCTCTTGCATCCCAAAAAACAGTAGTCATAACCTTGTTCGCCGAAAAAATTGTTTTTGCCTTCTTTAGAGTTGGTTCCCCTGGTCCAATCCACTGTTTAGACTGTTGCTTGGTTTCAGGAGTGTAGTGGTGAACCCAAATTTCGTCAACACTTACGAATCGACGCAAAAATTCGCTTGGATTACGCTTATACAACGCCAAATTGGCGGTAGAAATGTTCTTTCGAATCAATTTTTGGTCGACTGTTAGCAAACACGGACCCATCTTGCAAAGAGCTTTTCCATATACAAATGTTGGTGCAAAATATTTTGTACACGTTCATATGCCATCTTACAGGTCTCAGCTATTTCACGCACTTTTAATCTGCGGTCTTTCAGCACTATTTGATGGATTTTTTCGATCATATCTGGAGTTGTGACCTCAATGGAGCGTCCTGAGCGAGGCTCATCAGAAATGCTCACATGATTAAACTTTTTAAACTCGGAAACCCACTGCTTAACGGTTGAGTATGATGGGGAGGTTGTCCCCAGTGTTGAGTCCATCTCTTCTTTAATTTCCTTCGGCGTTAACCCCTTCAAATAAAAGTATTTGATGACAGCACGATTTTCCAGCTTTTCCATTTTTACGAAAAACACAGAGGCGTCTTGATCAGTGTGCTCTCAAACCTAAACTAACATGGCGATCGGACTGAAACTATAGCCACAAGCTATCTAAAGATGGTACTATAGAACACCACCTCAAGGTAGGTTGTATCTAAAATTCTCTGTTATAATTGTAATAAAAATACATTGTAAGATAAAAAAAGTTCAGTATTATTAGTATACATACGAAATTTAATCATCTTGATTTTAATAAATTTAGAATTCTTGACTAAGAAATACATATGAATATACAACTCATGTCCAAAATGCTATCTAAACATAGAAATACGAATAATATAAGAAGACAGTTAAATACATATACTTGAAGCAATAAGTCTATAGGTCGTTTCTTGAGAGTGCTACATACCTCAATCGCAGCGCCACGCTGAACTACCAGAATGGAAGTAAATATACGTCCACGGCTTGTTCCTACAATTTGATTGTAGACAGTTAAAAAAATTTGTAATAATTTTAATTTTGTATAAATCTTTAGGCATGTCTACAAGTAGCCAAACTTTCTTAGAGTTAATAACATTTCTCTAACTAGGATAAAAAAATAAAGAAAATTCGTACACATTTGTCTTCTTCTTCACGTAGTGCTAGTGCTTTTAAGGAAAGTAATTATTATACATTTTAGGTGTTATTTACATACATAATTTGAATGTCGCCACTTCTAAGATAAAATAATAAATTAAATAAAATTTCTTTCGCCGTTCCATGTATTGTATAAACAAACTGTGATGTCGACGTAAATTTATAATGCACGAAATCCCTGCAACTGATAATCACTATTTTTGTAGATAAAGAAAAGAAATTTAGTTTCGGCATATTCGAAGAAATATCGCAATAAGCAGCAATCAGTACTGTACATATATTATCAAAATAAAAAGAATCCTGATGCTTTTTGTAATATTTCAAATTTATATTTTACGTACGTAATTATAAAAGAAAATTAGGTGATAAAATTCAACATGTGTAAATTATATTTTACATTATGCTTTTACTGTAGCTTTTACATATAAAATAGATGTTATATGTCAAAAAATCATGAAGATTGGAAGTAAGCAGTTCAAGTATATATACATTGAGCGAAAAGAAACGTTAGCATTACTTGAGTAAGTTTGATAAAATGCTTCTCAAACTGACCACGTTAGCGTTACGGAAGACTCACGTAGTTTTAACGTAGTTTTGAGTTTTCTGCTATGTGAACGGGCGTTTGAAAACGCTTTGATGTCGCTTAATATGTTAAATTTATTTATTTAATATTATATATATACACGAAGGGAAGTATGGTTTCTGTTTAAGATATTATATACCAAGAATAATAAAATATGATATATATATATATATATATATATATATATATATATATATATATATATATATATATATATATATCACTATCTACTTACTGGCTCTCTTTCATGTTATACTCTATTTCATTTATTATTATATTTACTTATATAAAACAAATGGTACTACTATAACTACATTATTTACTTGAAACAACATTCTGATAAAATTGTCAATATATTTATAAGTAAATAAAATGAATCTTTTGACAATCTACTTGAATTTTAGGTTACCGTAACGTTTCTTTTCGCTCATTGTACGCATACAATATTCAGAGTTCGATGAGTGAGTCGAGCGTCTCGGCTATGTCTCGACGAGCGCTTTTTTATCAAAGTACCATCTATTAACTATAATACGTTTGAGTAAGACAGAAATGAAAGATGTTTATTACATCTGGTTTTATAGCTTGTATGTAGCTTGTATACTCTGCTCTATGGAGGGTAGAGAGAAGAGATGGAAACTTCGCTAAAATCGTATCAAATTACAGAGCAAGCTTTTGGGACAGAATTGGCCGCAAGGCAGCGAAACGCTGTGAAGCTGCTCGTTCAAATGCATGTATTTAAAGAAACGAGAATCGGGTATGCTGTGAGCATGGAGGGAGGGGAAAGTTAAATTTCTACTCCCCTACTTTTGCTTCTTTTCTTTCCCTTTCTCGCTTTTGGCTTTTGCTTTCTCTCTCTCTCTCTCTCTCTCTCTCTCTCTCTCTCTCTCTCTTACATGCAGATCCATCGAGAGATTTCCAAGACCAGGACGTCTACTGGAAAAACCTGAACTACCATCTCAGGCTAGATTTTGATAAACATTTCCCATGTAAAGCGAGCGGAGTTTTCATTCCTCTCTACCCTCCATACTCTGCTGCAATAAAATCAGCTTATTATATGCATTATACTTGTCACGTAAAGGTCCTCGGGTAAAAGTGCTACATAAATATATATATTGCTGCCATTCAAGCCGTTTTGAAAATATACATTTCGGTAAGGAAAGCACCCACATTCTATTTTGCTAAAAATTTATGTAATTATGTTTTTTACGGCACTTATGATGAATATCATAGCGCTTTTTTGTTGCAATTAAATTTGAATGGCGAAATTAATACAAAAAGCATACGAAATTAATACAAAAAGCATAAAAACGATGATTTTTGGTATTAACTCGGATAATACGAATATTTAAAAAAAAATGCCAAAAGAGGGTTGTACATCGTTTTTGTTCTATTCATTTTTTTGGTACAACTGATATTTCTGAAGAAAAATTTAACGATTTCATCTAGGGTTGCTTCAAAAATCTGTGAAATTAGACTATATACTTTTAAAAGCACTAATATCTGATTTTTTTCGCTCAAAATTGACGTATGTGCGTTTTTCGTTTGATGATCATTAATATCGTTATGGTTCTTGATACATTTTGGATTTTTATGATAAAATATAATACATAAAAACTACCAAGTGCATAAACATTATTTTATGTGTAATATTTTTAAGAATTTGACATAATTTTTAATAAAGCATTACATCTACTAAAATGTGTCTTAACTGATATTTCTATTTGACATATGTTTTCTTTTGATCTTTTCTTTTTAGAATAAAAAAAAAGCAATGCGTGAGAAGCGTTCTTAGCGTAAAACTTCATTAGCCAGAGCAATGTCTATAAGTTAGGAATCTATATATTTCTATATATCTATATTATATATAATACATTATTTTAGCCTTCTATAAATAATAAAACAAAAAATACTTGAAACTCAATATTGAGCTGTATCATAAAAGGTATGTAAACAGATGTGTCCATTTGGTTTTATTACGGTCTGTGTCTTTGTTGCCCTGAGCGGCAAATGATCTATAAGTTTATTGTTTAGATGTCTGATATTTTTTATAGGTTTTAAGCTTCTCACAAAGGCTTGCAGAGTTTTCAATTTCGAGTACTGTAGTTAGTCTTGTGTCGTTCTTTCGTTTGAACAGACGTCTTTTCTTTCCTCGTTTGAAATAAAGTTCATATTAAAAGATTATTTCATGTATCTTTATATTAATATTCCACCTACTCTATTGAATAAAAAATCAATATATACATAAATACATGTGTGTGCGTGTGTGCGCGCGCGCGCGTGTGTGTGTGTGTGTGTGTGTGGTTGTGTGTGTGTGGTTGTGTGTATGTGTGTGTGTGTGTGTGTGTGTATTATGTATTTGGAAATGATTCTTTTATTCGAAAATTCAGTAAGATTTTTGCACATATTTTTGCAGCTATTTCCATGCAAGACATGTTAGAGCTGCATGGTCCCATTTTAGAGAGCCGCGGATTAATTTTTCCTTCCAATAGATCAGATATGTTTTACTAAAACTTTATATTTGTCATACCATGTTGATACGCACAAATACTCCTTCATTTTGTAGAAATTTTCTATATTTGTAGAAAAATTGATTTTCTATGATATAATTTAAATATATGTCGAATTAGTCAATACCGAATTCGGATATGTTACCTTTTATTTAGTTTTTATCAAAAAATGCTGATTGCACAAAAAAATATATACAATAAAAAAGATACATTTTTATAAAATTTACAAATTTTATTAAAAATATTTTTTGGTGTGCTAGTAGATTTCGAAACAAATTTGCAAAACCAGCATTTTTATGAATTTTTTCTGATTTAATCTATGATAATTCAAAATATGCACAAAGCCTATGATATTCACAATCATTAACCCAAAATGCATAAATACATGAATTTGGAGCATAAGCAGGTGAGCGGAATAATTACAAGTACGACAATAATTACAAGTACAGGTTGAACTTCTCAAAAATTATAATAAGCTACGTCCCTGGGAAGTCGCTAGTGCAGAATATTTTGTTTAGTATTACAAACCACCACAATTAATTTCTCTAATAGTCATGTGAATCGATTTGAACTTTCTTCAAAGATATGGAGCATTCTTAAGAATTTAGATTTATAGTTCTATTATAATACCCTAATATTAATTTAAATTTATACTCATCCGCGTGTATATATAAATATATATATATCTTTGTAACGTTGTTACTTTTGATTTATAAATATGTAATTCTTTGTTTTACCTCAGTGGACGACGTAAGCTATGGCTTATCAATAATACTTCTCTCAGGCAAATGTATTCAATTTAATAGAATTGTTTTTAACAGTGAATATATAGATCTTGTTTCTTTTAAATAATATTGAAAATAAATATTTTCAATGAATATGGAGCTGCCCTTGGCTTAGATGATAGAGGCATTAGTTTGTTTACTAATAGTTTACTATCGTTAAACCCTCCATACGTTAAAGGTTGGCAGATACTTGTTGAGTTGAAGCTGCAGTTAGATGACTCAAATTCTATTCGTGTAAATCGAATTTTTCTGAACATTTTACCAAACAGTGTCTACCCAATTATTCAATGACCAAAATTGAGCTCGATATAGTTATATGACTCTTAAAAAAAAACTATCCACTCCATTAAATCCTGTTTTTGGAATCATAATTTTGTATATACAAAATTCATTTTGTTCGAAAATTATTGAATCTTAATAATTATTTTAGAATTTCAGACAACCAAGCTAATTTACCGAAATTAAATTAATAAATATTTTTATCGATCTCATAGTCTTTATAATATAATATTTTAAACTAAAATTATTGAATTTTTATTAAATATAGTAGGTGGAATGTTAAAATAAAGATACACGAAAGAATCTTTTAACATGAACTTTATTTCAAACGAGGAAAGAAAAGACGTCTGTTCAAACGAAAGGACAACGCAAGACTCACTACAGTACTCGAAATTGAAAACTCTGCAAGCCTTTGTGAGAAACTTAAAACCTATATAAAAACTCATCAGGCATCTAGGCAATAAACTCATAAATCATTTGCCGCGCAGGGCAGCAAAGACGCAGATCGTAATAAGACACAGTGGACACATATGTTTACATCCTTTTACGATACTCTCCAATATTTAGTTTCAAGTATTTTTTGCTTTATTATTTATAGAAGGCTAAAATAATCTAACACGCCCCCTCAAAAATTACTTGAGTAAATACAATAATATATAATAAAATAAAACTTAATATTAGATATACGATAGTTCCTTTCAGTCTATATTCTTTCCTCGTTTGTTCTGGGAAATTACACACGGTCCAACATTTGTTGCAAGGAATAGGGAAACCCAGTAAAACCTATTCAAACCGTCTCTATTACTAATATAAAATATATATTTATGAAAACAATATGAATTATATTTTATTATTCCTCCATGCTCATTCCTTTTCTGAGTTCAAGGAATTTCATAGTTGACAATGACTTTGTTAGTGCATCAGCAATCTGCTCCCCTGTGGAAATATGTTTCAATATTATTACATTTTTCTCTAGTTGCTCTCTCGAGAAATAATATTTAATATCTATATGTTTTGATCGCTTATGATTACTTGGGTTATTCGCTATACTTATACAGCCGTTATTATCTTCATAAATTACAATCGGTTTCATGATTTTCATTTCTATACTATTTATTAAAGACTTTAGCCATAATGCTTCTTTAACACATTCAAATAAAGCCATATATTCTGCCTCTGTTGAAGAAGCTGCTACTGATGCTTGTCTTTTAGTATTCCAGCAAATCGTGCATTTTTCAAATAACTTAAATAAGTAGTCTGTAGTACTTTTTCTATCAGTACCTTCATGACCACCCTAATAAGATTTAATATAACCGCTTAAAATATTTTCACTGTTGCCTTTTGTATAAGTTAATTTTAAATTCATCGAACCATTCAAATATCTTAAAACTCTTTCTAGGCATTTCCATAGTTCTATATTATTTTTATTTGAATATCTACTTAGAAAATGTTTTGCTGTACTCAAATATGGACGCGTATAAATCATTACATACATTAAGTATCCGATATGATTTTGAAAAGGGCGTCATATTTGTTATCTGAATTTAAATCATTATAATTTATATTATTTTCAACTGGTGTGTTTACAGCATCACGATCACTGATGTTAAATTAATTTCAAATCGTTTTTAAATATGAACTCTAATTAAGAATAAGTACATCATTATGTCATTATGTCATTATTTTATAATTTCATTATTTCATAATTTCATTATTTCATAATTTCATAATTTCATTATTTCATAATTTCATTATTTCATAATTTCATTATTTCATATTTCATAATTTCATTATTTCATAATTTCATTATTTCATAATTTCATTATTTCATAATTTCATTATTTCATAATTTCATTATTTCATGATTTAATTATTTGATAATTTAATTATTTCATAACTTCATTATTTCATAATTTCATTACTTCATGATTTCATTACTTCATAATTTCATTACTTCATAATTTCATTACTTCATAATTTCATTATTTCATAATTTCATTAATTCATAATTTCATTATTCCATTATTTTATAATTTCATAATTTTATAATTTCATTATTTCATAATTTTATAATTTCATTATTTCATTATTTCATTATTCCATAATTTAATTATTTAATTATTTCATTATATACATCATAATTACATCTTATTATAATTTTTTATTTCATGAAATAGTTTAATTTCTTTTAATTCATTAAATAATTTTTAAAATTATTCATTGTGTGAATATCGGTTGTAACGATTACTAAATCATGTACGTAGAGTACAACATATATATTCTTAGATATTTCTCCTTTATTTAAATATATATGCAACGATCGATTAATGAATTTTGAAAACCATTTGCTATTAATGTTTTATCAAAACTTTTAAACCAACATCTTACTGCTCGTTTCAATCCATATATATATATATATATATATATATATATATATATATATATAGCTTTATTTAATTTACAAACTTGATTTGTTTTGTATTTAATTCCTTCAGAATTTTCATGTAAATTTCTTTCTGCAATGAACCATTTAAAAATGCAGTTTTTACATTCATATGGTGAATAAGGAAATTATATTGCTTTGCAAACCATATAATTAATCTAAAGCTTGTAATTCTTGCTACTGAAGCAAAAGTCTCATTATAATCAATTAAATGTTTTTGATTAAAACTACGAGCAACAAGACGCGCTTTATATTTTAATGGATTTTCATGTTCATGATTTTTAATAGCGAATACCTATTTGCAATCTATAATATTTTTGTTTTGTGGCTTTGATACTAGTATCCAAGTTTTATTAAAATAATATGAATTTAATTCATCTTTAATTGCTTGTTCCCATTTTTCATTATGGATATTATTTTGAATATCATTGAAATTATTGGGAATTTCACAATTTACTGATTGTGCACACAAAACGTAATTTATTTTTTTATAAGAAATTCTTGGTCCATTTTTTGACTCTATTACTCCTTCTTAGATTAGTATTTATTTTCTTTGTATTATATTTATCATTTTGAAATTCTGACTGATTGAAATGATCTATTTCTATTATAGATTTATTAGACTTGTTCAAATTCTCATTTGAATTTCTGTCTATTTTCAAATCTTGTTTATCTGATTTTTCATTATCAGATTTCTGAAGTTCTACTGATTTGCTACGAACATCACGTTCATCAGTTTTCTTGGAATTTTCTATAACAATTCCTTCCAGAAATTTTTCTGATTTTTCATTATCAGATTTCTGAAGTTCTACTGATTTGTTACGAACATTACGTTCATCAGTTTTCTTGAAATTTTTTATAACAATTCCTTCCAGAATTTTTTCTGATTTTCCATTATCAGATTTCAGAGGCTCTACTGATTTGTAACGAACATTACGTTCATCAGTTTTCTTGGAATTTTTATTACAATTCCTTCAAACCTCATTTCTGGTCTTGAATTCAAAAAATTTATTTCATCAGCTATCACATCTCTTGCTACAATAAATTTTTCTGAGTCTACATCCCACATTTTATAATAAAATTAAAATTAAAACATAACCAACTAAAATACCTTTCCAAGATTTATCATCAAAGTTTTACTTTTTGTTTTTCTTATTTTATTATTCACATATATTGTACTATCGAAAACTTGTAAATATTTTACTATAGGATTTTTACCATACCATAATTGATATGGTATTTTATACTATTTTAAAGCATTAGTAAGGGTTCAATTTATTAAATACATAGCAGTTAAAACTGCTTCTCCCCAAATTACTTCCTTCAGTTTATCTCACTTATCAAGGTAGTACTTTTTCAGTAATTGTTCTAATCATTCTTTCTCCATTTAATAATAGAGTATGAGGAACTGTTAAATGATAGCTGGTTTAATTATATTTGCAATAGTCCTTCATTTCATTCGATAAATACTTTCCACCATAATCACAATATAAATTAACTATTTTTAAATTAAAATGAGTTTGACTTTTTTTTATAAAGTCTTTGAAATAGAAAATACATCTGACTTTAATACTATTAAATATGTAATTCAGTAGTGCGCAAATTCATCTACAAACAATACAAAATAATTTTTCCATCTAATGGCGAAAGAGTGATTGGTCCGCAAACATCTAAATGAATAATAAAAAATGGTCTTTTTAAATGATTTTTATTTTTATCTTTTCTGAAAAGGTACTCTTGCTTGTTTGCCAAAAATACAAGCTTCACACATATAATCATTTAGTTGAATATTATTAATTAATTTAATACCATCGACCATCTTATTATTTTTCATTTCAATAATTTTCGATTTGCCCATATGTCCAAGTCTTTGATGCCATCAACTATTATTACTGTTTATCGCAGTAGAGACTTTTTATTATATAATTTATTAATAATGAATCCTATAGGAATCAAATTATTTATAGGCTTACCGACAAAAATTATTTTATCATTTTTAGTAACTTCAATCCCATTTGGATTGAAGAGAATGAATACTCATCTGTGCTTTCTGCATGTTGCTGACAGATAGTAAATTTTGCGGCACCTCCGAACAACATAAGACGTCCTCCAGAACACCTTTAATCCTTCCTTGCTGGTAATATTCAGGATACTTCTTTTAAGTGCAACTGACAAGTTTTATTATCTCTTGAATATTGCTGTTCATTTTTCGCATAGAATCCTTTATACGATTATTTTCTCTGCCATATTGGAAAACCATATGAAGACTGCAAAACTGTTTTTGCCGTATCATTGGTTTTTGCAAAACCCAAAAAAATCCGACAGATACTCCACTATTACACCTTTTGCAATTCGTTCACACTTTTTTCATTTTTCTGTCATTACTGCAGGGACTTGCTCATCAAGAACGTACAATAGATCCAGTTCAGATAGAAGAGATCGAATTTTAAACTTCCACACACTATATTTATCACAGTTAAAAGGATTAATATTCCTTTTTATTTTAATGGATTCCATTTTTCACTTATTAGAAAAAAACTTTTTTTTGTTCTGTATTTGAGACAGTTTTATTTTATTACTAGATTACACTATACACAAAATCACGGAAAGTTTACTCGCGAAATCTGGGCCGATAACCTATTGAATTTTTATTAAATATAGTAGGTGGAATGTTAAAATAAAGATACACGAAAGAATCTTTTAACATGAACTTTATTTCAAACGAGGAAAGAAAAGACGTCTGTTCAAACGAAAGGACAACGCAAGACTCACTACAGTACTCGAAATTGAAAACTCTGCAAGCCTTTGTGAGAAACTTAAAACCTATATAAAAACTCATCAGGCATCTAGGCAATAAACTCATAAATCATTTGCCGCGCAGGGCAGCAAAGACGCAGATCGTAATAAGACACAGTGGACACATATGTTTACATCCTTTTACGATACTCTCCAATATTTAGTTTCAAGTATTTTTTGCTTTATTATTTATAGAAGGCTAAAATAATCTAACAAAAATAATGACAGTCAGACTGTCCTTGTTTGTTATTAACCCTGCACCTCTGAAGAATCTGAAATACAACTTATTACTAAAAATAAATTAGATTATAAATTAAAAATAATAAAGATAGAATAATAATAAAATAAAATAAAATAATAAAAATAATAAACTATATTCTGTTTTAGTGAAGGACATCCTGACTGACAACACCACCTTAAATTTAACTTCTTCAGTTTTATTCCTAAGGATGAAGCGGTTCGAAACGCCGGGCACCAAGAAGTTCAATTTAAGGTGGTGGAGGCAGTCAGGTTATTCTTCATTAAAATAGAATATTGTTTATTATTTTTATTATTTTATTTTATTTTATTATTATTCTATCTTTATTGTTTTTAATTTTTGTTTAATTTAGTTTTAGTAATAAGTTTTATTTTAAATTCTTCGGCGGTGATAATAAACAAGCACAGTATGACTGTCATTATTTTAATTGAAATATTATAGTATAAAGACTGTAAGACCGATAAAAATATTTATTAATTTAATTCAAAAGTCATCATAAACATAATATTAATTTTAATTTTGATTTAGCGAAAACTTTAAATAAATCGACGGCTAGTAAAGTTCATTCCGACTAATGCGTACTCTTTTTCTAAAGCATTTTAAATAATTAAATTACTAATAATCATTTCTATGGCACTTTTTCGTAAATTTATTCTCAAAGTTCATATTTAGTAAGCGACAATACGTTTAGATTACGTTATTACATCCATACGAATTCAAAATGGAAAATTCAGAATCTCTTTGACGGTTCTATTATGAAGAAAATTTAATAAGAAACACAGACTAAGAGGACTTCAATTAACATTCATAAATAGTGTTTTCGTATCTCAATAGAACAGAAGGAAAAATGTAGTAAGAAATGGAAGATTATATTATTTTATATTATAAAGTGTTTCTTAGCCGTCGCAATATGACGTATTTTAGATTTTGACCAATACGAATCGTTTACTCGCATACTTAAAGTATTTCAATTACAACATTATTTAATACATTTAATTATTAATAAAAATACAAAATTCTTCCAAAAAATTGTTTTAACTATTGTATTTAAGTTTAGAAAAATAAAAAGCATGATTTGTTACATAACTCAATTCTTGTAAGACTCTTATATTACAATTATTGTCCCTCTTAAACAGAATCTATGTGTGCTTTTTTAGTAATATGTGAGTTAAACTCAAGCCAAAAGGCATATAAATATAATTGCGATTCATATAATTAATATAGTATAAAATTAAGAGTTATACTAATCTAAAAGCAAGAAAATCGACTATTAGAATAATATATACATTTTACATTCTCATATAATATTTGTAATATATATCGATACTATTAAAGAAAACTATTCTATAATAGTTAACGTAGAAGTTAGTAATTTAATTGCAAGATAGTTGGTAGAAAAGGCTGAATAAAAGAACTACAAAGAGAAGAGCAGCGTGGCTTGAAGTTTATGGTAATCTGCTAAAGATTGATAAATAAAGGTCGAAACATTTTCTCAGTTAGTTGATCACCGTAGTGCATCAAGTTAATGATATATATACGGCATTTCCGAGGAACTGTGATCTTGTTTTTCTTTTTTATTCTATTCGCTTTTCCTTCGACTATTCATTACCCAGTCCTCATAGCTTCATTCTCACACGTACACGTACGCATATCCGCATGCGCGCGCGCGCGCGTGTGTGTGTGTGTATGTGTGTGTGTGTGTGTGTGTGAGAGAGAGAGAGAGAGAGAGAGAGAGAGAGATTTATTCGACCAGTGCCGGTCGCCTCACTTTCTGCGCATTACAAAGCGTCGCTACACACTCGATGCTCCACGACCCCCGGGAACGATCTCGATCCCACCCCCCTTCTCAGTCGCCCTCTTCGTAGCCAGTTCTTTGCTTCGTTACTCTCACGCGCATATACGTATATAATAATATACGCAGGCTGCAGCGCCTTCTCTCAAAGGCTTTTAGCTTCGCGGCAATGAAGCGTGCCCGATTTTAATTTGCTACGGGCGAGTGTTTGCTGGGCTGACATTTGTCGCCAGTTACGCTTCGCTCTTTCTCACTCTGTTGCTTTCAATATGGCATAGGCGGTCTTTTGGCCCTCTCAGGCTTTTTATAGGGGCTGTTTCCTTTTTTTTCACGCGCTTCCCGCGATTATTCTCTCTTCCTCGCGCACACCCTCTCCCACCTCTCTTTCTTCCCCCACATTTGATTTCTTCCAAAATCATCATCATCATACTCGTTAGCGATGAACGAACTACTATTATTCGAGCTAGTAAGAAAATATACACACTTCTCTCACACATTTCTAGTCAGGATGTACTATATTTCTATTTTTCTTTTCCCTCTTGATGTCACTCAGTTTTTGAAACTCTTGCCATTCTCCTTCAATCCTCAAAAGTCAGGGTGCAAGATGAACCTTAAGCGAATGCGAGAGCGAAAGCCCCGTCAACAAACGTCCCCGTAAAGGGGAGATCCAGGTGTCATCTAGCAGGAGGCCTTAGCGTGGCTAATTCATATTAGGCAAAGACCAATAGGAAAGCAAAGTAGTTTGCGATGTGGTGGTCTTAAAACTGAGCAGATCGCTCGTGATATGCGACGTGCGCCCCCTTCCCTTTGCTCTCCTCCTATAGGCCCCTCTCCACCTTCCTCGATCACGAAAATCGTGTGCATCATGTATATTCGACCACCCCTCAGAGGCCTCAGCACTGCGGTTCGTGCACCAGTACCAGCACGAGAGTGTGATTGAGCCAAAATTTATAGGGGAATTTGGGTACCGACACAAAGGACTTCCCGCAAGCATCCATAACAAATCCATATGTAAGGGACCAAATTTATAGATTTCAAAAATGGCGGGAGGAAAAGGTATATATTTCTTTGATTCTCTCAATGACGATTTGCATGTACATATAAGGAAGCTTTTGACGAATCCAGAATCTGCAACAGAAAAATTAGGAAATATCACAAATATTATAATATGCAATAGCCTAAACCATTTCAATAAACAAATACTATAAGGTTTTAGACATTTTGGTTAAAAAAAATAGAAGGTATTCTAAACCTTTAATAATAATCATATGAATACTTATACCGATATATCCGTTGGAATTGTGAAGATTAAATTATACTAATTTCTGACACGATTATCTATCTATCAACAAGACTTACGTTAGTTCGATCGCTAGAGCGAAGGACTAGTAATTTGGTGATTCAAGTTCAAATCCTGGTCTCGGCCGATTGACACAAGCACTGCTGTTTTAATAATTTACATGTGCTTTGTTTTCAAACACGTCGTAGACCTCCGTCACTAATTAGCACCGGTATTTGGTAGTATAAATAGAGCAATGTTAAATAAATAAAAAAGAAGTATCCATCCATCCATCTCTATCTCTCTCTCTCTCTCTCTCTCTCTCTCTCTCTCTCTCTCTCTCTCTCTCTCTCTCTCTCTCTCTCTCTCTCTCTCTCTCTCCTCTCTCTCTCTCTCTCACTCATTATCAAAGCTTTTATTTAATGAAACGTACTGTAGAGTATATATTAGACATCAATAATAGAAAAATATAACTAATACTAAATTTGTTTACATAACATTTGAATCAATAATTATAGCATGAAGTATATAGAATATTTAATTATAAAATAATATTGTTGAACAGTAACACTAGTGTCAAAGTACTAATGTTTTTCTACATTTGTGATAATATTATCATACTAACATCCTCCGTCTCGGCTTCGCCCGAGATAATAATTGAACCGATATATTAAACAGTTCAATAATACACTGAAAAAAATATTTTCCGATATCAAATAAATATTTACTTGTTTTGTACCAAGTAAATCATTTTCTTACATTAAGAAAATATACACTAGATTTAAGAGTACGTGGTTTGATTCAAGTGAATTCTTGCCTTAAGTAAATACTTCTTTGATTTAAGAAGATACTTTCTCAATTGAAGAAAATAATTTACTCGGTACAAAACAAGAAAATACTTATGTTATAACAGATATTTTTCTGTGTATTTTTCTCAGACAGATTTTTTTCAGAGTATTTATCTAAAAAATACTCTATATATAAATCTATATTCATATAGATAATTTTACCTATCGTCGGCTCCGCATAAAAAGTCGCTGTCTTAAGGTTCGCTTGATAAAAGGTAATACTTAGCAGACTATTTATTTGTTTCAATTTCAGTTAGTATCAGTAACTAAATATTCGCTGAATCTCTAAAGTTTCGACTATGTTTCGGCAACATATTTCTACTTTCTAGCTATGATGATAAATTATATTTTGTCTACCTAGTAGCTACATTCCAACCTCATTCCAAATTGTCAGATTTCTAACAGGGCAACTTTCATAAAAATCTTTTTATTTGTACAAAATTGCTTGCATTATACTTTCTTTAAAGAAGCAATTTCAGCACCGTATATAGTGTTCAATAATACAATCATGTATGTATACCATAAAGAAGATATTTTAATATTTACTTGTCGTATGGTTTTTACTTTTCACGAAAACAGTTTTCAATAGAAACTTTCATTAATCTAATAAGAATTATATAAATTTTGCAAAGTTCTAGTCTACAAAAAATTAATATTCTTAACGTGATAAATTAAATAAGTTTTTTCTTGCTCTCTCTTGATTCATTTGGTTGTATTGTAAAATGAAGAAAACCTTTTTGATTTATAGTTGTGTATGTATATCAAGTGTTCTGTTTATTAATTTTTATTTATTGATGATGATTTATAAAGGAAATACATCTATTATTGTTTATCAGTCGTTTATTAAATGTATGTTTGTATTCGTTCAGTATAAAATATATATGTAAGTCTTGACGCGACTTTACGCTAGGAGCGCTTGCTCCCGACTGACTAACCTTATAGCAAAAATCAGAAACATACACAGCAGAGCTAATGATATTTTCCAGAACTCTTTGTTTATATTTCAAGTTCCGCTATTTACTTGTTACACGCATAAGTTATTGTACAGATTCAGAGTTTTCTATAATACATAATATTTAAATTCAACACCTTCTCTAAAACTTTACATCTGTACATTTAATAATTTAAACATATTTACGAATTTCATTTTTCGCTCTCATATCTAATTTATCTTTTAAATATAAAATATCGAGGCCTTGCTAACAGTTTCATCATTATATCCGCAATTTGATCTTCGCTCTTTACATAAGTCACATTAGTTACAGATTTTTGATATAAATCACGCACAAAATGATATTTTATATCAATATGTTTACTTCTTTGATGAAACTCTGGATTCTTCATTAGTTTTAAACCAAATTCAATTTTTTACAGCGGTGACTGCACTCATATATTCAGCTTCCGTAGTAGACAATGATACGCATTGCTGCTGTTTACTCTGCCATACGATAGCCGCAGCCGCATGCTTACAAACAATACCTGTAGTTGAGTTACGTGATTCCTTATCCCCAGCATAATCTGCATCACTGTAAACTTCAAAATCGCCTGTTCTATTATAAAGTAAACCTAAATCATACGTCCCTTTAAGGGTATCGTAAAATACGCTTTACAAGTGACCAGTGAGACTCGGTTGGTTTCTCTATTGCTCGCGAAGCGATATTCACAGCAAAACTGATATCGGGACGACTAACCTAATAATTAAAAACATAAGACTACCTACTGCTTCACGATAGGGTACATTACCATTTATTTTTGCATCCTTATTAAAATCCCACCCAATTTCAATTGGAATAGAAACACTATTCGCTACATTAAGCTTAAATCTATCAATCATTTATAATATATATTGACTCTGATTTATAAAAACAGAACCATTTGTCAATCGTGTTATTTCTACTCCAAGGAAATTCTTTACATTTTTAATTACAGTTATTTTAATTTCTTTATTTAATCTACTTAAGAATTTATCTATAAGAAACTCATGTGTCACTGCCATAAGTCCGTCGTCTACATAAATCGCCAAGTACATTTTCTTATCGTCAAATTTATAAATATAAAAACACGGATCCGCATCACTTACTTCAAAACCAAATTCCTTAACAAAATTTGAAAAATGCTCAGTCCAGCATCTAGGTGCCTGTTTTAATCCATATAAACTTTTCATTAGTTTGCAAACACGCAAAGTCCCATCCTCAAAACCTTCAGGCTGCTTCATGTAAATTTCGTCATTTAAACTACCATATAAAAAGGCAGTTTTTATATCAAACAGTACTAATTTTAAATTGTCTTTTGCAATAATACTTGACAGTACCCTCACCGTGTCGAAACGCACTACTGGGCTAAAAGTTTCGTCAAAATCAATACCTTTCACTTGCACATATCCTTTTATAATTAATCGAGCCGTATAACGTTTTGAGCCGTCTGAATTTAATTTATGTGTAAAAACCCATCGACTATTAATAATTTTTTTACTTCGTGATTTATCAACAAATATCCAAGTTTTATTTTCTTTTAAGGAATTTATTTCTTCCTGCATATCAGTTTTCCAATATTCCTTTTCTTTACAATTATAAGCAGTTTTAAAAGTTTGTGGCACAGATTCAGCTAAAAAATTTACAGGACAGCCATAATAGTCTATTTGTTTTAACGTATGTCTGTTCCTTAATTCCCTAGTATTTATTTCAGAATCATTTTTCTTTATAGATGTAGGATTTTCCGAATTGTCTTCAATATTTAGTTCACTCACCCCGCTTTCAAATGAATTATCCATTCTATCTTCATTACTATTTTCAATTTTAACGTTATTTTTAATATTTACAATCATTTGGTTAGCAATTAATTTTTCCCTCTTAAAAATAACGTCTCGACTTAATATAACGTCCCGTTTTTCAGGTATATAAACTCGGAAACCATTACAATCGTCAACATAACCAACCAAATATCCTTTTTGAGATTTTTTATCTAATTTATGACGTTTCTCTGCGGAAATATGCACAAAACAAAAACTTTTTCTGTGCCAAAAACTTTTAAATTATCTATATTGTCCCTTTTGCCATGCCACAGTTCGTATGGCGTTTTTCCAGCTACTTTAGTAGGTCGTATTTAAAACATATGCCGCCGTATTTAGCGCCTCTGTTCATAAAAACAAGGGGAGATTCACATTTGAATATAGCATACTGCACGCCGCCTCAACTATCGTTCGGTTTTCGCGCTCAGTGACACCATTTTGTTGCGGTGTATACGGCAAACTAATTGTGTGCTTTATCCCTCGATTATTCAATAATAATTTTACATCTTTATTTACAAACTCTTTTCCCCCATCACTATGAAATTCTTTTTTATCACTATGAAATTATTTTTCATCAAAATTATTAAATACGTCATTACAGAAAATTTCAAGTTTTTTATGTACTTCCGATTTTTCGTTTAAAAAATATATAGGTCTAAATCCCGAATAATCGTCCTCAAAACATACGAAATAGCGCTTTTTACCCAAAGACTCCATTGACATCGACCCGCAAATATCGCTCTAAATAATTTGACAAATTTTTGTTGCACGTTCGACTCTCTCACCAAAACTTTGTCTACATTGTTTCCCACATACGCATCTGTCACATATATCGTCCATATTCGACGCTAAAAAATTAATTCTATAATTTTTTAAAATATTTTTCACATGCCGTTTGTTTTGATGACATAGTCGTTCATGCCATAATTTCAAAGTTTCTTTCGTATTCGCAATATTACAGTTTTTCATGTTCTCAAGTATTGTGCGAATTACAAACCGTCATTGATGCCAATTGTCCTTATTACGAAGTTTATCTAATTTTAAATGCTCCATTTTTTTTCACTTGTACGAGAAACAACAAACAAACAAAAAATTCCGCTTCAGACAAAAATGCCTGGGCCCATAATCTGATGATGATTTATAAATAAAATAAATCTATTATTGTTTATCAGTCGTTTATTAAATGTATGCTTATTGTATTCGTTAAGTAAAAAATATGTATGTAAGTCTTGACGCGCTTTTACGCTAAGAGCGCTTGTTCCCGACTGACTAAACTTATAGCAAAAATCAGAAACATACACAGCAGAGCTGACGATATTTTCCAGAACTCTTTGTTTATATTTCAAGTTACGCTATTTACTTGTTACACGCATAAGTTATTGTACAGATTCAGAGTTTTCTATAATACATAATATTTAAATTCAATATTTATATATCCTACAGAATCACATTGACACTATACTTTATATCATGTATTTATTTTATGAGAAATTTTCAATCTTTTACTTGTTTTTACTTGTAAATTTACAATGTTAACTATGATCTTACATCAGTGATTTTACTAAATTTATAGAAAATAGCGCATTTCTTCAGCTACATATTATTCAATTTTCTTCTAAGTTAATTTGATAAATGGTAGATTACTTTATTCGAAACATTAAATGTTATATTTTTTTCTCGAATTTTTCTCAACGGTTTTTGGTGGATTTTTGTATAAGTACATAGAGCAATTAAATAACTTGATTATGAGAAATGCCAATACATAATTTGAACTGTTATTTTTGTTTTCTTTAACCTGTCAATCCTATGATTTATTCTACCATTCGAAAAGATATAATTTCGGAATTTCATATTTACTGTTCAACTTTAAGACTAAAAAACTTTTATTTTCTCTTAGGCGTAATTTATTAATATAAGATATAATACCCTAGTAGAAATCAAAAATAAATACAAGCTAATAATTGTCCATTTTATTTAAAAAAAGTCTAAATATTGGTCTGCGAAAGTAGCATGATATAGGCCAACAATATAACGCTTTTTTCAAAAATTTATTGCCAATTATTAATAAGTATAAAAATATTAATGTATAAAATAAAAATATATTCAACTAATAGAATATATATGTTACATTAGAATATAGTAACGATTATTAAGAATAATTCTGTAATGAAAAGTTCAAAAATATTAATAATCCTGGTAGACATACTAATCATTTTTAAACCAGAAACAAGCTATTTATATATGGAGAAACCTAGAAACAAGGTATTAATATTCGGTAGTAACTAGAAGTATATGAAACGTTTTTTCCGGTCATTACGGCCGATTTATAGAAACATTTTTTAGATATTTAAAACGCATAACAGTTAGTTTCGTGTCAATGAATTTTTGATTATGACTAAAATTTACCTTCAAATAAGGTTGAAACTAGGTATAATATATAGCATTGGAAAAAAATTAAAATCATTGTTATGCATTATTATGTAAATTCATTAAGATATTTTCTTTAATGAATTGTAAATTTATATCGAGTTCCTGATTTTGAATATTGAATTCATTTATACGCAAGCTATAACTTATACACATATAATACATATTAAACGCATCGACAATAGTTTACACATTCGCATTCAATGTTTTATATAAATAAATATATATATATATAAATAAATAAATATATATATATATATATACATATATATATGAAGTCTTAATCGAGCTTATATACTAAACCAATGTAATTTTTTGTCACTTTCGGGAGTCACCAGTCACCAGACATGCAGTGTGTGCACTCAATATAGATTAAAGTTCCGACATAAAATCAAATTCACACGAATTTAAAAACACTTTAAAAAACAATAAAATTATATTATTTATTAAATTATTTATTTTATAAATAAATAAAATAATATCTTTAATTAATTACCAATAATTGAAACAGGTATAAGATCACAAAACAATGTTGTCATAATTTGAGCAGTGAAAATTATTTTTACATAAATGTGTACTTTTGATCTTGATATTAGTTATTTTTTGAAACGTTCTAATGTGCGTGCGTGTACTGTCTGAGCAGCCAAAGCTAACTGCAAATTGATGCAACAGTAGCCTAATATCGCAACTCTATTTTCTAAATTTAATTTATTTATCAAATTATATATAAATCTACTTCGTTGATATTAAAACGTGCCAAATCATAAAGTTGATGAAAACCAAAAGAATAACGATCAAAGAAAGTATATTAAACAATAATTACTATTTCTTTCTGAATAACAAAAATCATTTCTATTCTTTCAATTTGAATTTTCGAATTAATATTTAGAATCAAGATAACTATTTATTTGAATTCTATTCCCTTTCTTAACGTTTCAAGTATTTTTGTGTTGTTTGTCATACATAAATAAAAAAAAAGGTTCAAAGTTACGTTGATTTATAAAAATTCTTCTACAACACCTATGTACAATATACAATAACACTGATATAATAATGATAATGATAATGATAATGATAATAATAATAATAATAATAATAATAATAATAATAATAATAATAATGATTTTTTCTTTAGTAAATAATCAATACGCATCTCATTAATGAATAGGATCTTTCGTTTTTTTAAAAAAGTTATTAATACGATACATCTCATTTTCGGCGGGTCTCTCATAAGAATTATTGCGAAACCAAGTGAAATTTTTGATATTGAAAAGTCTCATTCTCGAAACAGGCTTTATTATTCTTTTATAATTTTTTCAAACTATTTACGTATCGTATGATGTTCCTTTTATTCTATAAACAACATAATATTATAAACTTGTATAAATATTAATTTTTTCGATTGTTGTAATTGAAATATACCTCCGAATGATAATGTTCATTTTCTAGACAGAAAAAAGGTTCCAGCTTAAAGCCTAGTTTCTACCTATTTTTTCATTTGATTGACAATGTTCGCATTTTTCATTCTAGGATTTGCCTAATTTTAAGCTATGGTAGTTGATTCTATTTTTAATACTTAGTAACTACTTTCCAACGTATTGAAAATTGTTAGATTTCTATCAGCGAAATTACTTATAAAGTTCTTTTACATATTTTACATGTTAAGCATGCTTGTGTTGTTCTTTATCAAGTTTTTTATCCTCTGCAAAGATTATTATATTACATGATTTTCATTTAAGAATCACTGTTAATCATCGTTACTATATTATAATGTAAAAAACTTTTTTTCTATTGTTCGAATTTAAATTTTAAAAATAATGCGCATATAATATGGACGCAATCAATTTTTCGGAACTACTTGATTACTCATTTATTTTATTAATATTTTAGCCTTGCAAAAATAGATATATGATAGCCATTAGATAATATGCGATATATTCGATGTTGTTTCAGCCTTTGCATGTATTATATTTTTGTACTTTTCAAAATATAATTTAGCAATAGTATTTATCACACTCTATGCAAATCCAGAGCTATAAAACTAATTATGTAGTATATTATAAAATTAAATAATATTTAAAGAAAGAATGGTTTCTGCTGTATTACTTTGCTAAAAATTGCAATCAAACTTGTATTTGAAAAATAAAAAATTCAAGGTAGAATTTTTAAAAAAGTAAAACGAAACTTATAAAGCGATCAAAGTATTAACGATTTGATTAATTAGTTTATTTACAGCATGTAAACTATTGTATATTGTATATTGAGAAAGTATAAGCATATGTCTGCTGACTGTGTTAATAAAAACAATTAGAAAATTATATATTTTCACGAATAAGAATATTGATTGTAAAGATTATGTTTTTGTTTTTTGTTACTCCTCATTTTTTTCTAATCAGGGAATTCATTATTGTAAACTAATACAAGGAACTATAAAGTTGTATTCAATGTATTTTAATCAAAACATCTGGATCATTACTAAAACTATACTAAAAATATAACTAAAATAAGTTCATAATTATATAAAAGACTAAGAGAAAAAGAAAAGTACGAATAAGATCTTAGAGTTTAAAAACAAAAGAGAAAGAATGTATTCCTTGTAGAAAAAGTGCCGATCTTGGAAGGCATCAAAGGTGTGCGCGGCAGAATTCGATCTTATCGAGGCTTTGCGATGCTCCGATCTCCACCTCCCCGCCCACCCGCTCATTCTCCCACCGTCCCCGATATTTTACCAGAGCCCCATTGACGTGCCCTTGAACTTATTCGTATGCGCAGGTACAACTCCTTCAACAAACGCTCGGAGGCGGACGGCGACGATCTGTGGAGCTGCGTCGTACCGATGGACGCTGAGCTCAGTCCACAACAATCCACGCCGGCATTGGCCGCAGGCGATTTCTCCTCGCAGCGATTGGCGATGAGCGAAAGATCGAGTTCGTCCGAGGGCCCTGAGCGGAACGGACCAGAGATGGTAATGTCGCCGCCGACTAAGGTGCACCCTCTCCAGCAACGTCAAGAGAGCTCCCGACAGGCCAGCGAAGATATTTCCTGGGAATTCGCTATGAGCGAGGCACCAATTGCGAGGCTCGAGTCACTCGACGAGCTGGACCAGGACCACGGCTAAATATTTGCCGAGGCTTGGGTTCACTCAATCGATTGGTGAGCAACGAGGTGGACATAGTTATAATATGTTCATTGCCTTGCCTATTAAACTCACACTGCCAGTTTATATTTGCATATAGGGAGTTCGATCGAGAGACTCTGTTTCCGTGACTGCTGGCAGGAAGTTAGTATAGAACATACCACGAAACAACTTTTTTTTATATAAAACATAGTGTACCTGTACATTAATATATAGTTTATTTCGAGTTTTACTCATTGTTAAAAGTACGCACTACACACGTATAAAAAACTTTAGTTCCTGCAGCGGCTGCGGCACGTATCAAAATCTGGCAATCACCCTCGATTATGTTCAAAGCTCATTTATGAGGTTTATGACTATATATTACTAATCTGTAACTTATGAATGAAACTGCAGTTTAATGTGAATAGAATTAGCGTAAATAGATTAATATATATGCATATATAGATTCTTTAGAGCTTCTCTAAAGAAAAAGTTTTTCGTAGAACGTTTTGTAAAGCATAAATATTGTAAATTTCGCATTTTAAATTTATATATACATAGCTAAGCTATAAAAATTCCAAATTTTCTGGTTCGAAGTAGGTGGAAAATAAAAATAATGATAATAATAAAGACATTTATATATAACGTTTTCTATAAATAAAAGTTTATTTTTATATATTTCGCGTCGTATTATGATTATTTATCAACAGTATATAATAATTTTAGCCTAGAAATAATTTTTACATAAACTGCAGTTTAATAGGAAAATGTATTTTAGTTAAAGGCAGAGTATATAAATTTTTTCTCTAAAAAATTTATTATAGTAAATAAAAAAATATTATAGTAAAAAAATCATGATAAGTAATATAATAGACAAGATTTTGTTATTAGTGCAGTAATTGAGACACGATGGAAATTGACCGTCGTATCGCACAGACTAATCTTTAATTTTGTAGTATAAGGATCTTAATTTCGCTGCAAAGTTTGTAAAAAACAACGTTAAAACTTATTATTTATATAAAACTTATTATATTATACGTCATACGTCCGACTATATATAAATAATGCAAGCAATCAGTGTCCGTGTAAATAAACTATTTAACTTCTCAAAACGAAAAATTTGCGAGTATGTTATTTCTATCCCAATAAAGTCCGCGTCGGACTAGAAATAAATGCAAGAGCATTAAACATAATGAAAATTGAATGTGAAATCTTGCATTGACTTGTGAGCTTGACGAATGTATTGTGATATAGGTAATACTTGGCATTGCTTGAGGTTGTGGCCTCCATTGAGACAACTTAAATTCTGTAAAGGCAATCTCTCTGCTCTACCTTCTGCTTACACTATATATATATATATATATATATATATATATATATATATATATATATATTAGATTATGAAAGAGGTTCCTACACTTCGATATGTATTAATGAAACAATGAAAATCTATTAAACGGCTTTTACAAAATTAGTTAATTTTGTTTAATAAATTATACCATTAAATAATTATTATACCATTCAGATAATTATCTAAAAGTTAAAGTACTAATTCAGTTAATATTTGATAAAAACTTTTTCTCCGTGTTCGAAGCAACCGCGATGTAGGGCATAGACTGATCATTAAACTCTAAATTTTGAGTCTATCTAAATAAGCTACGTTGTGATAAGCTATGTCGAAACCTATTCTGCAGAATTTGATAATTATTATTTTTATTTTGTTCGATGGTAAGCTATTTTCTCTAAATGAAAGTAATAACTCATAAACTAAACAACTCATTTTTATAGTATGAATCAATAACAACATTATATATATATATATATATATATATATATATATATATATATATATATATGAATCAGAAAATTGATGATTTCTTTTGAATTTCTTTAAGGACCGTGTTAATTGCGACAATCTTTCAATGCTTATTATTCTAAAAAAGTAGGTCGATAATCTATGTTCATTGTTTTTGTCAATTGAAAAAATATTTTTTAATATGCACGTTTATCTATTTTATTTTTCTGCACAGTTAATTTAGTCCGATAACTCACTAGAACTTACTCCTTAAGTACGACGCGGTATGTTTGAGTTGATAAGTAAATAGATTAAAATAGAGCTGCCGCTGAAAACTTAGATTACACAGATTCATTACGTATGCTTAGGAGATTGTTACTAACAATTAGAAAATCTTTTATAAATATGTTCGCTCATAAAGAACATGTTTCTTAGAAAAAAAGAAACTACGATTTGACTAAATTGAATTAAAAAAAAAATTTAATTGTGATACAAAAATTAAAAAATGTTAACTATTGGTGCCTCGCTCTTCTTTTAATATGCTTGACATTGATAAACTTAAATTAGAACTATACGATACAAATCACAAAAAGCCGATAAGAAAACACTAACAAGATCTTGTTGCCATCTTTTTCAAAACACCATATTCACGAGTGCTGCTCAAAAGTTATTCTAATAGTAAAATTGCTTAATATATTATTTTTGCACAGTCAGAGACTGTGATAAATGTAACAAATAAAAAGAGCAAAAGTCGAAGCACACATATTACATTATTATAAGCTGTAAGATTCATTCACTAAAAAACTATAGAAACGAGAATGCTTAACTTAACATGGCATATATTGCTTTGTATGAAATAGATGAATATCTTATTGGAAAGCAGCGTAAAAAAGAATTTCTTTTACAATACACTATAACATTGAATTTCTGAATTTAACACAATTTTTTAACTCTCCTCCTATATAAAATAAAGTTCGATGCTGATATACATTTACATCATGAAAATTTACTTCTTTGCTTCGCTTAGATATAAATTATCTCAGGAAATAGAAAAGCTGCCATACCTTCATTGCAGACGTATTTTTAAATATACATCATAATACCCGTATTCGAATAAATGTATATATGTATATTATTCTTTACACTAAGTGTACGCGTAAAACAAGTTATAAAGGGCGTACTTTCTTCACGGTTTATCCCGGTTTATCCTCTCCTTATACATGTATAGGTATGGAACTGAGCCCTTAACTTCTACTCCTGTCACTCTACTTCTTACATATGGTGAAGTTATATAATATATGATTAGAGGATAGTTTCCCAATTTCCTTATTCTTAAAGTTATCATTCCCAAAGCCATTTTTCAATATCAGTTTAGATAATATATATAGGTATAGTATAATAAAGTTAAAATTATAAATAAAAATAGACATGTTTTGTCGAAAAATTGAGATATTATCAATGAATAATTATAGATACTAATACAAAACTTTGCAATCATTTTCTAATTGGATTCTTATTTTCAACTATTGACAGAAAACCATAATTATTGTTTGAAACATTCAAATTATATCTATGTCTTTATGGCGTATAACTAACTGATCTCATGAACAAGGGCATCTACAGGTATCTAGTAGCTTTAATAAGATCAATAAACTGACTTTAATAAACTGAGTTGAATTCCTGAGGATGAACCGTAGCAGTTCGAAACGTCGAACACGAAAGAAGAAAATAAGGTGGTGGGACAGTTAGATTGTCCTTCATTAACAGAATATAGATGATTATTTTTATTATTTTTATTTTATTTTATTTCATTATTATTTTAGTTTATTATTTTTAATTTTTAATCTAATTTATTTTTCGTAATAAGTCTTATTTCAGATTCTTCGAGGGTTGCGGGGGTGATAATAAAGAAGAACAGTCTGACTGTCATTATTTTAGTTTAATATATATTCTAAAGACTGTAAGATCGATAAAAATATTTATTAATTTTATTCAAAACAGTCGACATAAGTACAATTTTTAATGTTAAAGTATTTTTGAAAGCAATAATTTTTCAATCATATTTTTCATTTATTGAATTTATTGACTTAATACTTGTCTGATTTTATATTTTTGTGTAAAGTAATTTTAAAGATATATATATATATATATATATATATATATATATATATATATATATATATATACAACAACAATAATACTTTAATCCATAACAAATCGCTCTTTGAACATTCAGTGTTTCACACTTGCATGATATGATCATGATATCTTTAGATATTTACCTTTCTGATATTTAATATTTAAAAAAAGTAAGCATATCGTGTTCGTATAAATATTCATAAAATTTTTTAATTAAATTATTCAATTGTATTTCAAGAAAGAACAAAACTAATATATATAATTTTCATGGTTTTTGTAACTGATTTTTCTATTGAAATAGTTATCAATATCAATTTACTATTAAAAAACATTGCTTGAAAAATTTAACTGTATTAAATAACATAAATATGTATTTTACAAATATATATATACGGTATATATATTTTCGATGAATCCAGAAAACTGTTTTGCTTAAAGCGATCTATATTTTAGAAAAAAGTTGATCCGGTAAAAAATATTAAGTGCTCTTATTTGTTTAAATAATTTTGATTTAAATAATGTTTTGTCCTGTTTCGCAAAAGGACCTTCAGATGTGCATTTTATAAATCAAAATACATAAAAAGTCTTTTTCTATGCGGAGACATATTCTTGCAAACGGTGAAGAAACCCATGCGCCCATGGGACGCCACTAATATAGTTTCTATTTTTATAGAAGAACCTATAAATTTAGACATCAACTTGTGCGTTGATCTACTTAAAAAGGAAGCTGAATTACTTATAAAAAAGAATTCAAAGAAATAGATTCTGATATTCTTTATTACGTGCTTTCTTCTCTTGTGCAGTCAGATCAGAACTAAAGTTTTAAACACTATATCTCATATGCGACTGCTTTATTGCGATATTTTAACTGATTTTAACTGTTTATTGTAGTTCTGTTTGTAATTTATGAGTGCGAATGTTATATAATTCTTAGGTCCATTTTCTATAAAATACATATCATTTAACGTCGAACTTTTCGTATACCTTGAAATATACGTAGACTCTATACAATAACATTTCCTAGTATATAAAATATAAATATAAATAATATATGAAATTAATTTTTGTTAACATTTCAATTACTATTGCACACGCGCACAGAGAGGAAGCGAAACAGAGGGAGAAAGAATATCCCCGAATATCACAAATATCATTGTTTAGACTAGCGAATCAGTAATAAGCCGGAGAAGTTGTATACAAACGTTATGTGCATTTTGGAAAATTGCTAATAGTTTTTACTTTATACGCGCTAATGTTCATCAGCCAATGAGCAAATGCTAACTCGGATCTCCATTAACAGGCATAGATACTGAAAAGATGGACTTTGACTGTAATCTAAAAAATAATGCGAGGGACTTGCCAACCGCGGCAGAAAAAGATTTAACTGTTTGATTAAAATAGCTTTAAGAATGCACTCATAACTGTATGACTTATACACTTACGACAACAAAATGAACACTTTTTTGCTTTAGAAATTTCGATCTAAGATAACGATAGCTTTATTTATAAATAACTACGGTTGCTTCCATTTTTCTTTAGATTCCACTGAATTTCCCACCCGTCTTGACAATTTCCATGTCCATTGATCGAAATTCGAATTAGCGTTGGTTCATTGGCTCATGAACATTGGTATGTATAGCGCAAAAAATATTGTGAGCTTTGCATAATGTATATAACCTTGTATACAACTTCCACTACCTATTACCTTTATTAAACTTTTAAAGAAGTTTATATATATATATATATATATATATATATATATATATATATATATATATATATATATATATCATATCATACTAATTTATAAAGACAAAGCGTGTTTTTGTTAGTACATGATAACCAAAAAAACTACTGAACCGATTGTTCTGAAATTTGACACATAGGTTCTATACTTGGGAAGGATATAGACTATGTTTTTTATTGCAAATCATTTTACTTTCATCACTAAATTAAGATAATGATCTTAGCGGTCAGTTCCACCAGCGGCCACTGCGTGGCGTCTTGAATCACGAACACCCACTGAAAGTAGTCCGCTTAAAGTATTAATACCAGATCAGCTCAAACGAATGTTCATATCCAACTTTGGGATTCGCATCCTAAAGAAGCTGTGATGTTAGTCGGTATTACCTTTTTTGTTCTTCAGATTAATCTGACATTATTCTCACACCTTATGGAAATCTTTTGATTTTTATAAAGTTTATTTTTCTCTTACGTGGGGAAATATCTCTCTCTCTCTCTCTCTCTCTCTCTCTCTCTCTCTCTCTCTCTATTTCTCTGTCTTTCTTTCCCCTTCTCTTATAAAATGGTTCTCTATGCCAAATCATACTGAATATAGTTTGTGACGACAAATTATATTTTTATCTTTATACATTCTATTAACTTCAGAATTTTGACAAGAGACTATGTTTTTTTTTAGTTCGAACAAAAGAAATGATGGCAAAATACAGTTCTTTACTAACAACCTCGAAACTACGTATATATACATAAAATATATGATCTCTTCTGCATAAAAAGGCGTCTACTACCCATCGTCTTCTTAAAAAATATGCTATGCGCATACCAACATTTTGCTTGATTTTCACTTGGCATCACTACGAAAATTTCACAGTTTTTAATTGAACAAACAATAATATATATAATATATATATATATATATATATATATGTATAGTATTGTATGTATATTATATTGTACATATTATATATATACATTTTATTAAATACGGTTTCTACTGATAAATACTGTATTGGCGTGTACGGGTGGTTGATTACGATATCGCGTTGCCCCAAGATGATTTCTATAGGCAGTTGTAAGTTCGGATGATAGAATGCGATGTCCAGGTATCTCTGGGCGATTTCTACGGGGAATATTGTATTTAATTAACAGAAAACGAGATCCAGATATGAGAAAATTATCTTCTATGGGAAAATTCGTGTTGGGACGGTTGTTTATTGCAAACGAAGATTTAATAATAATTTTAAGGGAGTAGGAATGAGCAGATGGGCTAATTAAATAAAATACAACAATTTCGCGGACAATAAAAATCACGCTTGATTGGGCGTAAAAACCCCTTCGGAGTAAGGGGAAAAGCCGAATCAAGTGATACTGGATAATTATTTATTGATGAACAAATTATAACTTTACAAATAGTCTTTAACAAATTAATACAAAGCTAGAACGCGAGTAATCAAAGAGACTATAGTAATTTGAAAGTTCTCCTAAGGATACTACGAAACGCTCTTAAAAACATACCTTTGATCCTGCAGCATATACGCACGCCTATAAAATACACACTTAAAATATACTGTTTTTAACGCGTGAGCGCGGATCACACCGCGACAGCCGACCTCTGTATCGGCGGTGACCCCACCTGCCGCTGGAATTCGGGCGAGGTGGTTTTGAGGGAAGCGGGACACCAAAATCGACACGACACAGTGCTCCGACGTCTCGGAAACGGGTACAGCCCTCGCCCCGTGTGTGGCCGGATAACTCCTTGGTTATCGAGTTATCACAGTGGCGCCCGCTTAGAGCACTCGTGCGCTCACCCAGATAGCGCTTTCCGTATCTGGACCGCTTGTCACCAGTGCAACCTAACAGGAGCACACGCTTCTGCACAAAATACGCGTATATACACGTACGTATATATACGTACACACAAGTATACGTACACGCAAGCTCGTAAACGCGCAAACACACAAAATACGTGAAAACACAACACGTATTTAAACACAAATACACAAATACGCGTACACTCACGAGTACGCAAGTACTCGTACCCACATGCGCGTATACACAGGAATACGCAGACGCGCGGACACTGCTACGTATATATATATATATATATATATATATATATATATATATATATATGTGTGTGTGTGTGTGCGAAAACACTGACACGTATCTATACACGAATATACAAACACGCGGAAACACTGACACGCATCTATACACGAAGATACAAACACGCGAAAGCACTGACACGCATTTATGCACGATTATACAAACACGCGAAAACACTGACACGCATCTATACACGAAGATATAAACACGCGAAAGCACTGACACGCATTTGTGCACGATTATACAAACACGCGAAAACACTGACACACATCTATACACGAAGATACAAACACGCGAAAGCACTGACACGCATTTGTGCACGATTATACAAACACGCGAAAACACTGGCACGCAGTTATACACAATTACACAAATAAGCGTACACGAACACACGGCGGCACACACTCAAGACTGCGCGGGATTGACACGAATCACGCAACACGACTGCACCACTATCAACCGGTAAGTGAAAAAGATTTTTCAGCACTACGCACAATACCTAATTCACCGCCAGGTTGCTAGCTGCAGACTGACTGACTGCTTCAGTCAAGCTGACCGTCGGGCGTGCGAGGAGCCCGGTCGCAGGTACCGGACCGACTCAAAGTGCAACGCCCTGATTTACAATTTGGGCTTTCCCCGCATTACGGCAGGGTTCTTGCACATTAGTCCGACGGACAGCTGTAACCTAGTAGGTTTTCCATCGTTTTACACGCATACATATATACGTATATACATACAGATACACACGCATACTTACAGATTTACGTTCTTTTATTTTATTTTTTGTTCGAGTGTGTTGCGCGAACAACGGTAAAATACGATATCTAGGTCTTTCCAAACAACTTCTACGGGGAGTATTGTGTTTAGTCATTAGGAAGCGATGCTCGCTTTCTCGGAACGACTTCTACTGGGACTATCGTGTTTAGTTGATAGGAAACAATGTTTAGGTATGTTAGGACAACTTCTGCAAGGAGTTTCATGTTCGGATCATAGAATGCAATTTCCAGGTGTTATGAGACGACTTTTACAGGGAGTTTCATATTCGGACGGTAGAATATGATGTCCAGTTATGACGAGGCGATTTCTACAGGTAGTATCATGTTTAGTTCGTAGAAAACGATGTTCAGGTATATCGGGACAACTTCTACGAGGAGTTTCGTGTTCAAATGATAGAATGCGATTTCCAGATAATTCTGAACAATTTCTACGGGGAGTGTCGTGTACAGTAGGTGGGAAACAATGTCCAGGTATGTCAGTACGACTTCTATGAATAGTTTCGTATTCTATCATTAGAACACGCGCCCTCCCAGTAAGAGTGATCCCGGGGTACCTGGACATTGTATTCTACCTTCCCAACACAAAACTCTCTATAGCAGTCGTCCCGAGACATTTCCTATATTCATAACATGATACTCTCTGTAAACACCGTCACGAGACATTTGGACATCTTTTTTTACTGCTCGAACTCGAACGTACAATTTTCTCCATCGAAGCCATATTTAATATGTATATATATATATATATATATATATATATATATATATATATATATATATATATAGTATAAAATGGTCGGCAAAATATAAACTTTTTGAAGTGGTCGCTACATTGAAGCAGCTTTTTATACAGAAGCATCGACAGGTAAATTACGGTCAATTATTTAGAGAATTATAGATTTGTATATATAAGAGTACTTTTTGTTTAGGTATTCTTGAATTGTTTATGAAATCGGTTAAATTATTATTTCGGGCGAAACCGAGACGGGTGATGCTAGTATGTATATAGATATATATATATATATATATATATATATATATATATATATATATATATAGTATAAAATGGTCGGCAAAATATAAACTTTTTGAAGTGGTCGCTACATTGAAGCAGCTTTTTATACAGAAGCATCGACAGGTAAATTACGGTCAATTATTTAGAGAATTATAGATTTGTATATATAAGAGTACTTTTTGTTTAGGTATTCTTGAATTGTTTATGAAATCGGTTAAATTATTATTTCGGGCGAAACCGAGACGGGTGATGCTAGTATGTATATAGATATATATATATATACTAACCTAATAATAATTTAACCGATTTCATAAACAATTCAATAATATCTAAGTAAAAAGTACTCTCTATATATGCAAATCTATATCTCTATAAATAATTGACTGTAATTTACTTATCGTCGCTTCTGTATAAAAAGTTGCTTCAATGTAGCGCCCACTTCAAAAAGTTAATATTTTACCGACTATTTTATACAATCACACACATATGTATATTACATACGACTTTTATGGGAAAAATTGTACTTTCGAGTTCAAGCGGTAGAACAAGATGTCCAAGTGTCTCGTGACGGTGTTTACAAAGAGTATAATGTTCGGACTATAGGAAATTTCTCGGAACGCTTGCTATATAGAGTTTTGTGTTGGCGAGGTAGAATACAATGTCCAGGTATCCCGGGACTACTCTTACTGGTAGTGTGCGTGTTCGAATGATAGAATACGAATCCCTTCATGAAAGTCGTACTGGCATACCTGGATTTTATTTCTCACCAGGTATACACGAAATTCCCCGTAGAAGTCCTTCTAAAGCATCTGGAAATCGCATTCTATAATCAGAACATGAAACTCTCCCTAGAGGTTGTCCCCACATACCTAAACATCGTTTCCTACCAACTAAACGTGATAGTCCCAGTATAAGTCGGCCCGAAAAAGCTAGCATCGCTTCCTAACGACTAAACACAATACTCCCCGTAGAAGTCGTTTGGAAAGACCTAGTTATCGTATTTTATAGTCCCAACACGAATCTTCCCATAGAAGTTGATTTCCTCATACCTGGATCTCGTTTTCCATCAACTAAATTCAATATTCCTGGTAACAATCGCCCAGAGACACCTGGACATTGTATTCTATCATTCGAACACACAACTGCCTATAGAAATCGTCTTTAAGCAACGGAATATCATAATCAACCGCCCGTACACGTCAATACATTATCAGTAGAAACCGTATTTAAAATGTGTATATATAATATGCACAATATAATATACATACAATATATATATATATTTTATTTCCGTTTTTTCATTAATTACTGTAAATATTTTCGTGTCGATGTTAACTGAAGTTCAAGCAAAATTTTGGTATGCGCATAGCATATTTTTTAAATAGGCGATGGATATTCCCTTTTTATGCAGAAGTGACAATATATTTTTTTTTTTTATACATAGTTTCGAGGTTGTTGGTAAAGAACCCTATTTTGCCATTATTTATTTTGTTCGAACTAAAAAAAACATAGTCTTTTGTCACATTTCTGAAGTTAATAGAATGTATAAAGATAAAAATATAATTTGTCGTCACAAACTATATTCAGTATGATTTGGTATACAGAACTATTTTATAAGAGAAGGAGAGAGAGAGAGAGATGATATGAACATTCGTTTTTTTTTTGTGCCGCGAGGAGGGAAAATCTTCTAAGCACACCTCTCTAAGAGAGGAAATGTCGGATTCATGGAGCCTTTGCTCGCATGCCTACCGACTAAAAGCCCTCCCCGCAGGGATTCCTACCCGGAGGTATCATTCCCTTTACCTGTTGGGATAAAATATTATTAAACGGATCGGTATAGGGGGTGGGAGAGTAAGAGTGGGATGTGGATAGGGGAGGAATTGGTGAGTTTAGGGGCTCTGCCTTCTTGGGGCAGAGGCTTACGTACGAAAACGAAGCACGGAGTGGCCGGTGGTGGCTGATGGTGTTCAGGGAAGAGCGTAGTAGCCTCATGTAGGTGCCTTGGAGTCGCTGAAGTCTTTCTAGGGGGATGGACCCCCAGATCGGGATGGTATATATGGCAATGCTCCTGATGATGGCGGAGCAGGCTCTGGCCTTTGTTCTGGGTGACAGGGTTTTGCTATGGAAGAAAGGTTTGAGCTTTAAGAAGGCTTCTAGCCTTTTGTTCCTGGTGAGGCGGAGGTGTTTGTTCCAGGATAGGTTCCTGTTGAACGTCACTCCGAGGTATTTGACCGATTAGCTCCACGGGATGGAGGAGCCTTTGATCGTTATTTTTGGAGGGGTACGGTTTTTACGGGAGATGAAGATTGCACTGGACTTGCTCTCGTTGATGGAGAGTCTCCACCGAGAGTACCAGTTGATGCTGTGTGGGAGAAATCTGTTTAGCCTTGAGGTGCTGTGGCAGATTGTTTTAGTGGCGTCTATGAGGGCAATATTGTCCGCGTAGAGTGCCGTGGTAATTGTATCGTGTATGGAAATATCATGGCAGAAAAAAGTAAAAAGTAGGGGGGAGAGCTTAGACCCTTGAGGGACGTCGGCTGAGATAGCCTTTGGAGCGGAAAGGGAGTTGCCTACCTTAACTTAAATAAATCGGTCTGATAGGAACGACTTTATTATCCCAATCAAATAATGGGGGATGTCATTGGCAATGAGCTTGAAGACGAGCCCGTCATGCCATACCCTGTCGAAGGCTTGCTGGACATCTAGCAGCAGCATCGTTGAGTGCAGCCGTCTGTTCATGTTGTCAGCAATGAGTTCCATAACTCTGAGAAGTTGGTGACAGGTGCGGTGCCCTGTGCGGAACCCCTGCTGACAGTCAGGTATGAGGTTTTTTTTGGTGACCGAGGTGGAGAGGCGTTTTAGGATAATGCTTTCGGCCACTTTGCTTAGGGAGTTTAGAATACTGATGGGACAATAGCTTGCGGGGTCGTTGAGGGGCTTCCCGGCTTTTGGAAGACAGACCACTTTGACCGTCTTCCAGGCCTTGGGAAAATATATATGTCTCATCATTGCGTTTACGATATTGCAGATGGACATGATGTGTTTGTGGGGGAGGATTTTTAGTGTGTTGTTATTGATTTTGTCAGCACCAGGGGCTTCCTTGTTTTGAAGACTGCGAATGATGTCGCGTATCTCTTTGGGGGAGGTAGGGGTGATGTCCCTGTTTGAAGGGAGGAAGTGTTGAGCTATCTGGGTGACATGCTCATGAAAGCATGAGAATTCTGGTGCGCTGGGTAGAGGTGAGCACTGATTGCTGAGAGATGATGCGAAGATCTCGACCTTTTCTTCAGCGAGTGAGAAGGTTTGGCCATTTTGCTTGAGTGGTGGAAGGCAAGGGCGACTGCCTCGTATAGATTTTATCACCTTCCAGACGTTTTTGGGGTGAGTTTCAGCTTCAGTGATGAAATCGTTGAAGCGGCTGTTTCTTAGCTCGTTTATCCGAGAGTGGATGTCCCTTTGTAAGGAGTTGAGTTGGGTTTTGAGAAGTGGAGTTCTAAGATGTTGCCATTTCTTCCGGATTCTATTCTTTTGCTTAATTATCTTCAAAATACCGTTGGGGAGGTTATTATTAGTGCCCTGTGGAGGGCGGGGAAATGTAGCGATTCTAACAGCGTGGGTAATGTCATTAGACAGGGAGGTGATCTCTTCATCGATTTGAGAGATCAATAATATGGGTCTGCATCGAAAGGCTAATGTCTCTAGGTTGAATTTGAGATGTAGCCAGTCGATGTGTTCTGTGTGTGACGGGAGAGAGATGTGTGATGCATGGAAGGCGAGGATCACCGGGCTATTGTCTGAGCTCAGTGCACAGATAAACCGGGGGTCGCTTAGGGGTGTGATATTTTTGGTGAGAAAAATATCGAGAATGTCTGGTACGTGTTGTGGGGAGCCCGGAAAGTGGGTAGGGGAGGGAGGAGCTTCCACTGTAAAATCATGCCGAATTGTTTTTCTGAGGAGGGCGCGGCCGTTGCTGTTTCTGGAGCCGCAGCCCCAAGAGGGGTGCTTAGCATTTAGGTCCCCGGCGATAATTGTGGGGATGTTGCTGCTGAGAAGAAAGGCAAGATCTTTAAAGTTGTTTTGGAGTTGTGGAGGGTTATAGCATGCAATTACCCTCAAGGGACCTTTTTGGAGGGAAATGTCAACCCCTATTGTCTCGCAGATGGAGGTATGTAATTCCACGGTGGCGGTGGGATTTGTGGACGAGGATTGCCACGCCCCCACCGTTAGAGTGCTCTCTGTCCTTCCTATACGTGATGTAGTTTGGAAGGAAGAGTTTGTGGGATGGGTTGAGGTGGGTCTCTGTGATGCAGGCGATCCAGATGTTTTCCTCCTCCAAGAGTTGGAGGAGTTCTAGAGATCTATTTCTGCGGAGGATGCCGTTGGCGTTCCAGTTGAGGATCTTTATCTCGGAATTAGTCATTTTTAGATCTGCAGAGAGCGGCGGTAATGTTCGTGACGAACTACATTATGATGTTTTGCAGTTCGGACGCAATGGGAGGCGAGTTGATTTGCAACGGTGCAGCTGATGCCGCACTATTGCTCACTATGCTCGCATATGTGGTGCGAGTTGGGTTTGCCCGATTTTTATGAGGATTGGGGGTGATGCTCTTTTTCTGTATGAGCTGCGGTGGGGGGGTGTTATCGGTTTTGGGGGCGTTTACCGGCCTCACTAGTTTTTGGGGGAGCTTGTCCTTCTTTGGGACTTTGGGGCAGCCCCTGTAAGTTGCCCTGTGCTCTCTTTTGCAGTTAGCGCAGATGGGGCGCGCGTCTTTATTGTCTTTTAGAGGACATGACGGGGTGGCGTGATTTTTGCTGCAAAAAGCGCAGGCCCATGCAGTGTGGCAGTAGTTTGCCGTGTGATTATATTTGAGGCAACGCCAGCACTGCGGCGTGCCTTTCGACTTCCTCTTTGCCTCCACTTTTATGTTAAGGCCACCGATGGTGCTTAAGTCGAAGATTAACTTAGCGGCGGGTGAGGAGGAGTCTAGGTGAACGGCTACTAGCAGCCAGATTTTTTCGCCGCTACGCATTCGGTAAATTCGACGTGGGGTGTAACCTTTCGAATTTAGTTCATTCAGGATGTCTTTGTCTTGGATGGCTTCGTTAATACCACGAATGACTACAACCAAGTCCCGTTCTTTGGGCAGTTGGTTCGTGGTATATTGTATTTTAGTATTTTCTAGGCGGGCCGTTAGGTGCCTGAAGTCGTCTACCGTTGCCGCGTACACCTTGACCGAGTCAGAGGTGTTGACGGCCCGGCGAACGGAGATTCCGGCTTTCTCTATGGCGATTTTTAGTTTTGGCCAAATCATTTTTTAGCGGATGATGATGGGGGGTGGGGACGAACAGCGATGGTGGATTCTTTTTCAGTGTCAGAATCCAGATCGGAGAGCGTTGGTGCGGATTTGGCAACGCGAATGCGTTTACGGCCTTGCTTTATGAACTCGGCTTCTTCGGAGATCGGAGTTGATTCGGAGACGGTTAGTTTGGTAGAGGGGGTGCAGAAAATTGCTGCCTCCTGAAAGAAATCCATGGCGGACGAGGATGATATAGAAGTTCTGGTGGTGTGGCGTGATGTTGCCAACGATTGAGAGAAGGTTGGGTCTGTTGTGGTGGTGGTTATTATATTTTGTAGATGATCAATGTGATCCCGGAGGCCGATGATAATTTCTATCAGCTTTTGGGGGGGAAGACCGTCGAGGTCGGTGGTAAGGCCGGTGTCCATGTCCATGGAGTCGGACTTACAAATGAGTGGAGGAAGGTGATTGCCTCCAGTTTGTGATTGGGGGGGGGGGAGGTTAAGAGTAGAAAGAAAGGTGGGGTGTGGGAGATTATACCTATGAAGAAATATTTAAATATGTAAATATAAATATAAATATAGGAATGATGTATAATCTATATATATATGATGTATAATATAAATATAGAATTCTAAATAAACACACACACACACACATATATATATATATATATATATATATATATATATATATATATATATATTAGTTATAGAATTAGTTAAAAATGAGGTAAGTCAAATATAAATTATATAAGTTTAATTTAAGAGAGGTTAGTTTGAGTCTAAGATAGATGAGAATTTAAGTTAAAATCAAAATCAAGTTTAAAGTTAAAATTGAATTAAAATTAAAATTAAAAAATTAAAAAATTAAAGTTAAAATTTTTGAGGTTTATTTTGATAAAGTTTGACGAGTTTATTACAAACTTATAATTTATAAATTATATAAATTATAAATTACAAGTTAGTTAAGAGATAAATGAGAATTGATGTGTCGATGTTATGTCATGATGTCTCATGCGATGATCATATCACTGAGATGCGAGTTGGAATGTGTGGGGGGGCTGTGTGAACATTCGTTTGAGCTGGCCTGGTATTAATACTTTAAGCGGACTACTTTGAGTTGATGTTCGTGATTTAAGACGCCAACTACTGGCCACTGATCAAATTGATTGTTACAACCATTAACTTAATTTATTGATGAAAGTAAAATAATTTTCAATAAAAAAACATAACCTATGTCCTTTTCAAGATCATATAGAATCTATATGTCAAATTTCAGAACAATCGGTTCAGTAGTTTTTTCGGTTATCGTATACAAACAAAAACACGCTTTGTCTTTATAAATTAGTGTATGATATGATATGGTATGAAGTATGATATGATATGAAGTATGATTTGATATTATATGATATGATATGATATGATATGATATATTTAACTATAACAATTTAATCAATATGATTGTAAGAAAATCTACGTTCGGTTTCAAAAATTAACTTCACCTAGTTGTATAGTTTCCTAAATCCATCAGAATTGAAAAATCTTGAAATTGCAATCTTGAAATCCATTTTTGAATGGTAGTAAAAGTTATTGGAGTCAACAGTTTAATACAATTGAAAACTATATTTAAAAACGAAATGTTATTTTTTGACACGTAGCACTTTTATAGAATAAAATTTTCAATTGCAGCCTGTACTGCCAAATCCCATCGGATAATTTTAAAAAACCAAAGAAATAAGTTTGTTTTAGATTCGAAAAAGGAACTACAACATTGATCAAACTAATGTAGTAGAAAATTGAATTTATATAAAGAAAAGTATAAATTCATATAGAAGTAGTAAAATCGCTGATGGAAGTAATAGCCAAAATAAATATATCAATTTTTATAATTATAAATTAACATTAAAATTTGAATTTGAAATTTCCAAATTTTGTCATGATTTAAATAGGTTAAATAAATAATAGTTTTAAGGAGGTTGTACTTGTTGACGTATCAAAGACGGGCCCCAATAGAAATTAACTTCAATTCATTTACTTAAATAATTAATAATTCACAAATGTCTATTAGTAAAAAACTAAAACACAATTTATATTGGATACCACTTCTAACAATTTATATTGAAGTTTACATTTTTGGTTATATGAAATGGTATATATAGATATATGTTAATTTAAATAATTTTAATTATTTTTAAAATTAATTTTTTTAAATAAAAATCGATCAGACCACAACTCTACATATATACTGAAAACCCCTTACAATATTAAAATAATTTGATATATGTTTGACAATTCAATAGCAAGGGAAAAATCTGAAAATTGTAGATTAAACCCTTTTCAAAAATTATTTGGATATTTTGATGCTTTTATCTGAACATTCTGTCTAATTCATGTTTCAAAATAATTATACAATTTTCTTCTTGCATAGAAAAAAATAGAATATTCAAAAAAATATCAAATTATTCTTATAATTTGTTTTCATAAATTATTTTTAGTATGATTTGGCATACAACCATCTTATGCAAGAAGACAGAGAGAGAGAGAGAGAGAGAGAGAGAGAGAGAGAGAGAGAGAGAGAGAGAGAGAGAGAGAGAGAGAGAGAGAGAGAGAGAGAGAGAGAGTGAGAGAGAGAGAGCATTATTCTGTCAGATTAACATGAAGAACAAAAAATGTAATACCGACTAACGTCACACCTTTGGGATACGAATCCCAAAGTTGGATACGAACCTTCACTTGAGCTGGCCTGGTATTAATACTTTAAGCCGACTACATTAAGTTAATGTTCGTGATTCAAGCCGCCAGCTAGTGGCAGCTGGCTAAACTGACCACTAAAACTGTTAACTTAATTTATTGTTAAAAGTAAAATGATTTTCAAGAAAAAACATAGCTTATATCCTTCCCAAGATAATATAGAATCTATATGTCAAATTTCAGAACAATCGGTTCAGTAGTTTTTTCGGTTATCGCGTACAAACAAAAACACGCTTTGTCTTTATAAATTAGTATGATATGATATGATATGATATATATATATATATATATATTTATTTATTTATTTATTTATTTATTTATTTATTTATTTATTTATACTAGGTGTCCCAGAATTAATTAGACATATTATCATGCCTGTATAGATTGTGGGAATGTAAATCAATAATAAAATTAGCTTCAAGTAACTTGTTGTTAGTTTTCGAGTTATTAACCAAAGTTTAATAGCCAATCAAGAACGCAGAACTGGGATTTTCGGTCAAGAGGCTGAAACTAGAAAATAAAGGCGTGGACTATCGCGAACTCCGAAAGAAATGGGCAGAATCGGGCACCGATTGTTTTTTTTTCGATAGAGAGATAGCTTGTGTGGTGCGGTCATCGGTCCGCCCTCTCGTATACTTAAAACTGGATATGACATTAGTGGGAGAGACTATGTGAGAGTGAGAGAGAGAGAGAGAGAGAGAGAGAGAGAGAGAGAGAAATGAAACATATTTTTTAGCATTTTTGTTTGTATGCTCGCTGTGGTATTTATATAAAAACTACACGGAGTAAAATCGCTGTTTGATTTCTTAGGCAGACCTTTACGTAAATTCGATCTACGAAGCGCGATACGCGATATCGGATATCCAGAGCGCGGGAGCATGATTCACATGTTTTATTATTGTTAGACAGACTGGGCCTAAGTTTATCACCGAAATCGGATGCGACGAAAGACTGAACGTACGCTTCGTTCGACCCCCCTATGACTGTTGACCATGATCAGCTTTCTCGCTATCGAAAAAAAACAGTCGATGCCAGTTTCCTCCCATTTCTTTCAGTCCGCGAGAGTCTCCGCTTGCATTTTCTAGTTCCAACCTCTCAAGTGAAAATCCCAGTCCTGTGTTTTAGATCGACTATTAAAGATTGGTTAATAACTCGAAAAATAACAACAGGTTACTTGAAATTAATTTTCTTATTGCATTTACAATACCATCTATACAGACATGCTAATCTGTCTAATAGTCCAGGCGCATTAGGCCCAAAATGGCCAACTTACCAACATTTTTTCCAACGTCTATTTTTTTGCACTAAATGAAAACTGAGGATGTTTAGAATAAGACTTATTATCGGAGTCGTAACGCATCGGCAACGTGTTTATATATTGCAAAATAGCGCAAAACGTTGTTCTTTTTTAACTTTTTCTTAATATTTAAAAACTATTGCTCTAATTGAAAAATGTTTCGTATAAAAGTTGTGCAGGACATAATTCTGAACAAATGTACGTACACTAAAAACTTAAAAAGTCGATTTTTCTATTATTAAATAAACAATGAAATTGGAAAAATTTTCGATATTCAAAGAGCTATAAAATTTGTTTAAACAATTGAAATTCAATAATAATGGAGCAAATGGATGTCTTTTTATTTACTCATAATGTGTTTCAAATTACAAAGTGTAATTTCAATATGGCGACTAGTTACAAAATTATTTATATTGAAAATTAACGATTACAAAGTTCGCAAGCGGCTTGGAATTTTTTAATGCAGTAAAATGTATTTGTTAGAAAATATTAATAGTAATCATAGCTGAAAAGACCAGATTTTTAAGCTAAATATTTATATTGTTTAAAGTGGAAAACACGGTTGCTAGGGATGATATCTGGGAAGTTTTTAGCGCTAAAATATTGAAATCAAATGCATTTTATTAAGTTAAAAAAAAAAAATTTTTCAGCTTTTGCACATTTTTATACAACCAATAGAGGTTGAGAAAATTTTTGTTTAAACTTGTGTTTATTACTTGAAATTTAATTAACATTTTAACTTGAAATTTAGCAATGCGCAAGTAAAAAAGTTCATCTTTCTTTACATTTATTAATGCATTCGAAGGGATTAGTAGTTATGTTAAAGTGAAACATTTATAAAAATTTTTACACGTGTGATCAGCGACGGCCGGCGGCGGATTACCTCCACGCGCGCCGACATCGCGGCGCCGCTTACTGAGTATACGCACATTCGCGCACTACGTCACAGATGGCTCCAGCTACTTCGCTGTCGATCTTAGTTGTAAAATAGAAAGCTTATTCGTAAAAGCAACTATTTCGATGATTTTGTTAATTTAACTTTGTTGTTTCTAACCTTCGTAATATTCTTGGTTGTAAGACGGTAATTTATAGCCAAAGTATAATAACATAAATTAATTATTTTAAAATTTATATTGGTTTATTTTACAATCTCAAATGATTTTTAGTTCATCTTCTGTCTTTATATTATAATATTAACGTAATTTGCAACAACATTATCGCAACAAAATTTTTCATTCAAAATTGCCATTTTTCCAATTCATGTAATTCGGTCGAATTTCATCGTGTTGAGATACTTTTTTTGCAGGGAATTATGTATATTTTCAGGAAAAATGATGTTTAATATAGCTGTGATATAATGTTTCATTCGTTTATCATCATCAGGCCTACCAACTTTTTTTCTTAAAAAAAATTTTAGTATGCACGTTTACATGGATTACCAACATTTTTTTCAAAAAACTATTGAAAAGTATATATTAAAATACACTTTTCAATAAGTATTTTTATTTAAAAAGTCAACCCTCTACAATTTTTTTTACTAAGTCATGCTATTTAAAGATATTTCTACGTATTAGGCACATACCGCCAACATCAGCATTGCCCGATGCGATTATTATCAGATAATTATCAGATTACATTTAACAAATTAGCGCTTCGGGAGCTATTCTAAACGCTCACAAAGCAAGAAACCAGATTGCTATTCTTTTTTTTTCATTAATCCATGAAAATAATAAACTTGATAAAGAACAACACAAGCATGCTTAACATGTAAAATATGTAAAAGAACTTTATAAGTAATTTCGCTGGTAGAAATCTAACAATTTTCAATACGTTGGAAAGTAGTTACTAAGTATTAAAAATAGAATCAACTATCATAGCTTAAAATTAGGCAAATCCTAGAATGAAAAATGCGAACATTGTCAATCAAATGAAAAAATAGGTAGAAACTAGGCTTTAAGCTGGAACCTTTTTTCTGTCTAGAAAATGAACATTATCATTCGGAGGTATATTTCAATTACAACAATCGAAAAAATTAATATTTATACAAGATTATAATATTATGTTGTTTATAGAATAAAAGGAACATCATACGATACGTAAATAGTTTGAAAAAATTATAAAAGAATAATAAAGCCTGTTTCGAGAATGAGACTTTTCAATATCAAAAATTTGACTTGGTTTCGCAATAATTCTTATGAGAGGCCCGCCGAAAATGAGATGTATTGTATTAATAACTTTTTTAAAAAAACGAAAGATCCTACTCATTAATGAGATGCGTATTGATTATTTACTAAAGAAAAAATTATTATTATTATTATTATTATTATTATTATTATTATTATTATTATTATCATTATCATTATTATATCAGTGTTATTGTATATTGTACATAGGTGTTGTAGAAGAATTTTTATAAATCAACATGACTTTGAACCTTTTTTTATTTTAAGTATGACAAACAACACATAAAAATACTTCAAACGTTAAGAAAGGGAATAGAATTCAAATAAATAGTTATCTTGATTCTAAAAATTCATTCGAAAATTCAAATTGAAAGAATAGAAATGATTTTTGTTATTCAGAAAGAAATAGTAATTATTGTTTAATATACTTTCTTTGATCGTTATTCTTTTGGTTTTCATCAACTTTAGGATTTGATACGTTTTAATATCAATGAAGTAGATTTATATACAATTTGATAAATAAATTAAATTTAGAAGATAGAGTTGCGATATTAGGCTACTGTTGCATCAATTAGCAGTTAGCTTTGGCTGCTCAGACAGTACACGCACGCATATTAGAACGTTTCAAAAAATCACTAATATCAAGATCAAAAGTACACATTTATGTAAAAATAATTTTCACTGCTCAAATTATGACAACATTACTGATGAAAGCCCTTCAAAAATATCATGTTTTGTGATCTTATACCTGTTTCAATTATTGGTAATTAATTAAAAATATTATTTTATTTATTTATAAAATAAATAATTTAATAAATAATATAATTTTATTGTTTTTTTAAAGTGTTTTTAAATTCGTGTGAATTTGATTTTATGTCGGAACTTTAATCTTTACTGAGTGCACACACTGCATGTCTGGTGATCGGTGACTCCCGCAAGTGACAAAAAATTACATTGGTTTAGTATATAAGCTCGATTAAGACTTCTTATATATATATATATATATATATATATTTTTTTATTTATTTATATAAAACATTGAATGCGAATGTGTAAACTATTGTCGATGCGTTTAGTATGTATTATGTGTTTATAAGTTATAGCTTGCGTATAAATGAATTCAATATTCAAAATCAGTGTGTGTGTGTGTGTGTGTGTGTGTGTGTGCGCGCGTGCGTGCGTGCGTGCGTGCGTGCGTGCGTGTGTGCGTGTATGCGTGTATGCGTGTATGCGTGTGTGTGTGTGTGTGTGTGTGTGTGTGTGTGTGTGTGTGTGTGAATATATACATTTTCAGTACGGTTTCTACTGAGAAATATTGTATTGAACTTTTGCGATTAAATCTTTTCAACTAGGGTAGTAAATCATGAACCCGTAATCAATAATAGATCTTACAAAACTCTTATATAGCATTATAAGCGTTTCTGGGTCAGATCCCCACCAAGTTCCACAAAGATACTTTATTATATGGAGAGCTTTGTAGCATTTTTGTTGTACAATATTTATATGTTTGTCGAATGTCAGCTTATAATCAAAGTGAATGCCTAGAAATTGTATACTATCGCTTGATTTAATAATGCAATAATCAATTTCGATTTCAGTGTTACCTGGAGTGATGTTTATTTTTCTTGAAGTGTATTAACGCTATTTTATTATTAGAAAGTTCTAGGCCTATTTCATACATATTTTGTTTTAGAGTCATTACAACTTTTTTTAGTACTCTTTTTCCTCTTATTACGTTGCTAGATTTAATAAAAACGGTTAGGTCATCCGCTAATTGGGAAGTCGTAACACTTTTATGTAATCTGCGAGTAATATTTGCAATATAAATTATGTACAGGAGAGAGCTTAAAACAACTCCTTGGGGAACACCATTATAAAATATTTTATAAGTTTTTTCCATTGTGGCAGAGAAAATGAATCTTTCGTGTGATCTAAAGTGTACAAATTTTATTAATGTGATGGTAAACCCTATAGAGGCGAGTTTTTGTAATAGAATATCAGTATTGAGATTATCAAAAGTACCTAAAACATCTAGGAATGCTGCGAGAACGTCTTTTTTCAGAAAATGCTTATTCTACTTTTAATGTTACATTTTCAATATTGTCTATAGTTAATTTTCCCTTGTGGAATTCGAATTGACTTGGCGGCAGTATGTTTTTCTTTTCAACCCACCACTGTAATCTGTTTTTTATAAGCGTTTCGAAAAGTTTGCAGAAGCAAAATGTTAAGGTAATGGGTCGCATATTTTCATTATTATTTTTAGACAAAAAGTGAATAAAAGAGTTCGAACAATAGAATGCTATGCCCATGTGTTTCCGGACAATATCTACGAGGAGTATGGTATTTAGTTGGTAGAAAATGACATCCAGGTATGTATAGGAATCACTTCTTATATTTGGCCAACTTCTATGGGAAGATTCGTGTTGGGACGAAGTATACGATGCCCAGGTATTTCCGAATGACTTTTTGTATTGAATGAGTATTGTGTTTAGTCGTTAGGAAGCGATGCCTAGCTTTCTCAGGACGACTTCTACTGGAACTATCTGTTTAGTTGGTAGAAAACGATGTCCAGGTATATAGGAACGACTTCTATGCGAAGATTCGAGTTGAGACGGTAGAATACCATTTCCAGGTGTTTTGGAACGACTTCTACGGAGAGTTTCATGCCCGGACGGTAGAAAACGACGTCTAGGTGTAACGGGACGACTTTTACGGGGAGGTTCGTGTTTGAAAGGTAGAAGATGATGTCTAGGTGTCACGGGACGACTTCTATGAATACGATATCCAGATGTTTTGGAATGGTTTTCACATGGAGGGTCGTGTATAGTTGGTGGAACACAATGTTGAGGTATGTCGAAACGACTTCTATGAAGAGATTCGTATTCTATTATTCGAATACGCACACTCCCAGTAGATGTCTTCCCTGGATACCTGGATATCGTATTCTACTTCCCCAATACAAAATTATCTATAGCAATCGTCCCGAGACATATTCTATCGTACGAACATGATACTTTTCGTAAACGTCGTCTCGAGACTCTTGAACATCTTTTTCTATCACTCGAAATCGAAAGAACAATTTTTCTTATAGAACCCATATGTAATATGCATATATATGTATATATAGTGAATAAAATGGTCGGCAAAATATCAACTATTTGAAGTGGACACTACATTGAAACAGCTTTATATACACAAGCGACGATAGGTAAATTACGGTCAATTATTTATAGTAATATAGATTTTTATATATAGAGTACTTTTTATTTAGATATTTTTTAACTGTTTAAGAAATCGGTTAAATTATTATCTCGGGCAAAGCCGAGACGGCGATGTTAGTTTATATTATATCTATTTCACGTAATGCAACGTAACGCATGTCAACGCAATGCATTTTATATAGTTTCACATACAAACGCTTTATTGTTCGAACTTTTCATGTAATGATAAATGTTATAGAAGCTTTTTGAACGTTCTACCTTACATCTGTAAGTTGTAATATTAAGGTTTATTCAAGTTATTACATATATTATATAAATAACATTTACAATAATAATGATGATGATTCTAATATCTTGTAAAAATAATAAGGTTTGTAGATAGATAATATACGATTAAAGAATAATAGAAGACATTTATAAATTTCTATATTTAATTACTTTTATACAATAAGTTTCAACTATTTCCAGAATTTACCTTGTGATCGTTTAAAAGGCTTGCCTTGCGTAGCATAACTTTTTATTAATTATTATTTTTAACGGATTGTAAAAAGATATGTGAAAAGTTAAATATTAGATAACATCATATAACAATAATTATCTTGAAAAGGACGGTCAGATAAATACTGAAAGTGGTCAGAGCATTAACACATATACATAAATATACATATACATATAACAATTTCTAATTTTCTTGTGCTTAGGGGCGTTATTTCATCATTCTTCTTTGTCTGGTGTTTACCTATGCCTCCTTCCCGTCGAATTTTCCAATTCGAACTGAAAATCCCTGAAATTCATGAATACCTTACATAGAACAACACAAATAATTAAAAAAACTAATGCAAATATATGAAAAAAAAATTTTATTTTATTCACTATAAAGCAAATGTTTGTAAACGTAAATTACATTATATTAAAATTTCAATTAATAAATAATTAATATCTAAAACATTTCATGTTTCTTTATACATATTTAATGAAGTATTATTAAATCATGAGATCGCTGTTTTGGCATTAATGATCGTAAATATAACTTCCATCTAAAACTAAATTGTAAGACACGGAAAAAGCATTTATTTGTAGAAAACGAGCTTCAAATAGTATATAAGTATGAATTGAAAAAGTTTTATAAATTCAGATAAAACTTTTTTTAAAGTAAGAGATTTCTTTTCATGAATTCGTTCTTGACTATTATTTCTCAGTTTTATTTTTTTTTCTTGTATTGTCTTTTTTATTAATATATTTTAATTATAATTGTTTCCCAAATTGAATATTTTGGTGATAATATCTGAAAAATATCTCTCATCTTAATTAGTAAATTTTTCTTCTAAAAATTTATCTTTCATGTCGTGCAATATTCGTGACAATTGACATAGTAGATCAGAATATTACGTATATATTGGGCCAGTTTAGTTTGATAGCTTATGGTTTACTATTGAAGTTTAGAATTGGCAAGTTTTTGCATTGGTCCTATCTCTGGTTTTCAATACACTCAGTCTAGTTTTATCTTGTTTTATCAGAGCTACCAATACCTTTAGACGCCCCTGCTTGTGCTATTCCAAAATATAGATATATTATTTGTATATTAATCTTATAATAAATACACGTTTATATATTCTTAAAAAACAAGATAATAATTATTTATTAGAACTAAAATATTATATTTATTTACGTAATAATAACTCTATTTTATGAATATGAAAGATACTTAAAATTAACTTATTTGAATTAAAAGAATATATTTTTTTAAGACTAGATGTAAACAAATATATTTCATTATTTAAAAAACAGAAGTAAATAACTATATATATAAATATAAGTTATAAATACATTTGTATTTTAAACAAATAAATCTTTTAATTAATGATAATCTTATTAAATCACATTTAATGTTTTACAAAATGGATTTGCTAACGATTTTACTGATTTATTTAAATTAAAAAATGTTATTTTAACTGAATCAGATACTACTTTTACACAAACAACACACACACACGCACACACACACACTTATTTCTTATAATAATTAAAATATTACATATGAATTAAACAAATATATAGTCAGTTAATTTTAAACAAATGTGTTTATTTTAAATTACCAATTCGATCAAATCTAATAAATTTTAATAGCAGAATTATTTTAAAAGCGATAAATCATTCATAATCATTGAGTGCTAAAAAATAAGATAAGATGTACAAAACTTATATCGCTTTTTTAACAGTTCTACAGTTGATATATGCTATTGGAATTAAAAATTCTTAATTATACATTAGATGCAGTAATTGAAGAAAAATCAAATGATTTTAAACTATATTGGCTACACATTGGTTATATGAATACACAGTTAATAAATAATAGAAAAGAATAGAAATATTTTTTATCTATGACAATCAAACATAAAATAATAGCATCATAAAGCGCATCGCTTGATCATTGTCAACGTATACAGTTGTAACAAACGAATAGTATGTTATCTGGAAGAGAAGACATATGCTTCAAATGACAAGTAAATTTGAACATCTACATATGTAAAATAATGGTTAAATTTATTCATGTTTTAAAACATATAGTTAAAGTTAAGTATATACTATTAAGCTTTTTTACGTATCATAACTATATATAATTTACCATGAGCAAACTTTGTCAAACTATAGGTCTTCTTTTAAAACATAAGTATTTATTACCATTTACATCCGTTTCGTTATTTTCTCAATTTCATTCTTTATTTAAAATCCCTACTCCGCAAGTCCAACAAATTAGTCCCAATTGCCCATATTATATTTTCTATAATTCTATACCAGCCATCGGCGGAAGTTAGATTTGACCACTGATTTTTTCACTTTTTCGTAAAGATAAAATATGCTGCTAAGTTAAGAGAAACTGTCAGTCATCGGGCTAAACATTGAGAATATCTTTACGGGAGGGATCGGTAAGGAGATCGGTAGTTGGTAGCTTGTCGACAGGATTAGCGAGAATATACTATTTATGATCATTGGTCAGTATTATCTGACATTACTGAGTTACCAAGCCCCAGCTTCCGCGGAGCAGCCGTCAGCAATGCAATTATAATACTGCCGAATACTGCAGTTTAGCGGTGCGCGTCGTACGCCGCACGCCGCATTCCCATCGCCTAGAATATGTGCTCTTTTTGAATCCACGCACTATACACAATGCTATTGCACTTTTTCTGGGCGTCGGCACATATAAGAAATCAAGCGAACACGCCGACAGGAAATTACGGCGACGACCGAGGCGACGACATAATGAAAAATTAATTATCTTAAACCCCTCAGGTACACGATGTTCTCTTTTTTTCGCTCTCTCCCCTCCTTTCATCTTTTTCAAGCGGACACACGCACAAGCCGCGCATGCGAGCGCGCCCACCCACTCACACAGACTTGAGCATTCACGCGCGCCCGTAAACACATCCAAAGCCCGAACACCCGCCGTGCCACGCACCGTTAAAGATTCTTTTTGCCTACTCTACGCCCGACCTTTCTTTTCTCTCCCTCTCGCTCTTCTATACCTTTCCATCTTCTCTGTCTCCCTTCGCCCCGTCGCTCACTCTGTATTTCTTCCAACGTATGTCTCCCCCCCCCTCTCTCTCTCTCTCTCTCTCACTCTCTCACTCTCTCTCATTCACCATCTTTCCTTCTACCTGTACCTTCTCTGTCGTTTCGTTTCAACCGCTTGGTACTCCCTACCTTCTGTCCAGTTCCTTTCCTCGATCGAGTAAGCAAGAAAGAAAACACTACCAATTCTTAATATTTTATATATGCATAATATAGCTGTACAGAAGTGCTTACGTATAAATGTTTGAATGTTAAAATCAAATTTAAATTTTATTTCTTCCATGAATGCATTTAGTTTTGAGTTATGAATCAGTGAAATAAATGAGATATGCGAGACGAGATACAAATATACCTTTTTACTACATCGAGAACATATTATACCTCACGTTATTAAAATCTTGTTTATCCGCTATGGATTCTGTATGCCAAATGGTGCATACTATAGAGGTTTATTATAGTAATTCCATGTACGTTTGAACAAGATTTTCATTATATAAAATATTAACTTCAATAAAACTTAATTGTTTTCACTACACCAGTCATATTTCAAACTCTATACTCACATCGTTATATGTATATATATATATATATATATATATATATATATATATATATATATATATATATATATATATATATGCCTATTAAATACAGCTTCAATGGAAAAAATTGTAATTTCGAGTTCGAGCGGTAGAAAAAGATGTGTAAGTGTCTCGAGACGACGTTTACAGAGAGCATCATGAATACGAAATTCCACGCAGAAGTCGTTCTAAAACACCTGGAAATCGCATTCTATCATCCGAACACGAAACTCCCCGTAGAAGTCGTTCGGAAAGAGTAACGTCTCAACATGAATCTTCCCATAGAAGTTTATTTCCTCATATCTGGACGTCGTTTTCCATCAACTAAATATAATATTCCCCGTAGAAATCACCCAGAGACACCTGGACATCGCATTATACCATCGAAACACACAATTGCATATATAAATCGTCTTAAGGCAACGGAATATCGTAATCAACCGCTCGTACATACGAATACAATATTCTCAGTAGAAAATGTCAAATGTGTATATAGAGACGGAGAGAGAGAGATTCTTTCACGTAAGAGAAAATAAAATTTACAAAAATCAAAAGATATCCATAAGGTGTGAGTTAGTGTCACGTAATACCGACTAACGCCAGACCTTCTTTAGGATACGAATCCCAAAGTTGGATATGAACATTCGTTTGAGCTGGCCTGGTATTAATACTTTAAGCGCACTATTTTGAGTTGATGTTCGTGATTTAAGACGCCACCTACTGGCCGCTGGTCAAATTGATTGTTACAACCATTAACTTAATTTATTGATGAAAGTAAAATAATTTTCAATAAAAAAACATAACCTATGTCCTTCTCAAGATCATATAGAATCTATATGTCAAATTTCAGAACAATCGGTTCAGTAGTTTTTTCGGTTATCGTGTACAAACAAAAACACGCTTTGTCTTTATAAATTAGTGTATGATATGATATGGTATGAAGTATGATATGATATGAAGTATGATTTGATATTATATGATATGATATGATATGATATGATATATTTAACTATAACAATTTAATCAATATGATTGTAAGAAAATCTACGTTCGGTTTCAAAAATTAACTTCACCTAGTTGTATAGTTTGCTAAATCCATCAGAATTAAAAAATCTTGAAATCCATTTTTGAATGGTAGAAAAAGTTATTGGAGTCAACAGTTTAATACAATTGAAAACAATATTTAAAAACGAAATGTTATTTTTTGACACGTAGCACTTTTTTAGAATAAAATTTTCAATTGCAGCCTGTACTGCCAAATCCCATCGGATAATTTTAAAAAACCAAAGAAATAAGTTTGTTTTAGATTCGAAAAAGGAACTACAACATTGATCAAACTAATGTAGTAGAAAATTGAATTTATATAAAGAAAAGTATAAATTCATATAGAAGTAGTAAAATCGCTGATGGAAGTAATAGCCAAAATAAATATATCAATTTTTATAATTATAAATTAATATTAAAATTTGAATTTGAAATTTCGAAATTTTGTCATGATTTAAATAGGTTAAATAAATAATAGTTTTAAGGAGGTTGTACTTGTTGACGTATCAAAGACGGGCCCCAATAGAAATTAACTTCAATTCATTTACTTAAATAATTAATAATTCACAAATGTCTATTAGTAAAAAACTAAAACACAATTTATATTGGATACCACTTCTAACAATTTATATTGAAGTTTACATTTTTGGTTATATGAAATGGTATATATAGATATATGTTAATTTAAATAATTTTAATTATTTTTTAAAATTAATTTTTTTAAATAAAAATCGATCAGACCACAACTCTACATATATACTGAAAACCCCTTACAATATTAAAATAATTTGATTTATGTTTGACAATTCAATAGCAAGGGAAAAATCTGGAAATTGTAGATTAAACCCTTTTAAAAAATTATTTGGTTATTTTGATGCTTTTATTTGAACATTCTGTCTAATTCATGTTTCAAAATAATTATACAATTTTCTTCTTGCATAGAAAAAATAGAATATTCAAAAAAATATCAAATTATTCTTATAATTTGTTTTCATAAATTATTTTTAGTATGATTTGGCATACAACCATCTTATGCAAGAAGACAGAGAGAGAGAGAGAGAGAGAGAGAGAGAGAGAGAGAGAGAGAGAGAGAGAGAGAGAGAGAGAGAGAGAGAGAGTGAGAGAGAGAGAGCATTATTCTGTCAGATTAACATGAAGAACAAAAAATGTAATACCGACTAACGTCACACCTTTGGGATACGAATCCCAAAGTTGGATACGAACCTTCACTTGAGCTGGCCTGGTATTAATACTTTAAGCCGACTACATTAAGTTAATGTTCGTGATTCAAGCCGCCAGCTAGTGGCAGCTGGCGAAACTGACCACTAAAACTGTTAACTTAATTTATTGTTAAAAGTAAAATGATTTTCAAGAAAAAACATAGCTTATATCCTTCCCAAGATAATATAGAATCTATATGTCAAATTTCAGAACAATCGGTTCAGTAGTTTTTTCGGTTATCGCGTACAAACAAAAACACGCTTTGTCTTTATAAATTAGTATGATATGATATGATATGATATGATATGATATATATATATATATATATATATATATATATATATATATATATATAGGTTAGGACTACGCATTGCCTCAGCGTAGGTTAAAGGCACGACGTCTGCGACATATGCTATTAACACCCTGTAACGGTCGATTGCATTCAGTTCAGCTCTGGCGTTCAAGCGTCTGCATATCGGCTCTTCTGGTACGGATTCTGGAACATTCTCCATTTCTACGCTTTCTCCCACTTCATCAATAATTTTTTGATCCAAATCAGTGATATCAACAGCTTGTTGATGATTTCTTGCACGTTCCTGAGTCAATAGGTTGTATCGAGAATCTGCTAAATTGAAGTTCAGTTGAAAGCGGTAGATATCAGATTCTTGATATTTATTTCTAGTTCTTTTCTCGTCAAAATCAACATCACTGCTTATACAAACTTTACGTAATTTAGCATCCCATTCTATAATTTTTCGATTCTCCTTCGTAACCGACAAGAATAAGCGGCTTACTTTTTAGCTCGAACTTTTTTCGCTTCGCCTTTGATATATTTAAATATGCATTTATACCAAATATGCAAAAATGGCTTACGTCTGGTTTACGTTTAAACCATTCCTCATAAAGCGTAGAGTTACGCTATTGCATCGCTACACGATTCAGTACGTAGCACGCCGTGTTTACAGTTTCAGGCCAAAGTTGAACATCAAGCCCACTGCTGATGAGCATCGTTCGTGTACTTTCCACAATGGTCCGCAATTCCCGTTGAGCGCAACCATTTTGATCATTAATATAAGATGACGAAAATTCATGCCGGCATTTGTTGCATGTTTACGAAAATCCTCTGCTGTATATTCGCGGCCATTGTCGGAATGCAAAACTTTGATTTTGTTGCTCGCTTGAGTTTATGCAAGTTTTTCAAACTCATAAATTTTTCCAAACACTTCGAACTTGTGTCTTAGAAAATAAACTTTTTAAAATTTTGTACGTTCATCCTTGAATAGTACAAAATAACGAGAGCCACGTGAAGATTCCGCGTTAATAGGTCCACAAACATCCGTGTGAATTTTCTTGCCAGGCATATAGTTGCAGTCTCGTACGATGCGCGGATGAGGTTTGCGTGTTTGTTTACCTAAAATACACGCCATACATTGAAAGTCTTCATCTTTTTCAAATTGAAGGAGTTTATCACAGAGCACTCGTTTAGTATTCACTAGAGGACGCACATTAATGTGCCCCATACGCTCGTGCCAAAGCTTTAGTTTACTTTTCTTCAATTCCACGATGTTACACTCAGCGAGTATTACAACGTCGAATTGCATCTTAAAAAGGCCCTGTGCCTTACGCCGCTTGGTGTGCGTTCACCGTTCTTACCACGCACTTCACAATACTTTTTATACGCAGGAAATGAAAACTTTTTATCGTTGATAGTTGCGATAGAAAACAAGTTCCTTCGCAACTCTGGCATATAAAGCACATTTTCCATTGGTCTTTTGACGAAATTTCCTTTTATTTCTTCCTTTATTAGCACAGTGCCTATTCCTACTGCGAACAAGATTTTGTCATCTGCTATTTTTACATAGCGAGTTTCACTGCCATATATCTTCATCATTATCTGTAGTTTTAGAGTAAAATGCATTCACATTACTAATGTTTGCCGACGCTATGTATGAAGATGCTGCCTGTAAATACCTGCTCTTCTTGTTAGAGAATTCACGCGCCCGGTGCACTTTTTACTTGCAAATCGCACACTTCGTCCGTTTCTTTAAATCTTCAATATTTTTCTTTGCCTTTGTTTTCCCAGGCTTCTGTTTATTTGCTGCGGACTGTTGGTGGTTAAGCTGTAATCTTATTGCTTCTATTTGTAGAGCCAATTTTATTTATTTCTTTTTTTCTTTTATGTTTATTTTATTTCTCATTATGTTATATAATATTCCACGACAATATCTGATGAATCACTAAATAGATATATAGGTCCTTCTATCGTTTTTATGATTATAAGAATTAATTCAACAATGTACATTTATAATGTATTTATCAGATTTTTTGAAATAAATAAATCAGTTTGTATCGATGCATATTTTATAATAAAACTCGATGAAGGTTTTATTGTTTCAATATAATTCTTTAACAAATGAGCTATATAGCAGTACATATGTTTAATTTATTCATTGCCCTGATAGATGCACCTTAATTGGAACGTGTTTATTCTGCATTTATAGAAGCAAATATCAAATTATTTTTCAAAAGTTCAATGTATATGTCAGCATACAAATTAACGCTCTATAATTATTAATTATTATTTAACATACATTATTAGATTTTAAACAAAATAAAGTAATACGAATTTGTCTTGAAAAAAAAAATTTTCATGAAAATAAATTTTAAATTTAAAATAACTGTTTATTCTATTATTGTTTTGTCTTGTACTTTTACTTATAAGAATTTATAAAAATGCAAATAATAACCAACAAATAATAAATAGGAAACCATAAAAATGTAAATGAGGCCTACGATGGCTCGATCGCTAGAGCGAAGGACTAGTAACTTGGTGACCCGAGTTCAATCCCGGTCTCGGCCGATTGATACAGGCACCGCTGTAATAATTTACATGTGCTTTGTTTACAAACACATCGTAGACCTCCGTCGCTGATTAGCACCGATATTTGGAAGCATAAATAGAACGACCTTAAATAACATAAAAAAAAATGTAAATAATTTTATAATTACTCTATAGTATTTTCATGGACTAAAACATATGCTATTAGAACATATATTAGAAAATTTGAAATTCTATAAAGACTTCTAGTAAATTTTAAAACATACCCAATTTTACTATATTACTTTGTAATTTATAAGTTTAAACTTCATTAAAAATTGATATTTATAGTTTATACATTTTTAATGTAACTTTATCCACGGTAGCTGCTGACAATAGTGCTGTTCTATTCCTGTTGCCAATAAAAATAGTAGTCGATGGATGTAAATGGATATATCAAAGAGGAAAAAACGAACACAAAAATGCAGAGCAGATTCAAAGGAAGTAAAGATGAAAAAGTATATTAAGCTGGTAGTGCACTCTAAACAAATTAAAAAAAGGATGATAAACCAATCAATTGATCTCACGTGTAGAGGAATAGATAAACAGAAGGCACAATAGTATCAATTATTACGTAATACAGATGCTAACAGAATTTGGATGCTTCGTGTCTATCTCGATAAATATAAATAGAACTCGTCAGAGTACCCTACCTACAAGGAAATTTGAGAAGATGCAAAGCATGTCTTTTCCGATTGCTGTAGATGTAACGCATATTGTCACGAACTAGATTTAGGGCTTGGACATATTATCAGAGTCAATATAATTATAAAATTGATGCTTAATATTTAAGTAGCACGAAAAGCAATGACGCTAGAGAAGTCCTACTAAACGCTGCAGCTAACAATAGCCATATTGGCTAGTACGAGAATGTAGGGAGCTGAAAATAGAAGAAAGAAAGAATATATATGGAAAAACTGCAAACAGCTGAGGGAGGGGGATGGTATGTCAGTGCGAACAGAGATGGTTTTTAGTTGCTTACACGCACACACCCGTGTAGAACTATCCCCAAGATAGCCTTAGCTTTAAGATGGATTCTCATGAGTATTTCTAATGATTTCTGAACTAGAGAGTGTCTTACTGGTTCATATTGAGATTTCCGTAAAGTTGACTAATGTTTAAAAAAAAGAGTATATTTCATGTTTTTCTTACTTGGACCTAGTTTTCTTCCCTCTACTTTTCCTTATTGTTTTGAGAAAAATATTCATGTAGGTTTTCCATGTCGGAATTCAATATGAGGATCCCAAGGTCCGCGCTTTGCCTATTAGTTAAGTTTTCTTACTTGGGGTCTTGTTTGATATTCTATATATTTTTCACTGTTTTAATCATACGTCGTACAGATGTGCATATTATATATATATATATATATATATATATATATATATATATATATATATATATATATATATATTATCTCTGGTCGCAGTATCAATGTCAACCATGCTTGGTCATTTCTCAGTTTAACTCTCAGTGACCCTTCATAAAACTTCCCAGCTGATACAAAGTTCTTTTGTTTTTTCTTTCTTGTTGAAATATAATTACATATATACGCTTATTTTTATAACGTATTTAATGCTGTGAAGATTGGAAAGCAATTTATTCCTCTGACTTTCTATTAAATTCAATAGAATTATAATAAGTAAGTAAAATTAAAATGATTTATTCTCAAATATTATAAAGAATACTATTAATGTAATACATAAGGTCTGCTATAGTGATAATATTATTTCATAACCTAAAACTATTAATTCTAAATAAAATTTTTATAGTAAACTTTAATATGGATATGGGTATAATAAAAAATAAATATAGATATCTTATTTGCGAGTTTAATGACTATTGTAATAAAGATAGAATATACATTATACTGGAGGAAAAATGGAGATCGATATACCTGCAAGTTAGATTCAATGTAATAACATAAAAAAAGTTTATGAAATCAAATATCTAAACCCACCCTATACGAAAAAAGATTTTTAGCAACTCCATGTAAAAGCGCCGTCTTATTTTCCACCATTGAGACATTGGTCTGTATGGAAGGTGACAATTAAGGGAGGTGCAGGTAAGAAATTCGTTTATTTTTTTATATCTTATTACTATTCTTAAAGTTAATTTTTTACTTATAAATTGCTTTTACTAAATAGATACATATAAAAAAGCGGAAGATTTTGTAAATAAAAAATGCGGTATCATATGCATTTACTACAGATATAGACAACAATGATGAAGAAAAAGCTAATAACCTCGATATTATTTTTTGCGAGGAAGCTCTAGAAGCTATATTATCGGTTTCGGATAATCAGTTAAAAGAAGTTAGTAATTCTAATACTAATTTTTCTTCTGATTCACCTGAAAATGGCAAAAAAACTAAAAAAAGGTGAAAAAGTATATATATTAGTTTATTTTTAACAGACATACATACAAACAAACACATGCACACACATACACTCTCTCATGCGCATGCACGCACACGCACGCACGCGCAATATTTTTTTAACAAAAAACTACATTTGATTTTACATGGTAATAATATTTATTTTAATAATGCCCTAGTTGATTTAAATAATTGTAAAACAGTTAAGAAAAGATTTAAATTGTAAAAAATATTAAAAAATAATTTGCAAAATTATAAAAAACTGATTTATATATTACTTACAAAAGTTTAGGTATAGATTTGGATAAATAAATTTCGTGAATTTATTTTTATAAACAATTTTGTTCGATTGATTGTATAATTATAAATGTGAAAATGGGGTACCTAATATACTCTTAAAATTATTATTAACTTATTTCAATTTTTCAAATTGGACTTAACAATTTTAAATATAATACATTAAAGATAAAAATCAGACTTCATTATACATACATTTTTCAATATCAATGTAGAAGCTCATCTCGTTTCACTAAATATATTATTGATGCATATAATGGTGAAGCCTTGCAGTTATACCTAGCAAATTGATCCAGATTTTTTCTCCTCTCTCCCCCAATACACACGCACACGCACTATATTTATATTCTATAAATTCTATATATTCAGTAAGTATAACTTTGCTGAATTTATTGTTAATTAATTATATTGATTTTTATTCAATAAATATTAGCTGTGAATAGCTAAGTCTTATAAAAATAAAACAAAGAGTAAAGAACAAATAAAATTTGCAACCAAGAAGTACAATAAAGAAATTAAAAAAATATTATGATTTTTATTTATTTATTTGTTTATTTATTATTAGTTATATTGCTAAGTATGTCTTTGAACCAACATGCTATATGTATTTTTTAATTTTAAGATATTTCTACAGATTTTAATAAGAACAAAAAAACTGATTCTGATTTTGAAGCTATGTTAGATGAGTCATTTTTAAGTTAAGTACAATTTAATATTTATTTTGAATACGTACTATAATTTAATACGTAATACCTAGTTTAAAAATAGTTTTTAATTCCAGATTTTATAGATGAAATTACATTAATGTTAAAAAAAGACCCTCTCGCACATTTAAACATGGAAACAAATAGTTTTGAGAGTAGTGAAAATTTATTAGATAAAAATGATGTTTCATATATAAATAGTTCTCGAGATAATAATAAAATTTATTTTTGGAGTAATATCTCATAAATATTTGTTATAAAAATATTACAACATTATTACTTTTATAATATGTATAATTTTTAATTATTTATTTTTGAATTTTAAGATCATATTGATGACGCTTTAACCTCGGTTAATAACATACCAGAAAATGATCCATTAGAGAATTTAAATATTATAGACGTAAAAATATTTATGCCTTTACAAAGTAAATTAAATTTAAATAAAAAGATATCATTGCCACATTCTAAACATAATGGTGATACAAGAACTAATTTATCTACAGGTATTTAAGATAAGTATTTATAATATTTATGTAATTTAAATAGTAGTAATATGTATACTTAATGGTGTTACATACACACACGCACACAATTCAATATTTTTCTTTTTCAGATATGAAAGTTTTATTGAAAGCAGTTGCGATTATAAAAATTACAGTAGAAGAAACCAATCGAGACGTTAAAGAGCTGTTGAAACAAATAACTGTTTCTAATAACGAATCGTTAAAAAATATTTTAATCCATTATAAAATTGCGTTACCTATTATCAATTTTGAGGATTGTATGCTTTTAATAATCTGTTAAAGGAAGATACAAAATTAAAAAGTGCATTTGTATTATGCTAGATAGGTATATATTGTTTATATTAAAATGGAAATAATACGACGAAAGAAAAAATGTGTGAAGAATATGTGTCATAAGATGTAAAAATTTATAATGTAAAAAATATATATCGGCTTTTATTTCTTTTTATTTTATTTTTATTTTTTTTTACTTTTATTTTAATTATTACTTAAATATTATTTTTTCAATATGTATTCTTAAAAAGTAAAATAAATATATAAAAAATAAGTAAATAATTTATTTAAGTAATTATTTTTCCTTAATTCAGTTTCTCGAAATAAATATTTTGTTCTTTTTTCTCATTGAAGATATTTTTTTATAAGTCAATAAATATTTTCTTGTTTGATATATACACTGATAATTTTAGATGTATATACTTCAAATGATAAATATTTTTTTACTTTTAAATAAATATTTTTAAAGGGGAAAAATATTTATTTCATATGATCGAATTATTATTATTATTTTTATTTTTAATAAAATTGCTTTAGTGGATCTTGCTAGATCTCCCTTAATAGTATTGGTTCGACTTCCTTATTAGAATCCTATCCAAAATGGGACAAATCCATATTAAAACCTATTAAGATTTTCCATACTGTATCCTAGAAAGAAGTAGGAAAATACAACCAGATTTCGGTAGGATTCTATACAAAATTTCTACACGGGCATGCACGCGCGCGCGCGCGCACACACACACACACATACACACTTACGTGCACGCGCGCGAGTTAAATAACTATATTTTGAGAACCCGTATTTATAGTCCGAAGTTTACGAACGAATACGCGAGAAACACAAAATATTGATAAAGGAAAGTAAAGCAATTGAACAAGAGGAGTTAATTGAAGTACTTTTTATTTACACGTCTTTACAGCTTCAGATCCCGACAGAGAGTGTCGCATCGCTGATTCTCAATTCATTTATACACTTCAGTGTCTTTGTCTTTTCTTCTTCACTGATGATCCATACGGGATGTTAGTCTATTGCAGGTCCAGATAAAAGTTAGCCTACAGAGAACAATAGGAGCTGATAAGATGCCAGATAGATCGATGCGTTGGTGCATTCATGTGATTCATATAACTCGCGCGCGTACGTAAGTTATAGTTAAATGTGAGATACAATCATACGTTTTTATCTTTATTGTAAGCAGTAAACATTAGGTCCGTCAATTACTAAATTGATAACTATTCACTATTTACTATAAATGGTAAAAAACGTAACATTATAAATAGTAAAAACTCCTGAATAGTTGAAATAAATAAATAAAGATAAAGTTATTGATATACGAGTATATCTTCTACCTAATTTTGCTCGTTTCAAGTTTAAAGAGTTACGAGATAAATTAAGACAAATTTGATACACAATTTCACAAGATTAAATGCGCATCACTGATAAATTAATTCAGTAATGTAAATTAAACGATGGTTGTAATTTTGTAATGATCAAATTAGCTACTCCTAATACTTTATACCAAATCACGACTTTAAAAAAAAAAAAACAGGGGCTTACAACGTCTGCACAATGCTTGCCTGTAGAACTTTCATTCAAGTATCACTCATCCTTTTTGTACGAGAGATTAAGACTCAAATCAACATTATATTAATATTATGTTTTATAATATACATGTATAAGAATGTATAATATTTTATATTATTCTGTATAAGAATAAGACTCGTGTAACATTACCTATTTTTCTTACGAATTTCGTACAATATTTTTTAAACGAAGGGTGGCAAATATAATTTTCTACGATTATGTTAAGTGTGAGCAATGATATTTTAAGTTGTCAGTTAAAAGCAATATATACAGGGAGTTCCAGAAGTAACTGAATACATTACCATATCTGTGTAGATTATGAAAATTTAAATACAATAATAAAAAAAAATTTTAATGAATTAAAAACAATCAATTAAAAGGAATCAATTAAAAACACAGAATTTAAATTTTTAACTGAGTCGATGAAACTAGAAAATACAGGCGGAGACTCTCGTGGACTGTGAAAGAAAGTGGAGGAAACATGTATCGATAGATTTCGATCGCGAGAAGTTCATTATGATATGGCACATCGCTCTGCCTTCGCATATAGTTCAAAAACTATGGATATGGTATTAGCAGGAGAGATTATGAGAAAGGAATTAGAAACATTTCTTATTACATTTTTTCCATGGTCACCGTGGTGTGTGTATAAAAAATACAGGGAATAGAATCGATGCTTGTTTCTTTAGACAATCATAAACTTAGGTCCGGTTCGTCGAACAATAATGACATATGTGACATTGCCATGGAGCAAAATTACGTTGCCGTGTCGTTTGGGCCTTTCTGGTCGTTTTTCGGTCAATTCATGATTGAAATTGATCATTTATTGTCGGCAACAATAAGTATTAACTGTTTCACCGAGTTTTGACAACTCGTAATACACCACACCACTCTGGTTCCACCAAACACACAGCATGTCTTATTACCGATTGGACTGGTTTTGCAAAATTGATTTTCTTTTGTGTCTTTGATGAAAAATTTCTCAAGTATTTTTTCAGTTTTCCATCTGTCTTTTATTCAATTCTTGTGGTATCTATTTTCCATACTTTTAAATATTTCCCATACCTTTTACACGGCCAGATATTATATATTGTGCAATAATTAACATTTCTACCATTAGTTTTTGACTCAAAATGTCATTGTCGTCCAATATCGTTTTCAATTTGGTGTCTTCAAACATTTTTGGTGGTCTTCCACATTCTTCATTTCTATCATCAAAATTATTATTTCTAAATCGTTCAAAATATTTTTTGAATGTTGCTTCTGACAGAGCATGTACACCTTCTGCCGTGACAAGCATTAGATACGACCTGCACGTTTCTTCAATGAAAACAAAAAATTCATGCTATCTCCAAATCATCCAATTTTCTGGTCAAAATTGGATATTTTTAACATGATAAAAAATACGACGATTTTTCAATGACTTGAGGTATACTAAAAACGCTGGACAGATTTCATAGCAACTAAAAAAAAAAAAGTTTGCTATCGAGACATTGGTAGCTTAACGCTCATTTCATACCGGCACACATTGTGTTTAGATATCATATCATATATCATATCATATCATATCATATCATATCATATCATATCATATCATATCATATCATATCATATCATATCATATCATATTATATCATATCATATCATATCATATCATATCATATCATATCATACTAATTTATAAAGACAAAATGTGTTTTTGTTTGTACACGATAAATAAAAAAACCACTTAACCGATTGCTCTGAAGTTTGACATATAGATTCTATATTATCTTCTGCAGAACATAGGCTATGTTTTTTATTGAAAATCATTTTTCTTTCATCAATGAAATTAAGTCAATGGTCTTAGCAGTTAGTTTCACCAACGGTCAGTAAGTGGTGTTTTGAATCACGAATATCAACTCAAAATAGTGCGCTTAAACTATTAATACCACGCCAACTCCGTTGAATGGTCATATCCAACTTTAGGATTCATATCCTAAATAAGGTGTGACGTTAGTCGGTATTATCGCTTTTGTACTTCAAGTTAATCTGATACTACTTTTACGCCTTATGGATATCTGTCTCTTTCTTTTTTTCTCTCTCTTTCTCCGTCTTCTTTTATAAAATGGTTGTGTATGCCAAATCATATTGAACATAATTTGTGATGACAAATTAAGGTTTTGTTTTTATATATTGTATTAACTTCAAAAGTGACGTAGGCAATGTTTTTTTAGTTTGAATAAAAGAAATGATGGCAAAATAGGATTCTTTACCAACAAACTTGAAACTATGTATATTATAAATTATATTATATAATATATATATATATATATATATATATATATATTATATATATATATATTATATATATATATATATATACATATAAAATACATCGTCATTCCTATATAAACAGAGGCAATATCCAGTGTCCGCTTAAAAAATATGATATTCGAAAACTATTATTTTGCTTTATTATTTGGATTTATTTTTATATTCACAGTATCTAATTTAAAAATGAAAATATACTATATACACCGTGTCCCAGATATAATTGCTCATATTAGCGGCATGGTATCGGCAAGGAAAAGTTATGTGTAAATATTAATATTCAAGTAAGTCCATTTTTAATAGTTTTTGCGAGTGAGGAAAAGGGGGTTAAACGAAGGGAACCGAGGCGAAGTCGAGCGAACATGGTAAAGACTAGTAGTTATTATTTTTTCTGTCCATTATGAACACTCGTGTAACTGCTTCAATACACGGACGCATTGACGAAACGAGATTCACGCGTCTACGAATAAAGTTTTTGTTTCTTCGTTTACAACGGTCCCTGCCCTTTTTCCTTTCTGCATTCGCATTTAATTAATTGCACATCTCCACAGCAACTTTGAGATAAATTAAATTTCTTATATGGTGATTCAGATAAAGAGGCGCGTCAAAACGCGTGGCAACAATTTTATATGTTTTGCATAGTCGACAGTCAATCAATAGCGCTGTAGATTGATTAATTCAAAAGTATATTTAGAAAACTTTCAAATGCAGGAGAAATGCCGTCGGAAGCCGCAGTCGAAACTAAATTATTAAACAGTTTGCCAGCAACGTTTTCGAAGTTTAGAATGGCCTGGGAAAGTACACCCAAAAATGAGAGAAATATAGATCGGCTAATAGCATGACTTATCCGGGAAGATAAGCGTCTAACAGATACGGAGGAGGAAATTTCATCGTTAGCCCTAGATACTCAAACGCTAAAAATCAAGAGAAATACAGTCAGTTAGCACCAGGGTAAGAATAGAAAGGACAAAATAGATGATTTGACAAAAAGAACTAGATGTGCGTTTTGTAAGGAAAAAGGTCATTGGGCCCGTGAATATCCGCGGAAAGCTGCTAGTAAGCACAGCAACGGAGCATCCTCATGTATAGCATCGGATTAGTCTTGTGACATGTCGGTATTTTACTCTAGCATAACGGACAACGATGAAAACATATGGTTTACGGACTCTGGTGCTAGCATGCATATGTTGTTCAGGAGAGAATACTTTCGACATTTAGAACCACCGAAAGAAAGCAACAGTGTCAAAATTGTAAATGACAAAATTCTACCAGCAATGGGTATAGGCACAATTCTTATAAAAGAAAAAGTGAATGGCAAAGAGCAAATTCGTGAGTTGAAAAATGTGTTATACGTTCCGGAACTGAAAAGAAATTCGTTTTGTATTAGCGCGATAAATGACAAGAAATTCTCGTTCCATGCGTATGAAAATAAGTGTGAAATTCATGACAGCAATGGAAAGCTCGCATCACTTGGAGTGCGCCATGGACGTTTATTTCGAATGCTTTTCACAGTGATAGGGCCGAATCTGGATTGTAATATCGTACAAGCTAAAGTTAGTGCGCTAAATTTGTGGCATGAACGCTTAGGACACATAAACTCAAATGCTGTAGTGCAAGCAGTAAATGTGACATATGTTACAAAAATAGTTTTAAAAAATGAAAGTGATTTTTATTGTGAAGCATGTGTCATTGGTAAACTAAAGTGAGAAGTGCTGTTTCAAACCAGGGGAAAAAAACATACCGATGTGTGCGGGCCAATAAGTGTCGAAACAGTGAGAGTATCACAATATTTTCTTTTATTCAAGGATGAATACAGCAGCTATAGGAAAATATATTTTCTGAGGCAAAAGTCTGAAGTCATTAGTCGTTTTAAAGAATTTCAGAAATTCGTGGAGACTCAGACCGGAAATAAAATTAAAGTATTATGGTCAGACAACGGAAGTGAATATACATTGGGAGAATTCCGTCAGCACTCCAAAAACCATGGAATTATGCGGGAATTTTCTTTAGCATACGTACACGAGCAAAACGGCCGTGCCAAGCGCGACATCCGAACAATTGTGAAGAGCGCGCGAACGATGCTCATTAATAGTGGTGTTCATTTAAATTTATGGCCTGAAGCAATTAATAGCGCCTGTTACATATTAAATCAAATTATGCTTCAGCAGGGAGAATATCAAACGCCTTTTGAAAAATAACTTTCTCGTAAGCACAAAATAAGCCATTTTCGAATTTTTTAGTGCAGTTGCTTATTTAAATATTCCAAAAGAAAAGCGCAAGAAACTTGATGCGAAAAGCAAGCCGATGATTTTTGTTGGCTATGAAGGAGAATCTTCTAAATATAGGCTTTGGGATGCAAAAAGTCGCAAAATTTATGTGAGTAGCGAATTAGTTTTTGATGAAAGAAGAAATTTTCGAGATGAAACCGAAAATATGGAAAATAAAATCTGCAGAATTGATATTAATTTTGGAAATATCGAAAATAAAGAACAGCCGATCGCTCTTCAGGAGGTACGTGATCAGCTAATCTCGCAGCAAGATGAAGAAATACGACAAGCCTCAACAAATGAAGAACAACGAAACCAAGACATAAAGCTTCGAATTCGATCTACACTACTGCCGATGGATCGTTACGGGTGTTTTGTTGCATTAATTGCCGACGTACCTTTGTCATATAAAGATGCTATGTCAAGCATGAAGGTAGACAAATGGCAGCAGGCTGTCAACGAGGAAAAACAAGCACTTGAAGAAAACGGCACATAGACTATGGTAAAATTACCGAAAGGTAAACGCATTATTGGATGCAAATGAGTATTTGCATTAAGAAGAAATTCGTGCGACGGGAAGCTCCGATACAAAGCAAGATTAGTTGCAAAAGGTTTCTCGCAGAGAGAAGGCATAGATTATTCTGAAACTTTCGCTCTTGTCGTTCGTTACGAATCACTCCGTATCCTTTTGGCTATGGTAGCAAAAGAAGATTGAGAAATTGAAAAATTTGATGTGAAAACGGCGTTCCTTTATGGTGATCTAGAGGAGGAAATATATTTACGGCTACCTGAGGGATACATCAAACAGGAGGAGATGGATCAAGTTTGCAAGCTGCACCGCAGTTTGTACGGACTAAAGCAGTCACCGCGCCGTTGGAACGACAAATTCGTCAGTTTTTTGAAGAACTTCAGCGTCAACAGCATTGAAAGTGATGAGTGTGTTTTTGTTGGTATTGTGAATAATTATAAAGTGTACTTACCCTTATATGTTGATGATGGCCTGTTGATATGTGAGAGTAAGTGTGCAATTAATACTGTGCTTGCGTATTTGAAAAGTATTTTTACTATAACCACGGATGTAGCGAATGGATTTGTAGTTATGGAAATACAGCGTGATAGAAGAAAACGTATATTGTGAACAATCCAAAGTAATTATATTGAAAAAATTATTAAAAAACTTGGTCTGAAAGATGCACATATGACGAGTGTGCCCGCCGAACCGGCATTGTATTTGCGTAAAGAAAATACGATAGAAACTCGAAATATAAATACAAAGCTTATTCCCTACCGTGAAGCAGTAGGGTCTCTTCTATTTGCTGCAAGAGTATGTTGTCCGGACATTGAATATAGTGTAAATTATGCCAGCCAATTTTTAAATTCTTTTGGTCAAGAGCATTGTCAAGTTCTTAAGAAAATCATACGATATTTAATAGGTACGCGAAATCAAGGTATTGTATTTGGTAATAGTAGCAGTTTTAATAACTTAATGGGTTTTATTGATGCTGATTATGCAGGATGTGTTGATTCTAAAATCTAGAAGTGGTTACGTATTTTTATTTAATAATGGTCCGATATCATGGTGTAGTCGCAGGCAAACTGTTGTGGCGTTGTCCACTGCCGAGGCTGAATATATCGCCTTAGCAAACGGTGTAAAGGAAGCACTATGGCTCGGTCAAATGTTATCGGATTTGAACATCGAGTACGGAAAAGCTCCAATTTTTATAGATAACCAATCCGCGATTAAATTAGCTAAAAATCCTGAATTTCATAAGAGGTCAAAGCATATTGACGTCCAATATCATTTTGTTCGTGATATAATTAGTAAAAATGAAATTGAAGTAAAATATATTCAATCCAAAGAATAGGTTGTAAGCACCTGCGGCTCCTGCGGAGCAGTTAGTTGAGATCGAGCAACATTCGGGTGCACATAACGTGCAAAACGACTATTATTGGAGTTGCGTAAATCTGTGTAAAATTGTATGTAACTATTTTATTTCTTTTTTAATAAATTTATAGTCTAGCCCACACTGCTTAATATTTATTTCATTTAGATATTAAGATTCAATAAATGATGTATTTATTAGCAATTATTCAATTTATTTTAAAGTTTTTAAAAAAAAATTCGTTATATGAGTTTTCAAGTGCTGGATTATATACACCACCATTCGAAGGTAAGTAAATGATCGAGTGAAGGATTCTATAGCACTAACTTAATTTGAATTTTGAAAACTGAAGACTCTACCAATTAAATGACAAAATGTAAGTTACAAACACAACGAAATAAGGTATTCTGTTACTAGAGATAATAAGACACGAGGACTACAATGGGACGATCAATTCGTAATTGAATCGATGATCGATGGACGAAGTTTTGTTATTGTAATTTAATTATGTTTAATGTTCGTGTTTTTAAAATGCGATAGGCTTGCATAATAGATTATGGACCCATACATTTTAATTTTCAGAACAAATTTATAAATTTTATAAAAATGTATGAATTTCAAATACTAGTCATAATAGAAATAAAAAGAATTGAATATAAATTTAATATTCTATATGTGATTGCAAAATTGACTTTAGCAACACTTAAATATATAGGTTATATTTAATATATATCACTATCAATATATACATTTTTATCTATTCCCCGTAGAAGTATTTCTTCTGTGCGAACATACATATCGCAGAGGCAGACGTCCAGAGAAAATTAGATATCTGTTTCTCATATGCGAACACAAAACTCGACCGAGAAGACTTACGGAGACACCTAGAGATCGTATCTTACCGTCCAATCATGAAACTCCCCGTAGAAGTCGTCCAGCCACACCCGAACATCCATTCTACCGTGCGAATAAAAAACTCCCTGTCGAAGTCGTCACGAGACACCTAGAAATATACTTCTACCGCGCGAATAAAAAACTCTCCTTGGAAATCGAGCGGAGACACCTAGTCATCGTATTCTACTGTTCGAACACAAAACTCCCCGTAGAAGTCATTCTGACACATCTGGATATCGCATTCTAGTGTGAGAACATAAAAACACCCATAGAAGTGATCTCCACACACCTGCACATCGTATTCTAGTTTCCCAACACGAAACTCCTCATATGTGTTCTCCCGAGACTCCTATACGCCCGTTTCTACCATGCGAACACAAAACTTCCCGTGGAAGTCGTCCGGAGACACCTAGACATCTGCTTCTATCCTGCGAACATGAAACTCCGTTTAGAAGTTGTCCCAACACACCGAATCACTTTAGTCTACTGTCCGAATCACTTTTCCAATGTTTATAAAAAAAAATTTAATAGATTGTTTTAAGTAAACAATCGTCTCAGATTTCACCTCCCGTAATGCAGATTTAATTAGTTGAAGAGTGCTTCATACCTCTGGCGGAATTTCAAATCGATCATAGTGCCTGATTTTTAATATATTGCGGAATTTTCTGGAACTTCTGTAACCGAATTTGTATGTAAATTATAAATGGCCTATTCAACATTTTTATATTATAATACTTTTGCATAGCAAGTAGTGGAGAAATTAGTTGCGAGTGATCATTTTCTCAGAATATATTCATATAAATATATATCTGAATATAGAGGACGAGGCAGAGCAAGCTAGTGGCCTCTCTAAACCAGCAATCCGCCGGAACTATCCGTGAATATTACTTCGGCGGGGCAGTTAGTTAGCCTATACGGCTCCTCTTCTTATGACACTATCCTACGTCCCCCATCCACACAAGTGATCAGGGGTTCGGTGTTCGTCCTCTGCAACTTAAAATAGAATCAGCTAGCCTAATTCATCCTGGGCCATTCGCCTAATTCTATCAGCATTTCTAAGTTTGGTCATCACCTCTTTTGCGAAACTGGTTACTGCCTTCCAGTTTTCAGAAGATTCTAGCATTATTGATAGGATGCTCTCTGGTCTTATTGGCTTATTGATAGTGTTCATCAAGTGCTCACGTTGTGTTCTAAAACGAGAGCAGCTCACTAATATGTACTCGGCATCCTCAACCAATGTCGGACAGATGGGGCAGAAATCATCATTATCCAGGTAAAAACGGTGGAAATAGAACCTAAAACAACCATGTCCAGTCAGCAACTGGTTTGGCTGGAAATCCATTTCCCCGTGTTTCCTGTTGTCCATCTTTGTATGTCTGGAAGGATACGATAAGTCCTTCGGCCTTTGTTAGAATCGTTCCATCGTTTTTGCCATATTTCTATAGAACGATGACGTTCCACGTTTTTAGCACCTTGTAGAGAATCCACTGCGGCCTTACATATGTTTGCAGCCTAGCCAGTTCATCTGCAGCTAAATCGAAAGGAAGAATTCCGGCAAGTACCTCAGCAGCGTCGGTGGGTACTGAATATTTTATTTCCTCAGTGCCCTCTACCAATTGTAACGAGCCATCCCCTATCCACAACCTGGGGAGGCGCCAGATGGGAGAAAGCAACAAAACTCCATACTCGAGTGTGTGCGTGTATGTGTGCGCGCGCGTTTTCGACGTCATATACTGCTCGTACAAAAAAATATATACAATAAAATGATAGATTTTGGTCAAATGCTATACAACTTTTATTCAACATATTTGCTGGTCTCTTTAATATTTTCGGGAAATAATTTGAAAAACCAGCATTTTTAAAAAAATGTTTATGATTTTACCTATGAACATGGAAAACGCACCAAAAAAGCTATAATATTCGCATTCAACAACCCAAAATATTAGGAGGCGAACTTAGTTTCCGATCTTTTTTGACGGAAAAAGGACATGTATGATGGAAAATGGATACATGTTAACTTCATCAAAATATTTTTCGTCATTTTCTGCTACTTTTTCTTATCTTTCTAGCAATGTGGCGATACCGTGATGAAAGAACGATGGAGGTTTCGAGGCGATGCAGTCATCCACAAATTCTCGCACTTCTTGAACATGTTAGAAGTGCGTATCGACGAGGTCGTGCTGCATAGATCTGCGTAGGTGGTATTCAGAAGGTGGTAATCAGGTGGTCATCAAGTGCTATGTCTGGCGAGAATACCGGGTGAGACAACACTTTCCATTCTAGCTCCAACAAGGTGATTTTGACGGCTTTCGCAACATGTGGCGGAGCATTGTCATGCAAGAGAATGACTTTGCGCCTATTGTTCGTGATTGCTAATCTATGTTCGATCAATTTCTGTTTCAACTCATTCTGTTGGTGATTGTATACCTCAGCAGTGACGGTGTCATTCGGTTTTAGCAGCTCGTAGTACAGCGCACCCTGTTGGTATCTCCAAATGCACAGCAATACCTTTTGGCCGTGAATGCCCCGTTTTGGTGTCGATGTGGACAGTTGGTTTGGATCCATCCATGACTTTTTGCACTTAGGATTGTCATAGTAGATCGACTATTCATGACAGTCACAATGTGGCATAGAAAACTCTTTTATTTTGCCTGGCAACCAAAAATAGTGCGATGTTATATCGATCCATAATGTCACTTTCGGTCAAATTATGTGGCATCAATATTCCGTCTTTATGAATCTTTCCCATCGCATGTAAACATTTGCCAACTGCTCTGTCACTGACTCCTAACTTATTAGCGAGTTCTTTCTGCGTTTGAGCTGAGTTTTTAGCCAATAATGCTTGCAATTTACTATCTTCAAATTTTTTCGGTTATCCAGAACGTTCTTTGTCATTCACATCAGTATTTCCACTTCTAAACCGCTGAAACCATTAGTTACATGTTTTAAGCGACGGAGCTTGTTAGCTATAACGTTCTCGAAGCAATCGATATGTTTCTGCTATACTTTTTTCAAATGAAAATAGTGCAGAATGATATATCAAAAAAATGATTTATCACCATTCATTTTTCACTGATCAAAAAATTATATTGTTTGCAAAAATGATGGCATCTGTTAACTGAATTTTATTGGTAAATACCAAAACTAAAAAATAAGTACTAGATCCGACACATCTGACTTTTCGTACTACTTTATATCGCCATCGAAACATGAAAATCAGAAATTAAGTTCATCTCCTATCAAGCAATTACATACATTTTTAGCACAATCAGGTGAGCGAACTAATCAGAAATACAGATATAGGTATATATATATATATAGATATAGATATATCTATATATAGATATAGATATATCTATATATAGATATAGATACATCTATATATAGATATAGATATATATAAAGTTTATTTGTAATACAAATTATTATTTCATTCTCTATCTCTTCTCTCTCTGTCTCCCTGTTTATATTTCATCCGGGGAAGTGATTGGTCCTCCTACATGGTAGGACTGTACATGCTCCTTTTTATTACACGCAAAGATATATACATTTTCTTGTTGAGGGAAATAAATCGGTAGGCCGAGGTGAATATGGCTTTTCTTTTGAAAGAAGAGGAATCAGTTTTCAAGTGAAGCCCTTGGACTCCGGTTTATCTAACCGAGCGTATGAAGTACATTAAAATAAAAATAGATTTATTATTTTTCCTATTCAATTGCTTGATAAAGTATTCCCGAGCTAGTGGAGGAAACTCCAGGCTCAAAAACAAGTCAGAATACATCGAAGGCACAAGTATATTATATAAAACTATACGTGTGTACTTCGGATAAAGCTGATGTGGACGAAAGGGTGCATATGCCCAGACGTCACATTACTAACAAAAATTTTTTCAACTAATATTTTATTTTCAGATTAGTGTACGGGGGTGACTGTATACAAGAACAGTCTGACTGTCATTCTAATTTTTAATTTTTATTTTTATTTTTATTATTTTTGTGTATTGATGTATTAATATTAATGTAGATATGTATTGATATTGTTACGTATTCTTTAGATTGTTTTAATTGGACTGTAAGACCAATGAAAAAATATTTATTAATTAGGTGTACAAGTAAGTTTCCAGTGTTTGTTTAAAATGTTAAGTTTTCTAAGAAAACATGGTTACATGTTCTTTATTCAAATCCTTTATTCCGTTACTACCATTTTTCTGGCAATTTAGGAATTTCGGACAACAATAGTTTCTCGTATTTCGAGTTCAAGAAAGTATCGAGCCAATTTCTAATTGAACTGAATTGTATTTCCGTAAGCGTGTTCTGCATTGATCGAAACAAGAGTCAAATGGTGCCAAATATAACTATAATGTGAGTGAGGTATAATGTCCTAGCCACTATTCTTCAAATAGTTGTTGACCGAAGCCGCAACATGTAGCCTAGCATTATAGTTATGAAAAATGACAGGCTCATGTTTGAACTCATATTCTGGCTGTTTTTTCTGTAATACTCGATTCCAACAAACAAGTTGGACTCGATACAGTGGTCTTTTTAAGGTTCGTAATAAATGCATTTTTCATCACCAGTGAAAATTTTTTATAAAAAAGATTTAGTTTTATACCGTTGCAGCAATATTTCATACATGCAAAATCGCCGTTCTATGTCTTTTGGTTTCAATTTGTGCGACACTTATTTTCTAATCTTTTGAATAAAACCCAAAACATTTAGGCGCAGGGACTTGACTTGATGGCCAATAATGCAGCAAGTTCTTTTTAAATTTGACACGGATCCACGTTCAGCAAAACGTCTAATTCTTCATTTTCAAAACTTTTCTGCTTTCCGGAGCGATCCTTGTCTTCAATTTAAAAATTACCATTTTTGAACTGTTTGATCCACTCGCGGAACGTTGATTCACCAATACATTCTGCCCCATAAGTTTCCAAAAACAAACGATATCATATTAATGAATAGAAGCAGTGCTTCTCGACAATATGGTGTAAAAAGATTTATTTTGATACCGGTGCAACAACATTTCGAATATGCAAAATCACCATTTGACGTGTCACGGTTTCCATTCCTACGGAACACAGTATCCAATTTTTTGAATGAATCCCAATGGTTTTATGCGCCGGCACACGGCTCGTTGCGTGACGCAACAAGTTCCTCTCGAATCAGACACAGATCCTCATTCAGTTCACTTCAAAAATTCTCGGCTTTCCGGAGCGATTCTTGTCTACAACTTCCAAATCACCATAAACCGTTTAATCCACTCGTTGTACTTCGATTCACCAATACATTTCATCACATAAATTTCTGAAAGCAACGATAGGCTTCAGCCACGCTTTTCCTCATATTAAAGAATAGAAGCTACGCTTTCCGCAAAGGATGTTTACTTGGCTGAAAAATTGTTTAACTAGTGCCCCCGACTCGATTTCGCCCGATATAATAGTTTAACCGCTGTATTAAACAGTTCAATAATATCTATGTAAAAAATAGGCTATTCCTATAGATAATTTTATCTATTGTCGCTTCCGTATAATAAGATGCTATTTAAACGTCCATTTCAAAAACGTAATATTTTACAAACCATTCTTTTTGCTCAAATTTCAGTTGAGTTCACCTATTTGAAGTGGACGCTTAAATATCGCTTTATTATACATAAGCGACGATATATATACCATGTGATCTAAGTTGACCCGGACTCGCCAAAAAAACAACATTTTTACGTATTTTAATACAAATCTTTATTATCGCCTTCCAAATAGGTTCCTTTTTAGTCAATACAATCATGCCTGGGCTTAATCCAACTTTCCATACACCTGTGGTAAGCCTCACCTAGAGTTGCTTTCAGTTCCTTTAGCGAATTAATTTTATGGCTTCAATGGACTCATGGTGCGTTCCCTGAAGTGGATTTTTAAGTTTCGGAAAGAGGATAAGTCACAGGAAGCCAAATCTGGCGAATATGGTGAAAAAATCAGACACAATCATACTGGAATGTGCTGGCGCATTATCGTTGTGAAAAAACATGAATTATAAAAAATGGAATGAAAAAGGGCCAAGTAGTACTTTTTATTGACCGTTTCACCTCCTGGAATGAATTCATGGTGAAACACCACATAGTATTCGAAAAAAACGACGAGCATAGCTTTGATTTTCGACCGACTTTGACGTGGTTTTTTCGGTTTCGTTTCATTTTTGGAATGCCATTCGCGAGATTATTGGGCAGTTTCGACGTCATATTCATAAATCATATCTCGTCATCAGTAATGATGCGTTTCATGAATGTAGGATCTTCAGCTACATTTTGAAGCATCTCTTTTGCGACCTCTACTCGCCGTTGTTTTTGCAAAAGATTCAGATGTTTTGCATATGCAAAATATTAACCAAAATATGTTGAGTTGATCCATAAGAAATGTTGAGAGCCTCTTCTATCTCTCTGAGGCCGACACGACGATTTTGGAGCACCATTTCCTCAACTTTTGCAATGTTGTCATCGTTAACAGAGGTGAATGGGCGGCTTGCATAAGGCAAGTTTTCGACGACTTCACGACCTTCACTGAATGCTTGGTGTCACTCAAATACTTGTCTTCGCAATAAAGTAGACTCCCCAATACACTTTTGCCACATTTTCAACGATTTCGTAGCCGTAGTTCGATTGGAAACACAACATTTTAAGCAAACTCATTGATCAACTTTTTTCTACAGTCAATATCGCCAGACAAACTTTTTGCGTCATAAACAAACAGCTGAAAAATACACACTAATGAAGGTATGGTGCTCAAATTTCACACGAACATTAAAAAAGGTTGTATCAATATAGGAAAAAAATTTTTACCGATTCAGTTTACGCACCAAGTTTAAATGCACCTGTCCGGGTTAAATTAGATCATATGATCAAATACATGGTAAATATACAATAGGGCTAAAAAGTTTTAAGACTGGAGATACACAAAACGTAATAAATTCATAAAATTTTTATTCAAAAAAGTTTCCATTAGAAATAATATACAAGTTGGCATGACCTTCGACTCTCTTCGTGCCTTTGAAAAATCTCCTATTATAGAATACTTTTTAATTTCATTTTCAGAGCTTCTTTTATATTGTGTATCGTTAAAAAACGATTCTCTTTCAAATCCATTTTTAATTTTGGAAATAGGAAGTAGTCAGAGGAACTCAAATTAGGCGAGTATGGTGGAGTACAGGAACAACAACAGAATGAGTAAAGGAACAATTTTTTTGGCCAAAAATTGTGTGTTATTTACTCCGATATGTGCTGGTGCATTATCGTGAACAAGGAAAGAAAAACACCTTCATTTTTTTCAAGCCATTCGTTATAATATGTTGAACGGTGGATTTTTTTGTTCCAGTAAATTCTTCAACCAATCTGCAGCTAGAGTTATGGTTATCCTTGAACGCAGTTGCCACTTTGTCGATGTTATTGTCAATCTTCGTCGCACATAGCCGTCCACTCGTTTCGTCGTCTTCGACCCATTCTCTAATAACCGCAAAGAGGTTATACTAACGAACAAATAGTAGCACAGGAGATGATACATTTATCACAAGCCACTGTTAAGATTCCTTCGTGCCCCTTGCACTTTTACCAACTTTAAAGCAAAATTTAATTGCAACACGTCCTTTGATATATTTATTCATCTTAAACAATGACAGCGACCATTTTGATACTCACACCCAAACTGCTAATGAACAGTTGTATGTAATCCAAAGAAATTGACAGTTTGTATAGAGGTAGAGGAAGGTTGTAGTAGCTAGTGGCGAAAGATTCATAAAAATGGCGGAAGTAGTGCGGATTTTTTGTACGTAGTCTATGATAAAGCTACTCTTCCTATTTCGCTATAACTTTTTTTTCAATTTGAAGAAAAACATAATCTACGTTACTCATAAGATGATAGAGAATAAAAAAATTAATAAATATTTTCATTGGTCTTACAGTCCAATTAAATCAATCGAAAATAATACGTAATAATATCAATACATATTTATATTAATCTTAATACATCAATATAGAAAAATAATAAAAATAAAAATTAAAATTACAAATTATAATGACAGTCAGACTGTCCTTGTATAAGATCACCTCTGTAGACTAATCTGAAAATAAAAATATTAGCTGAAAAAAATTTATGTTAATAAAGTGCAATTTGACTGTCCCCATCACCCTTACTTAATTGAAGACGTAGTCCAACGTTTCGAGCTCGCTACGACTCCTCATCAGGGACTCTCATTATAAGTTTTAATTTTTATTTGTTATTATTATTATTTCTATATATTGATGAATTAATATTAATATAAATATATATTGATATTGTTACATATTATTTTTGATTCACTGGACGTAAGACCAATGAAAATATTTATGAATTCGTATATAATCATTCGACAAAAGCGCAATTAAAGTATAATAGAGAATATATATTTCGAATTTCAGAGTAATAGATTCAGTAGTATTTTTGTTTAACGTATACAAATAATAACACAATTCTTTTTTATGAATGATCATTAGTATGGTGTGACTTATAACCACCTTTTACGGAAAAGACATGGCGAAAGAGAGAAAAAGAGAGCGAACTTTTCTATATAAGAAAAACTAAGTTCTTCAAAGATATCGTGATGAAACTGTGATGAAACTGTCATATTAACATAAAAACAAAAAGGATAATACCGACTAAGATTACACGTTGCTTAGGTCAATCCGAAAGTTGGATATGATCGTTCAAATTATGAACCTGGTATTAATAGTTAAGCTGATTACTTTGAGTTGATATTCGACATAATTCAACTCACCACCTCGTGGGACAGGTGCAACTGACTGCTAAGAGCGTTAACTGAGTAAGCGCATGATACGATACGTGCTTTATTTTCACCACCAAATTATAATTCACCATTTATAATTTATGCGCACATAATTTATTGATGAAAGTAATCACATGATTTTTGTCATAAAACAGAGCCTGTATCCTTCCCTCAAGAATATACAATATATATATCGAATTTCAGAGCAATCGGTTCTACAGTTTTGCTTATCGTGTACAAACAAAATTATGCTTTGACTTTTTTGTAAAAATGTTGATAGGGCAAAATATTTAGTTTAGTTGTCTAAACCACTTTTTTCATACAGGTGAATATTTTGATTTGAGTCTAAATTTGCTAGTATCAGTTACATATTGGATATACAAAAATGTAATAAATTATTATCTTTCATTTTTTCAAACATGCAAGAAATTTTTTACTACCAATATTTTGTATATGTTATTATATTACTCCATTATATACTCCATTATATACTCCAAAGTATGGAGGGCATTGGAATCTTTCCACGCTCACTACATCCCCCAACTTGTTTTTCTTGAAATGCATGCTGTTGAATAAGCAACCGGATATGATGTCACCTCTTTGCGGCCAGTTCTGATGTGAAGTCCTGCCGTCCAATTTGACACAATTTTAGCAGCATTTCTATTCCTTCATTATATCCCTCATACCTGCATTATTAGATCAAGACTTATTCTCGCCAATAAATTGCTCAAAAAATAATTATATATATATATATGTAATGTATATATATATATATATATATATATATATATACATACACCACAGCCTTCAGCCGACCGTGCTATATATTCTTTGATATTGGTTGGCGATATTTTCAAATATTTATTGCTGCCGGTCTCACAGCGAGTAGACGTGTTTTCAGAGCTCACTATAATTAATGTAAATAATAACTTCGAGTGATAAGTAACTATTGGAAAGCCAACAGTGTTATAGTGTTTTAAGTGCTCCTAATCAAAATGCGAAAAAAAGAAAACTGCGGCTGCAGATTCTTAGTAAAAGGAAATTGCAATGGCTGATACTGCAAAAGGCCTTGCAATCTCCATGTTTTTGACGACTTAAGGCTTAATAAACCACTTAGTCCAGGCGAATTAGGGTTTTCTTTTCTCCAGCGCCTATTTTTTTGCATTAAATGATAGATGAGGATGTGTAGAATAAGACCCTAAATTGTCGGGATCGTACCCCATCGGCGACGTATTTATTTATTGCAAAATAGCAGAAAAAAATGTTCTTTTATTTACTTTTTCTTCAATAGTTTAAATAATATTGTTCTAATCGAACAATGTTTCGAATAAAAGTTGTGCAGGAGATAATTCTGAACAAAATTATGTACATTAAATACTTAAAAAGTCAATTTTTCTATTGTTAAATAAACAATGAAAATGGATATTCAAAAAGCTGTACAATTTTTTTAAACAATTGAAATTCAATATTTATGAAGCAAATAGATTTTTTTTTTCATCTACTTTTACTATGTTTCAAATTACAAAGTGTACTTCGAAATGGCGACTAGTTGCAAAATTATTTATATTGCAACTTAACCATTGCGACTGCTACTGACTGCTTGATAGGGACTACTTTTGACTGCCTGATAGAGACTACTTTTGACTGCCCTTTTTGTGGAAAATTTGGGGCTTTATATACCCGATTTTCCTATCACTATCCGCAATCACCCTCCACCAGGGGTTGACACCTTGTCGCGTGCCTCTTGTAGGCCGGTATGGAGGCTCGTCTGGGGATCCGAGCGGCTGACCCGGCAATGGTCTGGAAGAGTGCGGCCCTGCCCTAGGGCGGGCTGGGTGGCGAAAAGGTGCTGATGCAGCAGACTGCCTCTCGGGCGCCAGAGTAACCACTCCTGCGGGATCCTTGAATAAGGAACCCGCGTAGGTCTCTCTTTTAGCCGGAGCTGGACCTCGGGACTCTCGAGAACAGCCAGACGGACACTCCAGAGGCCAAGGGCAACCCCCTATTGCGTTCGAAAGGAGGCGCAATGGATAGTATATCCAACCCCCAAACTCTAGGTGGTAACCATCGTGCTGAAGGGTACCGACTTGGCCGCTGGGGTAGTAGCGGTCGCAAACGATGCCTCGGGAACACCGGGCGACCTTCCCGAGTATTCAGCCTTACCAGCACATGCGGGGCTCTGTGTCGGCGGACTTTTATTTCCCTAGCTACTCGTAGGATTCTTATGGATAAAACAGAACCTAAGAATAGTGAAGGTGAGGTCCGGGAGGATACAACGCCCCCGAGGACCTCAGTAGGAGCTACTGGTCAAGTGGGCAAGGAGGACGCAGCTCCAGGCAACAAGCCTGGAGTGGTTGTGACCCCTGAAACACTAACCAGTGTAGAGGGAGGCAGTACTGCCCCTGCATAATGCATCCCTCAGGGGCAAAACAAGCCTATGGAGGGTCGTCAACACCAAGGACGGCGAGGAAGGAAGGGCTGACTGAGGAAATAAATATCTCCTCGTACTGACCATGCCGGAATCGCACGCCAGATTGTTGGCGGCGTTAGATCACAGACCCTGGTACCTCCTGGGCAGGATCGCCTTGAAGGTGAGCCGCCGGGAGGAACAGGCGCCTGTGGAGAATATTGAGGGCGGGAGCACGATGGAACAATAAATGGCTCCATCGGGTATCTCATTCCTCCAGATTAACTTGCACCACTGCAAAGACGCCTCGGCCGTTATGCTGAGGAGTTTGGCGGGGGTGCAGACATGCATATCGCTAATCCAAGAACCTTGGATAGAGAAAGGTGCGATCAGGGGTCTAGGATCGAGGGCCGCTTGCATTAGTGACTCAAAGACACTAAGGCCTAGAGCGTGCATTTTGGTTAAAGCACTAAATGTGGTGCCAATGCTCGGTCTCTGTACTGGGGACCTAGCGGTGGCCTCGGCAGAGGTAGTAGGGATGGGACGAATTGTTGTCGCATCTACCTAACTACCGTATGATAACAAAGACAACCCCACTAGGGAGGATCGGAGACTATTGGATTACTGTAGAATCAACAGTCTTCCAATACTCCTTGGATGTGATGCAAACTCGCACCATAGGGTGTGGGGTAGCACTAAGACGAACCCAAGAGATGTTAAACTATTGTAGTATCTTGCGGGTACAAACCTCGAGATACTCAATGTAGGCGACACCCCAACGTTCGGAAACAGGCTAAGAGAGCAGGTAATACATATAACTATCTGCTCAACTGGTATAGCTAATAAGATCCACGGATGGAGAGAGGAGGAGGTGGAGATACTGTCAGACCTCTCTCTGATAACATACTCACTGGGGACACCCAATGAAGAAGAGCCAACCTGATTACGCGATACTACAGAGATGCAGTAAGGTCCGCCAGAGAGACAAGCTGGAGGAACTACTGTGAAAGCATATGCGAGGGTAAGGCAGCGGCTAGGCTGAACAGAGTCCTGTCGAAGGACCCTGCCGTGGTCCTGGGCACGCTGAAGAGACCCGATGGCAGATCTGCACTATCGGATGAGGAGACTTTGGAATACCTTATCCAAGTCCACTTCCCTAACTTCAGTAGAAATACTGAACAAGATGACGATACAGTCACAAAAAATAACCACTGGACGGGTCACGCTAAACTGGGAGCTAACCGAATGGTAGCGAACCAGATTATTACACCGGACAGGGTTAGATGGGCCATAGGGTCATTTGGCGCATTTAAATCACTGGGACCGGATGAAGTCTACCCGCCCTTGCTACAAAGAAACGGGGACTGTATAGTGGGCCCGATGACAAGAATGGCGCGGGCAAGCATCACTCTGGGTTATATCCCACCTAGATGGCGAGGGACCAGGGTAGTATTTATACCTAAAGCAGGCAAATGTGGTTATACTTCCCCGAAGGATTTTAGACCCATCAGCCTGACATCTTTTATTCTCAAGACTATCGAAAGGATGATTGATAGATTCATCAGAGACGACGCCTTGAGAAGAAATCAACTCCATCAGGAGCAACATGCATATTGCACCGGAAGATCCACGATGACGTCTCTATACAGAACCATATCTGTGATGCGATCTCAGGTGGAGGCTAAAGGGTTTGCGGTAAGTGTCCTTATGGACATCGAAGGAGCCTTTAATCACACGTCACGTAAGGTTATCAAGGAGGCCTTAAATAGGTATGATATCCCTCCGTGCATCACAGAATGAATTGACCACATGTTGGGAAATCGCATCCTGGAAGCAAGCAAAGGGAGCACGACCCTGCGAGGGGGAATAGGGTCAGGGTGCCCAAAAGGGGGCGTCCTGTCCCCGCTCCTATGGTGCCTGGTGATAGACGAGCTCCTAATTAAGCTGAACAGCATTGGATGTCTGGCGGTTGGTTATACTGACGACATAATGCTAATTGCCCGAGGGCCCTTTTTAGATCCCCTTATGGGAGTACTACAGGGTGCCCTTGAAGTGCTCGACGGATGGTGCAGACGAACCGGTCTCTCGGTTAATCCAGGGAAGACTGAGGTTATAGTCTCTACCAGGAGATATAAATGGAATAAGAGTTGTGACTTGACTCTTGGAGGGCATTCCCTGACCTTTAAGAAGCAAGTGAAATACCTAGGTGTGATCATTGATAGCAAACTATTATGGAATAAACACCTAGAGTGTGTATCTGGCAAACTGACGGCCTGTCTGTGGCAGGTTAGGAGAGCCATAGGCAGGACGTGGGGCCTCAAGCCAGGTATCATGAAATGGATATACGAGGTTGTCTTGAAATCCAGACTAACTTACGGGGCCCTGGTCTAGTGGGAAAGGACGGCTTTGGTGACTGCTAGAAACTCACTCGAAAGACTGAGAAGCATGGTGGTGAGGAGCATCTCCGGAGCGATTAGATCTACACCTACTACTGCGCTGGGCATGCTCCTCGAAATAGAGCCATTTAAACTAACCCTGACGGGAGCGGCTGCAAAAGCCCTCCATAGAGTCAAATGATCGCTCAAAGAGGTGAGCAGAGAGGGGCCATTACGGTTCCCCGGAGACTGGACGAAAAGGTGACTTTGCGAATGAACCTCGATCCACGAACAGGAGCTTCCTCTTTGACAAAAAATATAGGGTCAGTATCCCATCCAGAAAGGAATGGGAGAATAGGCTGGTAAGCATCCCCAACATTAAAGAGCTGTGGTATACAGATGGCTCGAAATGTGAAAGGGGTGCAGATGCAGGAGTGTATCGAAGAAGTAACGGAAAGGGCACAAGCTTCCCTTTGGGGAAGTACCCTACTGTGTTTCAAGCTGAGCTAGTGGCAATCCTGCGGGGAGCTGAGATGGCTGCGGAAGCGGCCCTTGACACCCACATTTGCCTCTGCTCAGACAGTAAAGGCGGACTGCAAACTTTAAGCAGTTACACTACTAGATCCAATCTGGTAAGGGACTGTTACGAGGCCCTCAATAGACTGGCTAATAAGGCAACGGTCATGCTACTATGGGTACCGGGCCATTATGAAATTAAAGGGAATATGGTGGCAGATGACCTTGCCAAAATAGGAGCTAGAACTCCCTATTGCGGCCCTGAGCCGGCTGTAGGACTCTGCAACACCCTCATCAAGGGAGAGATAGAGAGGTGGATAACGGAAAAAAACAGCCGACTATGGGAGGCAAATGGAGAGTGCAGGCAGATTAAAGCCTTCACCTCCACGAATAATATAAAGGACTGGATCAGGGTAATCCTTGGCCTCAGTAGAAGAAGGGCAAAATTGCTCATCGAGATCCTCACAGGTCACGGTAAGATTAACGCCCACATGTGCAGAATGGGTCTCGTGAAAGACCCCTTCTGACGCTTTTGCTACACAAAGGATGAAACTCCCGCACATCTTCTGTGCCACTGTCCAAATATATCTGAGAAAAGGCGGCGACATGTGGGGGCTGCCTACTTGGAGATTAAGGACATTAAATCCAGTATGACGATCGGAATAATTTACCCCAAGCGAAGGGTTTACCCATGCGTCCGGAGGCCGGGAAGGCCCAACTCCTTAAAATTAAAATAAAATAATAATAAAAATAATAATAACCATTACGAAGTTCGCCAACGGCTGAGAATTTTTAATGCAGTAAAATGCAATCATTAGAGCATATTAATAGTAATCAAGGCTGAAAAGACGGGATTTTTAAATTAAATTTTTATATTGTTTAAAGTGAAAAACGCCATTCCTAGGACCTAAGTTTTTAACGCTAGAATATTGAAACAAAATGCATTTTATTAAGTTAAAAAAGAAAAATTTTGAGACCTTGCACATTTTCATACGACCAATAGAAGTTGTGAAAATATTACTATTATAAATAATACTATTATTTATTACTTGTCATTTAATTAACATTTTAACTTGAAATTTGATCAGGTGCAAGTATAAAGGTTAATCTATCTTTACATTTATTAATACATTCTAACTTATTAGTAATTATGTTTAAATGTAACATTTATAAAAAGTTTTTACGCGTGGCATCAGCGACGGCTGGCGAAAGCTTATCTCTCTTTGCGCAGACATCGCGGCGCCGTCTACTGAACATGCGCACATTCGCGCACTGCATGACAGACAGCTCCAGCTACGTTGCTCTCGATCTTAGTTGTAAAATAGAATATCTTTACTACAAAAGGAGCTATTTTGATGTCTTTTTTTTTAATTTAACTTTATTCTTTCTAACCTTCATAATGCTCTTGGTTCTAACACGGTAATTCTATTATATCCAATTTATAATATAAATATAATTCGCGAGGATAAGTTGATGCCAGCCGTCGCTGATGCCACTCGTAAAAACTTTTTATAAATATTACATTTAAACGTAATTACTAATAATTTAGAATGTATTAATAAATGTAAAGATAGATTAACCTTTATACTTGCACCTGATCAAATTTCAAGTTAAAATGTGAATTAAATGACAAGTAATAAATAATAGTTTAAACAAAAATTTTCTCAACTTCTATTGGTTGTATCAAAATGTGCAAGTGCTCAAAATTTTTCTTTTTTTAAGCGTAATAAAATGCATTTTGTTTCAATATTCTAGCGTTAAAAACTTCCGAGATATCGACCCTAACAACGGCGTTATTCACTTTAAACAATATAAAAATGTAATTTAAAAATCTGATCTTTTCAGCTTTGATTACTATTAAAATCCTCTAATGATTGCATTTTACTGCATTAAAAAATTGCCAGCCGTTGGCGAACTTCGCAATGATTAAGTTGCAATATAAGTAATTTTGCAACTGGTCGCCATTTTGAAAGTGCACTTTGTAATTTGCAACATAGTATAAGTAGATGAAAAAACATGTATTTGTGCCATTATTATTGAATTTCAATTGTTTAAACACATTGTATAGCTCTTTGAATATCGAAAATTTTTCCATTTTCATTGTTTATTTAACAATAGAAAAATTGACTTTTAAAATTTTTAATGTACGTACTTTTGTTCAGAATTATCTCCTGCATAAGTTTTATACAAAACATTTTTCGATTAAAACAATATTATTTAAACTAATAAAGAAAAAGTAACTAAAGAGCTTTTTTCTGCGATTTTGCAATAAATAAATACGTCGCCGATGGGGTACGATCCCGACAATTTAGGGTCTTATTCTACACATCCTTATCTATCATTTAATGTAAAAAAATAGGCGTTGAATAAAATGTTGGTAAATCGGCTATTTTGGAGCTAATTCGCCTGGACTAATTTCTACGCCTCTGGAAGGACAAAAGTACGAAAACAGTAAGCAGAAATAATAGAATCTATTGCTGGGTGTTCCAATGACGACTATATAGACGGTCTCGGAAAATTAATAGAGTTAAACGAAATCAGGTATATATCTAAAATTTCAGGAAACCGTATCTGTGTTTCCTATTCTATTCCTAAGCAACGATAAATGAGCAAATCATCTAATAAATAAAAAAATCAAAGTCAAAGAATTTCTATGGAATATTAAACCGCTCATTAACAAAACTAAAAGAGTAGTTATCTATAAGGGCAATCCGATTATCCTGGACGAAATTATACTGCGCTTTATCAAAAAGACATCTAAACGCTGCGAACTACACAAAATAATTGCTAACATTGATATTTTTATCTATGTTGAAAGTTAGCTGAATGAAAAAATACTAAATTTTCATTTCCCCGGCTTCAAGACCTTTAGGAAGGATAGAAAATACAGCCGAGAAGGAGGCATACTGGTGCTAATTCGCAATAATATCGCTTACAAATTAAATTACAAATATATTCCGTGTATGTAGAAATGGCTGGCATTACTATTACTAATCTAAAAGAACATTTAGATATTCTGGTTCTCGTTTTATATCGCCCCTCTGGAATTATTCTCTCTCAAGTTTAGCGGGACATGATCTTACAAAATGTATCTAGAAATAAGCATACAATTCTTGCAACCGATTTTAATTCTCATCACGTGAATTAGAATTGCTCCGAGAATGATTTAAATGGTGAAAGACTATTCTCTGCTCTTAATAGTCCTAACTTAATACTACAAAATCTGAACACAAAAATTTATATCAATGCTGCCAACGGTAGGCTATCTAAAGTAGACTTAACCTTGTCTACTCCAGGAATCACTGACTCAACTACTGTATCAATTGAAAGGGACAATTTTAGATCGGACGACTTTCCTCTAAGGATTGAAACTGCGGTTGATAAAATAGTGTATACGAAAAAAAGCTGTAACTTAAAGTCTATTCAAACAATCTGGGATTCTGTTGAAATGTACTTAAACGATAATTTATTTAATTTTGTTATGTAGAATACGATCATTTAAACGCCTGCGATAAGTGTGCAACATTTATAGATATTATATGACCCGATTTACAAAACAGCACTCCCAAAAAGAACTTTGTAAAAGACCTAAAACATAGAAATCCAGTTCTCTGATAGGATTCAGAATGTGACAAAGCTATTCGTCTCAAAAAGGCTATGTTAAGAAAGTGGCAATTTTCCAAAAAAGAAGTAGATTGCATTTAAAAAAGATAGATATATTGCATTTAAAAAAGATGGATATACTGCATTTAAGAAAGCTCGTGCTGTCGCAACAAAACTTCAAAAATAAACGGAGAAAAGATTAAATCAGATCAAAAATACGTTTGAAATGTTAGTACAATTTTAAAAAATAATTGGGCTATAACCAAACCCTGCCATAATCCTGAAAATCACCAAAACAGCGATAAAATAGAAAGAGCTATAAATAAGATTAGTCCTAGTTGATGCGCTACATATCTGAGTTACCTGCGGCCATGTATAAATAATAAATTCCTTGAATCTCCTTTTACATTTGCAGAATTTACATATTCACTTAAAATGAAAAAAATTAAGTCGAGCGCAGGTATAGACAGAATAGACTACGAACTTTTACAAAGACTACCTCTTAGATACAAACTCTTACTTTTAGATATTTTCAATGAAATATATGAAACGGGAAGCGTCCCTTGTTCTTGAAAAAAAACATTTATTCATTTCATAGACAAACTGAATAGCAATAGTATTCGCCCTATTACCTTAACGTCTTGCTTTCGTAAACTTTTTGAGACCTTGTTAAAAATAGGTTGCCGTGGTTTGAAGAAGCTAAGATATTCTGACAAAATCTCAGAGAAGCTTTCAAAAGAGTCAGAGCACCATTGATAATCTCACTAATCTGACCTTAAACATAGAAGATTCGTTTTCACGAATGAAAGACCTCTTCGCTGTGTTTCTGGACGTTAGTAGTGCGTTTGACAACGTCGATGTAGATATTTTATTCAATAAACTAGCTGATATAGGTTGTCCCAAAAATACAGTCCAATTTGTAAAGTTTACAACTACGGAAAAACTGATAATCACTGAAAATGAACGTGCTTCACCTAGATTAGTTCACAAAGGAGTCCCCCAGGAAGGACTCCTTAGTCTCCTCATTTTTTGGATCTACATTGCTTGAATCAACGAAAACTTACCCAAAGACGTTTCTGTTTCGCAATTTGCCGATGCCGCTCAAAATTCAACTCTAGTAAAAAAATCCTGGAGAGAGCGACAAATCAAATCTCCACTAATATTCGTGACCTAGGTATAATAATCAATCCCAATAAAACTGTGTTTATTGTATTCAGTAAAAGAAAGATCGAAGAAAATACAGAATCAATCGAAATCAATGATGCCATAGTCAAGAATAGTAACTGAGTCAAATTCCTTGGTATTCAATTGGACTCTAAACTATCCTTCAAGAATCAAATAGAATCCCTTCAAAAAAGCTTATTAAGAAGCTTAAACAGAATTAAATTTTCCAGAGTTTGGAGGTGGGGATTAGTTTCTATATATACGGATGGTCGTAAGACACAACCCTCTCCTACAGCTGGGTGTTCAGCTTCATGTCCTCTACTTATTCAGACCCAGATACTCAGCATAGACAAACACGCTTCTATTTTTACGGCCGAAGCTATTGCCCAGCTTAGTGCGATCGACATCGCTCTTACTCAAACACAGACAAATTTTATGATTTTTAGCGACTCCCTAAGTGTCCTAAAATTCCTAAAGAATATTAATCTTAATGTCAGAGAGAATCCTTACATACTTGAGATAAAAAAGAAGTTACAAAATTTCGATTCCAACTCATAATGAGAGCAAAATTAAGTTCTTTTGGGTTCCAGCACACAGAGGTATTGCAAAAAATAAGTTGGCGGATGCACAAACTAAGGAGGCTTGTAACCAAGAATTCAATCCTAACATAAAAATTTCATTCTCAGACTACAAACAAATAGCTAGAGCTAGAGCTTATGAAGAAACACATCTTTATCTTACCTGCAGAGGTAATCATAAGGGTTGTGAATGCTCTTTATACATATCTTCCTACTTCGTTATACCTATACAAAGACACCAAAACATTGTTCGCACAATACAGTCTTTCCAGAGAGATAATTAGTACGATAAACAGATGCCATTCTAACCATTACAATCTCAACACATCTTTAGCCCGTGTCAGAATAATAGAAAGTCCAAGTTGTGAATGCGGAAATGAAACTCAAAATTTAAATCATGTAATATGGCAATGTCCTCAGTATGAAAAACAACACGACAAACTAGTATGTAAACTTCTTCAAAAACAAATCTATAGTCCACTCCACATAAATTGTTTACTAAGTAAACCTACTAAATATATTTCTAAAGTTCTAAAACAATTTGTTAAAGATTCAAACCTAAACGTATAGAGCAAAATACTTTGTAAAAAAAATGTTATTCAATTTTTGTATGTCGGAATAATCTCGTAAGAGATTAAAATTGTACTAATAATAAAAAAAATTTATTGCTTCCATATTAAGCCGTTATATTACTTCTATTTATGCTTAACATAAAGCTATTCCGTTATAATACGTTTCCAAAAAAATTTCATGTATAAAACTATTAAAGTTTTTACGCAAGGTGAATAGGCACAGGTTTGCGTAATTTGAGTAATTATAATATATCTATTCTATTATTATCATCTAGTGTAGCAGCGCCATGATGTTGAGTTTAAAGGTCAGTCTAAACAATTTTCTACAATATAATCAAATTACCATTGAAGACAGAATCTTGTACAAGACACTTTTTATGAGCGCGTATAACGTTAAAAAGTGTACTTCGTCTGAATCCGTAGAATGGTGCTACAATTCAAATTTGATGGATAAATATCAGCTGTAAATAGGTTTTACCAACAGTGAGGCATGTTACCAGATGTTGCTATGTATTGGTACAGCGAAAGCAATATGAAGTTGTAGTTGTAATTGGATACATTTTATCGCCTAACTAATTTGCGCTTAGTGAGCGACTTGACAAATTTAATAATTTATTTGAATTATAGTAAAAATAGTCGTGTTATATTTCATTTTCAGTTATTTCTTGGGCGCGTAAATATTTATTATAGTAAGAAAAATATATTTCAATTAAATTCTAATATAAAAAATCTGAAAAAGAAACTGATAAATAGAAGATTAATTAAATTAAATGTTCTAAATTTAATAATTAAAATTAACGTAAAATCAATGATGAATTTTTTTAACTGCACTTAAAATATGATTTATTAAAATATATAACAAAGAAAATTATAGAGTAACTGACACAATTTACTCACAGTAATATTTAGCAACAATAATATTATTTGTATTTTGTATTGGATAAGTGATCTTTGTAAATATATTTCAGATTTATTTGTAAACTTTTTTTAATAGAAACCCTAATATATATATATGTCAATATTATACAACAATCTAAGAGAATCCTGTGTACATGTACGAATGTTAGTTTATCCAATGCAATATAAAAAATTAATTTATTGTAACTAAATGTTATTATTCTTTTCCTTGAAAAACTTTAGAAAATAAATGTAAAAAAACACATTAAAGGTCGAAAACGTTCCAATTGTAAACAAACCATTTTATATTAACCAAAATGTATCTTTGTGTTTTGTGTTTAAATTAAATAATAAAAGTTCGTATAAAATTATATAATATAATGTGATGGTACCCGACATTCATTTATATACAGTTATTTGAATTAATACTTGTTTGTGTATGTTGCGCATTTTTATAATCATAAATAGAATTTTACTCCTATTATGGCATATATGATTAATGATATGGCATATATGGCATGGTTAATACATATATTGTCGGTAAAATTAGATCCGGAATCTAGAAATCTGTGATAAACAGAGCTTAGTACAACAGATCAACTTATTATTTCTAATAAAGAAGAAAATTTGACATTTAGTTCGATTGATTCGAGTTTGCGGGATTTCTTCAAAAGCGTTACCAAACATTAAGCATAATTGCAGCCGAAACCAGGATCGACGCAAAATCTTTTCATCTGAAACTGAGAGACATTTGACTCAAGGTACTGCATACGCATCAATTTATTAAATGAACTATGAAATGTGCACTATGCTCGAGTATGCATCAAATATGGAAGTACTATCATATAAAAATAAAATCGCCGTTCTGAAATAAAACGTTTAAAATTATCTTTTAATTGTTTGGAGCAGTATAAATTCAATACGTGTAGCTTGAAAGTCCGATGTAGTATGTGTCAAGAGAAGCTCTACGCGCTTCTACATATTGATTCTAAGCGTCCACAAAATTCGGTTCAATTAAGAACTAGTTCTGATAAAAAAAAACAGAATAAAAAGATACTAAATTGACACAGAAACTTACAACAATCACAACTAACGGGAGTCGTTGATAATTCTACGGAAACAGCTAGAGCTGTAATAGGATTCCCTTTGAAATCCATCATAAAATTTTCACGTTTAACATCGTACTTACCTGCGGGTAGCTTCATGGAACTAGATTTAGAGAAATTTACGAGTATTTCATTAGCTGATCTGCAATTTTACATTAAAGATTTCATTGATATAATGCTAGGTGCTGACCTTTACGGGCAACTGTTGCAATGCCGTCTTTTTAGATTTAATGACTCGAACTTGACTGCTCAATAAAAGGTACTTGGGTTGGTTTTATCGGGTTCGGTTGAAACAACCGCATCGCGGCGGGCGGAATCTCTCATACGCGCGCCAGTAAAAGTTCTACTGAGTTTCAGTAAATGATGTAATTAATGCATTGCAAAAATTCTGGAATCTGTAAATATTACTCAACTCTTCTCAAAATTTAAAACCAGAGAATGAAGCATGCGAGATTTTCTTCCGCAATACACAGATGTGTGATTCAAGCGACCGCTTTATAACACGCCTTCCTTTAAAATCCGAATTACCGGTGATCGTATCGAAAACTCGACGCATGTAATTAACTTCACATGCATAAAATTTCGAAAGCTTATCGTAAATTTATGTTTACATATGAAAAACTTGGACATATATTTCGCGTTTCGAAAACAAAAATTAAAAATCCAATATGCATGGTATATACTACATCAGTCGCCTGTTTGATTTATTAATCCACCTTTAAAATTACGAATAGTTTTTGATGCATCCAGATTAATGCAAGAAAAGCAATGCTTAAATAAATTTCTAATACCAGAACAAATACTCCAACATGAATTTCATTTGATCTTATTGAATTGGCGTATATATCGATATGACTTTACAACAGACGTCGTGAAAATGTTCCGCCAAATACGGGTGGCTTTGGAACATCAAGACTACCAAAAAATGGTATGAGCTCCGAGTGTTAATAAATCTTCGGTATATTATCTGCTTTAGGCTGTAACTCATGGAACTGAAAGCGCGCCGTATCTGGATTCACACATTGTTAGAATTAGCACAAGACGAAAAACTGCGTTTCCCGATCGGTCCGAAATGTATTGAAAATAACATGTACGTGGATGATATTTTTTGGTGTTGATGATGATGATTTGAATAAGAAATAAATGATCAAATTTTTTAAATGTGGTGGAATTGAGTTAGATAAATGGGGTGGAAATCACCGTGATCTTATTCCAGCGCATGTTAATAGAAGTGTTAACGATGTTAAAAGGAAATTGATAAAGATACGGACTTTAAGTATAATTGGAGTCCGAATCACGATATCTCTACGTTGAACACAATCAATTTTAAAGCAATAGCTGGGACTTCGATAAAATGTGCTATTCTAGTCTACATAACTCGTTTGCTTGTTTCGCTTAACTGGATCGCTCCTACTACAGTACTTGCAAAAATTATGATGCAAGATTTATGGATTATGAAAGGTGATTGGGATTCACCGCGCCCAATTATTTTGCGTGAAACATGCGTCGAATATTGTAATTTTCTAATAATTAACACACTTAATAATTCATCGATGATGAAGGAACTCTCCGACAATGCTTATGAGTTGCATATGTTTTCTGAAGCATCTACACGTGCATATACAGCTGCAGTGTATCTCAAGGGTGAGAGAAATGGTACCTTTTGCACGTCACTTTCAGCTGAAAAAACGAAAGAAGCTCCTTAAAACTTATTGTTTATTTACATAAGCTAATTTTTTTTGAAAAACTATCGTCGTAAGTATGGTCCGATAGTCAGATTGCTTTAAACTGGCTAAGAAAACATACTCGTTGAAAACATTTGTCGCTAATCGAGTGTCTTATATTCAGACGGAATTATCTTCCCCTGCATGGTCACACGTGTCCACAAAAGACAACCGAGCAGATTTAGCTACTTGTACTAAAGATCTGAATGAATAGGAAACCGCTTATGGTGGCACGGATTAACTTAGCTTTGGCTGCCTTCGAAATTGTCCTACAGTTCTAGTAAACGTGCAAAATATACATGCTCGAATATCTCCGGCTGAACAAGAGATACTTACGAAGTTTTCCTCTTTTTCACGACTCCTTCATATTGTAGCATACTGTTTGTGTCCGCTAGTCAATTTTCGAAGACGCAATGTAATATGAATGAACTTCCTCTGTTTCTTACTACTGATAAATTGACTAAGGTACGATTTGCTGTTATAAAGTTAGTTATAAAATCAGATTTTTTTGCATCTGAACTTACCCTTATAAGAAAAGGCAAAAACTTACCTAAGCGTAATACATTACTAAAACTGAATCCGATTTTAGACAAAAACGGTATGCTGCGGGTAGACGGACGCCTTGCACACTGTCAACTATCAGTCACTGAAAAATCAGCCAATTTCATTGCATTCTTCCGCACTTAATATTTTAATCATATGTCAAGCACATCGCTTGTGTATACATGCTTGATCTACACTTGCAGCTAGTATTGTAAAACGTCATACATGGATTAAACATTAAGGTTAAAAGCATTTAGTAAAATCCATTATGCATAATTGCATACAGTGCTAACGCGTAAAATCTCGAATCGCGCATCAATTGATGGGCGATCTTCCAGGTGCTTGAGTTATATCCTGACGGCCGTTTACTACGACTGGTCTTAATTTTGCAGGACCAATCCAAGTATGTACCACCAAGGGTCAAGGACATCAGAGCTATCAAGGATACATCGCATTATTCATCTTTTCACGACGTGTGCCATTCACATAGAAGTTGAAAGTGAATGTAAGTCTACTATGTTTATTGCTGTTTATAAAAGATTTATAATTCGATGTGATATCTGACGCAATCTCGTAAGTGATAATGCGACAACTTTGCAGGATGGCAATAAGGAGCTAAAAAATATGTATGACGAGGCTTCAGATTTTTATAAGAGCACAACGATGGTACAACTTGGAAATTCATTCCGCTACATGCTCTACATTATAAAAGCTTATTACAACCTACCTCTACCTCTGTACACACTTTCAGTTTCATTTGATTGCGTAGAACTGTCTAGTAGCAGTTTGGATGGGAGTATCAAAGTAGTAGTCGCTGTCTCTGTTTAAGATGAATAAAAATATCAAAGAACGTGTTGCAATTAAATTTTGCTTTACAGTTGGTAAAATTGTATTGGAAACGAAGAAATGTTAAAAGTGGCTTACGGTGAACGTGTTAAACGAGCGGGCGGCTATGTGCCACGAATAGTGACAATAATATCGACAAACTAACAGCTGCATTCAAGGATAACCGTAACTCTAGTTGCAAATTGGTTGACGAATTTACTGGAACACCAAAATCCACCGTTAAACGTATTATAACGAATTAGTTTCTCTTTCACGATACTGCACCAGTGCATACCGCGGCAACTAACACTTAATTTTTTGCCAAAAAATAATTCCTCTATTCAGCCATCCACCAAGCTCGCCTAATTTGAGTGCCCCCGACTACTTCCTGTTTTCAAAATTAAAAATAGACTTGAAAGCGAACCGTTTTTCATCGATAGACAAGATACAAGAAATTGTGACAACGAAATTAAAAAGTATTCTAAAAGAAGAGATTTTAAAAGGAATGAAGAGACTGAAAGGTTGTCGGAACTTATGTATTACTTCCAGTGGAGACTATTTTGAATAAAAAGATATACATTTATTACGTTTTTTATACTCCCAGTCTTAACTTTTGGACACTCTGTGTTTACTATAGCTTAGACGGGCTAGCGCGAAAATTGTAACGACAGTTTTAAAACGTCACATTATTCGTTTATGTCCACTGTTAACGTGCGATATTGTGAGAATCTATATTGTGGTGTTCTTCCTGCAGACGAAGGCAGGCAGTATGTTTGTGTATGTTGTGCACTTTTATAGTCGTAAAGACAGTTGGAGGCGAACTTAGTTTCCGACCTACACGTTTAGATGGTGATCAGCAAGCTCTGCACTAGTGGCCTCTCGAAACCAGCATCCCGCCGGAACTATCCGGGAATATTACTTCGTCGGGGCTGTTAGTTAGCCTCTACGACTCCTCTTCTTATGACACTATCCTACGTCCCCCATCCACACAAGTGATCAGGGGTTCGGTGTTCGTCCTCTGCATCTTAAAATAGAATCAGTTAGCCTGGTTCATCCTGGTTCATCACCTCTTTTGCGAAACTGGCTACTGCCTTCCAGTTTTCAGAAGATTCCAGCATTATTGATAGGATGCCCTCTGGTCTTATTAGCTTATTGATGATGTTCATCAAGTGCTCACGTTGTGTTCTAAAACGAGGGCAGCTCACTAATATATGCTCGGCATCCTCGACCAAAGTCGGACAGATGAGGCAGAAATCATTATTATCCAGGTGAAAGCGGTGGAAATAGAACCTAAAATAACCATGTCCAGTCAGCAACTGGGTTAGATGGAAATCTAATTCCCCGTGTTTCCTGTTGATCCATCTGTGTATGTATGGAAGGATACGATAAGTCCATCGGCCTTTGCTAGAATCGGTCCATCGTTTTTGCCATATTTCTATAGAACGATGACGTTCCACGTTTTTAGCATCTTGTAGAGAATCCATTGCGGCCGTACATATGTTGTGCAGCCTAGCCAGTTCATCTGCAGCTAAATCGAAAGGAAGAATTCCGGCAAGTACCTCAGCACCGTCGGTGGATACTGTCCTGTAACCACTAATAATACGTATACAGGAGCGACGACGGGTCGCAATGGTCAGCTCACAATACGATTTAATTCCACATGCATGATGCCAGATTAGTGCTGCATACATGCTGACAGAATTAACAACATAAGCTAATAGCTTCCTCTGGGGTGGGCGTGGGCCACCAATGTTAGGCATGAGCCAACACAAGGCAGCTGAAACTCGTTGCGCTTTTTCGCCAGATATCTTTAGATGCTCTTTGAAGTTTAACCTGGCATCAAGCTGTACACCCAAATATCGTAAAGATGACGCAAAACTAATGCGGCAGCTACCAACTTTAAGAGTAATACTATCTACCTTCTTACGACTGCTGACAAGAACTACTTCTGTCTTGTGCTCCGCTAATTGTAGACCAGCCGACTTAATCCATCTACTGATGTTGCTGATTGCCTCATTGGCATTTTCAATGAGTTCATCAAGGGTCTTATCCGTCACTACTAGAGCGATATCGTCGGCGTACCCTACTGTTATTGAACCAGGCGGTTCTGGAATCCTCAACACGCCATCATACATAATATTCCACAATATAGGTCCCATAACTGAGCCCTGGGGGACTCCCGCAGTAACCTTATGCGATACAATGCCTTCATCCGTTCGGTATAATATTATCCTATTCTCAAATAACCAGGTACTCCGAACACATTCTGTAAATAACCAGGTACTCCGAAATCTTTAAGAGAATTCATAATAGAAGACCAGCGCGCTGAATTAAAGGCATTCTTAACATCTAGAGCGACAATGGCACAATACTGTTTAATGCCACCATTGCATCTCTTACCACTGATTGCATTTCTTGCGGTACACACTACCAGTTTAACAGCATCGACTGTTGATTTTGATTTCCGAAATCTAAATTGGTGTGAGGATAAGCCGTGCAATCCCTCAGTGAATGCTTCCAGTAGGCTACATATTAATTTTGCAAATATTTTACCTACCGTATCGAGAATACACAATGGCCTGTATGATGACGGATCATCAAGTGGCTTATTACCCTTAGGTAACAGGACTAACCTTTGAGTTTTCCAGCAATCAGGAAAAATACCCTCAAGAAGACAAGTATTATATGTGTGTGTGTGTGTGTGTGTGAAAATATATAAAATCTATATATATACACACACACACATTATATATAGATATCTATATATAATTTTTGTTCGCATAAGGCCTTGACTAGAAAAGACATCATTCTTTCCAATATTAGAAAAAGTTGTGCAAATCTAACTAGAATCAAAATAGAAAGTCTAATCAATTCCTTACTTCTCTAACTTTACAGATTCCGCCTAGTGAGCTTTTCCAAAATAGGGAGAAGTTAAGGAAATCTAACTAAAACCAAGATAGAAATCCTAATCAGTTTTCTGCTTGTATAATTTTGACTATACAAAACACGTATTTCTTTCAAAAATCAATAAACGATAAGGAAATGTGAATAAAGTCAAGAAAGTAATAATTAATATAAGACGATTATTAGATGATCGAAGGGAAATCTAACTCGGATCTGGCGAAATTTACCCACATACGGAAATCATCAGTAATACTGACTAGGATCTAGCCCGAACTAGGGATATGGCGAGTATATTTCTGCACGGGATCTTTCATATTCATAAAAATTTATAATTTAAAAGGTTTTTTTAATTTTTTAAAATTAAACAATAGAATTATTATGACCTACATAAATATAATATTTTAGTTCTATAAATAATTATTATCTTGTTTTTTAAGAATATAGAAACGTGTATTTATGATAAGATTATTGAAAACCAGAGATAGGACCAATGCAAAAACTGGCCAATACTAAACTTCAATAGTAAACCATAAGCTATCAAACTTTGCTTAAATTTTGCTTAAATTTCAGTTGGCGTTACTACGAAAAAAATTCACGTAATTCACGTATTTAATTGAAAAAAACGGAAATATACAATATATATATATATATATATATATATATATATATATATATATATATTGTATGTATATTATATTGTACATATTATATATACACATTTTAAATACGGTTTCCGTCGATACCCCGTTGCCTCAAGACGATTTCTATACACAGTTTTGTGTTCGGTTGATAGAATGCTATTTCCAGGTGTTATGGAACGACTTCTACGGGGAATTTCGTTTTCGGTCGGTAGAAGACAATGTCCAGGTATGTCGGGACTATGTCGGGACGATTTCTACGGGCAGTATCGTGTTTAGTTTATAGGAAACGATGTTCAGGTATGTCGCGACAACTTCTACGGGGATTTTCCTGTTCGGATGATAGTATGCGATTTCCAGATGATCTGGAACGACTGCTACGGGGAGTATCGTGTTTAGTTGGTGGGAAACAATATCCAAGTATGTCAGTACGACTTCCATGAAGAGATTAGTATTCTATCATTCGAACACGCTCACTCCCAATAAGAGTCGTCCCGTGATAGCTGGACATTGTATTCTATCTCCCCAAAACAAAACTCTTTATAGCAGTTGTCCCCAGATATTTCCTATAGTCCGAATATGATACACCCTGTAAACGTTGTCTCGAGACACTTGACATCTTTTTCTACCGCTCGAACTCGAAAGAACAATTTTCTCCATCGAAGCCGTATTTAATATGCATATATATATATATATATATATATATATATATATATATATATATATATATATATATATATATATATGGTATAAAATGGTCGGCACAATAACAATTATTTGAAGTGTACGCTACATTGAAACAGCTTTTTATACAGAAGCGACGATAGGTCAATTATTTATAGAAATATAGATTTATATATATAGAGTACTTTTTTACTTAGATATTATTGAATTGTTTATGAAATTGTGTGTGTGTGTGTGTGTGTGTGTGTGTGTGTGTGTGTGTGTGTGTGTGTGTGTGTGTGTGTGTGTGTTAGCGATCTTTCGCCAAATACAAAGATATGAGGGAAATATAAGGAAGGGAGTAACTCAGGACAATTTAATCGAATAAATAATAACTAGTTTTATTAAAATATATAAAATGAATCTAAACTACTAAGTTATATAATAAATGTTTTTACACTGTCGATAGTCGCGTCACAATTTCATCTCTCTTACTTCGCTATTTCAACTTTACTCATCACTTCGCTTTTCCTCCTCTCCGTATAGCAATTACATGAATTTTTCCGTTTAATACTGTTCGTGTACATATTCCAGTTTCAACCTGCAACTCAGGATTTCCCCATTCTCATTACAGGATCGTTAGGACAATTCGCTCGTTTCGATATTATAACGGTACATTCACAGTTCATACAAGTTGTAATACACATTCTTTTATACTCTAACATATATATATATATATATATATATATATATATATATATATATATAAGCAATCGGTTAGAAAGGTAATTCTATTTATTGAAAAAGTTTTAAATAATATAAACTAACAATAACTTTACACAAAAAAGTTTAAGTTCAGCAAAACCGCATCTGAAATAAATAGACTCGACTTACCAAACAAAGCGTTGGAAAAAAAGCTAATCAGTGTTATAAATTATCTTGTGTGTTACTTTAAAATTACTTTATACAAAAATATAAGATAAGGCAAGTATGGTGTATTAAACGCCTAATTATTTGGAAACTCGACTTCTCTATAATGTATTATATATATTGTTAGATTATTTTAGCCTTCTATAAATAATAAACCAAAAAATACTTGAAATTAAATAATGGACTGTATCGTAAAAGGATGTAAACATACGAGTCCGCTATGTCTTATTACGATCTGCGCCTATGCTGTCCTGCGCGGCAAATGATTTATGAGTTCATTATTTATATGCCTGATATTTTTTTATAGGTTTTAAGCTTCTCACAAAGGCTTGCAGAGTTTTCAATTTCGAGTACTGTAGTAGCCTTGTATCGTTCTTTCGTTTGAAGAGACATTTTGACGATGAAGTTTCCTTCATCGTTTGAAATAAAGTTCATCAAGTATATCTTTATTTTAACATTCCACCTACTATATTTAATAAAAATTCAATATGTTATCAGCCCAGATTTCGCGAGTAAACTTTCCGTGATTTTGTGGATAGTGTAATCTAGTAATAAAATAAAACTGTGTCAAATACACAACAAAAAAAGTTTTTTTCTAATAAGTGATAATGGAATCCGTTATAACAAAAAGGAATATTAAACCTTCTAACGGTGAAACATATAGTGTGTGGAAGTTTAGAATCCGCTCTTTTCTATCTAAACTTGATCTATAGCACGTACTTGATGAGCAAGTTCCTGCAGTAATGGCAGAGGAGTGAAAAAAGTCTGAACACATTGCAAAAGGTGTAATAGTGGAATATCTTTAAGATTCTTTTCTCTCCAATATGGCAGAGATAATCACCTCATAAAGGATCCAAGATTCTATAAGAAAAATCAACAGCAATATTCAGGAGGCAATAAAACTGGACAGTGTGCGAATGCAAAGCCTCAGGTGAATCGGATCATATTATTAATGATGATTCGTCGTACAGTAATTATACGAGCTATCCTGAATATTACCAGTACGGAAGGATTAAAGGTGTTCTGAAGGACGTCTTATATTGTCCGGAAGTGCCGCAAAATTTACTATCTGTCATCAAGATGCAGAAAGCACAGATGAGTATTCGCTTCGATCCAAATGTGGTTAAAGTTACTAAAAATGATAAAATAATTTTTGTCGGCAAGCCCATAAATAATTTGATTCATATAGAATTCATTATTAATAAATTATATAATAAAAAGTCTCTAATGCGATAAATAGTAATTATGGTTGATGGCATCAAAGACTTGGACATATGGGCAAGTCGAAAATTATTGAAATGAAAAATAATAAGATGGTCGATGGTATTAAATTAATTAATAATATTCTACTAAATGATTCTATTTGTGAAGCTTGTATTTTTGGCAAACAAGCAAGATTATCTTCTTAGAAAAGCAAAAATAAAAATCATATAAAAAGACCACTTTATTATTCATTTAGATATTTGCGGACCAATCACTGCTTCGACAATAGATGGTAAAAATTATTTTGTATTGTTTGTAGATGAATTTACGCACTATGGCGTTACATAATTAATAGCATTCAAGCCAGATATATTTACTGTTTTCAAAGACTTTATAAAAATAGTCAAACTCATTTTAATTTAAAAATAGTAGATTTATATTGTGATAATGGTACAAAGTATTTATCGAATGAAATGAAGGACTATTGCAAAGATAACGGAATCAGCTATCATTTAACATTTCCTCATATTCTATTATTAAATGGAGAAATATTAAAATTTTATATAAATTAAAATAAAAGAATAATTAAAACAATTACTGAAAAAGTACTACCTTGTAAGTGGGATAAACTGCAGACAGTATTTTGGGGAGAAGCAGTTTTAACTGCTACGTATTTTATAACTCGAACCCCTACTAATGCTTTAAAACAGTATAAAATACCATATGAATTATGGTATGGTAAAAAGCCTCAAGTAAAATATTTAAAATTTTTCGGTAGAACAATATATGAATAATAAAATAAGAAAAACAAAAATTAAAATTTTGAAGATAAATCTTGGAAAGGTATTTTAATTGGTTACGTTTTAATTTTCTATAAAATATAGAATGTAGAATCAGAAAAATTTATTGTAGCAAGGAACGTGATAGCTGATGAAATAAATTTTTTGAATTCGAGACCAGAAATGAAGTTTGATGAAATTGCAATAAAAAATTTCAAGAAAACTAATGAACGTGATGTTCGAAACAAATCAGTAGAGCCACAGAAATCTGATAATGGAAAATCAAAAGAAAAAAAAATTTCCATAAGACAAATCTGAGAAAAATGAATCAGATAAACAAGATTTAAAAATAGACAGAAATTCAAATGAAAATTTGAACAAGTCTAATAAATCTATAATAGAAATAGATAATTGCAATCAGACAGAATTTCAAATTGATAGATATAATATAAAGAAAGTAATTACAAATCTAAGGAGGAGTGATAGATTAAAGATAAACTAAGGATTTCTTATGAAGAAATAAATTACGTTTTGTGTGCACAATCAGTAAATTGTGAAATTCCCAATAATTTTAATGATATTCAAAATAATATTCGTAAAGAAAAATGGGAACAAGACATTAAAGATGAATTAAATTACCATTTTTTTAATAAAACTTGGATACTAGTATCAAAGCCATAAAACAAAAATATTATAGATTGCAGATGGGTATTCGCTATTAAAAATGATGAACATGGAAATCCATTTAAATATAAAGCGCGTCTTGTTGCTCGTGGTTTCAATCAAAAATATTTAATTGATTATAATAAAACTTTTGCTCCTGTAGCAAAAAATTACAAGTTTTAGATTAATTATAACGTTTGCAAATCAACATAATTTGCTTATTCACCATATGGATGTAAAAACTGCATTTTTAAATGGTTCATTGCAGGAAGAAATTTACATGAAAATTCCTGAAGGAATTAAATACAAAACAAATCGAGTTTATAAATTAAAAAAGGTATATATAAATTGAAACAAGCAGTAAGATGTTGTTTTGAAACTTTTGATAAAATATTCATAGAAAATGGTTTTAAAAATTCATTGGTTGATCGTTGCATATATATTTTAAATGAAGGAAAAATATCTAAAAATATATATATGTTGTCCTCTACGTAGATGACTTAATAATCGTTACAGCCGATATTCAAACAATGAATAATTTTAAAACTTATTTAATAAATAAATTCAGAATGACAGATTCAAAAGAAATTAAACTATGTCTTGGAATAAAAATCATAATATGATATAATTACGATGTATATAATGCAATAATGAAATAATGATGTACTTATTCTTACTTAGAGTTCATATATAAAGACGATTTTAAATAAATTTAACACGAGTGATTGTGATGCTGTAAGCACACCACTCGAAAGTCAAATAAATTATATTGATTTAAATTCAGATAACAAATAGACGCCCCTTGAAAAAATCTTATCGGATACTCAATGTATATAATGGTTTGTACGCGGACAGATTTGAGTACAGCAATGAATATTCTAAGTAGATATTCAAATAAAAATAATATAGAACTATGGAAATGCCTAGAAAGAGTTTTAAGATATTTGAATGGTTCGATGAATTTAAAATTAACTTATACAAAAGGCAACAGTGAAAATATTTTAAGCGGTTATATTAAATCTTATTAGGGTGGTCATGAAGGTACTGATAGAAAAAGTACTACAGACTACTTATTTAAGTTATTTGAAAAATGCACGATTTGCTGGAATACTAAAAGACAAGCATCAGTAGCAGCTTCTTCAACAGAGGCAGAATATATGGCTTTATTTGAATGTGTTAAAGAAGCATTATGGCTAAAGTCTTTAATAAATTTGGATAACAAATACGACGCCCCTTGCAAAACCTTATCGGAAGCTTAATGTGGGTAATGTTTTGTACACGTCCAGATTTAAGTACAGCAATAAATATTGTAAGTAGATATTCAAATAAAAATAATACAGAATTATGTAAATGCCAAAACAGAATTTTAAGATATTTGAAAGGTTCGACGAATTTAAATTAACTTATAAAAAAGGCAACAGTGAAAATATTTTAAATGGTTATGTTGATTCTTATTGGGGTGGCCGTGAAGGCACTGATAGAAAAAGCACTACAGGCTACTTATTTAAGTTATTTGAAAAATGCGCGATTTGTTGAAATACTAAAAGACAAGCATCTGTAGAAGCTTTTTCAATAGAAGCAGAATGTATGGCTTTATTTGAAGGTGTTAAAGAAGCATTATGGCTAAAGTCTTTAATAAATAGTATAGAAATTAAAATCATGAAACCGATTATAATGTATGAAGACAATAACAGTTGTATAAGTATAGTGAATAACCCAAGTAATCATAAGTGATCAATACCTATAGATATTAAATATCATTTCTCAAGAGAGCAAATAAACAAAAATATAATAATATTAAAACATATTTCCACAGGGGAGCAGATTGCTGATGTACTAATAAAACCATTGCGAACTGTGAAATTCCTTGAACTCAGAAAAGGAATGGGCATGAAGAAATAATAAAATATAATTCATATTGTTTTAATAAATATATTTTATACTAATAATAAAGACGGTTTGAATAGATTTTGCTGGGTTTCCCTATCCCTTGCAACAAATGTTGGACCGTGTGTAATTTCCCAGAACAAACGAGAAAAGAATATAGACTGAAAAGAACTATCGTATATCTAATGCTAAGTTTTATTTTATTATATATTTTATATAATTTTATTATATATAATTGTATTTACTCAAATGATTTTTAAGGGAGCGTGTTAGATTATTTCAGCTTTCTATAACTAATAAAGCAAAAAATACTTGAAACTAAATATTGGACCGTATCGTAAAAGGATGTGAACATTATTACGATCTGCATTTTTGCTGCTCTGCGCGGCAAATGAGTTATGAGTTTATTGTTTAGATGCTGAAATTTTTTTCATAGGTTTTAAGCTTCTCACAAGGGCTTGTAGAGTTTTCAATTTCGAGTACTGTAGTTAGTCTTGAGTCGTGCTTTCGATTGAACAGACGTCTTTTCTTTCCTCGTTGGAAATAAAGTTCATGTTAAAAGATTATCTCGTGTATATTTACCTTAATATTCCAATATTCCACCTACTATATTTAATTAAAATCAATATTTAGTAAAAGGAATTAGTAAAATATATTTAGCTAACTTAACTAAATATTTCATTAAAACAAATAAAGAAAGATTAAAGCCAGTTAGTGAAAATAATATTTAGTACTAACTAAATATTTAGTGAATTCAAAAGCGCTATAGTTAAATCTACTAAATAGTTTAGTATAAATAATGAAACTTATTTTGTACAAACAATCAACTGGATTGAGGTAAATATTTGTTAGTTTTAATAAAGTAACTAAAAAACTAAGTTGTAAAGTTAACTAGCTATTTAGCAAAAGCGAATAAATGAAATATTGGCGAAACCAATTACCTAAAACCAAGCAACGTTTAAGTAAAACATCTAAATATTTGTTTGACGTACAATGAAATAGTCATAAAATTACAAAAATGTTCCTGAACATAAATGTGAGGAGGCGAACTTAGTTTCCGAACTTTTTTAACGGAAAAAGGACATTTATGATGGAAAATGGATATACGTCAGCTTCATCAAAATGTTTTCATTCATTTTCTGTTACTTTTTTCCATCTTTCTAACAATATGGCGATACCGTGGTGAAAGAACGATGGAGGTTTCGAGGCGATCCAATTATCCACAAATTCTCGCATTTCTTGAACTTGTCGGAAGTGCATATCATTGAGGTTGTGCTGCATTGATCTGAATAGATGGTAATCAGAAGGCGCTATGTCTGGCGAGTACGCTAGGTGAGGCAACACTTCCCATTCGAGCTCCAACAGGATTTTTTGGACGGCATTTGCAACATATAGCCGAACGTTGTCATGAAAGAGAATGACATTGCGCTTATTGCGCATGATTGCTGATCTATGTTCGATTAACTCCTGTTGCAAATGATTCAGTTGGCATATGTATACTTCGGCAGTGACAGTTTCATTCGGTTTTAGCAGCTCGTAGTACAGCACACACTGTTCTTCCTACCAAATGCATAGTAATACCTATTGATCATGGATGATCCGTTTTGGTGTTGAAGGTTTTTGATGTGGATGGTTGGCCTGTTTCCACCTATGATTTTTCGCGACATTTCAGAATTATAATTTTTTTTTAATCTTATATTTTTTTAACGTGACCTTGAACGTGACCAATATTGAAGGATGGTTGTCATACCGTGAATTCATAGTCTTATAGATTTCTTAAGGTGATACAGTGTTTAAATCGTCTATATATGTGTACTATAGTTTCAGTCATTATAATCAAAGAATAACATAACACCATTAGTCTTTATCATTATAATTACAATGAATAATATGAAAGAAATTTCAAAAGACAGAAAGCGAAAATATCGTGCTATTCGAAATGAAGTATATGATGAACTCATGCTTGCAGAAAAGAAAAAAAATAGTAAGTACAATAATCTAGAATTTAAAAAATTAATTTTTATTTATGATTTATTTTGTTTATTACATGAAAAAAGTGGAGATCGATAATACTTTCCAATATCGAACCAACAATAATAATACTTCTCAGAATATTTCAACAATTCAAGAATTTGATTGCGAGAAAGACGAGAACCATTCTGATACTCGTACTATAGAACTTGAGTCACTTTATCCGAAATTTGATCATGTAACAAACGTAGAAAAACTCATGGGGTCAAATGAACATAATCTTTTGGATCACCTTCAAAAATATAATTTAAACTTACCAATAAAGGACATCAATACATGGACACTGTTTGATTTCCAATTAAAAGAGGATATGGAATTTAAAAAAAATTGTAAGTAATATATTAATTTTATATATTATATTTTACTTAAAAATAAATTATTTCATCTTATTGACTGTTTCATTCTAACTAAAAATTTTTTTTCAAAGAATGCAACAATCAAACATAACTTAGATAGAAGTGGGAACAATGTAACAAAAAGTATAAGCAATATTTTAAGAAAAATTTTTACAAAAGATTTCATTTCGAGTTTTACTGCTATGAAGAAAATTCCCAATAAGACAATGATTTTTAAGGAAACAAATTGTTATAAACTGATTCGAGGTAAATAAAACTCCATAAAAAATTAAGATATTTTAATAATACAATAAATAATTAATGATGATGTTTTACAGATGTAATTGTAAATTATCACCGAGATAAAAAGGGAGACCCTATAACAGAGAGCTGCTTCAACTGCGCCTTGAGTTCCACTTTTGGGAATTCGAAAGATTGGGGTGGCCGAATAAAGAATTCAACAGAATAAATATTTTATACTAAATAACTAAGTTTATAATTAAATCGAAATAAGCTCTTTATATATTTTATAAATATTAATCAGAAATTAAAATGTAATTATTTTTTAAAATAAATTATTATCTTACCTAAATAAATCAATAAATTTTCTAATTTGTTTTTTAAATGATATTAGTTTATTTTATCCTATAAATATTATTCATTAATTTATTTTTTAAATAATAAATAAGATTCATTATTTTTGACTTAAAAAGTAATGACAAACCCTGGTAGAAATCTTGCTATTATTTATAGTTATGAAACTATTAAATAGCTAGCCAAAATAGAATAAATTCTAATAGGTAGAAAATCGGCATATCGTAGAAAGAAAAAATTAATAAACTCAAGCAACTTCAGAAATAGCTATAAAAAAGGTAAAAACAAGTTTATAAAATACCTAAGTAAATAACCTTTTTTCTAACTATTAACTGAGAATCTCAATTTAAATACAAGATTTTAGTTGATTAGCAAAAATTAATTGTTATAGAATAATATGCAATATACTTTCATTGATTTTATAACTAAATATGTACTTTTAATTTGATTATGAAAGAATAACAAAGTTTTCTTATCATTCAATTTTTCATGGCGAAATCATCGGTATTAAATGGGTATTATAATTAGTGTTAATTTACCTATAAGTAGATATTACTAATTAATGCTTCAAGTATGTATATTTCCTATGTATATACTGTTTATATATATATATATATATATATGACCACGTGTGCTGTATTAAAGACGTATGTACTGCGTTAGCTTATAATCGTAGGGTCGTGGGTTCTAAAACATTTCTTTGTAAAATAAAAGTGTTTGCAATATTAATGTGTAGTTTAGTATAAAAAATAAGTTTATATATGTTATATATATATATATATATATATATATATATAGTTTATATATATTATATGTGTATATATATATATACATATATATATATATATATATATATATATATATATATATATACACACAGAATTGTAATTAATTAAGAATGCGCTTCCAAAACTCTCCTTTTTTTTAAATACAATGACACAAAATCACGCATGAAACATATATATTTAAATAAATATTACATGTTTTCCTATTTAATATAATAGTGAACAAATATACCTTATTGCTAGCTATATTCATTTGAAACTTCCTTGAAAATCGAATGGATTTCTAATTAATGGATATCAATTTATACCTTGAAAATCGAATGGATTTCTACCAGGGGATCAGGTATATACGAATAATAATCAATCTTATTTTTATTTATTATAATTTACTAATTACTTAAAATGCTTTATTGGAAAATTAATAGTAAATCAGATAGGGTACTGCCCAGGATTCCTGATCGGAATCCAGTCAAAAAATGGGACATATCTGTTAGGGATCCGGCCATGATTCACGATCGGAAACTGATTAAATCAAGGGATTCCCTGGCAGTATCCGACGATGATTACTAATAAATTTCTTCACTGGTAGTTATTTAATTTTTGTCCATCCAGTAAGTACACGCCAGATCTGCGTAATTTCCGGCAGTTTTGATTTATATATAAGGCTAATTGGATATATATGTGTGTATATATATATATATATATATATATATATATATGTGTGTGTATATATGTGTATGCACTCCACTTCTACGAATCAGGTGTGTCAGGACGACTTCCACGGAGTGTTTCGTGTTCGGACGGTACTTGCGGGCCCGTCTTTGGCAAGTTTATGGTCATTTAAATGCCTAAAAAATATTTAGGAATAGTATCTTTTGCAGAACAGTACGCAAAATAAACTATTCCAGACCATCTAATTAATTCAAATTAATTAATTGTAGCTGATATATATACGAATGTTTTTGAATAGACATTGAATAATTTAATATATTTTTATCGACGTAAGTGCTTTTTTGTATGAAAGAAACTTATATTTATTGCAACACCATCAATATGAATTTGGAGTCAACAAATAGTAGATAAATATCTCATAATCGGTAACATAAAATTAGTAGGATTGTCTAAAGATTCATACTAATAGTAGTATATTACCAATGGCTTTAGAATTCCTACTTATTAATGCATGCTTGGATATTTTAAAATTTTATCGTTACGTCCAGTTAAATTACGAAACAAAGAAGATGACTTCAGTAATGTTTGTTCTCATCAAGATTTTTAACTATGTATCGATTTTTAACATATATTTCGTTATATTTTCATTTATATAATAATTTATTGTCAATAAATATATTTACATTATGTTTCTTAAATTTTCGTATTTCACGATCTTCTATTTGATTTAATCTATCACTTCTAAGATTACTATTCTGTGTTTAAAATTCAATAACAGTAACATTTGAAAAAAATCCTCATTACTCAGATCCGCCATTACATTTTAATAACATTACATTTACTTTGTCTTAGAATTTTGAACATTCTTAAAAGATTCTGTTACTCGTGATTTAATGGAAAGTAAAATTTATTGAAATTTAAACTGATGCTTTTCAAAATTATTTCAAATAATTTTCTTCATAAATGATTTCGATTATTGCAAGTGATTTCAATTGATTTTAAACAACTCTGGTAGAAATTTAACAATTTCCACTAGGTTGGAAAATAGATACTAGGTATTAAAAATATAATCAACTATCATAGCTTAAATCTAGGAAAATCATAGATTGAAAAATGTGAACATTGTCAATCAAATTAAAAAAGAGGTAGAAACTAGGTTTCAAGCTGGAATATTGTTTCTGGATAGTAAATGAACATTTTAATTCTGACGTCAGTTGCAATTACTACAATCAAACAAATTAATATTTATACAATATTAAGATATGATATTGTTTATAGAATAAAAGAAAAATCATAAGATACGTAAATAATTTGAAAGAATTGCGAAAGAATAATAAAGTCTGTTTTGAAAACGAGCCTTTTGAATATCAGAAAATTAACCTGGTTTCGCATTAAGTCTTATGAGAGACCCGCGGGAAATGAGATTTATTTTACTAATAACTCTTTCAAAAAATGAAAGATTCTTTTCATAAATGAGCCGCGTATTGATTATTTCCTAAAGATTCTAATGATATCTTGAAAGTTAAGTATCAATAGTAATTTTGGTTTCCGGAAGTAAAATCATGTAAAATATCTGCCAAACAGGTGAGCTCACAGACGACGTCCGACAGTTCGACGAGTGCGTATTTCAAAATAACATGAAATATATAAAGTATTATAACAAAAATTATTGTACACGTAATAATTTCATATCATTAATATTATAATAAAATTATGATTATTGTATATTATAAATAGGTATTTTAGAAGGATTTTTATAAATCAACTTGGTTTAGAACATTTTATTATTTTATCTATATGACAAACAACACATAAAAATACTTCAAACGTTAAGAAAAGGAATTGTATTTCAACAATTAATCATCTTAATTCTAAATATCACTTAGAAAATTAAAATTGGAAGAATATAAAAGTTTTTTATTATTAAGAGACAAACTGTAAATATTATTCAAAATACTTTCATTGATCGTTATTCATTTGGGTTTTGATCAAATTTGTGATTTGTTATTTTTTAATATGAACAAAGTAGGTGTATATACGATCTGGTAAATAAATTAAATACTTTGAGAGGTGAGACATTAGGCTACTGTTACATCAATAATAAACAAACTAATAAGTATTTTTATACGTTTTACAGTATTTTGAAGTAATATGTTTATAATGTAATTTAAATTTCAAACAAAATACAGTATTTATGAATAATATAATATATCCTGGTAGAAATCTAATAATTTTGAATAGAATGGAAAGTAGATATTAAGTAGTAATATATTTTAACTTTCGCATAAAACAATTAATTAGAAACTACTATTCTTTAATATCTTATACCGGCTTCAATCATTGGTTGTCAATTATAAATTATAGTTTATTTATTTATAAAATAAATAATATCATTTGACATTGTGAAATTTTTTTCATATTCATATTGATTCGATTTCATATCTTTAATTAGAAACTTTAATTTATGGAGAATGTACACACTGTATGTCTGGTGACTGGACACTCCCGCAAGTGGTAAAACCTAACGTCGGTTAGTATATACGCCCGATGAAGATTTATACCTAGTGTCAAGCGTATTTTAAGATAAATTTTAAACATAAAATTAACATAACAAATTAAATAAACCGAAAGTACATTTATGCAATACTAACCATTATGCGTATTAAATACCAAAAAATAGGTTTAGAAAATGTATCGAGAAATCGGTAGGAATAACAGGAAAAACGTTTCAAATATTTCTAGTTACTGCCAAATATAATTACCTTGTTTCTATATTTCTTTATTACAAAATACCTTGTTACTGTTAAACAATGTTTAGCATTTATATCAGGGTATTAAGTAAATCGCTTTTTATATTAGTTCAGTTCAATGCATTAGAAAATCTTGAAAATGAAAATCTGAGGATGAAGCGTAGCGGTTCCAAACGTCGGACACCAAGATAATTTTAAATTTAAGGTGGCGGGGGCAGTCAGGTTGTTCTTTACTAACATAGAATATTACTTTTATTATTTGTATTTTATTTTATTTATTATCTTATTTTTATTTTTATTTTATTATTAATTTTATTTTATTTTTATTATTAATTTTTAATATAATTTATTGTAGTAATAAGTTTTATTTCAGATTTTTCGGGGGTGAACGTAAACAAGGACAGTCTGACTGTCATTATTTTAGCTAATATATTATATTATAAAGACTGTAAGACCGATAAAAATATTTATTAATTTAATTCAGAACAGTCGATATAAGTACAATTTTTAATTATAATTAGAAAATCTTCTTTGGGTAGTTTTGGCAAAGTTTTGGAGGCATTAGATTAAATTTGAAAAAAAAATTAAATAATAAAACAATATATATATATATATATATATATATATATATATATATATATATATATTGGTATAATAGTATAATATAGATCGACACACTATAATAAATACATTTCAAATAATAGAATATTGTTTATTCATTAATATGTTATTTGTAGTTCTATATACGCTGGGGCATATAATTGCTCAATCTTACTATCACGATAAATAACAATAATTACATAAATCAATACAAATAAATTTATTATTTTAGCGCAATATTTTTACCATATATATATATATATATATATATATATATATATATATATATATATATATATATAATAGTAGAATAGATACGTGCCGTATAGCTCAAAGTTTCATAAGTAACTGAACCGAGCAATTAGTACAAGCAATACTGACGTATACCATATGAATTGTCATAATTTCAATAAATCGCATTCATCTTTATTTAAATTTTATTAAACTATAGTGATTGAATGACTGCATAAGTTTATTTAGTATAATATAGCTTTCCGTGTAAGTTTATATATGCTTAAATACATATACATGTATAAAAATAAGTTCGTTCTTTGGTAGTTATTGGCAGACTACCGTCTAATACTTGCACATAACTTACGTGTCCAGTAGTCGCCACTGTTGCAATATAATATAGTCTAGAAGCACGTGAAAAACTTTTTCAGTCTCGAAGAAATCACTGGATAGTATAAGCACATTCTGGTATTAACTAGGTTATCTGAGGTATGATCAGTCCAACAGCTTGACTAATAAAATTAAAAATCATCAAACCAAAAATCGGAACTATATTTACACGTAAAATAATATATAGTCTTTGAAATTGTACGGCAATGAACCGATAATGATTTATAGCTTGTATGTACAAAATCAAGGAATAAGTAAAATCAATCGAGAGAATACGCTGAAAGACTTTACAAATATAATATAAGCATTGCATCGAATAGCTAAAGCGAGATCTATTAATATAATACGCAGACGTTACTAAGGATGATGATAGGACAAAATGCAGCGTAAGCTTTATCTATAAGAGTATATAAAACTTCGGCAAATAGTGGGTGCACCGAGGGGTGCACGAAGACTCAATTCATGGGGCGTAGCCTGTTTGCTCTCTCGTGTCCTCTGGTCGCTTCCTCTTGCCACCTTCCTTCGTCAGTCTTCCATCAACCGAACACAGGCATTAAAGCTCTTTAGAAATCCAGCTCCGCGGGCGTTCATTGTGGGAATATCGGCTTTTAATACAGATTTACAGGCGAGCACGTACCGAGGCACACGGGAGGCACTAGTCAGCGGGAGTTGGCGTTCCAGAGATCCGGAGCAAGGGGAACTTGTGGGTCTCACTCTGGGCGGCCTCGTTGACGACCTTGCTGACGGCCTCACTGCGGGCATCTCAATTGTACCAATTGTAGAATGGCTGGTGCGATGCGGCTCGCGGCTGCTGGAAACCCTGCCCGTAATGGCCGGCAAACGCTTGGTGCTGGTGGTGACTCAAGCCAACACTCAGCCCGGGCGCCGGCGGACTGCCGGCCAAGCCTAGGCGCGCCGCACTTTCGGCCGCCGCGCTCCAGCTGGCCACTCCGGCGTTCTGCTGCGACTGCTGTGGCTGTTGGGCCGGTGAGCCCGCGCCTGAACCCGTGGGCAGCTCAGCGCTCGCGAGCTGCTCCGAGGCCGAGTTGGAACTGCCTGAGTTCGGTCCCATCATCGTAACGAGCGAGTTTGGCGTCGGTGGTAGCTGATGAACGGCAGTGCTTGGCTGCTGATAAGCTCCTGAAGAGCCGCTCGGCGCTGGCGAGGTGACGAGGTGGTGTCCGCCAGGAGCACCCGTAGTCGAGGACAGTGGTAACAGGGCATTCGGGTAGCCCATGGAGCCAGGCAGGCCGTAGGAGGAGGCGGAGCCCATGAGACGCACCGCGTCGGCTGACAGCTGGTGAGGCACAGAGCCATGCTGCGACGGATATAGATCTGGAAGCAGAAAGGCAGCGGATACCGCCGGTCAGTCTGGACTCTAGAACAGGGTCGCTCGAGCGAGCGACGAGATGGTTCAGTAGGTGCGGCGCTGGCACGCGGCATTGGGTTGGGTCCGTCGCTCGCGAGCGCAGGGGCGAACGGGCAAGGTGTTGCGCGGGAGGAGCGCGTCAAGAAACGAAACTGCCGCGCTGTTAATAAATTTGAAAAGTTCATCAGCCAGGGTTTATGGGCAGTAAAAAGGCCGACAAAAACCGAGCGGCCGGCATCGGAAAGTTGAAAGAAGAAAGAAGGACGAGAGTGTGGGGTGGCCTAAAAACTCCTCTATTCGTGGGAGCTCACGGATATTGGCTTTAATGCACGAGATGCGCGACGTCATTATACGCGGCAAGATTTTTGGAGAGTAGGTACCTATCCTATACTACTTCATCCCGCCTCTGCTTTCATTCGCTCTTTGCGACACTGAGCCCGGCTTTGACTCCCGTTCGAGCTCCGCTACGCTGCACGCGGTTTAATGAACCTGGTCACATCGAAACTTAGCGACCGTATCCGATTCTTTGATATGCTCTTCGATCCTCGACATCCCACCGTAAAAGTCGAGACGGTAAGGGATGGGAAATCGCAAGACGTGCAAGATCATCGCGATGGAATCTGAGGTCTGGCAGCTTCCGGTCATGCTGTACCCGGCTCGGCCACAATCAGTATTGCACAATCGCTTTTTGATTTAATGCGACGCGACTCGGTGACGAGAAAAACCAAGAAATAGCAAACTATTTTATTCGACTTTTATGCGCTTCATATTATTATTCCGCACTTTTGTTATTAACATTAATAGTATTATTAACTTTTCGTTATAGTACACTTATCAATATTCCAATAATTGTAAGAACTTATTGAATCGCTTAGTTGCTTTATCGTGTGTTGGGTATGCAATCGCAATATTTGAATAGACGTGAACAGCTACTTTAAAACTTTTTTCTATTGGATCAATGAGGGAATAAAAGGTTCGTTAAGATCTAAATTTATTAATGCTAATAAGTTGAGTAGAAAGAAACGTTAACTAAAAGAAGTAGTACAGGCGCCGGGAGTTAACTGTGTAGTTAACAGCACGGACGTGAAGAGAAAGAACCGAGAACGAAAATAGGAATGAAGCAAAAATAGGAAATAGTTCCATTCAAAAACCGATTCACGGTATCGGATCGACCTTGTTATCGACTAATACGAGCTGCATAGGATAGGTAAAACAATATTGAATGTTGCAACATATATATAACGTCAATATTAAAAATGATATCTGATGCAACAGTATAAGACTGAACCGCAGACTACCGTGAACTTTCCATCGCTTCTTTCTTTCTGTCATTCATGGATTTTTGTTACATAGAATATGACAAAGGAACCTACCTTGAGCAGGCGAGAAACTGGCAGCTACATCCGAGATTCCAGAAGTGAGACCCTGGACATGCGCTGCGTGCATTCCAGGAGTTACAGACGCAGCGTGCGGGTGACCGGCCGTCACGGAACCGTGAGGATGCGCGTGTCCAGCTCCCGAATGCAATCCGTAAGATGCAGCTGCAGCGGCGGCAGCTGCCGCTGCCGCCGCTGCAGTAGGATACGAAACCGGCGTGCCCACGTAACTCGACGAGGCTGATTGCTTACGCAGGCGTGCGCGCCGGTTACTAAACCAAACCTGGATTCGCGCCTCCGTCAGCTTTGTGCGTTGCGCTAGCTCCTCACGCGTGTAAATGTCCGGGTACTGTGTGCGCTCGAAGGCGCGTTCAAGCTCGTCTAGCTGTAGAGCTGTGAATGTCGTGCGACTGCGCCGTTGCTTTCGCTTTAACTGGATACCGGGCTCGCTTTCGCAATCGGACCCTGAACTGTTTTTACCTGCGAACACAAATTAAAATATCTCTTTTTAACTAAAGGTAACTTAAAAATAATATTAGAGATAACTTAAAGCATATAATATTCAAGTATTAAATTATTCTATTCTTATATTCTAAAATGTTCTTGATTTCTACAAGATTTTAGCAACCGTCAATTCAAGATTGGACTAGTCTTATATATACTTTATACTTATATAGAAAGTGGTTCATTCAAATGGCAGCAACTATAACATCTTGAACAGAATGATAACTCATGCAACATTGGTCGAACTCCAATTTACATAATAATTTAAAAAATTGGGCCCCACTCAAACTAGTGTAGCCCACCATTTATTCATTAGTAATTTATTTGTATTTTTTACAAAATGCCTCTCTTCTACTCCTTTCTCTAGAGTTTTACCCGTAGAGTAAAAAAACCCTATGACCATATGCAATAGGATAAATGACGATTGTAGAAAAAGAAGCTTCAGAGTGGTTGATGTATTGAAACTGTTCCAATTCGATACCCGTGTCACTTTTCGGAAGCTAAAGAATCAAATTTATTAATCTCAGCCTCCCAGTCAATCAACATAATAATGAAAAATTGCGCATTTTGGGATACCGGTGTGACTGTTATCTTTTAGTTCTTTTTTTTTTGTTTTTGTTGCTTTTTTGCTTAAAATCCTATTCTCCACAAGATCATAAATTTATTTTGTGAAACACAATGTACAGGTTTAATCTTTCAATTCCAGAATAAACAAAAAATACTTTGTAAAAATTGCTGTAGCCGAAAAAGAAGCACAAAATTGCATGGGATTATATATAGAAGTACATGAAAATTTATTTGAGAAAAATTTTTGACTTTTAAGACGAGTGATTTGACATAGTTCAAATCGATTATGAATCTAGAATATTGATTTACAGAATTTACCTGTAGCTTGTAATACTTTGTAGGTAAGATGTAAACGCCTGTTATACAAGCGAAAATCGAATATATCCCGCATATGCCCAACTCCTTTTCACGATTCGGCGAACCTCAAAAGAACGCTCTGCTGGCGTAAGTTATTTCACACTTGGCTTCCGATCAACTCTACTTTCTTTGTTTGCGGCTTTGAGTGACCTGCAGCATCATGCCTCAGTTTGCTCCTTCATTTCTCTTTCCTTCGCACGTCATGTATGTATTGGGGTAGCTCAGTACGGTGAGCAGGTGCGAGCAAGGACGAGGAACCAAATAGAAGAATTGACGAAAGAAGGAGAGAAGAAAGAAAAACGAGCGGCTATAAAGAGAAGGAAAAGAGAGAGAGCGAGAGAGAGAGAGAGAGAGAGAGAGAGAGAGTGATAGTGAGAGTGAATGATTGAGTAACGAATAAGGAACAAGGCGTAGAGAAAGAAAGCAAGAAGAGGGATGGATAGGGAAATTGAGAAGATCGGCAAATTAATATAGGGTATAAGTGTTATGTAAACTAATAATCTTCTTAAATCAAAAGTCCTATAAATAGTATATCATCGTATGAGCCCAAATATCGTTCTTTATATTCGTAAGTTCAAAAAGTTTTTTAATTAGTACAAAGGCTACATTTTTAAGTCAACAAACCAACATTAAAAATTATATTTGATAAAAAAAATAGTTTCTGAAATGAAGATAAGTGAACGATATTTAATTATAGCTATATTATATAGAAAGGATTATACATATTAATTATTAACTGCGAAACTATATATAGTAAATTGATTTGTATCAGTAACAGCGAAATGTAATACTAGCAGCATCGGTGTGTTTGAAGTTATATGCGACAAAGCTTTGAAATGACCGCTCGATTCTGCGAGAAATATATGCGCTTAAGTCATTTGTATGACTATAGCTCCGAAAAGTGAAAAAAGGAAATTCACGACTTAACGTGTCCATATAAGACTTGAACATGCACATAAAAAAGCTCGGCAGCAAGCTCTTAAAGAGGACGAAAATAAGCAGAATAAAACGGAAGAAGAAAAAAAGAAAAAATAAAAAGCAAAAGAGGAAGATGGTAGAAAATAAAAATCGACGGTAGGAACAGACATATAAAATCTCAATATTCTTTATAGAATAGACCCGAATAATTATAAATATACACTTATTGATGTCTATTTCTTTATTTACTTCAAATATAAAATCAATCAACTTTATTTCAAGAGTCTATTGGAGTCAATCATCGGCCTATAATTATATATATATATATATATAATTATAGGCCTAACCAATACAATGATAATTTGCTTTTTTATTTAAAGCTCTACCTAGTTATACCTGTTTAAAACGTAGTTTCCAACTATATGATCTAACAGCAGGTGAATCCTAAAATATATACATTAATATATTGTCAAAAAAATATATTTTCATATTTATACAAGAGAACTTTCTAAAAAATACTTAATAATGTTTACATCTTTGCGAAAAAGGAAAGAAAACGTAAAAGTAAGAAATTGACTAAATAAAGTCTACAGTCATAGTTAGAGCCCAGTTAGTGATCCCTATTTATCATTGAGAGCTGGCAAGAAAACTTTAATAGATTCTATTGTGTATATGTCCCATTCTATTTAAGATTCTAGTACAAATATTTAACTAAATGTTAGTATGTAAGACTAGTTAATATCTAGAGAATTCCATATAAAATCTATTCAAAACATTTGTATTTTAACTCGAAATTTTATTCCATTCTATCTCACAAATAACCCAAAGATGAATGAAAATTGGTAAATGAGACCTACTATGACTCGATCGCTAGAGTGAAGGACTAGTAAAACTTGACGATCCGATTTCAAATCCCGGTCTCGACCGATTGATAAAAGCAACGCTGTAATAATTTATATGTGGTTTATTACAAACATATCGTAGACCTCTGTCCCTAATTAACACCAGTATTTGCGAGCATAAATATAGCAACATTATAATATATTAAAAAAAAGAAATTAGTATGTAGAAAATTAAAATGTGAATAATATATTTAATGGAACGTTACAATAAATTTTAGTTCAGACACATTCCCTTATTTCCAATAAATAATTGTATTTTATTTTTTGAAATATATATATAGAATAAAAAATTTTATAATTTATATTAATTTTCACTTTTTAAACTTTTTACATTATTTCTCTATTATTTTATTCTAATTTTCTAATATTATTTTGATATTACAAACACATCGTAGACCTCCGGTGTTAATTACCACCAGTATATTTCAAAGTATAAATAGAATGATGTTAAATTATATAAATAAAAAAAATTATTTTGATATTTTTTGTATAATACATACAAATCAGATAAAATTACACACATATTATTATTAATTATTTACATAAATTACAAATAATAATTTTATTACGCTCAAAAAAACATCCGACCTGATTCTGACTCGAACCGACGACCTTCTGGTCCGAAACCTAACGCATAATATACTATGACACAGATTATATATAACATGAACAACATATAAATATACACTGACAAAACATTGCAGATTGCAAATTTATGTTTTTTAAAATAAATTAATGGTTTATTGGTATACAATTACTTAACCATTTATTCAAAAAAGTAATTTGTATATTTACAATACTTAAATATTTTTTGGATGTAAAAATCCAAATAGAGTTTTAAAAAATTCGATTCTTGATATGAAAAAATATTTGTTTTAAATAAATATTGGTTAAAAACACAATGTTTTGATATCATATAGTTCAACAAAATATAAAATAAAAACTGCAGTATTCTAACTTATTAAGCAGTCATTTTCGTAATGGTAAGCGATATAAGCCACTAAGCGTACACTATATATTATATTGCAATGAAGAATTATTATATTTACATATGTTCCTATCGTTTTTATTATATTATATATATTATATATTAGATTTGCATTGTTCGCAATGCAACGCAACTCAATTTCAAACACAAGTACTCTGTCCTTGACTGTCTCTCAAACTTACATATAATTATAAATGCTAGAGACTCCTTATAGTAACCGACAGAGTACCGCGTCTGCAGCATATGCGAGTGGCATAGAAAAACGTTGATCCACCTGTCCAGAAATGTTTTTAACAAATGAGATATTAAAATTAATAATATGATTATTAAATAGCACTTAATGCTTTTAAGAATATGAATTTGTTAAATGTTACTTTCTGATTTAGTCCATTGAAATAAATTCTTTTTAAATAATTAATACATTTTTTTTAATTAAAAAATATCGTTTCAACTAAATCAATTTAATACATTTAAATATAATTTTTTTATAATGAAAACCAGCTATTATATTAAATAAATATTTAGTCATTACCAATCGAATAAATCTATTTATTTAAAAGTACCGAAATTTTTTTCTGTGTATTAAAAATATTCATTATACAATAGTCTTCAAAATTTTTATAAAATCATGTTTATAAAATAAAATTATATATGATGGGGAAAAATCAACCAAGTTGATGATTTAATTTGTATGAAAAGTATTTGGAAAATAGTACCTTTTATATAATGAATATATTAATTGATGTATTTCCTATTTTTTATAAAAATTTGTTTTACTATTTTATTGCAAAACCGGAAAGCATAAATAAAAAACTATATTAAAATATACATATTTTCAATTTCCGATTAATATTTTCGTGATCTGAAATTAATATGACGTAAATAAATTATCGCATTAATTTTAATAAATAAAATACAGTTATTATATAAATTCATCTTAACAAATAACTGTTGTTTAATAAATTTAAATTATTTATGGCTAAAATTAAGCTGGACCGGTGCTTGATACGGTCTTGATATATCAAATATATATAAACAGATTTTTTTGATTGTGTAAAACTAAAGTACATTCAAAATAATTGGATATATTTATTTATGGTTGTAACAAAACGATTTGCTTTATAAAAACGCATTTGAAAAAGCATCTGTGACATTTTTGTTAAAATATTTATTAATTTTGTAAAAATATTTTGTATAATAGATATGTTTCAGAGTATGATAGTATATAACCGCCTCTTTCAAACAGTTTCTAAGCATTAAATCTAAATTTCACAATCGAAATATTACATTTTCATCGTGTTTTTTTCTAAAATAAAATAAAATAAAAAAAATATTAGATGCAAAATATATTATCAAGTACATTAAATATTCCTCATAATTTCGAAACAACGGAGTACTGTTATTCTGAGTCTTTGTGTATTGCTTTTATCAAAATGTATAAAAAAAAAACATTTTATTTTCAATGTAAACATGAATACTCTGGTAGAAATGCATTCTATTTTTAAGATATAAACAATGAATTTTCAAATGAAGATACCCTGGTAGAAATCTAACAATTTTTAATAGGCTAGAAAGTAGTTACTAGGTAGTAAAAATAGAATCAATCATTGTGGCTAGAAACAAGGTAAATCTTAGAATGCAAAATGTGAACGTTGTCAATAAAATTAAAAAAAGGTAGAAACTAGGTTTAAAAACTAGTTAAAAACTAGGTAGAAACTAGGTAGAAACTAGGTTGTTTTTAACCTTGTTTCCGGTTAGTAAATGAGCAATTTATTTAACAATTAATATTTCTATAATATTATAACATTATGTTGTTGATTCAATAAAAGAAAAATCATAAGATGTGGAAATTAATAATTTAAAAAAATTACAAAGTAATAATAAAGTCTGCTTGTCGTTCGATTTTATCATCTTAAAAATTATACGTAATAAATTAGTTTTGGAAATATTCTTCTTTTATTATTTAATATCTAAAATTTCGCATGAAGCAATTAATTAAAAAATTCTATCCTTTAATGTCTTATACGGGCTTCAATTATTGGTTGTTAGTTAGTAATTCTATCTTATTTATTTATAAAATAAATAATATCATTTGAAATTTTTAAAATTTTATAAAATAAAATTATTTTTTAAATTAAAAATCATGCTGAGTTCATAACTATAATTCGTAACTTGATTTTATGGAGAGTGTTCATACGGCATATCTGATGATTTGCCATACCCACAAGTGGTAAGACATTATCTTGGTTAGTATATAAGCCTGATTATACCTTCCCATAAGTATAACATATATTGTATACGAATGTGTAAGCTATTGTCAATGCGTTGTATATGAATTTAGATGTATAAGGTATATAGAACCAACGTACTTATAAATTACTTCAAAATTTTCGAAATGAACTTGATAAACGTTTATAATTAATGCATTAAAATAATGATTAAAGCCAATGAATTTATATAAGAAAGCATAATAACGATATCAATTTTTTAGCTAGGTTATGTGTTTTACCTCGCTTAACCTTGTTTTAAGATAAAGTTTAGTCATAACCACACACACGCGCACGCGCGCGCGCGCGATATTCCATAACCAAAATATTAATTGCCCATTAACTAGGGAATAACTAGATGAAAAGGAATAAAAACAACCTATTTTCTATTTTTTAAAATAATTTCAATTTCAATAGGTAAAATATACCTAGTTTCAAGGTAACTATTATATTATTGGAAAATTAAATTATATTAAATTAACTTATATAAAATTAACTATTATTGGAAACGTAAAATATATTTACTCCAAACTAACTATTATAGCTATTAAATACCGACAAAATAGCTTGAAAAAATGTAACTATAAATCGGCCGGAATGACCGTAAAAAACGTTACATGTTTTCCTATTTACTACCGAACAAATATATCTTGTTACTAGGTATCTTCATTTGAAAATACCTTGTTTATATCTTAAAAATAGAATGCATTTCTACCAGGATACCTAGTAACAAGGTATCGGTTTGTTCGGAAGTAAATAGGAAAACATGTAACGTTTTCTACGGTCATTCCGGCTGATTTATAGTTACATTTTTTCAAGCTATTTTTTCGGTATTTGAGGCCTATAATAGTTAGTTTCGTATCAATGTATTTTTGGTTATGACTAAAATTTATCTTAAAACAAGATTAAGCGAGGTATAACTTATAACCTAGCTCAAAAATTGATATCGTTATTATGCTTTCTTATATAAATTCATTGACTTTAATCATTATTTTAATTAATTAATTATAAATGTTTATCAAGTTCATTTCGAAAATTTTGAAGTAACTTGTAAGTACGCTGGTTCTATATACTTTCTACATCTAAATACAACTTATTGACAATAGCTTACACATTCGTATACAATATCTGTTATACTTAAGTGAAGTCATAATCGGGCTTATATACTAACCAAGATAATGTTTTACCACTTGCGTGAATGGTGAATCATCAGACATGCCGTATGAATACTCTCCATAAAGTCAAGTTACGAATTATAGTTATGAACTCAGCATGATTTTTAATTTTAAAAATAATTTTATTTTATAAAATTTTAAAAATTTCAAATGATATTATTTATTTTATAAATAAATAAGATAGAATTACTAACTAACAACCAATAATTGAAGCCCGTATAAGACATTAAAGGATAGAATTTTTTAATTAATTGCTTCATGCGAAATTTTAGATATTAAATAATAAAAGAAGAATATTTCCAAAACTAATTTATTACGTATAATTTTTAAGATGATAAAATCGAACGACAAGCAGACTTTATTATTACTTTGTAATTTTTTTAAATTATTAATTTCCACATCTTATGATTTTTCTTTTATTGAATCAACAACATAATGTTATAATATTATAGAAATAATAATTGTTAAATAAATTGCTCATTTACTAACCGGAAACAAGGTTAAAAACAACCTAGTTTCTACCTAGTTTCTACCTAGTTTTTAACTAGTTTCTACCTTTTTCTTAATTTTATCGATAACGTTCACATTATGCATTCTAAGATTTACCTTGTTTCTAGCCACAATGATTGATTCTATTTTTATTACCTAGTAACTACTTTCCGCTCTATTACAAATTGTTAGATATCTACCAGGGTATTTTCGAATAATATTTTGAAGAATTCAGCATATAAAACAAAGAAAATTTTTATACCAATTACCAATCATATTAGTATTTTGACATTTATTTATATGTTTAATATATATTTACATATATATTTTTTAACACGTATAATTATTTACTCTATACATTGAGAGAAAATTTTCGGTAACTTTTAATTTTTTTAATAGTAGATTTTTATTATATGTTTTTATAATGCTTGGAAATATTGGATTCTTGGTAAAATTTATTAATTTCTCAAATAAAATGTTATGAAAGGAATATGCTATATAAGGAAAAGGAATGTCGAATATATAGAATATAGTATAATCTTAAATATTAATTATATTAAGACAATTGCAATACTTCACATGCATTTATGTGGTTTCCAAATTCCATTATATGGTAATCGACTCAAATCTTGACAATTGTGTGTATGAAAAATTTACCTTAGCTATACTTAATGGAGAGTATTGAACTAAATATTTAATTTTCGGAGAAATATATATTTCAACAATATTGTAAATTTTATTCCGTCGTTAACTCTGATCGGAAAAAATGTCTCATGATGTAAAGTAGGCAGTTAGACAGGTATGTTGCTTTATTTTATATAGGTAGGTATATAATATTATATATTGTGATTATAAAGATATGAATATCACTGATATAAGCGTTGGATATTGAAGCTATATATACATATACATATATATATATATATATATATATATATATATATATATATATATATATAGCCGTTTTTTAGGTCAACAGATTGAGCAGATTGTGAAAGAAATGTATATTGACTTCAAGTTCCTAAAGAAAAAAATTATTGTGAACACTCTATGGTTAGTAAGAATAGTTAGGCGATGCATCTTATGAATATTTTAGATTTAGATAATTGAAACATTTTAATTAACCAGATGTTATCAATGTTTAAAAACTACGGTCTCATAAAAATGTTAAATGATCAATATTCATTTTCACAGAACAAATATAATTGATATTTTATTGAACAATTTTATAAACTCATATATTAAGAATTGGTGAATTACATGTTGGACAATGACTATAGTATATTCTATCAAATCAGATCGATTTTTTTTATTTTTGTTGTAAGCTTTTCAGAATAATTCGATTATGTAATTTAAAAATTGAAAACATCATTTTAACTAAAATGGCAAGTCTAAGTATTACATAATAACAACTCGAGTAAATGTATCTGTTTTTTATTTCTTGATGCAATGAAAATGCTTCAAAAAAAAAAATAACATCGTAACGTAATTTTTGGAAATCAGAAGTATATCCATAACTTTTTTTCGTGTAGAGGGCTCATGCTGATGTATTAGTCCAGGTCAAAATACAGATCTAATATATATCGATTATGTAAATGTTTGTATGATATCAGATCCTGACTGCCAAAATACAGATAGAAAGTGCTTTTAGGCCTCCAGGCAAAATAAAATACTAAATGCAATAATATATGTAAGTAAAAATACTATATTTTTTAAAAATCTGAAGTATTTCTGTAAATTGAAAAGAGGCAATGAAACATGTCAAATTTACTACATAAAATAATATTTTTTAAGTAAAATAATTAGATTTTTTCGATTTGCCTTATCTGTCCCTGATTGGAATGAAAAATAGTAAATTTTAATATTAATTTCTCTCAGTATATATTATATGTGTAATATAATCTATAAACATTTTCATAAAGAATTTTTCCTTAAATTTTTTTAGGATAAATATAAGAATTCTTCATTTAATTCTAATTGTATATGTATGTATGTATGTATGTATGTATGTATGTATGTATGTATGTATGTATGTATATATATGTATATATATATGTATATATATATATATATATATATATATATATATATATATAATGAGTATAGCATACCTCGATACATGTAACTTGGCCAAATCTTCAGCAACACCAGATCATGACGTGGAAATATGGCATCCTTAAGAAAATAATATACATACTGAAAGCCATGCCCACATATCTCACAGGTATTTCATGGAGCTTTTGTAATTTGTAATAAACATTTAACATGATGCTTGATTGGCTATAGAAACTTTACATTCCATTTATAAACATTAATATGAGAATTTTTTGTCTAATTCGATTTTTGAAACGATATCGAGAATATATACAATTGAACTTCAATTTAGAAGTTATGTAATATAAATAAATCAATATGGTTCGAATACATGTTAAAAACATTCATTAGCTTCATTCGTACTCAAGTCTGTGTAACGTCATTTTTCTATCAAAACCAAACAATTACCTTCCGCATATAGGTGCAGGTTCAGGTTGAGTATATTTTTATATTAATTTCATGCTTTCATCACTCATTTTAGCTTGAATATCTAATCTGTGGGATATGCATTATATATTACCTTATACTATATATAGCCTTACATTATTGTACGCAAGAGGCACAAGAAGGAATAATGACAACTAATGAGCTAGTAGTTTCTTCTCATTTGTATGTTACCACAACTAATAACCATCTCAATGTTTCTCTTTGTTTTTTGTTGCAGTACCTTTTCGTATAATAACTATAAACCGATTCATCGAGCTCACCAACTCGGTGTACAGAGAAGTTGGAACTCCTGATGCGAGCATGCTTTAAAACTCGCTTAAATGCTCGAATCGAATCAGTTGAGATAAAGGATGAAACAGCAAGACCACGGTAATTGACTTGAGCGCGGAACTTAAGTTTATACTGAATAGTAATAGAAGGTTACATCTGCAATACTTAAAATTAGTAACGAATGTAAATAGTCTAGTATTAACTTCAAAGGTGTATAATTTTCGATTTGATTTCCGACAGATAAGACTACGACTTAATGAAAACACAGCTTCCGAGTCCGGGCTCTCGCACATGATAGGCACATACGCGAGAGATCCCAGGCAGTAAGGGGTACGCATATTAACTCCGCCCAGCCTCTTTATTACTTTTACAGTCGTGCGCCTCTAATACCTATTCATCTCTTTCAAGGTGCTCCCGAGATCTTTTCTCTCTCTCTCTCTCTCTCTGTTTCTCTCGTCCTCTTTCTTTCTCTCTTTCTCTCTCTCGTTCTCTCTTTTTCTTTATATCTCTCTCTCTTTGTTTCTCAATGCACTGTGCTAAATATACACATAAAACCTGGTACCGATGAATATCAAGAAAATAAAATAGAGAAAAATATAAATAACTGCTAGAACCTAGTAAAAATTTTTTCTATTATATCGTATTTTGATTTACAAAATTTGAATTCAGATGTTCTTTTTATTCAAATTGGATAAGAAAACACTCATTCTGATATTGATTAAAATTTGTATATTTATGTTTTTAGGATATTGATTACGAATATCACAGTAGCTTTTGACGAAAATTACATTTTCAGAGTCAAATCTCCAGAAACACCATAAAAATCCTAATTTTTTAAATTTATTAAAGGAAAACAGAAAAAGTTTTAAAAAATTTAACCTATTCAGTAGAATCCTTTAAATTCTTCTGATGTATGATTGAATTGTAAAAAAAAAATTAGAAAACCATAATTTTTATGGTTTTTGACATAAAAATTCAATGTTCGCCGTAGACCACTACGACATTGGTTCAATAAGCAGTTCAATAGACGTAAATTTACAAATTTTCAGCAAACTCGGCGTTGGGTGTTTCTAAGAGGTCTATAAAGTTAAACAGGTAGAACTATTATTAAAACAAAAAGAAAGCAGCGACTATTGTCGTGAATATTTCAAGTCAGCTGATTTTATCTCTTAAAATTAAATCCTTTAAGCAAAAAAGGTTCTAAGATTCATCTTCAATAAAAGCATATTAAAATTTAAGGTTTAAATAGGAACATTCTCAATCTTAAAAACTATTAAGGAATAATCATTTTACAGTTATCAAACTAACTAAAAATGTCTAATTATGAACTTCATAAAACGATAAGTTTTAAATGAGAATTTTGAGAAGCATTCAAAAAATAATTTAACAGTACATCTGCTTCATTGGTTGCAACAGAGAGAAAGAGAGAGAGAGAGAGAGAGAGAGAGAGAGAGAGAGAGATAGAGAGAAAAAAAGCTATATATAGCTATTTTTTGACATTTTTTTAAAACATATAGAATTTAGTATATATAGAAATTAGAAATTTCTTATAAAGATCAGCAAAATACCTAACTATGCCAGAACAACAATATTCTACCCTGTTTAATAAAAGAAACATCTGGGCTCAATTCTGATGATTCGACGGGTTAAGCAATTGTTTTATTCTATCTTTTGTATTTTCTATACGTTTTTTACTATTCGATTATGTTGTTTACAATTTCAGCTCGGTATTCTGTGTTTTCCGAGATGTTTTCAAGGAATGAGAGAGAGAATGGAACCAAATAAACTTTTTCGAAGGCATCTCAGAATTGGTTATCCTAAGCTCATAAAGTAAGTTATATATATATTTATATATATATATATATATATATATATATATATATATATACGTATGATATACAAAGTATCAAATGAAGCAATTAATTTGAAAATCAATCATCAAGGCATTGTACTTGAGATTTGGGTGGTAAATGTAAAAGAGAGTAAAGGTAAGGGCTTCTGTGTCAGCTTACGTTTGGCTGTGTACAACCTTGAACTCGTCCCCGAAGACACCTAATGTCCTCAAAAAGCTACTTAATCTGTTTCCCAAACCGCACCAAACAGCCTAGTGAGCGATAAAAGAAAGAGCCCACCAAGAATTTTTGTCAAAAAATAATTTAACACGCTTTTCGCCAAATCCCCGTAAATCAATCATTTTCTGGCACGCTCCGGTTCTTTTCTTACGAGTTCTGTCTGCTTGTTTCACAAGTCAAAAGACGTTCCCAAATGGACCTCCGTGCTTGAAATTTCAAAAAAAAATTCTTCCTTCTCCTCACAATGAAGGAAATTCCAACACAATCGAATATTTTGATACGCTGTCTTCTTTTTCCTGTATACCTTATGTTGCTCGCTCCTTTTTTCATAGACGCTTTTCTTTGAATGTGAATAGCTCGCACGAGGCCCTATTTCACAGAGACCGACGAACGACCGCACAAAGCTATCGGCTTTCATGACTCTACCTTCTCTGTCTGCTTCTCTCTCTTTCTCTCTCTCTCTCTCTCTCTCTCTCTCTCTCTCTCTCTGCCTCTCCCTCTCTTTCTTTCTCTCCCTCTCACTCACGTTTCTCGACATCCACAGCCTGCGGCTAACTCATGCTATATCTCATATATAGCTCCTCTGGTCCTTTCATCTTTGCCGTCGGCTACCTTTAAATGATCCTCACGATGAACCTCCCTCCGCACACATTTCATTTATCTTGTCGTCCTCTCTCTCTCTCTCTCTCTCTCTCTCTCTCTCTCTCTCTCTCTCTCTCTCTCTCTCTATATATATATATATATATATATATATATATATATATATATATACACGTAGATACATACGTGCATACATACATAATAGGCATCCGAAAAACAATGATAAAAACGGAAAGCAAAAATTGAAAGAAAGGACAAAAAACAGGTAAAGATCTCATGAAGGATAAATGTGAATATATTCATCATCAAGTCAAAAATATACGAGAAACATCATTGGGGCACAAAATAAAAAAAGTGTTGAGAAATAACACATAAAGTTTAGACAGTTCGAGAAATTATTAAAACATTCAAGAAATAAAGTTTCAATATTATTATCGATTATAAATTTTTCATTGTTTAAATTTTTTTTCATAATATTTATAATCAATTAAATTTATAATTCATTATAATCAGTGCCTATGAAAAATATGCTCCCATCAATAACTCGAACTGGGCCTCCAACTATCTAAATATGATACAATGAAAATCAGTCTGGGCAACTGATAAGTTATTCCCTATATCCACTATATATTTATTATATGAGTAAACTATTTATAGTGTAAAATAATAATAACTGATTTCCATATTTTTAAATTAAAAATAAAGTCGAAGCCTCCCTCAATTCTTAAAACAGCTGAAAATAATCACTAAATTAAATAGTATAGCTACGCTGTTTAGTTATATTGTTGAAATAAATATAAAATTATAAATCAAATACTGAAACTACAATCTTTTGAATTTTAAAAATTAATTAGAACCGGTATTAATAAAGAGAAAAAATATTTAAGAAAATGAAATTTAATATGGAATTGATATTTTTCTTTGAAACTATCGACTATATACAGAATAGAAGTTCAACGCTTAGAGATATGAATTAATAAAAGAATTATAGCCATTACTATCAGACTATAATTTAGGGAACAATTCAATCTGTAGAACAGCATTTCCTATATAATAAAAGTTGTGGAACAATGCTGTTAGTTAATTTAAATTTGTCAATTTGTTAATTATACTACATAAATTAATATTATGGAGATTATAATCAGTAGTTGCAAAACATATCTTTGTTATTACTTTGGCCACTTGGCTGGCAATTATATTACCAATTTAGTCTCAGTAAACACTATGAAATGAAGTAAATTAAAAAATTAAATCAACATGAATTAATATTAAAAATTAATTATTATAACAATAAACTTTTTCTTTAATTTTTGGACTAACCAAAAAGTTTAAGATCATCTTATATGCATACTGATATTTCTGGCCAATAAGAAAAAATTTCTATTTATAAAATTGGCAAATTTCGTAAAAATTTTTAAGCATTGGATTCAAACACCAGATGTTAATACTATATTGGATAAAATACAACTGTCTCTCTCTAATTTCATGTATAACCATATAATCCACGCGTACCTCAAATATTTTTTATACAAAAATTGTTGTACTTTTTTCCTTACAGTATTGACATCGGGCTCTTGCTTGGAGGCTTTATTTATTCCTATATGTTTATGTTTAGAATAGGGCACAACGTGAACAGCATACTCTAGTTCGGTTCTTACCGAAAATCGAATTTTTTTCCCTCGTATTTAGCACTCATGCTGAATAATTCGCTATAGTTTGAAGGCAGCAGTTTGAGGCGAGGGATACAATGAGAAAATTACGTAAGTACTAAATAAAAAATTCTAAAACAAAAACTTAAGAAATAACACAATTTCAAATAATATTAAACACATCAAAATTTTAACTAAGAAGAAAAGCATTGGCTCTATAAACAAATTTATTTTGAATTATGTTATCTGAAATTGCATCTATTAGTTTATCCTAGATATTCAGATTTCCCAAACTTTATTATGTGTACTTTTTTTCGTTTATCCATGATTTTTTTTACCTTAAAATACCGATGTCCTTATTTAAACTTATATTATTATTCCAATTTAAGTAAAAACATTATTTTAATTTATTGTGTAATATTATATTTTTTTGAAAAACATATTTAAAATTTTTTATATATATTTTTATTGATTATTTTTAATGTATAATAAAATATTATTTAATCGTTTAAATACTTTTAGCTACCCAGTATAATCGTGTGGAGATTTAATTTAGAATCCTTCACGGATATAATTAATTATTCCTATTTATAATTGAGATCTAGCAAGAAACCTTAATAGATTATATTGTGTAGGTTTCATGTAGAATACTAATAGAAATATCTAACTAAATCCTAGCATATAAGATTAATTATTAAGAGACGAACTTATTTTCCGACTTTCATTTTTAGATGGCGATATAAAGTAGTACGAAAAGCCAGATGTGTCGAATCTAGTACTTATTTTGTAGTTTTGGCATTTACCGATAAAATTCACTTAACAGGCGCCATCATTTGTGTAAACATTATAATTTTTTGATCAGTGAAAAATGAATCGTGATAAATCGTGTTTTCGACATGTCCTTTTGCACTATTTTGATTTGAAAAAAAGTGTGGCAGAAACATATCGATTACTTCAAGAATATTATGGCTCACAAGCTCCATCGCTTACAACATGTAAAGAGTGGTTTCAGTGGTTTAGAAGAGGAGATACTAATGTTAATGACAAAGAACATTCTGGACAGCCGAAAAAGTTTGAAGATAGTAAATTGCAAGCATTATTGGCCAAAAACTCAGCTCAAACGCAGAAAGAACTCGCTAATAAGTTAGAAGTCAGTGACAGAGCAGTTGGCAAATGTTTACATGCGATGGGAAAGATTCATAAAGAAGGAAAATGGATGCTACACGATTTGACCGAAAGTGCCATTATGAATCAATAAAACATCGCACTGTCATTGCTTGCTAGGTAAAACAGAAGAGCTTTTCGTGACGTATTGTGACTGATGATGAAAAATCGATTTACTATAACAATCCTAAGCGCAAAAAATCATGGGTAGAAACAGGCCAACCATCCACATCAAAAACCGTCGACACCAAAACGGAACATCCATGGCCAAAAGGCATTGCTGTGCATTTGGTGGGACCAACAGGATATGCTGTACTATGAGCTGCTAAAACCGAATGAAACTGTCACTGGTGAGGTATACAAATGCCAATTGAATGATTTACAACAGAAATTGATTGAAAATAGATTAGCAATTCACTTGGCCTTTTTTTCTCTGGTGGAAATGCATCACATTTAATGTCTTATATTTGTACCGATGAGTACTGTGCGAGTGCTAAAAAATAGCCATGACTATTGTCTATTACTTAGCCTGTGATGAAACGCTTTTTCCGGCAGCTTTTTAGCATATTTTATGGGATTATCATAAAAAGCTATTTTCAAGTCATAAATATGATATTTTTTAGAGTGAAGCAAGAATTGAAATTGAAATTTTAATTTAAATAGTCTAAAAAATGGGTAAAATATGGCTAATGAAATCCAAAACCAAAAAATGATTGTTATTCGATCATTATTATCTATAAATTAAATATTTATTCAGCATTATAAATGACCTTCGATATAGGTATGGAAACATGTATACATGCAAATTAGCAAAGAAATAATCATAATCAATAAAATATCCTTTAACCCTGGTAGAAATGCATTCTATTTTTAAGGTATAAACAAGGTATTTTCAAATGAAGGTACCTAGTAACAAGGTATATTTGTTCGGTAGTAAATAGGAAAACATGTAACGTTTTTTACGGTCATTCCGGCCGATTTATAGTTACATTTTTTCAAGCTATTTTTTCGGTATTGAATAGCTATAATAGTTAGTTTGCAGTAAATATATTTTACGTTTCCAATAAAGTTACGTTGAAACTAGGTATATTTTATCTATTGAAACTGAAATTATTTTTAAAAATAGAAAATAGGTTGGTTTTATTCCTTTTCATCTAGTTATTCCCTAGTTAATGGGCAATTAATATTTTGGTTATGGAATATCGCGCGCGTGTGGTTATGAATAAACTTTATCTTAAAACAAGGTTAAGCGAGATATAACACATAACCTAGCTAAAAAATTGATATCGTTATTATCCTTTTTTATATAAATTCATTGACTTTAATCACTATTTTACGAATTAATTATAAATGTTTATCAAGTTCATTTCGAAAATTTTGAAGTAACTTATAAGTACGTTGATTCTATATACCTTATACATCTAAATACATATACAACGCATTCACAATAGCTGACACATTCGTATACAATATATGTTATACTTATGGGAAGTTATAATCGGGCTTATATACTAACCAAGATAATGTCTTACCACTTGTGGGTATGGCAAATCATCAGATATGCCGTATGAACACTCTCAATAAAATCAAGTTACGGATTATAGTTATGAACTCAGCATGATTTTTAATATAAAAAATTAATTTTATTTTATAAAATATCAAAAATTTCAAATGATATTATTTATTTTATAAATCAATAGGGTAGAATTACTAACTAACTACCAATAATTGAACGATATAAGACATTAAAGAATAGAATTTTTTAATTAATTGCTTCATACGAAATTTTAGATATTAAATAATAAAAGAAAAATATTTCCAAAACTAATTTATTACGTATAATTTTGATACGTATAAGATGATACGTATAAAATGATAAAATCGAACGACAAGCAGACTTTATTATTACTTTGTAATTTTTTAAAATTATTAATTTCCATATCTTATGAGTTTTCTTTTATTAAATCAACAACATAATGTTATAATATTATAGAAATATTAATTGTTAAATAAATTGCTCATTTACTAACCGGAAACAAGGTTAAAAACAACCTAGTTTCTACCTAGTTTCTACCTAGTTTCTACCTAGTTTTTAACTAGTTTTTAAACCTAGTTTCTGCCTTTTTCTTAATTTTATTGACAACGTGCACATTTTGCATTCTAAGATTTACCTTGTTTATAGCCACAATGATTGATTCTATTTTTACTACCTAGTAACTACTTTCCAGCCTATTAAAAATTGTTAGATTTCTACCAGGGAAAGTATTAAAAATATTGAAATAAATATAAATATCAATTTTTTCATAATTTAGACGATATTTTATTAATTACAATTTAAAAAGGTTTTACTGACATAAATATATTAAATTTGATATATTATAAAAAATATGGATTTATAACCAGCATTTTTAACAGTCGTTCCATTCGTTTTAAATTTATTTTCATTGGTTTTAGGTTATCAAGAAACCACAATTAATTTATATAAGATAAGATTTAAATATTATTTGTTGTAATGTCTATTAATGTTTTATAATATAAATAGATATAATTTTATTATTTCATAATTTTTCTCGAGCGCTGACTCATTGTCACGGCTTCTATTAGTATTATATGAAGTTTTACTAAAATCATTTTCACTGTTATTCAAAATATCATGAGATGTTACAGTGCTTGAAAGGTAAGTATAATTATTAGAAGTATTATTTTCTAAAGTGCTTTCTAAGTTCTATTTAAACATTTTTTTCACAAAGCGATGATTTTTATACGCTTTGTACTACGCATAATGAACAAAAATAATTAGTAAACAACAAATAAAAAATATTATCGAAACGCTTTGTCTATATGTTTAAAATGTAAAAATAAGAAGAATATATTTTAATATAGGTTCTTTTTTTAAATATATATATGATAAATTAAAATTAGGATCAATTTCTGAAACAGTTTCTGGGTATAACTTCTAAGTACAATTATGAACTATATTTTAAATTATTATTACCAATATTATTTCTTAGAAATGTTTTATAATAAGAAATTATCCTGTTTTCATACCATTTACTAGCTAAGAAAACTAATAATATTTTTATCCATTTTAGTTATTAATTTTCTAGGTTTTAAGCTATATTAAATTACGTAATTATACCAGGGTAGTCGATTAGCTATAATTAGGATGAAATAACTATGTACAATGATAATAAATAAAGTTAAATATATATAAATGAACAAAAGAAAGAAGAATAACAAATTCATCTAAAGTATAATTAATAAAACTTAAAAATAAGGTAATGAATTAATGTCAAGAATAATAAGACATTAACTATTATAATCAAAACCAAGGATTCATTTCTTATCCTATTTAGTTAAGGCAGTAGGTACTTTAAACGTGTGTTATTGTTATACGATAAAGGTTTTTTAATATTATTTCTCTTAGATATATGGTTCAAAATAGGTATTCCCTCAAGATTTGTAATAAAATTATTTAAATTGAATGTTATAAAATCATCTATTGTGACATAACTTTCAAATATATGTACTTAAAGAATATTAGAATTATTGTTATGTAAATTCAAAATCTGTTTATTACTTTTATCGAAGATATTTTTAATATATTTACAGAATAATTTAAGAATAAAAATATCTACTCTCATAATACTATCATGCATTATCTCCATTATGACACAGATTACATATGGTGGTAATTGATAAATATATATAATACATAACGACTCGATTGTTCACAAAGCGTGGATCATAGAATATTTTTTCGACCTTAACTAGGAAATCCTAACTTATCCCTATGTCAGCAAAAAGATAAGACATTTAAGTAAATTAAAAATATAAATTCCTATATTTCCCTTATCTCTCCTATATGGAAAAAAATTAAGTAAATCTAACTAGATTTAATAGAGTTGTTAAGAATTAAAACCCTAAATTTAAGATTAAATTGTAATAAAAGTAATAGTAATAAAATGAATAGCAATTAAATGTAATAAAAATAATTTAATAATAAATTAGAATAGTAAAATAAGTATAAATTATAATGAAACCAAAGAAATAGAAAAATTCATGTATAAAGATTTATTTACAAGTCACGTCCTAAATATGTCAATATGTTATGTTATAATGAAAATAATCAAGTTAATTATAGCTGATTATAGTAAATTTGCAATTCCAATAGAATATTATATTGTTTATATTTCGATTATATTTAGGTTTAATTAAATATAACTTTTGCGAAATGTAATTAAGCGTATGATTCCACAAAAGTAAATAGTTAGAAAATTGTTTGTTTATGTTGTTAATGAATTCTGTATTATTATACACTATAATTTCTATTATCTATTATATTTGTTTGAAAATTGCTAAACATGTAATTATTACTAGAGTAGATGAGACCGTCATTTGAAGTTGAAGAGAGCGACATGAAATTGTGCAGGCGGTGGGCCATGATGCTCATTAGCTAGGCCACCTAGAGTATAGACTCGCAAGCCCACGGAAAGAGAAAAATCCCCGAATTGCTCTCTAGCCTGACAGACTCAGCTCAGGAATGCATGAATTCCTGGAGTATAGAGTCAACGTGTATAGGGTTTTCCACAGCAGAAAAGTTCTGGGGCCGTCAGGCTACAGGGAACGCCATGAGCACAGGAGAATGGGGTTCGTCATCAATTGACCGCGCAAAAAAGCGACACCTATAATAGGACGATTGAAGACGCATTCTACCAAAATTAAGAATGAGAGTGAGGAAACCCTATATATAGCTGCGCGCTGCACGGACTCTCTGTACCTTCGAGACTTCGTAGTAAACATTAATAAATTTACATTCAAATAAATTAATTTGATTTAATCATTCCTTTTCCTTGACAAGAGTAATACATAAATTATTATGGAAATGGAATTACAGGGAAGACCCGTGTTCAGTCACACTTACATATCAAAAAACATCACATGCTTTTTTATAAATATTTATTGATCTGGTTTATATAGAAACTGTAGATCATAAAGACAACTATGTACTAAACTTACTTATTTTAAACTCTATTAATATTTTTAATACCGCACAATCCCACTCGTTTCACAGAGGTAATTAATAGAATTTAAGAATTAGTTAATTAATTTTATTAATTAAATTAAATTTTAATTAATAAAATTAAAATTAAAATTTTAAGAGATTAACTGACAGTTACGAAAAAAGATTGATTAAGTGTCGAAATGACTTGGAATTAAAAATCACTTTAAACATTTAAGCTTAGAATACCTAGCAGAAATTTGACAATTTTGAATCGATTAGAAAGTAATAACTATAAGCAGTAAAAATAGAATCAACAATTTTGCCCGAGGCCTATAATGGCTCGATCGCTAGAGCGAAGGACTAATAACTAGGTGATCCGAGTTCGAATCTCGGTCTCGGTCGATTGACACAAGCATCACTATAATAATTTACATGTGCATTGTTTACATACATATCGTAGACCTTTATCGCTGATTAGCACACTGGTATTTGGAAGCATAAATAGAGCGTCGTTAAATAAAAAAAAAAAAAAAAAAACTATTATGGCCATAAAATAGACAAATCCGATTGAATGATAAATGTAAACATATTGTCAATACTATTAAGAAAAAGGTAAAATTATAGGTTATAAACTAGAACCTTCTTTCTGGCTAGTAAATGACCATTTTATATCAAATTTAAGTTTCATTAGATATAAAAAGGAATATATATATATATATATATATATATATATATATATATATATATATATATATATATATAAATAATACAATCTCGTGTAGAAATATCCTCGACATATCCCAGGTATAATTTCTATAATATTCTATGTATTACTCTATTAAATCTAATTAGCTGTACTTACTTTTACTCCATATAGGAAGTGTCAGAAAAAGGTAGGAATTTCTATTTAGTATCTACTTAAATATCGTTTCTTTTTACTTACATATAGGATTCAGTTAAGATTCATTAGCTGGAATCAAAATATAAATATTCCATGGTCCGCGCTTCGTGTACAATCGAGTTGTTATGTACATACACGAGGTGTATTAAAAAAATAACGAGAATTTTTTATGATGTTGGTACGCATGCTCCTGAAGTACGATAACATTTTCAGCAATATTCATTGCTTATTTTTTAGGTGGCAGCCGCTAACGTTAGACGTGTTTTTTGAGCTCGGCGATTTTCGTTTGTGAAAAAAAAATGGAGCAAAGAATTTGTATTCAATTTTGCGTAAAAAATGACATAAAGTGTAGTAAAGTTTGTAAAATGTTAACAAAGCCATATGATCAATCTGCTATGAGTAAAGTAAGGATTTACGAGTGGTATAAGCATTTTTCAAGATGGCCGCGAAAATGTTGAAGATGAGGAATGACCCGGACGTCCAAGCAGATCAACAACCGATGAAAAATCGTAAAAAAAATTAAAGAAATGGTTATGAACGATCGCCGAAGTCACTGATGATGTTGGCATATCAGTTGGCTCATGCCATGGAATTTTTTCGAAAAAAGTATTTCTGACTATTTTCTATAATCACGCACGGAGTTTTATATGAAAAACTGCTTTTTAATCAAAAATACAGGCGGGAAACGATTCCTTAGGTCATAAATAGTAGATATGCTTTGGAAAATTATCGATAAAGAAGTGACAAATCATGTTTTTCATTGATTGAAAATTCGAAATTTCAATTTAGAAGTAAATAGTGTAGCGGTCGCGCCATGCCGGCGGTTCTCAAACTTGCCTTCGTAGCGCTACCGCGCCACATGATATATATGCAAGATAATATGTTTTGCCACTTACAGGAGTGTCCACTTACCAGACACTCAGTGTCACGGGTAGAAATCTCCCTGTGTCATACCTACATATGATCCGATACGGATAAAATAAACTCATCGTATTCGCATTTACAAAACTCGCGCTTGATTCATGCCATATTCGCATACGTCGTCTGTACGCTATCGAACTGTCGAAATACATACGTTAATCGTATCAGAATCACATCCGACTGTCTTACTTTATTCTTATTCAAAATAAACGTATATAATTCTAGAAAGACTCGGATATTTCGTTCGTATTTCAATCGAATAATAGAATCGCATGTAAATGGTATGACAATCACATATCGACAAAATTTACATTTGAATGAAGTTCAAATCAAATATAGTTGAATAAAACATTACAATAACAATTTTGTCTTAAATTTAACTAAACCTGAAATTTATACTTTTTAAATTCATAATAAATACATGTAGCTTTTTAAAAAGAAATAGAATCTAAATGTGTTATATACATTTACCAATGTATCATTGTTACACACAAGCACATTGATTTAAACAAAATTTTGAAGAATATATAATCCAAAATATCTATTCTGTGCTTATAAAATTTTAGTATAAATCAGTATTCATATCGCAGTCAAAAAAAAATCATGTTTCTTATATATATATATATATATATATATATATATATATATATATATATATATATATATATATATATAAGCAATGACAAATACAAGTTCCAAACATAAAGTTGCAGAAAATGAAGGATGTGCTTGAGTAAAATCTATAGTATTTATTTAAAATATTGTTTTGAAAACACATAAATAATAAAAATAAATCGTCAACCATATATATTATGTTTCATTTTATCTATACATATTATTAAAAATTAATAGATGTTAAGAAGAAATTAATTGGTAAATAATGTCGTAATGTAGGAATTTTATTTCTTTATTATAATGAAAAGCAATGAAACTAAATTTAAATACATAGAATGAGTGTTAAAAATGCTGGTTAGATATCCACACTTTTTTCTAAGTATATATATCAAAGGAAAATAAATTTATTCATGTCAATAAAATCTTTTTAAATGAAATAAATAATTTTTTATTGACGTTATTTTGGTTTCAAAGAAATTTTATTTTTATTCAATACGACTGCTATATATCATCTTAAATTAATACAATATTATAAAATTTAGTTGAAATTTAATAATAAGTAATAATATTAGTAATAATCGTAATAATAATAGTAATAAATAATAGTAATGAAATGTAGTTATTTATATAGGATTTGTATACGATACGCATAGCAGGTTCTGATCAAAACTCCGGATACGATACAAGCGTAAAAAATGGGACATTACTAGCATGAATCATCTATTTAACTTATTTTTTGAGTAATATATTATTTTCTCATAATACCCTGTTGGATGAACACGTTATTACGCGGATATTTTCTCTGCGCGAAATCGACAATTGCGTGTACAATCTCGAGAATTATTTTCTTATATATACATTTTAGTGTATTTTAAAAACTACTAAACAACACGCCCAAAAGCGTTGAGTTATAAAAAATAAAGTCACAAAAACGCGTTGATAATAATAAAAAAAAAAATTAACCAGCTAAAAGTCTCGATATATACAAATGAAAATTTCTGTATATTATATAATTCTCGATATATACAAAAGAAAAAAATATTTATCGTAGAATTTCTCTATTAACTGAATTAACATTAAATGCACGAGGAATTGAAGAAATAAAAAAATGGTAACAAAAGTTTTTACGGAAAAGTGAAAAACTGAGTAAAATAAGATGAGAGAAGCGCGATCCTGTGGGCAATTTCTTAAAAAAGAAAAAGATATTGAAGAAACTGGGCGGGAAAGGAGGATGAGGAGATGTAAGGATGTAGTGTAAAGCGGAAAAGAAATTACAGAGCAAGCGAGCGCTGCTATAGAAAGGGCTACCGTGTATACAGGTATAGCTGTGTGTGCAGAGATAGGGAGAAACTAGTAATTTTATTTCGTTTAGTATGTAAGAAATACGAGTTATTAATGCCGACATAATCGATAGCTCTACAAACTTGTATGCTGATATATCGTATATATTATTCGTATGTACCGATTAATCTGCACACCACGTAGTGCGTATATAGTTCGCACTCAGCTCAGACCTAAAAATATGGACTTATATAGATTGTAAACGCCCACATCCACATCAACAATCAGTTAGATGGCAGAACAAAGACTTTTTTAATGGTTTGTTTAACTTTAATCTTTTTTTTCTTTTTTCCTCTTTTGAACTTACTTTATATCTTCCCACATTTTCTTTTCTTCATTACTGTTTTTTTATACTTATTTTGTATTGACATTAAATTATTCTTTTCCACCCTGGTAGAAAATTGACACTTTTTGTTGGATTAGAAAGTAGTTACTAGGTCTTAAAAATAAAATCAACTATTATGGTTCGGAACTATAAGGCAAAGTTGATTAGGAAAAAAAATGTGAATGTTGTCAATGAAAGTAAGAAAGGCAAAAATTGTAGGTTTAAGGCTGAAACCTTGTTTGTAGCTAGTATATGAACAATTTAATCCGGATCTAACTTTTAATTATTATAATCCAAAAAACAACCTTTTTACAATACTATAAAATTATGTTGTTTATTAAATAGAAAAAATATCATAAAATACGTAAACTAACAATTTGAAAGAATTACAATAAAACTAGTCAAAAAATACAATAAGTCTGCTTTAAGAAGGAGCCGTTTGAATATCAGTTACTTGAATCCTTTTCAATATATATATTAGCATTCCCCGTCACAGCTTCGCCCGAGATAATAATTTAACCGCTTTCTTAAACAATTCAATAATATCTAAGTAAAAAGTACTCTATATATAAAACTATATTTAATAAACATATATATACATATTAAATACGGCCTTTATGGGGAAAATTTACTTTGGAGTTCGAGTGGTAGAAAAAGATTTCCAAATGTCTCAAGACGACGTTTACGGAGAGTATCATGTTCGGACTATAGGGCATGTCTTGGAACGACTGCTATAGAGAGAGTCTTGTGCTGGGGAGGTAGAATACGATGTCCAGACATCCCGAGACGACTCTACTGGGATTGTGTCTGTTTGAATGATAGAATAGGGATCTTCATAGAGGTCTCTTAGACACTCTCCGTAGAAGTCGTTCCATAACACCTGGAAATCGCATTCTATCATCCCAACACGAAACTCTCCGTAGAAGTTGTTCCGATATACCTAAACATCGTTTCCTACCAACTAAACACGATAGTTCCAGTAGAAGTCGTCCCGAGAAAGATAGCATCGCTTCCTAACGACTAAACATAATACTCCCCGTAGAAGTCATTCTGAAAGACCTAGATATCGTATTTTACCGTCCCAACACGAATCTTCCCATAGAAGTTGATTTCCTCATACCTGGATCTCATTTTCTATCAACTAAATTCAATATTCCTGGTAACAATCGCCCAGAGACACCTGGACATTGCATTCTATCATTCGAACACACAACTGCCTATAGAAATCGTCTTTAAGCAACGGAATATCATAATCAACCGCCCGTACACGTCAATACATTATCAGTAGAAACCGTATTTAAAATGTGTATATATAATATGCACAATATAATATACATACAATATATATATATATTTTATTTCCGTTTTTTCATTAATTACTGTAAATATTTTCGTAGTGATGTTAACTGAAATTCAAGCAAAATGTTGGTATGCGGATAGCATATTTTTTAAGCAGACGATGGATATTGCTTTTTTATGCAGAAGTGACAATATATTTTATTTATATATACATAGTTTCGAGGTTGTCCGTAAAGAACCCTATTTTGCCATCATTTCTTTTGTTCGAACTAAAAAAAACATGGTCACTTGTCACAATTTTGAAATTAATAGAATGTATAAATATCTCATTTGTCGTCACAAATTATGTTCAGTATGAATTGGCACACACAACCATTTTATAAGAGAAGGCGGAGAAAGAAAGAGGGCAGCGAGAGAGAGATAAGAGAAAATAAAATTTACAAAAATCAAAAGATATCCATTAGGTGTGAGAATAGTGCCAGATTAACCTGAAGACCAAAGAGGGTAATATCGACTAAAATCACACCTCCTTTAGGATACGAATCCCAAAGTTGGATATGAATATTCGTTTGAGCTAGCCTGGTATTAATACTTTAAGCGGACTCCTTGGAGTCGATGTTCGTGATTCAAGACGCCACCTAGTAGCCGCTGGTGAAACTGATCGTTAAAACCATTAACTTAATTTAGTGAATAAAGTAAAATGAATTTCAATAAAAAACATAGCCTATGTCCTTCCCAAAATAATATAAAATCTGTATGTTAGATTTCAGAACAATCGGTTCAGTAGTTTTTTCGGTTATCGTGTACAAACAAAAACACGCTTTGTCTTTATAAATTAGTATGAGTATGATATGATATGATATGATATGATATGATAGGGTATGATATGATATAATATGATATGATATGATATGGTATATGATATAATATGATATGACATAATGACAGTAACAATTTCAAGCATAAATAAATTAGTTATTATTTCAAATTTATTTAAAATCAAGGTTTAACTCGATATGTATACCCTTGTGAACAAGAGAATCGCATATATGTTTATCTATTTTATATAACAAAAAAATTCAGCATTCATATGTGATATCTGATGATGCTTAAATGCTAAAGAGGTTGAAAAATTCTTAAATTCGACAAGAATTGTACTAGTAAAGTATCAAAGTGTATATGTAAACAATATAATAATTTATTTCCTTTAATGAAAAATAGGTTTTTTATGATTTCTGTCAATTAAAGAGGTGAAAAAGGCTTATCTAAACACTTTATAAAGAGCAAAACTTACCATCACCGAGTTTGTTGTCTTCGGGATCGCGATCTCTTATAAGCCGAGAAATCGCAGAAACGCTAGGAGCAGTTGTTCTATCGCATATGCCTTCTTTAATCAATCGGTCCCTGACCTCCCATGAAAAAATACTTGGATTATCGCGTTTGTAACTCTCAATTTTTGACTCTACTTCTGGTGTAGCAACGCGAGGTTTACTGCCTCCGATCACCCCTGGTCTTATGCTTCCGGTTTCTTGATAACGATTTAAAATCTTTGATACACAGCCATGAGAAACTCTGAGATTTCTATTAACAGCAAGTAATACATTACATTTAAATACAGTGTACGTTTTAATTCCTCATAGTATCAAAGAATAACAAGAACAAGAAATAAGGAAATGAACAGGCATTCATCTATTAAGAAAAATTAAATACAAATTATGTTCAGACATACAGAATAGATTTTATGAAGTAACTTATTTCAAGGAAACTTTTTTAATCGATAAAAGCATTGAATAGCAAATTCGATAAAAAGGGTCCAGTGTTTGGTAAAATTCGTGTATCAACTTATCAACTTACCTAGATATTACACAAGGCCGAACACCCTGAGCGGCCATTTCAACAATTTTTAGACGTATGTGGTTAGGTAAAGGTCGTCCATTTATAAAAACGCCACCTAATTGATTGACCCTGCCTTGACCAGGAATTGAATTTAAATCTGAAAAAGAAAAAAGCTTACTCATTAAGCTTTCTAAACAATCGTTATTGATAAAGAAAACGTCCACCGTATCTACGACAACACCACTGCATCAAAGCAAAAATGGCATTCATAGACGTGAAGATAGTACAGCATATATTTGAAATGAACCGTTTTTTTTAAATTAAAAAATAGATTATATTTAACATATTTGTTTGAATGTTATACTATATTTTATAATCCCTCAACATATTAAAAAACAGAATAAATGTGATATAATTGTTTTCTTTACATTTTAATTAAACACATAATAACTCGTCTATAAACTATCGCGGACCATAGAATATTTTTTTTCTATTCTAAGCTAAGAAATCCTTCTTCTTATCAAAATTAGTTAAATCTATTTTTATAACAAACTAATAAGAATATCGTTTATCAAATTTTCAATGTCAATTCAAAATCTTATTTTTTGATTTGTTTATTTATTTTTTTATCAAATTTTTTTCAGTTATTCAAACAGTGTAGTTTTCGCAGAAATATATTTAGATATTTGAATAGCTGTTTGATGTTTTGCTTCTTTGTTGACAAATTGAGATAGTCGAGGATCGTATTATAGACTTTCAACACCAGTGAATCTTTTGACCCTGCGGTTTATTTAAAAATCTTCCAAACTGAACATGTTATACAAGCCTAAAAGATAAAAAAATTGAATAGAAAGAACTGAAATTGATTACAGTTTAATTATTAGACGTTTTTAATATATAAAATTTGTTCCCTGTACACTTAAATAGAAAGTTTTTAAAAAAATCATGAAAAATGTTCTCTGAATTATAAGTTTGAGTTCGATTAGCAGTTTCATGTCTATTTTCAAGTTCAAATATATATAATATCCTCGACATATCCTCAAGACAAAATAGATTCTAGATAGTAATACTGCTAATATCTTCACATACGTAATAACTCGCTTGGTTTGAGCAGAGTTTCCTTGTAATTATTTTATTGCTTAAATATTCTATGTATTACTGTATTAAATCTATTTAGAGTTACTTAGTTTTTCTCCATATAAGAAAGGTAAGGAAAAAATAGGGATTTCTATTTTCAATCTACTTAAATGTCCTTTCTTTTTGCTTCCATAGGGATAAAATACTTTAATTGTGCTTATGTCGACTGTTTTTAGATAAATTAATATATATATTTCTATTGGTGTTACAATCCAATTAAATAAATTAAAATTAATACATAATAATATAAATATATATTTATATCAATATTAATACATATTAATATATAAGTCATTAAAAATTATAATGACAGTCAGATTGTCTGTTTAAAATCACCCCCGTAGATTAATCTGAAATAAAAATATATTAGCTGATAAAAATGTTTTTCGCCGACCATTTTATACACTATGTATACATATCCGAACACAAAATTCCCAGTAGAAATCGTCCTGAGGCACCAGGATATGGTATTTAACGGTTCGTACACGCTAATACAATATTTCTCCGTAGAAGCCGTATTTAAAATGTATCTTTCTGGTTTTTTTTAATTAAATACCGTGAATATTTTAGTAGTGGTGCCAACTGAAATTAAAGCAAAATGATAGTCTGCGAATAACATATTTTTTAAGCGGACAGATTAAAATTATTTATTAGATACAACGACATATGTACGTACTTGATTTAATAATTAATTTTTGCTTAGATTAAATATATTTTTCATATTTTCATTTTCCACGTTCTAAATTTAATTCATATTTCGGTTATTTGTACCCGTAAGACAGAATGGAAGAAAATTTCGAGTTCAAATAAAAACATTTTAAATATATTGTATATATAATTTTTTAGATATTAATTAGTCTTAAATTTAGATGGACATTGCCACTAATATCCTAAATAGTATGGGGCATACATACAATAGAATCTATTAAGGTTTCATTGCTATAGATTGCAATTATAAATAGGAATTATACTGACTCAACCCATGAAGGATTTTAAACTAAATTTCTACATGGGTATATTTGAACGAAGGGTCAGAAATGAAAGTGCATAAAAATAAACCAAAATAAATGAAAATAAAAACCGACATAAAACCTATTTTAAATATAAATTAATTACAAATTGGAAAATCTGTAAAATATACACTTTTATGTATATGACCTTATACATACTCTTCACAGACTCTGTATAAAGGCGCCCTCATTAATCTGTAAGTATAGGAAATGATAATGTGATTTGCCACTGGAATTAATTATACGGCAACTGCTTTATGCAATATTCATGTGAAAACACAAGTTAATGTATCGGTAAACTAAAAAAAAAAAAAACGTCTTAAGTAAAGAAAAGTCGCATCACGTGCAGGTGATGCGTATTCCGTGTAGAAATTTAGTTTAGAATCCTTCATGGATGCAGTTAGTTAATAATAAAAATCTTAATATTTATATTATTTTGCAGTTTTTAAGATTTTCACATTATTTTATTTATTATTATTATTATACTCATTTCCTAAGCTTTTTTTTGTATGCAGATATACATATCAGATTATATTTTCATATATTTTTTTATTACTTATCCACGATCCACATAATAAATTATACAAATAATAATTTTATTAAGCTTAAAAAGAATATCCGACCTGACTTGGATTTAAACCGATGATGTCATCGACCCCTGGTAGAAATGCATTTTATATTTAAGGTATAAATAAGGACTTTTCAATATACTTTTGAAGATACCTAGTAACAGGGTATATGTGTTCGGTAGTAAATAAGAAAACATGTAACGTTTATTACGGCCATTCCGGACGATTTATTGTTACATTTTTTCAAGCCATTTGTTAGGTATTTAAGGCCCATAATAGTTAGTTTCGAATCAATGTATTTGTGGTGATGATTAAAATTTATCTTAAAAGAAGATTAGAGTAGCTATAACATATAGCCTAGTACTAAAATTAATGTGGTTATTATGCCTCTTATATAAATTCATTAACTTTAATCATTATTTTAATTAATTAATTATAAATGTTCATTAAGTTTATTTTGAAAATTTTGAAGTAACTTATAAGTATGCTCGTTATATATACCTTGTAAATGAAATATATATAAAACGCATTGACAATAGTTTACACATTCGTATACAATATATGTTACTCTTATGTGAAGTCTTAATCGAGCTTACATACTAACCAAAATAATGTTTTACTACTTACGGAAGTGGCAAATCACCAGATATGCCATATGCACACTCTACAGAAATTCAAGTTACGAATTAAAGTTATGAATTCAGTATAATTTTTAATTTGAACAATTTATTGTATTTTATAAAATTTCAAAAATACCAAATGTTATTATTTATTTTCTAAATAAGTAAAATAGAATTTTGAATTAATAACCAATAAATTTAAGCCGGTATAAGACATTAAAGAATAGTATTTTTTAATTAATTCCTTCATGCAAAATTTTAGATATTAGATAATAAAAGGAAAACATTTCCAAAACTAATTTATTACGTATAATTTTTAAGATGACAAAATCGAATGAAAAGTAGACTTTATTATTACTTTGTAATTTTTGAAATTGTTAGCTTCCGTATCTTATGATTTGTTTTTTATTCAATAAACAACAGATTGTTATAATATTCTATAAATATTAAATGTTAAATAAATTGTTTATTTACTAACCAGAAATATGGTTCAAAAGAACGTAGTTTCTACCTAGTTTTTAACTAGATTTTAAACCTAGTTGCTACCTTTTTCTTAATTTTATTGACAGTGTTTACATTTTGCATTCTACGATTTACCTTGTTTCTAGCCACGATAATTGATTATATTTTTATTACCTAGTAACTAATTTCCAGCCTATTAAAATTTGTTAGATTTTGTACCAGGGACAGAGCAATCAAATTAAAACATAAATATTTTAGAAAAGATAATTTAAAATTAGTTAAAGAGATATTCATTCATAATGGTTATGACCTTATAGATAAAATGATTGCGGATAGTAGATTAAATTTACAATAATAGTAGACAACATAATCTAAAAAACAAAAAATAATAATAATAAAATCTTAGTATTATCATATGGAAAAGGTTTATCAGAAAGAATTAGAAGTACTTTCAAAAAACATAAATACAAGTTTACTTTAAAAATAATAATAATATAAGAAGCCTATTTAATATAATTCCAAAAATAAAGATGATAAATGTTTAAAAGCAAGAGTAGTATACAAATTAAATTGTAAAGATTACATTGATGACAAATATTACATTGGACAAACGTGTAGTTACCTAAAACAAAAAGGATGTATGAGCATTAGTATAGCTTATGAAGCATGAATTGTAAATTCGGACTAAAGGAACATAGTTTAGACTTGTTACATTCTTTCAATTTTGAAAATTTTAGAACAAGGTGTTAAAAGTAGATATAAAATAGAAACTCCTGAAAGTATCCCTGGTAGAAATGCTAAACATTTTTAAGCCATAAACAAGCTATTTCGATATGAAGAAACGTAGAGACAAGCTATTAATATTCGGCCGTAACTAGAAATATATAAAACATTTTTTCCGGTCATTTCGGCCATATAGATACATTTTCTAAATCTATTTTTTAAGTATTTAAGACCCAGAACAGTTAATTTCGTATCAATCTAATTTCGATTGTGCCTAAAATTTACCTTGAAATAAGATTGAAACTAGGTATAATATATAGCATTGCTAAAAAATTAGCATCATTGTTATGCATTATTATATAAATTCATTGATGTTCAGATAGTTACTTTTAATTAATAAATTGAAAATGTATATCGAGTTCCTGATTTTGAATATTGAATTCATTTTTACGGAAGCTATAATTTATACACATATAATACACATTAAACGAATCGACAATAGTTTACACATTCGCATACAATGTTATATATATATATATATATATATATATATATATATATATATATATATATATATAAATGTATAAGAAGTCTTAATCGAGCTTATATACTAACCAATTTAATTTTTTGTCATTTGCGGGAGTTACCAGTCACCAGACATGCAGTGTGTGCACTTTGCATAAATTAAAGTTTCGATATAAACTCAAATTTACACGAATTTTAAAATAATTTCAAAAAAGAATAGAATTATATTATTTATTAAATTATTTATTTTATAAATAAATAGAATAATATTTTTAATTAATTACTAATAATTGAAACAGGTATAAAATAACCAAACATAATATTTTTGAAGGTCTTTCATCAGTAATGTTGTCATAATTTAAGCAGTGAAAATTATTTTTAAATAAATGTGTACTTTTGATCTTGATATTAGTTTTTTTTTTTAAACGTTCTAATGTGCGTGTGCTGTCTGAGCAGCCAAAGCTAACTGCAAATTGATGTAACAGTAGCCTAATGTCGCAACTTTTAATATCTTCTAAATTGAATTCATTTTTCAAATTGTATATAAATCTACTTCGATGATATTGAAAAATGCCAAATCACAATGTTGATGAAAACCAAATCTTTTACCCTGGTAGAAATGCATTCTATTTTTAAGGTATAAACAAGGTATTTTCAAATGAAGATACCTCGTAACAAGGTATATTTGTTCGGTAGTAAATAGGAAAACATGTAACGTTTTTTACGGTCATTCCGGCCGAGTTATAGTTACATTTTTTTCAAGCTATTTTTTCGGTATTTAATAGCTATAATAGTTAGTTTGGAGTAAATATATTTTACATTTCCAATAAAGTTACCTTGAAACTAGGTATATTTTACCTATTGAAACTGAAATTATTTTTAAAAATAGAAAATAGATTGTTTTTATTCCTTTTCATCTAGTTATTCCCTAGTTAATGGACAATTAATATTTTGGTTATGGAATATCGCGCGCGCGCGCGCGCGTGTGTGTGGTTATGACTAAACTTATTTTAAAACAAGGTTAAGCGAGGTATAACACATAACCTAACTAAAAAATTGATATCGTTATTATGCTTTCTTATATAAATTCATTGACTTTAATCATTATTTTAATGAATTAATTATAAATGTTTATCAAGTTCATTTCGAAAATTTTGAAGTAACTTATATGTACGTTGGTTCTATATACCTTATACATCTAAATACATATACAACGCATTGGCAATAGCTTAGACTTTCGTATGCAACATATCTTATACTTATGGGAAGTTATAATCGGGCTTATATACTAACCAAGTTAATGTTTTACCATTTGCGGGAATGGCAAATCATTAGACATGCCGTATGAACACTCTCCATAAAATCAAGTTACGAATTACAGTTATGAACTCAGCATGATTTTTAATTTAAAAAATTAATTTTATTTTATAAAATTTCAAAAATTTCAAATGATATTATTTATTTTATAAATAAATAGGATGAAATTACTAATTAACAACCAATAATTGAAGCCGGTATAAGACATCAAAGAATAAAATTTTTTAATTAATTGCTTCATGCGAAATTGTAGATCTTAAATAATAAAAGGAAAATATTTCCAAATCTAATTTATTACGTATAATTTTTAAGATGACAAAATCGAACGAAAAGCAGACTTTATTATTACTTTGTAATTTTTTTATATTATTAGTTTCCGTAACTTATGATTTTTTTATTAAATCAACAACATCATGTTATAATATTATATAAATATTAATTGTTAAATAAATTGCTTATTTACGAACCAAAAACAAGGTTAAAAACAACCTAGTTTCTACCTAGTTTCTACCTAGTTTTTAACTAGTTTTTAAACCTATTATATACCTTTTTCTTAATTTTATTGACAACGTTCACATTTTGCATTCTAAGATTTACCTTGTTTCTAGCCACAAGGATTGATTCTATTTTTACTACCTAGTAACTACTTTCCAGCCTATTAAAAATTGTTAGATTTCTACCAGGGTATATTCTTTCAATTTGAATTTTCTAACTAATATTTAGAATCAAAATGATTATTTATTTGAAATTCAATTCCCTTTCTTAACGTTTGAAGTATTTTTGTAATATATATATATATATATATATATATATATATATATATATATATATATATAAACACCCGCAGATCTTTCCAACATGGGAAAGAATTTAAAAAATTGATTTACTATGTATGTTTTATCTTGTGTTTATAAAATTATTATATGATCTTAAGTGATGTACGGTCATATGCCAAGTCTAGTATGTTAATTGTATATTGCATTTTAGCATAGTGAATAATGCGTTAACTTGCGAATCGTAGGGTCGTGGGTTCTTCGATACTCAGCGGAGGTCCGAATTTTTTTCATCGAAATAAAATAATTTATATGTTCAACGGAGATGTTAAATATTACAATTTACAATAATTAATGTAAAAAATATATTAATAATTATTAATTGTGAATTGTAAATCGCAATACGTAATACATAGTAATGCATATAGAAAATAATTTATAAATTCTAATTAAATGGTATGCGTTACCTAAATACGTAAATATATTTTTTACTTTAAATAAATTAATAGTAAAGAATCAAAAAATTATTCACTTGATCGAGGAAACAAAATTAGAATAATTTATAAATCGTCTTAATTTCTAGATTTTCTGACTAGATTCTGTCTAGTTTCTAACTTGGTATAACTACCAAAATCTAAGCTCATTCCATATATAAAATGCTATTAAAAGTGAGACAAATCGGAACTAGGATCAGACTAGATTTCCTTTCTGGATCCGAACATTTAATAAGGCAAACTAACCCGATACAAGTTAGATTCGAGAATGAATTTCTACACGGGTTGATTTATAAAAATCCTTCTACAACACCTAAGTATAATATACAATAACCCTGATATAATAATAATAATAATAATAATAATAATAATAATAATAATAATAATAATGCCAGTAACAACAACAACAATAATAATAAATTATTAAAATAATAATTTTTGTTTTAATACTTCATATATTTCATGCTATTTTGAATTACTCGCACGTCGCATTGTTGAACGTCCTCTGTCAATTCGCCTGTACGGCAGACATTGTACTTCCGGCAACACACGATATGACAGCTTTTTTATTTACATATCTCCTCAAAATTGGCACTTAACTTTTAAGATATCATTAAAATTTTTTCTGAAATAGTCAATACGTGTCTCATTTATGAATAGGATCTTTCGTTTTTTAAAAAAGTTATTAATAAAATAAATCTCATTTGCCGGCGGGGTTCTCATAAGAGTTAATGTGAAACCAAGTTAAATATTTCTGATATTGAAAAGGCTCATTCTTGAAACAGACTTTATTATTCTTTTATACTTCTTTCAAACTATTTACATATCGTATGATGTTCCATTTATTCTATGAACAACATAATATTATAATATTGTATAGATATTAATTTTTTCGATTGTAGTAATTGAAACTTACATCTGAATCAAAATGTTCATTTACTAGCCAGAAACAAGGTTCCAGCTTAAAGTCTAGTTCCCTGGTAGAAATCTAACAATTTTTAATATGGTGGAAAGTAGTTACTAGGTAGTAAAAATAGAATCAATCATTGTGGCTAGAAACAAGGTAAATCTTAAAATGCAAAATGTGAACGTTGTCAATAAAATTAAGAAAAAGGTAGAAACTAGGTTTAAAAACTAGTTAAAAACTAGGTAGAAACTAGGTAGAAATTAGGTAGAAACTAGGTTGTTTTTAACCTTGTTTCCGGTTAGTAAATGAGCAATTTATTTAACAATTAATATTTATATAATATTATAACATTATGTTATTGATTTAATAAAACAAAAATCATAAGATATGAAAACTAATAATTTTAAAAAATTACAATGTAATAATAAAGTCTGCTTGTCGTTCGATTTTGTCATCATAAAAATTATACGTAATAAATTAGTTTTGGAGATATTTTCCTTTTATTATTTAATATCTAAAATTTTGCATGAGGCAATTAATTAAAAAATTCTATTTTTTGATGTCTTATACCGGCTTCAATTATTGGTTGTTAGTTAATAAATCTATCCTATTCATTTATAAAATAAATAATATCATTTGAAATTTTTGAAATTTTATAAAATAAAATTAATTTTTTTAATTAAAAATCATGCTGAGTTCATAACTATAATTCGTAACTTGATTTTATGGAGAGTGTTCATACGGCATATATGATGATTTGCCATACCCACAAGTGGTAAAACATTATCTTGGTTAGTATATAAGCCTGATTATAACTTCCCATAAGTATAACATATATTTTATACGAATGTGTAAGCTATTGTCAATGAGTTGTATATGTATTTAGGTGTACAAGGTATATAGAACCAACGTACTTATAAATTACTTGAAAATTTTCGAAATGAACTTGATAAACATTTATAATTAATTCATTGAATTAATGATTAAAGACAATGAATTTATATAAGAAAGCATAATAACGATATGAATTTTTTAGCTAGGTTATGTTATACCTCGCTTAACCTTGTTTTAAGATAAGTTTAGTCATAACCACACACACGCGCGCGCGCGCGCGCGATATTCCATAACCAAAATATTAATTGCCCATTAACTAGGGAATAACTAGATGAAAAGAAATAAAAACAATCTATTTTCTATTTTTAAAAATAATTTCAGTTTCAATAGGTAAAATATACCTAGTTTCAAGGTAACTTTATTGGAAACGTAAAATATATTTACTCCAAACTAACTATTATAGCTATTAAATACCGACAAAATAGCTTGAAAAAATGTAACTATAAATCGGCCGGAATAACCGTAAAAAACGTTACATGTTTTCCTATTTACTACCGAACAAATATACCTTGTTACTAGGTATCTTCATTTGAAAATACCTTGTTTATACCTTAAAAATAGAATGCATTTCTACCAGGGTTTCTACCTATTTTTTCATTTTATTGACAATGCTTACATTTTTCACTCTAAGATTTGCCTAATTTTAAGCTATGATAGTTGATTCTATTTTTGATACAGTAACTACTTTCTAACCTATTTAAAATTGTTAGATTTCTACCAGGGTATTCATATTTTGAAAAATGGCAATAATGTCGAAACGACGGACATCTAAGAGAAATTTAAATTTAAGGTGGTGGAGGCCGTAATGGTTGTCATTTGCTGACAAAGAATATAGTTTATTTTTATTATTTTTATTATTTTTAATTTTTAATCTAATTTAATTTTATTATTAGTAGCAATATCTATTTCAGATTCTTCGAGGTGATTATAAATAAGGGCAGTCTGACTATCATTATATTGTATAATAGCTCTATAGGTTTCGACCCATTTTATTTATAGTTTTATTATTATTGCATAACGAAAAGCAATACCGCTATGCAACATACTAATCAATTTTGATTTATTTAAACGATGATTTAATATTTAAATTTTTTAAAATCATATCCTATATTCCATACGAAAAAGATTAAGGTTTAAAAGTTGTCTGCATGCAGTAACATTATTGACTGAACAGTATTGGTTTTCTCAAAAAAGCTTAATTTTAGCGATAAAATATAAAATTGTATGTTTTCTAAAAAAATTATATATTTCAGAATGTTAAACTGCAATATACTAAAAATGTAAATGTTGCATTTCAAAAAAGATAAAATGATATTTACGTTACAGTATATAGTTCCCCGTGCAGAAATATACTCGGTATATCCCTAGTTCGGGCTAGATCCTAGTCAGTATTACTGATGATTTCCTCATGTAGGTAAATCTCGCCAGATCCGAGTTAGATTTCCCTTCGATCATCTAATAATCATCTTATATTAATTATTACTTTCTCGAATTTATTCAGATTTCCTTATCTTTTATTGATGTTAGAAAGAAATACGTGTTTCCACTAGTCAAAATTTTACAAGTAGAAAACTTAAGGAAATTATCAGGCTTTCTATCTTGGATCTAGTCAGAATTCCTTAACTTCTCCCTACTTTGGAAAGAATGGCGTTTTTCTAGGCAGAATCTGCCAAGTAGGAGAATTCAGGAAATGGTTAGGCTTTCTATTTCGATTCTAGTTAGATTTCCTCAACTTTTTCTAATATTGGAAAGAACGATATTTTTTGTAGTCAAGGCCTTATGTGTACAGAAATTATATATATATAAATATATATATATATATATATATATATATATATATATATATATATATATATATATATATATATATATATATATATAATAAATGAGTGCGCGCACGCGCGTATATATATATATATATATATATATATATATATATATATAGTATATAAACACCCGCAGATCTTTCCAACATGGGAAAGAATTTAAAAAATTGATTTCCTATATATGTTTTATCTCGTGTTTATAAAATTATTATATTATCTTTAGTGCTTTACGGTCATATGCAAACTATAGTATAATAATCCCACATTGCGTTTTAGCATAGTGCATAATGCGTTAGCTTGCGAATCGTAGGGGCGTGGGTTCGATACTCAGCGGAGGTCGGAATTTTTTTCATCGAATAAAATATATTATATGTTCAGTAGAGTGTTTAACATTAAAATTTAGAATAATTAGTGTATAAAAAATATATTAATAATTATTCATTGTTATTGTAAATCGTAATACGTAATAGTCATATAGAAAATAATTTATGAATGCTAATTAAATGGTATGCGTCACCTAAATACGTAAATATATTTTTTTATTTTAAATAAATAAATATTAAAGAGTCAAAAAATTATTGACTTAATCGAGGAAACAAAATTAGAATAATTTATTATTGGCTTAATTTCTAGATTTTCTGACTAGAATCAGTCTAGTTTCTAGCTTGGTATACCTACCAAAATCTAAGCTCGTTCCCTATTAAAAATGCTATTAAGAGTGGGACAAATCGGAACTAGGATCAGGCTAGATTTCCCTTCTGGGTTCGAACATTTGCTAAGGAAAACTCACCCGATACTAGTTAGATTCGAGAATAAATTTCTACACGGGTCCAGTAGAAGTATATATGTGAAATATGATGAAAAATTGACATCATGTTTACATTTGGTACGCATATACTTATTTAAAATTTGTGATAATTTAATTAATGGATTTCTCCATTTCTAATAGACAGTTTATGCTATAGCGCCTGGCTTCTCTACACACTTCTTTAGAGTTAAAAAATGATTTGTATATTATAATTACATTGAATAGTAAATTGTATATAGATTTACAATGTGTAATTTATCAATTACATTTTACTAAAAATGCCAGTATATTTTCATAAATATACACCTTTTTAAGTTTAATATCGCATTATAAGAGCTTAACGTATACTATTAATAAAATGAGAGGTGTACGATGGATCGATCGCTAGAGCGAAGGACTAGTAACTTGGTGATCCGAGTTTCAAATCCCGGTCTCGGCTGATTGACACAAGCGCCGCTGTAATAATTTACATGCGCTTTGTTTACAAACACATCGTAGACCTCCGTCACTGATTAGCACTGGTATTTGGAAGTATAAATAGAGCGACGTTAAATAAAATAAAAAAAAAATTAATAAAATGATATTATGTCAATAGATCCCTGGTAGAGGCCACGATGGCTCGATCGCTAGAGCGAAGGACTAGTAACTTGGTGACCCGAGTTCAATCCCGGTCTCGGCCGATTGATACAGGCACCGCTGTAATAATTTACATGTGCTTTGTTTACAAACACATCGTAGACCTCCGTCGCTGATTAGCACCGATATTTGGAAGCATAAATAGAGCAACGTTAAATAACATAAAAAAAAAGATCCCTGGTAGAAATGCATTCTATTTTTAAGGTATAAACAAGGAATTTTCAAATGAAGATACCTAGTCACAGGGTATTTTTGTTCGGTAGTAAATAGGAAAAAATGTAACGTCTTTTACGGTCATTCCGGCCGATTTATAGTTACATTTTTTCAAGCTATTTTTTCGGTATTTAAGGTCTATAATAGTTAGTTTCATATCAATGTATTTTTGGTTATGACTCAACTTTATCTTAAAACAAGTTCAGTGAGGTATAACAATAACCTAGCCAAACAATTGATATCGTTATTATGCTTTCTTATATAAATTCATTGACTTTAATCATTATTTTAATGAATTAATTATAAATGTTTATCAAGTTCATTTCGAACATTTTGAAGCAATTTATAAGTACGTTGGTTCTATATACCTTATACATCGAAATACATATACAACGCATTGACAATAGCTTTACACATTCGTATACAATATATGTTATACTTATGGGAAGTTATAATCAGGCTTATATACTAACCAAGATAATGTTTTACCACTTGTGGGTATGGCAAATCATCAGATATGCCGTATGAACACTCTCCATAAAATCAAGTTACGAATTATAGTTATGAACTCAGCATGATTTTTAATTTAAAAAATTAATTTTATTTTATAAAATTTCAAAAATTTCAAATGATATTATTTATTTTATAAATAAATAAGATAGAATTACTAACTAACAACCAATAATTGAAGCCCGTATAAGACATTAAAGAATAGAATTTTTTAATTAATTGCTTCATGCGAAATTTTAGATATTAAATAATAAAAGAAGAATATTTCCAAAACTAATTTATTACGTATAATTTTTAAGATGATAAAATCGAACGACAAGCAGACTTTATTATTACTTTGTAATTTTTTTAAATTATTAATTTCCATATCTTATGATTTTTCTTTTATTAAATCAACAACATAATGTTATAATATTATAGAAATATTAATTGTTAAATAAATTGCTCATTTACTAACCGAAAATAAGGTTAAAAACAACCTAGTTTCTACCTAGTTTTTAACTAGTTTTTAAACCTAGTTTCTACCTTTTTCTTAATTTTATTGAAAACGTTCACATTTTGCATTCTAAGATTTACCTTGTTTCTAGCCACAATGATACCTAGTAACTACTTTCCAGCCTATTAAAAATTGTTAGATTTTTACCAGGGTATAAACGTTAGAATTTCTCATTTTTGTTTATAGATGATAGGCTCGCTTTTCTTTTCTCAATTTCAGGTGCTATGTTATCTATATCTTTCAAAATTTATGAAATACTTCGTTGTTGCAGATCTTAGATTTTACTGATGAGGTTAAAACTTGCAAGAAATATAGAAATAGAAAACGGGATGGATAGAATAGGTAAAAAATTTGCCTAATAATTTCCTGATAATTTCCTTAAGTTTTCTACTTGTAAAATGTTGACCATAGAAAACACGTATTTCTTTCTAACATCAATAAAAGATAAGCAAATCTGAATAATGCTGAGAAAGTGATAATTAATATAAGACGATTATGAGATAATCGAAGGGAAATCTAACTCGGATCTGGCGAGATTTACCTACATGAGGAAATCATCATTAAGACTGACTAGGATCTAGCCCGAACTAGGGATATGCCGAGTATATTTCTGCATAAGTATTTGAAGATGTCCTCGAGAGTTGGCAAAAATGCAAAAACTTTTCCTTAAGTAAGTACCTTGAAAACGAGCATACCCTAAGAAAGTCGAGAGAAGGATGTTTCAAAAGCGAGGTAGGATACTATTCGAGTCATAATTTATGACCATTAATGAAAATTTTCTGACTATTTGGAACTACAGGTAAGACCATATATCTAAGACTAGAGAAGCAGCGTCATTTTTCTCTCTTTCTGATGTCTTTGAGGAGGGTAAGGGTATACTATTTCCCCGCGTTTCTCTCCCAAATATTCCGAATGACAGGCGTAGAAGCCTTAAATGTCAACTCGTTGCACCATGGATACATGTATCCGCAGGGGGAGCACCGCTGTCAGCTTTCTCTCTATCCCTCATAAAATTTCCACGTGCCCGGGCATACTTGGAAAGTATATCCTTGCAGCGAGTATACCCGTCTGCATCGAGTTCTGCATAATAAGTACTTTCTTTTATTCACATCAAGATTCCATCTTACCATATGCATCAAAGTCTATAATTAATTATGCAATTATTAGCAGTGAACATGGTTCCTTCATAATTGTTTAACAAAAGTAGTAACGGTTCTGCAATTCAAACCATAATGCAAAATATATTGCAAACGGCAAGGCTAATGACAATTTATAGACTCTTCACAAGAGCGGTACTTGTTAATTATGCTTCACAAAAAAATCAAATAAACTATTAAAGCAACTATAGGGCTTTTATAACTTCACAAAGAATACCTACAAGCAATAAAGTAACTTTTATTGCTCAATTTTCCGCAATTTTGATCAAATATCAATTTTCATGTCGTCAGTGACCAAAAATTTTTTTCTTTTTTTAATTAAATTACTGTATACTAAAGACAATCTAGAATTTAGGCAAAGGGTTATCAATTAGTGTAAATAATACTGTAAATTATTCGGCTATAGAAAATATGTAAAAGATTAAAAATGTTACCTTGAAAAGGATAAGCAGAAAAGCAGGGCCGCATCATTGAGTAGCTTGAGGTAACCGTCATCTCACAATTTCATGTGGTGTCCCCACTTTTCTTTTACGGATTATTCTTTTGAAACTTTAGTCCTGTTTCTTGCCAACTTTGCTGAATAGTACTAGTTAAGTGTATCCTAGCTAGTCTGTTTTAATTTAAAATGTTATTAAACTATTTAAATTGTAATGCCCACGAGCCAGCTGAATATTTAGGTTTTCTTCTTCACTATGATGCACTTAGTTCCTTTTACACCTTTATTTTTACTCTACACATTAGGTAGATTTTCGTTGAAGTCACAATAAATTATAAAATGGTATTATTGACATTATATGGTTTAACAAGATGAATAACAAACTATGGTTGAGAAGAGAAAAATAAAAATTAGACCACTTTATCCAATCTTGTCGTGTCCCCCTCTTTCTCTCTTTTGATCAACTTCTTGATCCTTACTGAGGCTGACGTCTAGTTTCGTTTGACTTTTGGATCGCGCACAAGAGCAGGAAGACCGCGCCTACTGCTGTTTATACAGCCAAAACGCCGTCGACAGCAAGGCTCCTAGTCGCTTGCCCACGAACCAGTGCAGAAGTAAAACGAGACAGACTACTGCAGGGCTGTAGAAGAGTGAAAAAGAAAAAAGCAACTCCCCCCTCCCCTTCTCCATAGCCGCCTTCAACTGTTTTGCCTGGTAGCGGTGCCAGGTTAAATGGTAGCTTGAGAAGGCCGGACGTACGCGTTCTCCCCACTATACGGCATAGTCGGTAGCTGGCAGAGGGAAGGGGCGGGAGGAGGGAACAACCACGATCGACAATACTTTGAATTCTGATCTATGGTCTCAGGTGAGAGGCCCGCAGTGACTTCGAGTGTCGAGCCAATGGGGGCCTGGCAGTGGCCCAACTCTGCGCTCAGCGCTCCCGGCGGTCCAGGACACGCCCCCACGCCCCTCTACTATGGACTCATCCCGCTGTTCTTTCTTCTTTTTTCAGCGCTTGCTCTACCGCAGAGCCACTCCGTCTGCTTATTACTTACTCGTTGCACATTTAGGTTCAACGCTGGTCTCGATTCTCAGCTGCATGATGCATTGCTTTAAAGAATGAACTATAGTTACATTGAGTTGCGAGAGAGAAAGAAACGGTGCGGCGATTCGTTTACGCCATGATGTTTATTATATGTCTTACATTTTCTCTCACTAGATCTTTATTCCTGTTTATATTGATAAACTAATAGACTTAATAAATTATAAACAAACTATTATACAATATATGATAGATGCACACACACACACACACACGCGCGCGCGAGCGCGCACGCGCACACATATGCATTGATTTCCAGAGTCTAACATTCTGCAATGGTGATTATAATACATGTAAAGCCGCAAAAATTGTAAATTCCAAATTAAACAAAGCCAGCCTAAGCCATCGTAATATCTGTAGGTTATCATTATATATTTTACAAAACTTTTTAATAATGCATAGTTATAAATAATTTGAAATTTTATTCTGGTCGAAATCCATTGAAATTAATGTCTTGATTGTACTGATTATTCTTGTGTGAACACTAGCAAATGGTATTATTGTTATATTTTTCTTAGCTTGTGATAAAACTTTTTTTCCGACAACATTTTAGCATTTTATTTTTATTTTAAAGCCATACATGTGATATTTTTTATAACAAGATAATAATTTAAATTGAATTTAAATACTTTAAATAATGAATGGAAAATACCTACTGAAATACAAAATCAAAAAATGGATTGTCAATTGCTTATTATCTTCTATAAATTAAGTATTTATTCGGCATTATATATGACTTTCGATTTATTGGTGTGGAGACGTGTATACCTGTAAATTAGCAAAAAAATAATTATAATCAATAAAATATCCTTTAAAGTATTAAAAATATTGAAATAACATAAATATCAATTTTTTCCTACTTTAGATGATATTTTATTCATTACAATTTAAGGTTTTATTGCATAAAGAAATTTAATTTGATATATTATAAAAAAATATGGATTTCAGCATTTTTAACACTCATTCAATTCGTTTTATATTTATTTTTATTGATTTTAGATTATTAAGAAACCACAATTAATTTAGATGACGATAATATTTACAAATTATTTTTTGTAAATAATGTCTATTAATGTTTAATAATATATAGATATAATTTTATAATTTCATAATTTTTCCCGAACCGCTAACCCTCTGATTTGCAGTCTAACGCTTTAACCACTATATATACTATGCACTGGATGTAGGTACAATTGCTTCTGATGCATTTGGTAATCATTCTCTGTTGTTGCGATATATTCATCTATTTACGTTCAAATATACAATTGTTAAGAGTTGCGAGGAACTTGATTTTGCAAAGGATGTAAAACTTTTTCCTTATCTCTAATAGAAATTCTAAACATTTTTTAGTCATAAACAAGGTATTTGGTAATAAAGAAACTTAGGAACAAGGTATTAATATTCATCAGTAACTATAGTAATATATATATATATAACGTTTTTTCGGGTCATCGCGACCGATTTATAGATACATTTTATAAACCTATTATTTTGGTATTGAATACCCATGACATATAGTATAGTGTCGCAGAAATGTACTTTCGGTTATATTTTAAATTTATTTTAAAACAAGCTTCAAACTAGGTTTCAAATATAGCCCTGATAAATAATTGATATTGATATTATGAACTCTTATATAAATTCATTAACTTTTATCACTAATTTTAATTAATAAATTGTAAATTTTTATCGAGTTCATACTTTTTAATGAACTTACTCTGGTAGAAATGTCAAAATTTTTAATGGGCTAGAAAGTAGTTACTTATTTCTGGTTAATAAATGAACAATTTATTTAAAACACGGAAACAAATAAATCGAAAGAATTCTAAAGAAATAATAAGTCTGTTTTTTATTCAATTTGGTCATCTTAAAAATTGTAGGTAAAATAATGTAGTTTTGGAAGTGCTTTCCTTCTATTATTTAATATGTAAACATTCACATTAAACAATTAATTAAAAAATACTATTCTTTGATGTCTTATACCGATTTCAATTATTGATTGTTAATTAAAGATTCTATTCCATTCATTTCTAAAATAAATAATATCATTTGATATTTTTCAAAGTTTTTTTCAAATTCATGTTGAGTTGAATTAATAACGATAATTTTAAACTTTAATTTATGGAGAGTGCACACCCCGTGTAGAAATTTCGATGCGATTCTGTAAAGAATCTGGTAAGTACGTGATACATCAAATAGGAATCAGACGTAGTAATCGTATACGATTCATGCTAGTAATGTCCCATTTTTTACGCTTGTATCGTATCCGGAGTTTTGATCGGAACCTGCTATGCGTATCGTATACAAATCCTATACAAATAACTACATTTCATTACTATTATTTATTACTATTATTATTACGATTATTACTAATATTATTACTTATTATTAAATTTCAACTAAATTTTATAATATTGTATTAATTTAAGATGATATATAGCAGTCGTATTGAATAAAAATAAAATTTCTTTGAAACCAAAATAACGTCAATAAAAAATTATTTATTTCATTTAAAAAGATTTTATTGACATGAATAAATTTATTTTCCTTTGATATATATACTTAGAAAAAAGTGTGGATATCTAACCAGCATTTTTAACACTCATTCTATGTATTTAAATTTAGTTTCATTGCTTTTCATTATAATAAAGAAATAAAATTCCTACATTACGACATTATTTACCAATTAATTTCTTCTTAACATCTATTAATTTTTAATAATATGTATAGATAAAATGAAACATAATATATATGGTTGACGATTTATTTTTATTATTTATGTGTTTTCAAAACAATATTTTAAATAAATACTATAGATTTTACTCAAGCACATCCTTCATTTTCTGCAACTTTATGTTTGGAACTTGTATTTGTCATTGCTTATATATATATATATATATATATATATATATATATATATATATATATATATATATATATATATATATATATAAGAAACATGATTTTTTTTTGACTGCGATATGAATACTGATTTATACTAAAATTTTATAAGCACAGAATAGATATTTTGGATTATATATTCTTCAAAATTTTGTTTAAATCAATGTGCTTGTGTGTAACAATGATACATTGGTAAATGTATATAACACATTTAGATTCTATTTCTTTTTAAAAAGCTACATGTATTTATTATGAATTTAAAAAGTATAAATTTCAGGTTTAGTTAAATTTAAGACAAAATTGTTATTGTAATGTTTTATTCAACTATATTTGATTTGAACTTCATTCAAATGTAAATTTTGTCGATATGTGATTGTCATACCATTTACATGCGATTCTATTATTCGATTGAAATACGAACGAAATATCCGAGTCTTTCTAGAATTATATACGTTTATTTTGAATAAGAATAAAGTAAGACAGTCGGATGTGATTCTGATACGATTAACGTATGTATTTCGACAGTTCGATAGCGTACAGACGACGTATGCGAATATGGCATGAATCAAGCGCGAGTTTTGTAAATGCGAATACGATGAGTTTATTTTATCCGTATCGGATCATATGTAGGTATGACACAGGGAGATTTCTACCCGTGACACTGAGTGTCTGGTAAGTGGACACTCCTGTAAGTGGCAAAACATATTATCTTGCATATATATCATGTGGCGCGGTAGCGCTACGAAGGCAAGTTTGAGAACCGCCGGCATGGCGCGACCGCTACACTATTTACTTCTAAATTGAAATTTCGAATTTTCAATCAATGAAAAACATGATTTGTCACTTCTTTATCGATAATTTTCCAAAGCATATCTACTATTTATGACCTAAGGAATCGTTTCCCGCCTGTATTTTTGATTAAAAAGCATCAGTTTTTCATATAAAACTGCGTGCGTGACTATAGAAAATAGTCAGAAATACTTTTTTCTATATATATATATATATATATATATATATATATATATATATATATATATATATATATATATATATATATATAGTAATAGTAAATACACAGCCAAAATTTCAGCACTAAGATCGTCAAAACTGTAGTAAAAGTCAGCACTAAGACATATGTATAGTATAGTAAGATAATATATAGTATTGTAAGACGTTTTAGTTTAATAATATGAGGTTATGCACGAACGTTCGATGTATTTTGATGGACTTTCCTTATTCCATTAAACAATTATATTCATCGTTCCACTTTTGGTATGTTTTACATTTGCTGCACACGTTTCATATCCAAAACATCCGAAAAAATTTCATGGTATGAGCCAACTGATATGCCAACATAATCAGCGACTTCTCTGATTGCAATTCGGCGATCGTTCATAATCATTTCTTTTATTTTTTTCACGATTTTTTATCGGTTTTTGATGTGCTTGGGCATCCGGGTCATTCATCATCTTCAACGTTTTCGCGGCCATCTTGAAAAATGCTTATACCACTCGTAAATCCTTATTTTACTCATAGCAGATTGATCATATGGCTTTGTTAACATTTTACAAACTGCACTACACTTTATTTCATTTTTTACGCAAAATTGAATACAAATTCTTTGCTCCATTTTTTTTTTCACAAACGAAAATCACGGAACTCAAAAAATACGTCTAACGTTAGCGGCTGCCACCTAAAAAGTAAGCAATGAATATTGCTGAAAGTTTTATCGTAGTTCAGGAGCATGAGTACCAACATAATAAAAAATTCTCGTTATTTTTTTTAAGACACCTCGTGTATGTACCCGTGTAGAAATTGATTCTCGAATCTAACTAGTATCGGGTGAGTTTTCCTTATCAAATGTTCGGACCCAGAAGGGAAAACTAGTCTGATCCTAGTTCCGATTTGTCCCACTTTTAATAGCATTTTGAATAGGGAACGAGCTTAGAATTTGGTAGGTATACCAAGCTAGAAACTAGACTGATTCTAGTCAGAAAATCTAGAAATTAAGCCAATAATAAATTATTCTAATTTTGTTTCCTTGATTAAGTCAATAATTTTTTGACTCTTTAATATTTATTTATTTAAAATAAAAAAATATATTTACGTATTTAGGTGACGCATACCATTTAATTAGCATTCATAAATTATTTTCTATATGACTATTACGTATTACGATTTACAATAACAATTAATAATTATTAATATATTTTTTATACACTAATTATTGTAAATTTTAATGTTAAACACCTCTGCTAAACACATATAATATTTTATTCGATGAAAAAAATTCCGACCTCCGCTGAGTATCGAACCCACGACCCTACGATTCGCAAGCTAACGCATTATGCACTATGCTAAAACGCAATGTGGGATTACTATACTATAGTTTGCATATGACCGTAAAGCACTTAAGATAATATAATAATTTTATAAACACAAGATAAAGCATACATAGGAAATCAATTTTTTAAATTCTTTCCCATGTTGGAAAGATCTGCGGGTGATTATATACTATACATATATATATATATATATATATATATATATATATTTATTATATATATATATATATATATTTATATATATATATATATATATATATATATATATATATATATATATATATAATTTCTGTACACATAAGGCCTTGACTAGAAAAAACATCGTTCTTTCCAATATTAGAAAAAGTTGAGGAAATCTAACTAGAATCAAAATAGAAAGTCTAACCATTTCCTGAATTCTCCTACTTGGCAGATTCCGCCTAGAAAAACGCCATTCTTTCCAAAATAGGGAGAAGTTATGGAAATCTGACTAGATCCAAGATAGAAAGCCTGATCATTTCCTTAAGTTTTCTACTTGTAAAATTTTGACTAGTGGAAACACGTATTTCTTTCTAACATCAATAAAAGATAAGGAAATCTGAATAAATTCGAGAAAGTAATAATTAATATAAGATGATTATTAGATGATCGAAGGGAAATCTAACTCGGATCTGGCGAGATTTACCTACATGAGGAAATCATCAGTAATACTGACTAGGATCTAGCCCGAACTAGGGATATACCGAGTATATTTCTGCACGGGTACATAACATCTCGATTGTACACGAAGCGCGGACCATGAAATAGTTATATTTTGATCCCAGCTAATGAATCTTAACTGAATCCTATATATAAGTAAATAGAAAAGACATTTAAGTAGATACTAAATAGAAATTCCTATCTTTTCCTGACACTTCCTATATGGAGTAAAAGTAAGTAATTGAAAACTCTACAAGCCCTTGTGAGGAGCCTAAAACCTATAAAAAAAAAACTTCAGGCATCTAAACAATAAACTCATAACTCATATACCGCGCAGGGTACAAAGACGCAAATTATAATAAGACACATTGAACTCATGTTCACACCCTTTTACGATACGGTCCAATATTTAATTTCAAGTATTTTTTGATTTATTATTTATAGAAAGCTGAAATATTATAATATATCTAATATAGATATATAGAAGCATATAGATTCCTAACTTATAGACACTGCTCTGGCTAATGAAGTTTTACGCTAAGAACGCTTCGCACTCATTGCGTTTTTTTTATTCCAAAAATAAAAGATCGAAAGTAATAATATTTAAAATAGAAATATCAACACGCTCCCTCAAAAATCACTTGAGTAAATACAATTATATATAATAATATTATATAAAATATATAATAAAATAAAACTCAGTATTAGATATACGATAGTTCCTTTAAGTCTATACTGTTTCCTCGTTTGTTCTGCGAAATTACACACAGTCCAACATTTGTTGCAAGGAATAGGAAAACCCAGCAAAACATATTCAAACCATCTCTATGATTAGTATAAAATATATTAATGAAAACAATATGAATTATATTTTATTATTTCTCCATGCCCATTCCTTTTCTGAATTCAAGGAATTTCACAGTTGACAATAGCTTTGTTAGTACATCAGCAATCTGCTCCACTGAGGAAATATGTTTTAATGTTATTATATTTTTCATTATTTGCTCTCTTAAGAAATTATATTTAATATCTATAGGTATTGATCACTTATAATTACTTGGGTTATTCGCTATACTTATACAATTGTTATTGTCTTCATACATTACAATCGGTTTCATGATTATAATTTCTATACTATTTATTAAAGACTTTAGCCATAAGGCTTCTTGAAAACGTTCAAATAAAACCATATATTCAGCTGCTTGTGTTGAAGAAGCTGCTACAGATGCTTGTCGTTTAGTAATCCAGCAAATCGTACATTTTTCAAATAACTTAAATAAGTAGCCGGTAGTACTTTTTCTATCAGTACCTTCATAGCCACCCCAACAGAATCAACATAACCACTTAAAATATTTTCACAGTTGCCTTTTTTATAAGTTAATTTTAAATTCGTCGAATCTTTCAAGTATCTTAAAATTCTTTTTAGGCAATTCCATAGTTCTATATTATTTTCATTTGAATATCTACTTACAATATTTATTGCTGTACTTAAATCTGGACGTGTACAAAACATTACCCACATTAAGCTTCCGATAAGGTTTTGCAAGGGGCGTCGTATTTGTTATCCAAATTTAAATCAATATAATTTATATTATTTTCATGTGGTCTTCTTACACAATTACTCGTGTTAAATTTATTAACTAAATATTGGACCGTATCATAAAAGGATGTAAACATATGAGTCCACTGTGTTTTATTACGATCTGCGTTATTACTGCCCTGCGTGGGAAATGATTTATGAGTTTATTGTTTAGATCCCTAATATTTTTCTATAGGTTTTAAGCTTGTCACAAAGGCGTGCAGAGTTTTCAATTTCGAGTACTGTAGTCAGTCTTGCGTCGTCTTTTCGTTTGAATAGACGTCTTTTTTTCCTCGTTTGAAATAAAGTTCATGTTAAAAGATTATTTCGTGTATCTTCTTTTTTTTACGTTATTTAACGTCGCTCTCTATATATGCTTCCAAATATTGGTGCTAATCAGCGACGGAGGTCTATGATGTGTTTGTAAATAAAGCATAAGTAAATTATTACAGCGGTGTTTATGTCAATCGGCCAAGACCGGGATTTGAACTCGGATCACCAAGTTACTAGTCCTTCGCTCTAGCGATCGAGCCATCGTTGGTCTCTTCGTGTATCTTTATTTTAACATTTCACCCACTATATTTAATAAAAATTCAATAAAATCGTTCTTATATATGAACTCTAATTAAGAATAAGTACACCATATTTCATTATTTCATTATTTCATTATATATATATCGTAATTACATCATATTGTTATTCCAAGAAATATTATAATTTCTGTTAAATCTGTCGTTCTGAATTTATTCATTAAACATTTTTTTAAATTATTCATTGTGTAAGTATCGGCTATAACGATTACTAAGTCATCTACGTAGAGTACAACATATATATTCTTAGATATTTCTCCTTTATTTAAAATATATATATATATGCAATGATCAACTAATGAATTTTTTGTAAACCATTTTCTATCAATATTTTATCAAAAGTTTCAAATCATTATCTTACTGCTTGTCCATTCATAGCTATATATAATCCATATATAGCTGTATTTAATTTACAAACTTGATTTATATTGTGTTGAATTCCTTCAGAAATTTTTATGTAAATTTCTTTCTGCAATGAAAATTTAAATGAATAAATAAAAACATTAAAACATTTAAATGAATGAATAACAACATTAGAACATTTAAATGAATGAATAAAAAATGCAGTTTTCACAACCATATGGTGAATAAGCAAATTTTATTGATTTGCAAACGCTATAATTAATCTAAAACTTGTAATTCTTGCTACAGGAGTAAAAGTCTTATTATAATCAATTAAATATTTTTGATTGAAATCACGAGCAACAAGACGCGCTTTATATTTAGATGGATTTCCATGTTCATCATTTTTAATAGCGAATACCCATTTGCAATCTATAATATTGTTGGTTTGTGGCTTTGATACTAGAATCCAAGTTTTATTAAAATAATATGAATTTAATTTATCTTTAAGTACTTGTTCCCATTTTTCTTTACGAATATTATTTTGAATATCATTGAAATTATTGAGAATTTCACAATTTACTGATTGTGCACACAAAACGTAATTTATTTTTTCATAAGAAATTTTTAGTATATTTTTTACTCTATCATTCCTTAGATTTGTAATTACTTTCTTTATATTATATCTATCAATTTGAAATTCTGTCTGATTGCAATTCTCTATTTCTATTATAGATTTATTAGACTTGTTCAAATTTTCATTCGAATTTCTGCCTATTTTTAAATCTTGTTTGTCTGATTCATTTTTCTCAGATTAGTTTTCCAGAAATTTTTCTGATTTTTCATTATCAGATTTGTAAGGCTCTACTGATTTGATACGAGCATCACGTTCATCAGTTTTCTTGGAATTTTCTATTACAATTCCTTCAAGCCTCATTTCTGGTCTCGAATTCAAAAAATTTATTTCATCAGCTATCACATCCCTTGCTACAATAAATTTTTCTGATTCTACATCCCATATTTTATAGCAAATTAAAACGTAACCAACTAAAAACCTTTTCAAGATTTATCTTCAAAATTTAAAATTTTGTTTTTCTTATTTTATTATGCACATATATTGTACTACCGAAAACTTTTTAATATTAGGAGTGTGAATAAGTCTTTCCCGTTTTTTGTAAGAGATGGCGCCACCAATACTGTGCGAGTATTCAATGGTTACATATGTCATAATCAAAGCTTATTCATATGTCAACAATTCCATACTAACACATTAGTTAAAATTTTTTCGCATCATAAATTTTTGATATCGTGAAAATGTCGAAATTTGAGCCGAGTCGACGTCATTTGCGGGAAGTTTCACTTTATTGGTTCAATTTGAAGAAATCTGCTGCCGAGACGCATCGATTGCTTCAGGAGGCTTATGGAGAAGGTTGTGTCGATGATTCAAGTGTTCGCGGATGGTTTCGACGCTTCAAAAGCGGTGATTTCGACGTGGAAGACAAGGAGCGTTCCGGGCGGCCGCAAATCTTTGAAGATCGAGAATTGGCGACTTTGCTTGATGAAGATTCTTGTCAAACGCAAGAACTACTTGCTGAAGCATTGGGAGTTGACCGAACAACCATTTCCAAGCGTTTGAAAGCCATGGGAATGATCCAAAAGCAAGGAAATTGGGTGCCGTACGAACTGAAGCTGAGAGACGTCGAATGGCGTTTTTTCACTTGCGAACAGCTGCTTCAGCGACATAAAAGAAAGGGTTTTCTGCATCGTATCGTGACTGGCGATGAAAAGTGGATACGTTACGATAATCCGAAGCGAAGAAAATCATGGGGACTACCCGGCCATGCATCATCATCGACGGCCAAGCCAAATATTCATGGCGCCAAGTTCATGCTCTGTATATGGTGGGACCAGCTAGGTGTGGTTTACTATGAGCTTCTGAAACCGAATGAAAGGATCACAGGCGAGGTCTATCGACGACAATTGATGCGTTTGAGCCGCGCATTGCGAGAAAAACGGCCACAATACTCCGACAGGCACGACAAAGTTATTTTGCAACATGACAATGCTCGCCCACATGTTGCACCGCCGGTGAAAACATACTTAGAAACGCTCAAATGGGAAGTCCTACCCCACCCGCCGTATAGTCCAGACGTTGCTCCGTCTGATTACCATCTCTTCAGATCGATGACGTATGGCCTGGCTGACCAGCACTTCCATTCCTACGAGGAAGCCAAAAAATGGGTGGATGACTGGATAGAGGCCAAACCGGTCGAATTTTTTTCGCAACGGGATTCGTATGTTGCCAGAAAGATGGGAAAAAGTTGTAGCTAGCGATGGCCAATACTTTCAATAATTCATTTGTAACCATTTTTTCACAATAAAGGCTCAAAATTTGAAAAAAAAGGGAAAGACTTATTCACATACCTGATATTTTACTTCAGGCTTTTTACCATGCCATAATTCACATAGTATTTTATACTGTTTTAAAGCATTAGTAGGGGTTCAAGCTACACGCTTTTTCAGTATTTGTTCTAATCATTCTTTCTGAAACGCCATTTAATAATCGAATATGAGGAACTGTTAAACGATAGCTGATTTCTTTATATTTGCAACAGTTCTTCATTTGATTCGATAAATACTTTCTACCATAATCACAATATAAATTTACTATTTTTTTTTTTAAATTTAAACGAATTTGACTTTTTTTTTTATAAAGTCTTTGAAAACAGAAAGTACATCTTTCTTGAATGCTATTAAATATGTAACGTAATAGTGCGTAAATTCATCTACAAACAATACAAAATAATTTTTACAATCTATTGTCGAAGGAGTGATTGGTTAGCAAAAACATCTGAATGAATAATAAAAAATGGTCTTGTATATGATTTTCATTTTTACTTTTCTGAAAAGCTAATCTTGCTTATTTGCCAAAACTACAAGCTTCACAAATAGAATCATTTAGTAGAATATTATTAATTAATTTAATAACATCGACCATCTTATTATTTTTCATTTTAATAATTTTCGATTTGCCCATATGTCCAAGTCTTTGATGCCATCAACCATAATTACTGTTTATCGCATTAGAGACTTTTTATTATATAATTATTAATAATGAATTCTATATGAATCAAATTAATTATGGGCTTGCCGACAAAAATTATTTTATCATTTTTAGTAACTTTAACCCCATTTGGACCGAAGTGAATACTCATCTGTGCTTTCTGCATCTTGATGACAGATAGTGAATTTTGCGGCACCTCCGGACAATAGAAGACGTCCTCCAGAACACCTTTAATCCTTCCTTGCTGGTAATATTCAGGATACCTCTTTTAAGTACACTGAATCTAACAGAAAACCAACGTAATTTGATTGATAACTGTTGATAAATCCAGAAAGAAATGTATAATTAAACTATGAAATGAGCTTTATTCAAAATTATAAAGATACACAACACGATCGGTGTACAATAAAAGAATTATATATATATTATAATAAGTTCGCACAAACTATATAAGACTAACTGCACTGATGTCTCTCTCGATAATGATGGTATAGGCATTCGCCCTTGCCTTTTATATCTTCGGAAGTTGTCACTCAGCTTGACACTCGCCTATGATCGGTGCGGACGTGCAGTTCTGTTTAACATGTACTAACGGTCTTGTTGATGCACAAGCAGTATTGAATGATGCATATTTTTGTTGTATTCCAACAGCTATCCTCAACGATAATATGCATTCAATCTTGTGGTCCGCTTCTTTCAGCAAAATACTGTAGTTTGATTCGATTTAGAGGTTTGGTTAACATATCATCGACCATTTCTTTCGTAGGGCAATATACAAAATTTATTCATTTTCTATCGCTTACGTCCTTAATGAAATTATATTTTGTATCGATGTGTTTGGTCCGATTGCTGATTCTTTTAAGTTCTATCGATTTTAAACAACTTTGATTGTCTTCATAAATTCTTGATGTAATATGTTCATCCTCTATGAAATCTTTTATTATTTGTTGTAGCCATATGCTCTCTTGACAAACCTCTGCGATTGATATCTACTCGGTTTCTGTAGACGAGAGAGCTACACAAGTCTGTTTTCGGCATGCCCAACTGATTGTCGCATCCATGAATTTAAACATATAACCGCTGTTTGACCTTCGATTATTTCTATCTTCTGCCCAACCAACGTCTGCATAGCCGATTAAGCCGTCTTGATTACTGCCTCCGAGTACGAGCTCGTAATTCTTTGTACCTTTTAAATAACGGTCTACTATTCTTGCCTCAATCCAATCGGCAGATATAGGTTGCTTGTTGCATTGACTGAGTATAGTCACATTCGCACTTATATCGGGCCGGGTGTTCATAGCTAGATACAGCAGTGCTCCGATCAATTGCTGGTAGTATTCTGGATTTTCCATTGTGGGATGAACATCAGTCATTTTGACGTATCTCGTATTGAGCGGTATTTTCGATGGTTTCGCATCTTGTAAACCGAATCTTTGTAAAATGTCCTCAATATATTTGGTTTGCTTTATGCAGTAGAATCCGTCACTATTTTTCTTGACTTCTACTCCTAGATAATTGTGTAAAATCCCTAGATCAATTAATTTGAAATTTTCTTGCAAAAATTCTGCTGTGCTGTTTATTACCGCTAGGTCCTCGGCGACTATGAGAATATCGTCTATATGTATAATTATGTAAATCATACTGCGATTCTCTCTTTTTACATATAGACAAGACATGCGTCATTATTGCTCTGTTCAAAATTTTGGCTTTTGAGAATTGAGTTCAATTTTTTGTTCCAAATATTGCCTGCTTGCTTTAATCCATACAGTCCTTTTTTTAGCTTACAAACCATCTCCTGTCCTTTTTTAATTACTTCATATCCTTCTGGCTGTCTCATATAAATAGTTTCTTTTAAATCACCATTTAAAAAGGTTGCTTTTTAATCATTAATCAGCACCGTTAATCCCTTTTTACATGCAATGGCGAGTAGAAGTTTAAATGTAGTGTGTTTTACGACGGGTGCACACACCTCGTCGTAATCTACACCAAATTTATTCTTCGGTCTGTCTTTGTCTTATACACCCATTTGCAAGATACTATATTTTTGTCTTTAGGTGCAGGTAGGATATCCCATGTATCGTTCTGAAGTAATGCCTCATATTCTTCGTCCATTGCCCTTTTCCATTCGTTTTTATCTGGCCTTGATAATGCCTCCTTTATATTCCTTGGCTCATCTTTCGTGATTGCTGCAAATTTGGAGATTGTAACGTAACGGTCGGGCAGGACGCCTTTATTATCCCTTAGAGATCTCCTTATTGGAATTTCTGACATTGTAGTTTGTTCATCACTTTCTGTTTCAAATATTTCTTCATCTGCACTTGAATATATAGATTTTTCTTCACTGTCAGTTTCACGGTTCGCTCCTTCTTGTATGTTAGTTCTTGAAGAAATATTCTCAACTTCTGAATGCGGGTTTGCGTGTATTTGATCGCCTTCGATAAATATTGCATCGCGACTTATTTTTAGGGCTCTTGTAATTGTATTGATGAACCGAAATGCTTTTGATTCTTCTGAATACTCTATAAAAATATGTTTTTCTGATTTGGCGTCGAGCTTCTTGCGATTTCCCTTTGGCACATACACAAATGCTCTGCATCCGAAAATATGTAGATTTTTAACGAAAGGTTTTTCTTTAAACCACAGTTCATACGGCGTTTTTTCTGTTGCTTTCATCGGCAATCAATTTTGTAGGAAATTTGCTGTTGTCACTGCTTCGCCCCAATACTTTTTCTCCATGTTCGCATCCAAAAGCATACATCTCGCCATTTCCATAAGGGATCTATTTTTCCTCTCGGCGACTCCATTTTGTTGCGGCGAATATCCAGCGGTATATTGCGCTTTTATTCTCTTTTCGTCGAAAAAATTTATTAAGCTTTTGTTAATGTACTCTCTGCCCCTGTCTGACCTGATATATTTTGGGATTTTTCCAAACTGTGTTTGCACCATCTGAACCAATTCTTTAATTTTATTCTCTGTTTCATCCTCTGTCTTAAGCAGGTATACTATAGTGAATCTAGAGTGGTCGTCAATGAGGGTCATTAAGAACCTATTACCTGCAAGTGTCATTGTTTCCATAGAGCCGCAATTATCCATGTGAATAAGGTCAAGAATACTCTGTGATTTATGATGCGATTGTCTTGGAAAAGGTTGGCGAGCCATTTTTCCCTTTTCACAACATTCGCATACCTCTCTTCTTCCGCAGTCCGTAATCTGTATACCTGAGGTTAATTGTTTTTGGACTAGATCCTTAATTTAACCAATATCACGATGCCCAAATCGTCGATGCCACATATGTTGACAATTCTTATTGTGATGAATATTTATTGCCGTGTAAGATCTTTCATCGGCTTTCTGCAACTCGTATAAATCTTCAATTTCCGTGCCAGATCGTGCGGCAGCTTGGCTTTCGCCATCCTTTAGAATTATGTATGTATTCTCATAGAAATTCACGGTACATAGAGGACATCGCTAATTTTTAATATAGTCTGTTGTCCATTAACAATGCATTTTATGGCACCTGAGTCTTTTCCTTTAATTTCAATCACTTTATCCACTTCTGCCAATCACACAAAACCCTTTTTAATCGCATCAAAGTCGGTGAAAAATTTCTTAGAATTTGTCATTGGCTCGTTGCTCCGAAATCTATGAACCATATATTTCGATAATTTTTCTCAGATTTCACACTAAACCGTGCATATTTCAAACTGTCTATAGACTTTATACACTCACTTTCAATACACATAAAAAATTTTTCAGTTTCATTTCCTGTAGTTTCCTTTACTGTATGCACTTTATTGCTATTTTTATCCTTTCATACTTTGTACTTTCTGCAGTCTTGTTTTATATGCCCGATCTTTTTCCAGAAGAAACAACTCCTTGTTTTTGGTCCGTTATTAATATTATTTTTAATATTTCCACTGTTACCGTATGTTGTTTTCATTGCCGTTTCATTTACTGGGAAGCTATTTCTCACATCCTGTTGCCCTTTTCGTCTTTTGTACTCGTCGATCAATTTACTCTTGATGAACTGCGAGGTGATATCCTGCTCAGGCCTGCTTTCCAACCCCGTGACTAACGTATCGTATGTTTCTGGAAGATTTCCTAGGAGCATTGCTGCTAAAAGGTCGTCGGCTAATTTCGTCCCGAGAGCCGTTAACTGATTTACAGTATTCTAACAATTGGTGATATGTATTTCCATATCGCCGTCCTCACCGAGAACTGTGCGGCATAACCTCTTTAACAGTAAAACCTTTGTTGTAAAAGTTGCCTTCTGGTGATACTGTTTCAGTGCTTCTCAAGCCTGCTCCGCTGTTGCGGCATTCCTAATATGTATCAATTGATCATCCTCGACCGATAGACCAATTCGTAAACGCGCCTTGTCATTGTTTCTTTTCCATACTGCTAATGCACTAGTTTCCGAATCAGCGGGCTTGTCGTTTGTAATTATGTCTCATATATTTTCGTCGATCAGCAAAATTCCATCTTATAGCTCCAGACGGCATAATTTTCACCGTTCAGCTTCTGGAAGGAGCATCGATATCCGGAGTCTTCTGCCATTTTTCTTTAAGATGAAAATATTTAAAACAACACTTTATTTTTCACTATTATTGTAATCACTTCACTTTAACTTTCTTTTATTACACACCGAATCCTGAGCCCATAACCTGTTGATAAATCGAGGAAGAAATGTATAATTAAACTATGAAATGAGTTTTATTCAAAATTATAAAGATGCACAACGTAATCGGTGTACAGTAAAAGAATTATATATATTACAATAAGTTCACACAAACTATATAACACTAATTGCACTGATGAAGCAATTAATTCAAAAATAATATTCTTTGATCTCTTATACCGGCTTCAATTATTGGTTATTAATTCGAAATTCTATTTTATTTATTTATAAAATAAAGAATAACATTTGGTATTTTTGAAATTTTATATAATACAATAAATTGTCTAAATTAAAAATTATGCTGAATTCATAACTTTAATTCCTAACTTGAGTTTATGGTGAGTGTACATACGGTATGTTTGGTGATTTGCCATTCCCGCAAGTGGTAAAACATTATTATGGTTAGTATCTAAACCCCATTATGACTTCACATAAATATAACATATATTGCATGCGAATGCGTAAACTATTCTCAATGATTAAAGTCAATGAATTTATATAAGAGAGTATAATAACGATATTAATTTTTGTACTAGGATATAAGTTATAGCTACTCTAAGCTTGTTTTAAGATAAATTTTAATCGTAACCAAAAATACATTGATACGAAACTAACTATTATGGTCCTTAATTAACTAAAGAATAGTTGAAAAACATGAACTATAAATCGGCTGGAATGACTGTAAAAGACGTGACATGATTTTCTATTTACTACCGAAGAAATATATCCTGTTACTAGATATCTTTATTTGAAAGTTTCCTTGTTTATACCTTAAGAGTGCTGCATATCCAGATCGAAACGCCAAGCTGAAGTACCAGAACGGAAGTAAATTTACTTTGACATCTCATTCCCTCAATTTTGATTGTAGAAAGTTAAAAAAAATTTTGTATAAATCTTTAGACACGCCTACAAGTGGCGAAACTTTCTTCGAGTTAATAACATTTCTCTAAGTATGTTAAAATAAAGAAATTTCGTACAAATTTGTCTTCTGCTCCACGTAGCGCTAGTGCTTTTAAAGAAAATATTTTTTATAAATTTTCGATGTCATTTACATATATAATACGAGTGTCGTCACTTGTAGGACAAAATAATAAATCAAATAAAATTTGATTCACCGTTCTACATCTTGTATAAATAAAATGAGACGTCGAAGTAAATTTATAATGCACGAAATCCCCTGCACCTGATAATCACTATTTCTGTAGATAAAAAAGAGAGAAATTTTTTCTTAGCATATTTGAAGAGATGTCTCAACAAGCAGCAGTCAGTACCGTACATATATTATCGAAATAAAAAGAACCCTGATGTTTATTGTAATATTTTAAATTCATATTTTACGTAAGTAATTTACATGTGTAGATAATATTTTACCTTATGCATTTTACTGTAGTTTTTACATATAAAAGAGATTTTATTTTTCAAATGAACATCAAGTGTGCAAGTTCGTAATCATATATATATATATATATATATATATATATATATATATATATATATATATATATATATACGCGCACAATGTACAGCGATCTATGAGTGAGTCGAGTGTCGACTGAGTGAATTGAGTGAGTTGAGAGTCTCTGTGTGCGCCTTCTTATCTAAGTATCATCTATTAGCTGTAGTACGTTCGAGTGAGACAGAAAACAAGGATGTTTACTACATCTGGTTTTATTGCTTTTTCTCTCTACTACAACAAACTCAACTTATTATATGAATTATATTTGTGCCGTAAAGGCCCTTGGGTAAAAGTACTAATGCACGAATGAATATTTAGTGAGGACTTCGGAAGAGCTGCCACATTCCATTTTGCTGAAAATGTATGTACTTATGCTTTTTGCGGTTCTTATGATGGATGTCAGAGTGCTTTTTTGCTGAAATTAAATTTGAATGGTGAAATCAATACAAAAAGCATAAAAATAGTGATTTCTGGTATTCTCGGATAATAAGAATATTTAAAAAAAAATTTTCAATAGAGAGATATAATTCAATTGTACTTACGTCGACTACCCATATACAAATCAATAAATATTTTTTTATTGGTCTTACAGTCCAATCAATTCAATATAAAAATAACAAATAAAAATAAATAAAAATAAAATAAAAATTAAAAATACAAATTGAATTAAATATTAAATTCAAATTATAATGACAGTCAGACCGTCCTTGTTTACATTCACCCCCGTAGACTAATCTGAAAATAAAATATAAGCTGAAAAAATTCTTTGTTAGTAAAGTGCAGTCTTACTGTCCACAAAACCATTACCGAATTGAAGACTTGTCCAACGTTTCGAGCTCGCTACGGCTCCTCATCAGGGACTAATCTAAACCTTATATTCTAATCTATATATACCCATCCCCACCACCAAATTTCGTAAATCAAATATAAATTTCCCCTCTACACAAAATTGTCCAAAACCAATCAATTTAATAAGGAATGATAAACACTGTCCAATCTACCAGACTCTAACATTAAATTAACATTATTTCGATTCCTGGACATGTGAATACTTTCAAGACTCTCCTTTTATACTTATTATGAATACCATGTTCTAAAATATCCACATTCACAAAATCAAAAGAATGTAAAAACTTTAAACAATGCTCTTTTAAACTGGAAGTAATATGTGAGCTACGTAAACTATATTTATGCTCATAAATTCTCTTTTTTAAATATCTACCTGTTTGTCCAATATAGTATTTATCACAATCCATGCAATTAATCTTGTAAACAACTCCTGACTTTAAGCATAAATCATCCTTATCTTTGCAATTATTAAACAATCTACTTAAATTATTGCGATTTTTAAAGAAAATTTGAATGTTATATTTCCGAAAATTTCTTTTTATTCATTCAGATAATCCTTGAACATATGGTAAGACAATAATTTTGCCTCCGTTAAAATCAATTCCTGCACTATGTCTATTTTCGGTATTATAAATGTCAAACAATCTCTCAGCAATCAATCTATTAATAAATTAAAATGGATAACCAGTATTAATGAAAGTTTCTCTTACTATCTGTAAATTATTTTGTCTAAAATCTTTATGTAACAATTTTATTGCTCTGTCAATGACAACCTTTAATGCTCCAATTTTCTTTCCGAATTGGTGGTGTGAAATAAAATCAAGTAGAAAATCCTGACCAAGTAGGCTTTCTGTACCAATTAAGTTTCACCTTATTATTACTACATCTAATTACATTAATGTCCAAAAAACTTAACTGACTATTTACTTCAACCTCCCTTGTAAATTTAATTCTGTCATGTACAGAATTGAAAACATCCACCATTTCATCCACAAAAACTTCTGGAACAATTGTAAAGATATCATCAACATATCTCTTAAATATCATTGGTTCAAAAAGCAATTTGGACAAGGCTATACTTTCCAACTTTTCCATAACTAAATTAGCTATAACCGGTGACAAAGGCGACCCCATTGGACATCCGTGTTTTCGTTCATAAAATTTATTATCAAATGAAAAAATTGTGTTATTAAAAACCAAATTAATTGCTTTAATAAATTCATTCATTGTTAATTTTGTATGCAAATTAATTTCATGCCACCTTTCCTGTATAATATCATTTAACAACTCTAAAGGTACATTTGTAAACAAAGATACTACATTCAATGAAATCATCTTGTAGTTTTTCGAAATAACAATATCTTTCATTTCATTGTAAAAACACCAACTATCCTTAATGTAAGAACTAGTTCTTCTAATTATCTTAACCAATATATTAGACAAAAATCTAGCAATATTATAAGTTGGGAAACCTATGGAAGATATTATTATAGCATGTTAGTCTCCTTTAGTTCGAGGTGTGTTTTCAGAGCCTCTAATACTTCATCCTTTGTAGTGACGTCATCTATATCTTTAATCTCCAAAGTAATAAGATTAGTCAGGACCGAAGTAGATGCGCTATGGCCAACTTTAGTTCCAACAATGCGATCCAACTCATATGCATCTTTGGCTATTCGTTCTAACTGATGTACCAGGATACCGCTTGCATTTCTGCGTATCCTGTTAACCTCATTCTTCACATGATATCACTTCGGGTCATTCTTTATTTGACGCAGTACCTCCGCGTATGTAATACCTTCATTGGCCTTAATTAGAATGGAATTAGGTCTATTTTGTCCACTAAGCCTGCGTGCACTAGGTAATTCTTTATCCTTACCTTTGGGCTGCTTGCGCTTGATGGTCTGCCATTGATTTTCCTTGGCTTCAGACTTCTTTGTAGTAATCCAACTGATTCTGATGGTCTCCTGAAGCCCAGTGATGGTTCTTTCGTCCTTTTACTACCTACTGTTTTAGGAGTGGAATCTATCCCTTCGGCTGCGCTTTGTTTGGTATCAGAGCGTAGACTCGGCGTAGTCTGAGTCACCACTTCATGAGTACCTGCACGGCGATACTGCAACAGATCATCCTCTGCTATACTGACGCATTTGTATGAGGCATTAATAGAATGAGCAAGATCCTTAATGGTCTTGTACACGTTATGCCTATCTTTCACAAAATCCAGCAGTTGGCTGATCTTCTCACCAAGTCGCTCCAGATGATTGTTTCTGCGTGTGATAGAAATTTCTCGATCCGTCATTTCTTGATCCGTCATGACATCGCATTTAGTACTCAATGTACTTTCGATGATGATGTTTGATTTGCCCTCCCCAGAATCCGAGGCGCTACGACCAACCATAGAGGTTTGCACTCTATCGCAATCGGTGAGGAGATTGAACGGTCTTGCCGGAGTTACTCCCTGGGGTATATCCTTATTTATATCAAACATTAATCATAATTGGACTAAAGTTCGGGAGGCTCTCCCTATTAGCTTTTTCTGTCCGCCCTGAGTATTTTATTTCTTCAGTGCCCTCTACAAATTGCAGCGGGCCATCCCCTATCCGCAACCTGGGGAGACGCCAAATGGGAGAAAGTAACAAAACTCCACACTGGTGAATGAGTGAGTGAGTGAGTGTGCATGTGTGTGCGCGCGCGTGTGTATGTGTGTATTTCGAAATGATTCTGAATTCTCCCGAGTAACTAAATGAGATTTTTACATATGTTTCTGTATGCGGCTAGTTCCGTCCAAGACATGTCAGAGCTGCGTGGACCCGTTTTAGGAAGCCGCGAATTAACTTTTCCCTCGAGCAGATCAAATATTTTTTACTAAAACTTTGTATTTGTCATACCTTGTCGATTACTACATCTAATTACATTAATGTCCAAAAAACTTAACTGACTATTTACTTCAACCTCCCTTGTAAATTTAATTCTGTCATGTACAGAATTGAAAATATCCACCATTTCATCCACAAAAACTTCTGGAACAATTGTAAAGATATCATCAACATATCTCTTAAATATCATTGGTTCAAAAAGCAATTTGGACAAGGCTATACTTTCCAACTTTTCCATAACTAAATTAGCTATAACCGGTGACAAAGGCGACCCCATTGGACATCCGTATTTTTGTTCATAAAATTTATTATCAAATGAAAAAATTGTGTTATTAAAAACCAAATTAATTGCTTTAATAAATTCGTTCATTGTCAATTTTGTATGCAAATTAATTTCATTCCACTTTTCCTGTATAATATCATTTAATAACTCTAAAGGTACATTTGTAAACAAAGATACTACATCCAATGAAATCATCTTGTAGTTTTTCGGAATAACAATATCTTTCATTTCATTGTAAAAACACCAACTATCCTTAATGTAAGAACTAGTTCTTCCAACTATCTTAACCAATATATTAGACAAAAATCTAGCAATATTATAAGTTGGGAAACCTATGGAAGATATTATTATTCTAAATGTCAGACTTTCTTTATGAATCTTGGGAAGCCCATAACATTTTGCCACAGTTCCATTTTCACATTTTAAATACTTATATGTAGTATCATTTATATATTCATTTCTTTTCCAATTATTTAATAACTCTTTCAAATTATTTTGTAGCTTAATGATATGTGGATTACCAATCTTCAAATAAGTACTATCATCATTTAATATATTATTTATACAATTTATGTAATCAATTTTATTGGAAGCTACAGTTACATTACCTTTGTCGGCCTTTTGGAAGATTATATTAGGGTTATTTTTCAAAAAATTCTTCGCGGTAATTAAATCATGTATAAAATTACTATTTAAAAAATTATCAAATTTATTTTCTCTTTTAAAATTACTAATGACATTAACCAAAGATGCCCTACATTCCTTTTTTACTTCATCATTTAAACCAAAAAGATTACTTTCAACCTCCGCGATGATTTCTTTGATCGGGAGATTATTGTTACAATATAATATTCCATGTTTGGCACCTTTAGACATGATGTTTATTACATCATTTGGTATCTCCTTGTCAGTTAGATTCTTAAACCAATTTTTATTGTGTGCATTGTTAAATTGATAGCTTTGAAATTGTTTTTTATTTCTTAAACATTCAAATTTCCTTTTTAATGTTTGTCTATTAATATATTTTGTCTTAATAAAATGTTTGCTTTGACCAAGAAAAAATTCATGTAATTCATTTCTTTCTATATTTTGATATAAATAATGTTTAATCTTTAATAAATATCTATTTAAGGAATGAATCTGAATATGTAAATCTCTAATTTCTAAATTAAGTAATTTATTTTTGAAAAAGAAAATATTCTTCTTTAGATCATAACAAACATTATTACTATAAACCTGCAAAAAATATTCATCATGAAATCTATTATTAATGTGTACCGGAAATATATTTGATTTCTTGCATCTAATAAAGAATGTAAGTTTTTCTTTAAGAATTAAAACTTTTAAATTCATTTTAATCCATTTTGAACAATAATCTTTAATAGTACTACCATATTTACAATAAATTTCTCTAAAATAAATCATGACATACCCCCTTAATTTAAGTTAAATAGACCTTCTATTTTAAAACAATTGAATTGTGCTTCTGTCGACTGTCCATATACAAATTAATAAATATTTTTTTATTGGTCTTACAGTCCAATCAATTCCATCCAAAAATAAAATAAAATAAAAATAAAAATAAAATAAAAATAAAAATAAAAAATAAAAATAATAATAAAAAAAAAATAAGAAATAAAATAAAAAATAATAAAAATAAAATAAAAAAATAAAAATTAAAAATAAAAATTAAATTAAAAATTAAATTAAAATTATAATGACAGTCAGACTGTCCTTGTTTAAATTCACCCCCGTAGACTAATCTGAAAATAAAATATTAGCTGAAAAAATTCTTTGTTGGTAAAGTGCAGTCTGACTGTCCCCAACACCCTTACCTGTCCCCAACACCCTGACAGAGCAATTAAATTGTCACAAAGATTTTAGACAAAATAATTTACAGATAGTAAGAGAGACTTTTATTAATAATGGCTATCCAATTCAATTTAATATCAATCAAATAATATCTAAGTAAAAAGTACTCTATTTATAAAAATTCATATTTCTATAAATAATTGATCGTATATCTATTGTCGCTTCTGTATAAAAAGCTGCTTCAATGTAAGGTCAACTTCAAAAAGTTAATATTTTGTTGACCATTTTATACAGTATATATATATATATATATATATATATATATATATATATATATATATATATATTAAATACGGCTTCGATGGAGAAAATTGTACTTTCAAGTTCAAGCGGTAGAAAAAGATGTCCAAGTGTTTTGAGACAACGTTTTCGGAAAGTATCATGTTTGGACTATAGGAAATGTCTCGGGACGACTGCTATATAGAGTTTTGTGTTGGGGAGGTAGAATACAATGTCCAGGTATCCCGGGACGATTCCTACTGGGAGTGTGCGTGTTCGAATGATAGAATACGAATCTCTTCACAGAGGTCGTACTGACATGCCTGGATTTTGTTTCCCACCAACTATACTTAAAATTCCCCGTAGAAGTCGTTCAAAAATACCTTGAAATCGCATTTTAACATCCGCACACGAAACTCCCCGTAGAAGTTCCCCCGACATACCTGAACATCGTTTCCTATCAACTAAACACTATACTACATGTAGAAGTCGTTTCTTCATACGTGGACATTGTTTCCCACCAACTGTATACGACACTCCCCGTAGAAGTCGTTCCAAAACACCTGGAAATCGCATTCGATCATCCGAACACGAAACTCCCCGTAGCAGTTGACCCGACATAACTGAACATCGTTTCCTACCAACTAAACACGATACTACATGTAGAAGCCGTCTCGTCATAACTGGACATCGTCTTCTACCGTCCGAACACGAAATTTCCCGTAGAAGTCGTTCCATAACACCTGGAAATCGCATTCTATGAGCAAATCATGAAACTCCCCCTAGAAGTTGTCCCAACATACCAAAACATCGTTTCCTACCAACTAAACACGATAGTCTCAGTAGAAGTCGGCCCGAGAAAGCTAGCATCGCTCACTAACGACTAAACATAATACTCCCCATAGAAGTCGTTCGGAAAAACCTAGATATCGTATTTTACCGTCCCAACATGAATCTTCCCATAGAAGTTGATTTCCTCATACCTGGATCTCGTTTTCTATCAACTAAATTCAATATTCCTGGTAGCAATCGTCCAGAGACACCTGGACATTGCATTCTATCATCCGAACACACAACTGCCTATAGAAATCGTCTTGTGGCAACGGAATATCATAATCAACTGCCCGTACACGTCAATATAATATTTATCAGTAGTAACCGTACTTAAAATGTGTATATATAATATACACAATATAATATACATACAATATATATATATATATATATATATATATATATATATATATATTGTAGACTTAATTATAGAAAGGAGGGGAATACCTGGCTAATGATAGGAAAATCCCATAATAGTGTCAAGACGTAGAAGTATGCCAAGGATTACCCGCGCAGGTGTAAACGTGTCGAATGTACTGTTATGAATGAGAAGTGCGCGTTTGAACTTGTGAGCAATATAATTCACTTGAGGAAATAGCGAGTTGGAGAGTTAAGTTACTGGAAAAGAGAGAGCAGATTTTTGTTAGCCGTCGAGTGAGAAGGTTACTTATTGTAAGAGTGTTACGTGTGAATGCAAGTGTAATTATTCCTGAGTTATATTGTATTTATTTAACTGCAATAGATTAAATATTGTGTCAATTGTATTTTATTATTTATTACCACCATCCTGACAATCCATCTACACTATATATATATATATATATATATATATATATATATATATATATTATATTTCCGTTTTTTCAATTAAATACCGTGAATATTTTCGTTGTGATGATAACTGATATTCAAGCAAAATGTTAGTATGCGCATAGCATATTTTTTAAGCAGACGATGTATTTTATTTATATATACATAATTTCAAGGTTGTTGTTCAAGAACCCTATTTTGCCATCATTTGTTTTGTTCGAACGAAGAAAAACATGGTGTCTTGCCACAATTCTGAAGTTAATAGAATTTATAAAAATAAATATATCATTTGTCGTCCAAACTATATTCAGTATGATTTGTCATACAGAACCATTTTATAACAGGAAAGAGAGAGAGAGAGAGAGAGAGAGAGAGATTTTCCCACGTAAGAGAAAATAAAATTTACAAAAATCAAAAGATATCCATAAGGTGTGAGAGTAGCGTCAGATGAACCTGAACTTTGTAAATTTTATTTTCTCTTACGTGGGAAAATCTCTCTCTCTCTCTCTCTCTCTCTCTCTCCTTTTATAAAATAGTTCTGTATGCAAAATCATAATGAATATAGTTTGTGACGACAAATTATGTTTTTATTTTTATACATTATATTAAGTTCAGAATTGTGACAAGAGCCTATGTTTTTTTTTAGTTTAAACAAAAGAAATAATGGCAAAATAGGGTTCTTTATCAACAACCTCAAAATTTGGTGTGTATATATATATATATATATAATATCGTCTCTTCTGCATAAAAAGGCAATTTCCATCGTCTACTTAAAAAATACGCTATTCGCATACCAACAGTTGGCTTTAATTTCAGTTGGCATCACTACGAAAATATTCACGGTATTTAATTGAAAAAAAACAGAAATATACGAAATATGTACGTATGTATGTGTGTATACATATATTGTATGTATATTATATATTGTACATATTATATATACATATTTTAAATACGGTTTCTACTGAGAAATATTGTATTGACGTGTACAGACGGTGGATTACGATATCCCGTTGCCTCAAGATGATTTTTATAGGCATTTGTGTGTTCGGATGATAGAGTGCGATGTCTAGGTGTCTCTGGGCGATTTCTACGGGGAATATTGTATTTAGTTGATAGAAAACGACGTTCAGATATGAGGAAATCAACTTCTATGGGAAGATTCATGTTGGGACGGTAAAATACTATATCTAGGTATTTCCGAACGACTTCTAAGGGGAGCATTGTGTTTAGTCGTTAGGAAACGATTCTAGCTTTCTCAGGACGACTTCTACTGGGACTACTTTTTATTTTATTTAGTTGGTAGGAAACAATGTTTAGGTATGTCGGGACAACTTCTACGGGGAGTTTCGTGTTTGTATGATAGAATGCGATTCCTAGGTGTTTTGGAACGACTTCTAGGGGAATTTCATGTTCGGACGTTAGAAGGCGATGTCCAGGTATGACGGGACGACTTCCACGGGGAATTTCGTCTTCGGACGGTAGAAAACGATGTCCAGGTACGACGGGACGACTTCCACGGGGAATTTCGTCTTAGGATGGTAGAAGACGATGTCCAGGTATGACGGGACGACTTCTACAGGGAGTTGTGTGTTTGGACGGTAGAATACGATGTCGAGATGTTCTGGAACGACTTCTACGGGGAGTGTTTAAGAGACTTCTATAAATAGATTCATTTTCTATCATTCGTATACGTACACTTCCAGTAAAAATCGTCCTGGAATACCTGGACGTCGGATTTTCTCTTCCCAACACAAAACTCTCTATAGCAGTCGTCCCGAGACATGTCCTATATTCCGAACATGATACTCTCTATAAACCTCGTCTCGAGACACTTGGACATCTTTTTTTACCGCTCGAACTCGAAAGTTCAATTTTCCTCATAGAAGCCGTATATAATATGCATATATGTGTGTCAAATACGGTCGTACATTCTGTATATACAGAAGAGACAATAGGTAAATTACGGTCAATTAGCGATAGTAATATAGATTTTTATATATAGAGTACTTTTTACTTAGATATTATTGAATTGCTTATGAAATCGGTTAAATTATTATCTCGGGCGAAGCTGAGACGGTGGATGCTAGTATATCTATATGTATATATATATATATATATATATATATATATATATATACATATCATATTGGCTTTTGCTGAAAATAGAATTGAAATCGCTAATTCCAGAAAATAAACAGAATAATGAGTTATGCAAATTGATTAGAGAAGTACGAAAAATTAAAGAACATATTTCAAATAAAAGTTGGAAATCTCATTAAAATAGATGAGTTTTACGCTAAGAACGCTTCTCACTTAGTATGTATTTTGTCAGATTATTTTAGCCTTCTATAAATAATAAACCAAAAAATACTTGAAACTAAATATTGAACCGTAACGTAAAATGATGTAAACATATGAGTCCACTGGGTCTTATTACGATCTGCGTCTTTGCTGCCCTGCGTGGCAAATGTTTTATGAGTTTATTGTTTAGACGCCAGATATTTTTCTATAGGTTCTAAGCTTCTCACAAAGGCTTGCAGAGTTTCCAATTTTGAGTACTGTACTTAATCTTGCATTGTCCTTTTGTTTGAGCAGACGTCTTTTCTTTCCGCGTTTGAAATAAAGTACATGTTAGAAGATTATTTCGTGTATCTCTACTTTACCATTCTACCTACTATATTTAATAAAAATTCAATATATTAAAAAAAAAGATCTACAACAAAAACATTTAAAATAGAAATATGAGTCAAAACACACTTTATTGGACGTAAAGCTATAATTAAAAACATTATTTCAAATTTTTAAAAATATTTAATAGAATATAATGTTTATGCATTTATGTAGTTTTTATGTATTTTACCATAAAAATACAAAATGTATAATAACCAGCATACTGAAAATGATAACATGCTAATTTTGAAGCAACGCTAGATGAAATTGTTAAATTTTTCTTCAGAAATACCGCTTGTTGTATGTAGCGCTCGACGTTATACACGAAAGATCGTTCGTTTTCAAAACTTGTAACGTTCTTGTCCCCCTTGAGGTAGCATACGCTGTATTTTCCCAGGGTAGTTTGAGAGGGAAGGAAGTTTTTCGGGAGCGGACGGCGGATCAGGAAAATAATTATACAAGAACACAGTATATTTTTAGATAACAAAAAATAAAGATGCATTTATTCAAACAACCCCCTTCTATTTACAAGGTGTTCTGAAACAGATAAATGATAAACAATATAATTAATAAAAGATAATATATAAACTAGATCTATATGATTACTTAAACTAATTTTGCGTTATTTTCCGCGATGTGTATAATACCCGGTGCTATTTACCGCACGGATACCCGGTGTTATTTTCCACGCGGGGAATTTACGAAATGTGACAGGTAGATTCTAAGATAGGATGAAACAAGGTAAGCTTAACTCCGCTGGTCTTTTGAGGAGTGCCTCGCATCCAGGATCAAGAGTTAAGAGAAAATTGACTAGTCGGGATAAGTAATCGGCTGGTCTTTTGAGGAGCGCCTTGCAACCAGGATCACGTTTAGTTAAGGAAAGGTAAAATTATTAGTCGTTTGTCTTTTGAAGAACGCCTCGCAACAGAGATCAAGCAAATAATTTCGGAGTAAATAAGTAAGTGAAAGGATAAATAAATGGCTGGTCTTTTGAGGAGCGCCTCGCAACCAGGATCTCGTTTACTTAGGAACAGGTAAAGCCATTAGTCGTCTGTCTTTTGAGGAGCGCCTCGCAACAGAGATCAAACTAATAGTTTCGGACAGGATTTTCAAGAAGGAGTTTATTGAGCTCTGGATAAGTTTTTAGCTCCGGGGAGAGTCCGTGTGAATCAACTTCGGGGCAGTTGGTTCACCGGGCGAACTCCCGATTTTGCCTTTAGCAAACCCTTTTATAGCGAAATCTTCGGTTGCTTCCGTCGCCGCTCGTTCAATTTGGGACTAGCAGCCGAATTATAATAATTATATTAATAATAATGCTGTTTAATAATAATAATATTTAATAATAATCATAATAATTATTATTTACAATTTATTAATTTATATTTGCAGCCGCTGTGCTGCGTACAGTGATTGTATACACGTATAATAGCGTGTACACACATATACATGTATATATATATATATATATATATATATATATATAAAGTACAATTAATATTTTTATGTAATTATTTTAATTAAATACGGCGGGTGAATTCGTTTTCGAACATCCGCTGTATATACTGGAATGCGCGCGCCAGTATAAGGTTTGCGCGTTTGGCTACCGCAGTATTCTCTGCTGGCGCGCGCCGTTCGACGAGATTGGACGGTAGTGTGTGTGTGGCGGGTATTAGAGGGGATAGCGGCCGCCGGTCTAATACACTTAACGCGCTCTCTCTTTTCGCGCGCAGTGTATCCCCTCTACGGTATACGGACTGAAGCTTAGTAGTAGAGAGAAAGACTAGATATTGCGTTCTCTCTCTACTTGTTCGATTTTCAGAGTTGCGTCGACTACCTTCTTCAGTAGTCGTCGCGACCTTTGCTCGTTTTCGGTATGTTTACCACGTGATGTTTAATATCGTATATATTAATTTAATTTTGTAATCGTTAACTTAATTTTCTTGTATTCTGTGTTTACTATACGTGAGTGTGCCGGAAATAAATTAGAATAATTTGACGTATTTATTGTCTTCGTAATATATTTATTTATTAAATTTATATATCGGTCAGAATAATTTTACGCGGCCATGTTTTTGGCTGTCGCAGCTCCCTCCTTTTTCGGGAGCGCGGCGCGTGTGTGTAGTGTAAAAATAAGTTTGTGTGAGTACTTAGTGTAATAATAAATGTGTAATATTATGTGTGTAGAAAAAAATATGTGTTAAAAAAATGTGCAAACGAGGCGGCCGTGCTGAGGTACTACTATGCGCGGATGTATAGGTATCCTCAGGATGTTGTTTAACTCCTGCTTGGCGACGAGCAGGTCGAGCTGCGCCTGGGTAAGTTGTTTTTTAAACATTTTTTTTTTATTTGTTATATTAAAATAACTCTTTTAGTTTTAATCGCGACGTGCTTGCACGAACTGATTAACTAGAACTTTGTGGTAAGATAAATTTTAATTTTGTTTTAACCTTTCGGGGGTTAAATCATTATTTCTTTTAAGAGTGCATTGACTTTACCCCTATTCGGGTTAATGTTTCATGTTACATACATATATTTGTCGTCGGTCGACTTTTATAATGTCGTTATTGTTGCACGAATATATAATCAAAATTTTTCGGCTTTATAAAATAAATGAATTTATTGATAGAAAATATTTATTGAAGAAAATAAATTTAAAACTAGAAAATTTTTTTTTTTTTTTTAATAAAACTTAAAAAAAAAACTAAGTCATTTATTTGATATACTTTATGCGACAAAAGATCCGGGTGCTCTTAATTCTCTTCCAAAATTTATGTAAGCGGGTGTAAAACCCGTCATTTTGGATGCAGCGGTATTATATGCGAATTGTAGCTCGTGTAGGTAGCAATCCCATGTTCGGTGATTTTTTTGTATGTACTGAGAAATCATGGTTTTAACTACTTTGTTCGCTCGTTCTACAGGATTACAAAGTGTCGTGTATGGTGGCGTTTTTCGGTGAGCTATTCCAGATTTTGACAGCATTTACGTAAATTCTTTTGAGACGAATTGTCTCCCATTATCGGAAATTATAGTTTTCGGGCATCCGAAACGTAGGATGACTTGCTGTTTAACTGCCAGCGTTATAGCCTCGGCAGTCGCTTTTCTCAAGGATTTTAGTTCAATCCATTTTGTAAATTTATCCTGCATTACAAGCAGCCATGTATTTAATTTTGTAGATCTCGGGAGTGGTCCTATGAGATCTACTGCCACGATATCCCAGGGTTGTTCGACTAAAGTTGTATGCAGTTTTCCGGCGGGTGCCTGTTGTTGAGATTTAAATGTTTGACAGTTTTCGCAGTTTCTTACATATTTCACTGTCATCCGGAACATTCCCGGCCACTAATAATTTTTGGATATTTTAGCTAGTGTTTTTGCGATTCCTAGATGTACAGCCGTCGGATCATTATGTACTTTGTTTTGTACTTTGTTTTGTTTGGATCTCTTCACACAAAGTTTCCATTGTAGGTTTTCACTAGTGTCATTGAAATCTAAGGTATGCAGTATGTGTTTGTATAGTCGGCCATTTTTTATACAAAAGTCTGGATAGTTTTCAGGATCACTATTCACATTTTTGTATGTTTTTTCATACCAATCTTCTGTTTTCATCTCGGTGGCTCCGACTGCTACCGGCTGTCGCGACAGTGTATCCGCAAGTCAGTTATCTGTTCCTGAACGATATTTTATTTCAAAATCGGATCGGCTCAATTCAAGTGCCCATCGAGCTAGACGTCCAGACGGATTTTCGATGTTATTGAGCCATTTTAACGATTGATGCTATGTTAATACTATAAAATGGTATTCTTCCAGATAATCACGAAATTTCCACACGCCCCATTTAATGGCTAGGCATTCAAGCACTGTGGCGGAATAATTTTTTTCGGCGGGAGTCAGCGTTCTACTAGCAAAAGCGATAAGTCTTTCGCGAATCTCACACGCTTGTGTAAGCGCTAATCCCAGTCCTTCTTTACTGGCATGCGTTTGCAGGATAAACGGGCGACTCCAGTCTGGACAGGAAAGGACGGTTGCGTTTGTGAGAAGTTGCTTAATTTTGTCGACGCTTCTTGCTCTGCTTCTCCCCAGGTCCACTTAGCTTTTTTCCTAGTTAAACAGTGTAGCGGTGCGGCAACATTCGAGATATCCTTCAAGAACCTTCTATACCATGATATTAGACCCATGAATCGTTGGATTTCTTTCTTGTTTCTCGGTGACGCTAAATACAGCTAAGTACAGCAGTTACTTTCTCCGGATCGGTTTGTAGACCATTTTTGTCCACAATATGTCCTAAATATTTTAGGCTTGCATGGGCGAAATGGCATTTTTCTGGATTTGGCTTTAATTTTGCTATTCTTAAACGGTCGAAAACTTCTTTTAATTTTTCCAAATGCTCCTCGAATGTAGATGAGACTACCACGATATCGTCGAGATAGGCAAATGCATAAGGTGCCATCTCTGGAGTGATCACTCTGTCTAGTAGTCTTTGAAACGTAGCTGGTGCTGAATGCAAGCCGAATGGCATTACGTTGAATTCGTACAGTCCTTTTCCGGCGACGGTAAAGGTAGTGATAGGGCGGCTTTCCGGTGTTAATGCTACTTGCCAATATCCATTCATTAGATCCAGTGTCAATAGATATCGGACTCCTCGTAATTTGTCTAGTGTAGCATTAATTTGTGGTAACGGGTAGGCGTCCTTATTTTATTTACCTTTCGGAAGTCCACACAGAATCGCGCTTTTCCATCTTTTTTCTTTACTATTACTACCGGTGAACTCCAAGGACTACTGGATGGTCGAATTACATTTTCTGCGAGCATTTTATCGACTTCTTTGTTCACAATCTCTTGCATGGCTGGATTCCTCGGTCGATATTTCTGTTTAATAGGAGCTTTCTCCTCTAACACGATTTCGTGTTGCAGGAGAGGAGTTGGACCTTTAATATATTGAAATTTGTCCATTTTTTGTTTTAGGAAAGCTGTTAATTCTTTCTCCTCGGCGATACTGAGATTTTTAAGTCCTCTGGGTGTTTCGACTGTACAAACCTGATGTTTTTGACAGGTAGACAACTTTGTAATTTCGGAGTTGTTTAATGTTATTCTTATTTCTAGTTTTTCGAGTGCATCCATACCTAATAGCATAGGTTGACTTAATCCTTTCATAACTAAAAATCTTTGTTGGATGCGTACTCCTTGTACATAAATCGGTCCGGATACATATTTTCCGAGATTAATTTCGGAACCGTTGGCTAGTACTGCAACGCAGTTGCTAGGCTCACTATGCCATCCATATTTCATGCACGTTACGCTCAGCTGCTCGCTTACGTATGAGCTTACTGAACCAGTATCTACGAGTACTAGTACTCCGTAATCACCAATCATAACTTTTAGAAAGTGGCAGTTATCTGTTTCTTTATTTAGTTGTTGTTGAGGGGCCGAGCTGGATTCGGTGTGGGCTCGGCCCTCCTGGCGTTTCCCGATGGTTGACACTTGCAGTCGCGAGTATTTATACATTATCACGATCGCAGTACGAACAAAAAATCTTCTGTTGGTTTGTGCATTTAAAACGGCCGTGGCCCGTTTGTTTGCACCTCCAGAAACACTTATTTCTGTCGTACACAGTAGATATTCTTTCGTTGTATTTTCGAACTTCGTGTTTTTTTTGTTGTGCTGCTCGGTGGTATGTACAGCTGCATGACTCTTCGCAGTTTGCTGTTTTTTACACTGTTTTTTGCTTTCTATGCATTCCTCCACTAACTGCACTATGTCAGAGATAGACGTAACATCGTCACGGCGTATATGAAGACGGTATTCGGCGAGCATGTTGTAATACATTGTTTCTGTTTTTTGCTCCTCTGTAAATCCTCCTCGACGTCTCATTAGTGTAATCAATGAGTTATCGAATGCACGGATATCTTCATTAGGTTCCTGTACACGGTTATGTATCTGTCGATCTAGATTTCGACGTTCACTAGGTGATAAATAAAACTTTCGTAGTCCTTCTTCTAATTCTATGAAAGTTTTAAAATTTATGGCATAATTTCTATGCCATAACTGCACATCACCTCTCAATAATTCCGGAAATCCGTTCAGAATTTGTTGATCGGATAAGTTATATGCTCTTTGTAACTCATGGATCCTTTCGAGAAAGGAATGTAAGTTTTTGTCATCGAAATGGTAATTCTATTTCCTCATTTGGTCCATTATTTTGGCATTTTCTTGTGCAGCCGACGGTTGCTGTACATACACAGTAGCACGCGGCGTGCCATAAGGTGTGTTTGCAGCTGGGTGTGCCACGACTGGACTGGACGTTGATGCAGCTGCTTGTTGATTTAGGAGCTGCAGACGTAGTTCACGAAATTCTTCCTCAATTTCTTCTAGATCTTGAGTTCGATTTAGATCTTCGTTGAAGTCTTTTTCGTCTTCTGGTTTATCGAAAAAGAGCTCCGGGTGAGCCCGTACATATGAGATTAAATTCTGTCGCAAATACGCTTTTGTACCGTCTGTAGGTAAATTATTTTTAACAAGTTCTCGTTCGATTTGGTTAATTTATAGATCCAGCTTACTTGCGGTTTTGCCATTTTAGCGGGATTTTAATTTTATTTGTAAATACAAAAAATATACTGTGTAATATTTTTTTTAAAATTTTTTGGAATGGAAAAAATAATTTCCTTTTATTTTATCTACTAGAAAACTATTAAAACTATTATTCAGTTTTATATTTTCAAAACGATCAATTTTATTATAATTTCGATGTGTGTTACTTTTCACACAGATCGAAAAAAATGCAGTTTTTGTAAAATGATTCAAAAATTTCCGTTTAAAGAAATTATTCTGTAATTTCAGAAATAATAAATTTTCTTCAAATATAAATTTTACGGATTTATAATACTAGTCCCTGTTCGGGCGCCATGTAACGTTCCTGTCCCCCTCGAGATAGCATACGCGGTATTTTCCCAGGGTAGTTTGAGAGGGGAGAAAGTTTTTCGGGATCGGACGGCGGATCAGAAAAATAATTATACAAGAACACAGTATATTTTTAGATAACAAAAAATAAAGATGCATTTATTCAAACAACCCCCTTCTATTTACAAGGTGTTCTGAAACAGATAAATGATAAACAATATAATTAATAAAAGATAATATATAAACTAGATCTATATGATTACTTAAACTAATTTTGCGTTATTTTCCGCGATGTGTATAATACCCGGTGCTATTTACCGCACGGATACCTGGTGTTATTTTCCACGCGGGGAATTTATGAAACGTGACAGGTAGATTCTAAAATAGGATGAAACAAGGTAAGCTTAACTCCGCTGGTCTTTTGAGGAGTGCCTCGCATCCAGGATCAAGAGTTAAGAGAAAATTGACTAGTCGGGATAAGTAATCGGCTGGTCTTTTGAGGAGCGCCTTGCAACCAGGATCACGTTTAGTTAAGGAAAAGTAAAATTATTAGTCGTTTGTCTTTTGAAGAACGCCTCGCAACAGAGATCAAGCAAATAATTTCGGAGTAAATAAGTAAGTGAAAGGATAAATAAATGGCTGGTCTTTTGAGGAGCGCCTCGCAACCAGGATCTCGTTTACTTAGGAACAGGTAAAGCCATTAGTCGTCTGTCTTTTGAGGAGCGCCTCGCAACAGAGATCAAACTAATAGTTTCGGACAGGATTTTCAAGAAGGAGTTTATTGAGCTCTGGATAAGTTTTTAGCTCCGGGGAGAGTTCGTGTGAATCAACTTCAGGGCAGTTGGTTCACCGGGCGAACTCCCGATTTTGCCTTTTGCAGACCCTTTCATAGCGAAGTGGTCGGTTATTTCCGTCGCCGCTCGTTCAATTTCGGACTAGCAGCCGAATTATAATAATTATATTAATAATAATGCTGCTTAATAATAATAATATTTAATAATAATCATAATAATTATTATTTAGAATTTATTATTTATATTTGCAGCCGCTGTGCTGCGTTCAGTGATTGTATACACGTATAATAGTGTATACACATATATACATGTATGTATATATATATATATATATATATATATATATACATAGCGCAATACAATACATGTGTTGGTTGTCGCACGGTTCTCATTGACTATCATCACTAATTCACTTATACCTACACACAGTATACAACAGAGAAAATATGCGCTCCCATATGTGCATCAGTTAAGCCTATTTATTCTATACAAAGCGTAGTTTTCATATAATATTTTTTACATACATATCTCCAAATTATAATTTATTTATTAGTGTAGTCTCGCATTTGTATTATTGCAATCGTACATACTCTCCCCGTTGAGCGTTTACGGTCAACTTTTCGTACAAATAGAGAAAGTTAAAAGACAGTACAACATTGAATCTTATAGGATTAACAATTATTTTTACCAATGATTCAGAAGAAAGTTTAGCTATATCATGAACAATATATAGTACATTAGTGGCTAAAGCTTTAGTCTGTGAATCAGAGCCTAACCTTCGGATTGACTTTTTGAGAACCGATTACGTAAAAAATAATTTTGAGCGTATTCTTAAAGAAATCAAAATCATGAAATTATACAATTATATATATATATATATATATATATATATATATATATATATATATATATAGAGGCCTACGATGGCTTGATCGCTAGAGCGAAGGACTAGTAACTTGGTGATCCGAGTTCAAATCCCGGTCTCGGCCAATTGACACAAGCACCGCTGTAATAATTTACATGTGCTTTCTTTACAAACACATCGTAGACCTCCGTCGCTGATTAGCATCGATATGGAAGCATAAATAGAGCGACGTTAAATAACATAAAATATATATATATATATATATATATTATTCAAAATTAATAGAGGTTCAAAGAAAAATGAATTTGCAAATCATATCGTAATGTAAATTGATTGAGGTTTTTTTATAATCAAAAATGAAACGAAATAAATTTAAAACGAATGGAATAAGTATTAAAAATACTGATTAGAAATTCATATTTTTGTATAAATAAATATATCAAAGGAGAATAAATTTATATATTTAAATTAAATCTTATTAAATTTGATATTTATATTGATATTTACATTATTTCCTTATTTTTAATACTTTTAAAGATATTTTGTTGATTATAATTGTTATTTCTTTGCTAATTCGTATGCAAACATAGTTTCACACCTATAAATCGAAAGCTATTTACAATGCCAAATAAATGCAATTCATATATTTATACATTTATAGACGAGGGGCTACTCCAAATTGAGAGTCAAGTTTTCCAAAAGTTCTCTTTCGGCTCTCGCCGAGCTCTTTTGCTTCTCTTCTGTAATCCAACCCCAAGTAAACAGTACATTAAATTTCATGTGTAAGACTGTGTGGGCGATAAGAACGAGAGTCGAAGAGAATTGAAGAGCGCTAAAGAAAACCAGAGGAGTCCAATCTCATTATATATTTTTAACTAAATTTTAGATATTCCCGATATAATATTTAATAGTGCATTCTTGAGATAAATATTTTTTAATAAATTCTATTGCGCGCAGGCATTCTATTGCCGATCTTGCCAACTTACAAAACCAACTGTGCCCCGTCAAGCCCAAATATACCCCGCTTTTCTAATTGCAAATTTTCTTATTATTTTGAAACAATACATTGTTACAAAAATTAAAATTTTATAAAACAAATCTTTAGTTACTTTACTTTAAAGCTGTGTTTTTTATCTAAAAAATTAGATAGAATTTTTTAAAACGTGAATGAATGGAAGGGTGTCCAATATGCGCCACATTCGCCTATTGAGTTAGTCTTCTGACCCTATTTGTCAGATAACTTTTATACTTATATTTTTTGACCGCGGTTTACGAATATCACACAAATTGTAGACGGAAATTAAATATTTATTTTCAAATCCATGAAAACTCTATCAAAATCGTGGTTTTCAAATATATTTTACAAAATCAGAAAAGTTATAAAAATAAAAAGCAAAATCATAGAGCATATCAAAATACATATTATTTGGTTTTATGCATTTTTCCGGTAGAAACTATATTTTTGCAGAAAACTTTAAAAGTTCCGTCTCGTGATCCTCTGAACAATTCTACGTTTATACGAAATACAAATACCTTTGAAGACGTTATTCTTGAGAAATGTTGATTGCAGAAAATAAACAAATGGTATAAGAAAATGTATTTTAATAAGATATACAACTATTGTCTGAAACATTTTTTGTAATTAAGTACACTGAAACAAAATTTCACAATTGTAGATAAATACATTTCGTCAAATCCAAAGAACAAATTATTTCTTTAATATAAACAACTTTTTATCAAACAAAATATAACACAGCTGATTAATGTACATATTAATTGAAAATTATAAAAATAAATAACATTTTTTCATCTAATATTAATGCTATGATGCTAAGAATATGTCCCAGAAAATCGCGCACTTTTGACTAATATGCACCTTCTCAGAAACAAAATTAATTGAAAGCGTTCTTTGTCTCAAGTTAAGAATTATATAACTTCTATCTTTCAAGTATTTGAAAAAGTATATATAAAATATTTTTCTAAACTCAGTAATAGATTAAAACAATGGATCATTAAAATCAATGACTAAATACATTTTATATACATCCCTATTATGAGATACTGCTATATATAATAGCATATATAGTTTACACAAATGCATCTAAAACTGTAAAAAATCATAATAAATAAATAGTTTTAACGTAAATGCAGCTTAGTTTGAGTACAATAATTATATGTTTATATATTTTGAATGAATAATTTCTTCTGTCTTCTTATTCTCATGTAAACCATTTAACGTATTATATTTAATTTCTAATGATTCTTATTCTAACAAGAACAATTATATGGCAACAAAATCTAGATTTGCTTAAAAATTTAACCTTGAGATAATCCTAATCTATGTTTATGATTTGAATCGTTCGAGAAAAAGTAGGTAATTATAAACATAAAATTATGTCCAAAAATTATTTGATAGATTTTCATATTTTTGGAATCTATACGAGGTGTGTTCAAAAAGTGTCGAGAATTGTTCAATTTCGCGGGTTTGGAGATTCCGCCTGTATAAATTTTTTTATTATGTTGGTACGCATGCCCTTGAAGTACAATAAATTTTTTAGCAATATTCATTGCTTACTTTTTAAGTGGCAGCCGCTAACGTTAGACGTGTTTTTTGAGCTCGGCTATGCTAAATATATTATCTTGAATATGCTAAATACTTTGTGTATTAGATATGGTGAATCCACTCGGTACACCTCCATCTTTATATGTCCGGATTCAAAATGTGAACTAAATTCACTGCACAATCTCAACGCCAATAATTCAATAGTTAATGAAATTAATTATGAACTTATGAAATTCAATAAATCAAGAAAATAAACCAAAATATAAATTTTAAGGGCATCTGCTCATTTAAATATCACTAAAAATAGTATTCCCAGCAAAGCAACCAAAAAAGCAACTCCAATACAGTCTGAAAAATTGAATATATCAACCACAAATATATTAGCACGCAAAAAAATTACACTACATGCGATAGAAATATATTTTATTAACATCTGGATAGAGAAAACAACACAAATACAGAGATTAAAGACCAATGTTTGCGAACCAAGGTAAATTTTTACTATAAGCAGAAAAATCCAGGTAATATTAACAAGAGTGAGAATAACGCATACAAACATAACACATCTTCACCTTTAACAAGAAAGATAAAGAAGACTCTATTTGTAATACCCTCATGATGGTTGAGCACATACTATATACTACATTCAAAAGTATGACAAGGAAAGAAAAATATTCTGCATCCCCATAGCCTCTTCAGAATCTTCTCAAACAAAATCACACTACAATGTGCTGCACTATGCAAATTAAATTGGCTTGACTAATTTAATTTAACATTGTTAATTCTCTATCGATTAGAACATGGAAAATAATTAAATGTAACTGTTTCAATTGTAACAAGTAATATAATATTAAATTTTATGAATTCATTGAACACAGATCTTTCAAAATGAATTGAAATCTCCAAAAAAAATGTTTATAAAAGTAAAATAGTTAGTTGAGTTTGATGTGTTTTTAGCATATTGAGAATTTAAAAATCTATTAATCTTATCATTTATGTTATAAAAAAATTATATAAAATATTTTTTATAAATTTCAAAATATATTAACACAGAAAATATTATATAACGAACTTGAAAATCAGGTCATTGAAATAGTCAGGTGTCCTGGTGGGATGAAGGGACATATAATGATATGTGTAACTATGTTAAATACTTTTATAGCGAAAAAAATATTCATATACCAAAATAATATTTATATAAAATATTATTCTAACAAAAAATAATATATATCACACAATTACGGCTTAAAATAAATGGCTCAGTTCGTTGTATATGTATCCCTATAGATAACAGTATGTATAGTTTACACAAAATATATCTAAAATTCCGAAAAATACTAATAATTAATTAGTTTTAACGAAATTGTATAATAATGAAGTAATGAAATCATTTCTAAATAACAGAGCTTATTTTCATTATATAACGAAAGCACAGTGTAAAAACGTAATGAGATCATTAAGAAATAGCTGAGTTCATTTTCATATCATGTGTATATCCCGAAGTGACATATTTAGCTTATTTTTCTAAAAGCGTTAATTAAGGAATAATAAACCGACGAATAATAGATATTAAATCATCGCAAACTTGATATATAATTAAAATAAGCAGGCGACAAACAAAATATGAGTATTTAAATATTATATGAGTAGGTTTAAAAATTGTTACAAAAAATTCATATTTCTTCTAAATATATTTTACAAATCAATGTTATACACATGTGGTCGCATAAAAGTATATTATTGAAGAAAATTAAACAATGTACATTTAGTGTAATCTATTAAAGTATATATCTGATATAAATACTTTTTTTTTTATGTTATTTAACGTCGCTCTATTTATGCTTTCATATCGGTGCTAATCAGCGACGGAGGTCTACGATGTGTTTGTAAACAAAGCACATGTAAATTATTACAGCGGTGCTTGTGTCAATCGGCCGAGACCGGGATTCGAACTCGGATCACCGAGTTACTAGTCCTTCGCTCCAGCGATTGAGCCATTGTAGGCCTCAAACTGATATAAATACATTTTTGTTGAAGATTAGAATTGTTAATGTATCCACATTGTAGGGGCGCGCCTGAAAACTTAATACCTGTTTTCAACACAAACAAGTTATCAGAATAAATATCACAGAATCGTTTACATACAAGCCACCGATGATTTTTCGTGATTCTTTTTTATGAGGCTTCGCCCGAGATAATAATTTAACCGACTTCATAAACTATTTAATAATATCTAAGTAAAAAGTACTCTATATATAAAAATCTATCTTTCTATAAATAATTGATTGTAATTTACCTATCGTCGCTTCTGTATAAAAAGCTGCTTCAACGTAGCGTTCACTTCAAAAAGTTCATATTTTGCCGACCATTTTATACAAGATATATATATATATATATATATATATATATATATATATATATATATATATATATATATATGCATATTGAATACGGCTTCGATGGAGAAAATTGTACTTTCGAGTTCGAATGGTAGAAAAAGATGTCCAAGTGTCTCGAGACGACGTTTACAGAGAGTATTATGTTCGAATTATAGGAAATATTTCGGGACGATTGCTATAGAGAGTTTTGTGTTGGGGAGGTAGAATATAATGCCCAGGAATGCCGAGACCACTCTTATTGGAAGTGTGCGTGTTCGAATGATAGAATACGTCTCTCTTCGCATTGTTTCCCATCAACTATAAACGACACTCCCCGTAAAAGTCGTTCCAAATAATCTGAAAATCGCATTTTATCATCCGAATATGAAACTCCCTGTAGAAGTTGTTCCGGCATACGTAAACACCGTTTCCTACGAACTAAACACAACCGAACACACAACTGCCTATAGAAATTGTCTTGAGAAAATAGAACATTTCTCAGTAGAAGCCGTATTTAAAATGTGTATATATAATATGTACAATATAATATACATACAATATATATATAAACACACACATATTTATATATATATATATATATATATATATATATATATATATATATATATATATATTGCAACCAATTATCTTTTGAGTAATTAACATGTTGCCTTTCTATCACATGAAATGTATATGCATGTCGCGACTTTTCGCTTTTATTTGGATTGGAATAGTGTACAACTTCGCCATGTAACAATATGCACGTCCCCTTGCGTACCTCCGCAGGTCTAAAGATGCTTTGATGATAATAATCGACTGGTTTGTCATAGGTCAGAAGTTGCTCCGACAAAGGATCTTTGTTTCTTAGATAACGTCTGTGCACACCACTTTTATGAGATCCTGGAGCTATCCATAAGCAACCATTTTCTTTGGTTGCATCTTCTAGAGCTATCCAGAAGCCAACGAGTTTTACAGGATCAGTGTAAAATAACTGGCGTCTTGATATACTATAACTTTGTTGAAAAATATCAGTGAATAAGGATTTGGATCGAGTTTAATATTTAATAATTAACATAAAAAACCTTTGTAATGAGAAATTGTTTGTAAGTTCTTAAGAGCTTTGAATAATAAGAAATAAGCCTCCATTTTCTTAATTCTAATTCTTTACATTTATTATTACGAAAGTATTTTGTTTTATGCCAGTAATTTACTGATTATTAACTTTGTAAAATATTGAATTATAACTTTAGATTATTGTAACAATTTATTAATTAATATCTATTATTAAAATACTAACTTTTTCAATTTTCAGGGTGTAAATATAATTATATATACATGTATATATATATATATATATATATATATATATATATATATATATATATAGATACATACACATATTTCGTAGATTTCTTTTTTTTCAATTAATACCGTGAATATTATCGTAGTTCTTAAGCAGACGATGGATATTACCTTTTTATGCAGAAGTGATGATATTATATATATATATATATATGTATATATATATATATATATATATATATATATATATATATACATAGCTCCGAGGTTGTTGGTAAACAATTCTATTTTGACATCATTTCTTTTGTTCAAACTAAAAAAAATATAGTCTCTTGTCATAATTCTGAAGTTAATATAATATATAAAAAGAAAAATATAATTTGTCGTCATAAACTATATTCAGTATGATATGGCATACAGAATGATTTTATTAGAGAAGGAGAAAGAAAGACAGAGAGACAGAGAGAGAGAGGGAGAGAGAGAGAGAGAGAGAGAGAGAGAGAGAGAGAGAGAGAGAGAGAGAGAGAGAGAGAGACAGAGAGATTTTCCCATGTAAGAAAAAATAAATTTACAAAAATCAAATGATATCCATAAGGTGTCAGAGTAGCGTCAGATTAACCTGAAGAACAAAAATATATGATGGATATGATCATTTGTTTTTTGTTTATTTTTTTTTGGCTACGCGGGAACGGTAAATCTTCTAAAGACACCTCTCGAAAAGAGGTAGTGTCGGATTCATGGAGCCTTTGCTCTCATGGCTACCGACTAAAAGCCTTCCCCGCAGGAATTCCTACCCGGAGGTATCATTCCTTTTATCTGATGAGATAAAAATTATAAATGGAACAGTGTTTGGGTGAGGGAACAGGAGTGGGATGTGGATAGTGGGGAGGAATTGGTGAGTTTAAGGGCTTTGCCTTCATGGGGGTAGAGGCTTACGTACGAAAACGAAGCACGGGGGGCCGTTGGTGGCTGATGGGATTACGGATCGTTGATCAGGTAGAAAGACCACTTGTAGCGATTCGTCGATTTAGGGAGGATACTGCTCAGGAATTGGATTCCTGAGTTCGGGTGCTGTTTAATTGATTCTATCAGGAGAGAATGCCTTGGAGTCGCTAAAGTCTGTCTGGGAGGGTGGACCCCAGATGGGGATGGCATATGTGGCAATGCTTCTCATGATGGCGGAGAAGGCTCTGGTCTTTGTTCTGGGTGACAGAGTTTTGCTATGGAAGAACGATTTGAGCTTTAAGAAGGCTCCTAACATTTTGCTCCTGGTGAGGCGGAAGTGTTTGTTCCAGGATAGTTTCCTGTCGAACGTCACTTCAAGGTATTTGACCGATTGGCTCTACGGAATGGAGGAGCCTTTGATCGTTATGTTTGGACGGGTGCGGTTTCTACGGGAGATAAAGATTGCACTGGACTTACTCTCGTTGATGGAGAGTCTCCACCAGTTGATGAGGTATGGGAGAAATCTGTTTAGCTTTGAGGTGTTGTGGCAGATTGTTTTAGTGGCGTCTATGAGGGCAATATCGTCCGCATAGAGTAATTGTATAGTAAAGTGCCGTAGTAAGTGTATGTTGTGTGGAAAGATCATGGCAGAAAAAGTAAAGAGTAGGGGGTAGAGCTTATACCCTTGAGAGACGCCGGCTGAGATGGCCTTTGGGGAAGATAGGGAGTTGACTACCCTAACTCGAATAAATCGGTCTGAGAGGAATGACTTTATTGTCTCGATCAGATAGTGGGAGATGTCGGTGGCAATAAGCTTGAAGACGAACCCCTCATGCCATACCCTGCTGAAGGCTTGCTGGACGTCTATATCAGAATATCGTCAGGGAGGTTATAGTTAGTGCCCTGTGGAGAGTGGGTGGATGCAGCGATTCTAACAGTGTGGGTGATGTCATTGGACAGGGAGGAGATCTCTTCATCAATATGAGAGATCGATGATATGGGTCTGCATCGAAAGGCTGAGGTCTCTAGGTTGAATTTGAGATGCAGCCAGTGGATATGTTTTGTATGTGACGGGGAAGTGAATGATCATTCGTTTGAGCTGGCCTGGTATTAATAATTTAAGCGGACTACTTTGAGTTGATGTTCGTGATCAAAGACGCCACCTAGTGGTCACTGGTGAAACTGATTGTTAAAATTATTAACTTAGTTTATAGATGAAAGTAAAATGATTTTCAATAAAAAACATAGTCTATGTCCTTTCCAAGATTATATAGAATTTATACGTCAAATTTCAGAATAATCGGTTCAGTAGTTTTTTCCGTTATTGTGGATAAACAAAAACACACTTTGTCTTTATAAATTAGTATGAAGTATGATATGATATGATATGATATGATATGATATATGCCACTTGTTCTGGAGGTACAAATGATGTGAAAATCAACTCAGCAATTTATAAATAATCTTATTAATTTTTTAAGCCCTCATTTCACTATATAATGAAAATGAACTTGGCTATTTAGAAATGATTTCATAACTTTATTCAGCTGTAATTTCGTTAAAACTATATATTTATCAATTTTTATCTAAATTTTCTATATACTTTATACAAACGTTATATGCTTATATATATATAAGCATATAGCGTTATATATATATGTATAATCTGTAATGGCGTTATATAATTTATTTTTTTAAAAAACATGATTAATATAAACATATTTTTTATTAAAATTACTTCAACATATGAATTATTTTTTGCTAAAAAAGCTTTACAGTATAATTACATATATTATTTTATGTTCCCCTTCAACACAACCAGGACATCTCACTATTTCATTAATCTAATTTTTAATTTTGTTATATAATACTTTTTGTCCTAGTATATTTCGGAATTTAAAACAAATATTTAATATAATTTTTTCTTAAAATAAATGATAAGATTAACAGTTATTTCTTTTTGAAAGTTCTTAATATTCTAAAACATATCAAACCCGCCTAGTTATTTTGCTTTCCTTAAAAATGTTATTATAAATGTATACTTAGTTTGTAGTTAAAAATTGAGTAAATTTTAATTATTTATTAGACCAAATGTCTAATTCTAAAATTTATGTTCCTAGAGTGAAGGCATGTACAATCTAAACCTGCTAGTGAATGTATCTTTTTATAAAATGTTCTATGTTATATTTAAGGGGGCATCTCTAGTCTTTTTGCATAAATTTTCAAGATTTTTTTCTTGCAGTAAACTTTATTATCACACTACAATTTTTTTATATTAAAAAAATACATATTGAAGTCTGTAAAAATTTTTTTTTTTTCATTTTTCACCCAATACAGCTCAGATATGGCTGCCACAACGAAGCTTGCTTTTTTTTTGGCTGACAGCATATCTTGACACAGAAAGCTCTGAAATAAAAAATTCAAAAAACATATTAAAGTATCAGAAAGTGGTTATAGCCCGTATTAAAATCAAGAAGTTTAAGTAAAATAAAAACAAAATGGCGGAATTTTCTAATTTTCGGCTTATTTTTTGAGGTTATGTTGTTTAAAAAAGTGCTCAAATGTACTCGAATATTCATAATTCTAGTACGGGCTATAGCCACTTTCTTATACTTTAATATGCTTTTTGAATTTTTCATTTCAGTGCTTCCTATGTCAAAAAAACCAAACTTCGTTGTGTCACCCATATCTGGGCCATATTGGATGAAAAATGAAAAAAAATTTTTTTTGCAGACTTCAATATGTATTTTTTTAATATAAAAAAATTGTAGTGTGATCAAAGACTAGAAATGCCCCCTTAATTTTAAATAAAGCCAATATACCAATAGCTTTTTTTGTTGGAATAAAAGACGTTAGCCCTACGCACTTTCTAGGTAAATTCGACATGTGTAAGTATGTAACATGAAAGCACTCTGCGTGGCGGCTGTGCGCCGCCTCACTGTGTGTTCAGTTCGTACTGATAGCTTAGAGAATTCAGACGTGTTTAATAAAGACCTGATTATTATTCATATCCTTTGTCTCTTTATTTCATATAAACCTACAGGTTATTGGGCCTAGTACGCTGCCAGTGCACTAGTTAAATTCATTAATAGATTTTATAGTATTTTTATATTTAAAATCAATTAACAAATTAAAGACGCGAAGGCTTTTTGCACGTGTTCGTTCGGGAAATTTTATATATTCTCGGTAGTGAGTGCGGGAGTGGAAAAGGCCTTTGAAAACGATTAAGTGTAAGTGAAAGTGCACACTCACTAGAATTTTGAGCCAAAGAATTTTAGTTTACAATACTGGACTATTTTATTATTATTTTATTATTTCTTAATAATAAAACTGAAGGAAGGAAGGATGAGTAACTTAATTCTAAACAATCCGACCAAGAGTAAGTTATAGAAAGTAAAGTGTGAAAAGAGTGTGTCGGAAAAATTAGAATAGATTAGAAAAGTAGATAAGAGTGTGAAAAGTATGAAAGAAAGATGTGTGAAAATCGGGAGTGCGAAAATTAAAGCTAGAAACCGAAAGAGAAAAATTTAGAAACAGAGAAGTGCGCGGTCTCTGAAGAATTCGTAAGGAAATTAGTAAATTCGAAAAGAGTAAAAGAATTACAAAAAAAAGAGAAAGCGCGCGAAAAATCAGTTAGTAAGAAAAATTAGGGGAGGTAAATACTTTCTGATCAAAAAAAATAACAGATTCCGAGAAAGGCGAGAGCCGAAGCGGCGCCGCCGCGACGGCAGGCGCGCACGTGCAACTTTTTTCGCGCGCAGAATGGATAGAGAATTAGAGATGCGATGATGTATGTATGAGTGCGAGCGGCGGAACTGTACTGCGGACTGAACGAAGTACGGACTGTAGCGCGAATGTATACTTGCGCGAGACAAGCCCACACGCTTCGATAAAAAATAGCATATGCTTATACATATACTTATACATAATTTAAATTTTGCAAACAATGTTAACTAATTAATAAATTGAATTGAACATTTTATATATACATAAAACAGAAGAAGTACTAATTTATGTATTTACCTGTGTCTAATGTAATTAGTGTAAAACACACTTATTCGCAATATTGTAAAATATTGCAAATATTTATTTAAATATTGTTAAAATTGATTAAACTTTTAAGTTTTCTAGTTAAATTTTGCAGAATGCACGTGTAGCATTTTAATGTACACATGTGAAATGGCAAATTTTTAAAAGTTATAGTTAATAATTAACAATAATTTTAAAGTTAAAGAATGTTGTTAAATAAAGAAATTAGATAGATCATGAAAAATTCAAACGCAGTACAGAGAAGCGAGTAGGAAGCTAGATAGTGTGCGCGACACAGCGACACTGATAGAACCCCCGTATATGCATGCTATATGCAAGTGTGAGTGAACAGTGTGCTTGATTGCTCAAGCATACTGGAGTGAGAGAGAGCGCGCGCGACTACTAGCGCGCACGAGTGAGTGAGACAGTGCGCTCTGCCATGCAACCGCACTGGAGTGAGAGAGAGCGCATACTTAACTGCACTAACGCATGGGAGTGAGTGAGACAGCGAGCTTGCCTAGTCAAGCGCGTTGGAGTGAGAGAGAGAGAGAGAGAGAGAGAGAGAGAGAGAGAGAGAGAGAGAGAGAGAGAGAGAGAGTGCGACCGACAACTGGTTTATTGGAGAGAGAGAGAAAAGATATGTATACCCGCGCGCGGTTCAGTGAGTGACAGAGAGCATGCCTGTCTAAATGCTGCTGACTGAGAGAGAGAGAAAGAGAGAATACGCGCGCGCAGAAATCTAAGAGTAATGCACGCGCTGCTTATAATGAATTAGTTAAATAATAAATTGATTAGATTGCGTGAGAAATAAATTTGTTTATATAATTTATTATATTACTAAATAAATAAATCTCAAATCATTTATTTATTTATAAGCGTTTGTTAATTAAAGTATACATGCAAAGTAGTAAGTTGTACGAATGAATATGTAAACATATAAAAGATTATTGTTAAATAATTATTAATAAACAATGTATTGTTTAAACACTTAAAATTTTTGTAATTTTAGTAAAATTTAAGGAATGCGCGTGTGCATGTGAAGCGAGAAAAGAAATGCGTATACATGTATGTGCTGCTGCATATGTGTGCAGTGGTGCATTGATATACGAAAATGTATGCGTATATCTATAGTATACGTATACATACAGATACATACATATATATATATATATATATATATATATATATATGCGTATATATATAGATATATAGAAGGAAAGGCAGTCGGCGCGTAAGAAAGAGTTCCGTATGCAAGAACTGAGTGAATGCTAAAGTATGTGTATATACCATGCGGATGAGAAAATCGGTGTATGTGTGAAAGTGCGTGCATGCAATACTGTACGTGTGCGTATTCTATATAGATATATATATAGTGATGCGACGTAATTTCGAACTTTTAGCCTGATCTAATTATTCGCGCACACACAAAAAAATTAATTTTACTTCCACCATACTCACCTTCAAATTCAGAGGAGATCCCGCCAGTCTGGAAAGGGGAAATTCGGGAGAAGAAAAAAATGTTTTGCGATGCGACGATTTTTTTTCTATACAAAATTTATTGGCAGTTACTCCAGTTTCTCGCTATACACTCTACTCCGACCGCGCACCTATCCTACTCCGGGCCCGCGTACCGCTGCGTCCGACCATGATCCGCCACTTGGCGCATTCGCCGGACCTGGGGAATTTTGAACGGGAGAAGAGAGGGGAAAGGAGTAGATTTTGGCTATCGCGTACGCGCGGAGACCCGCTGACGGCACTGGGCTCGCTCTCTCCGTGGGGGCTACTCACGCTGCGATGGTCGGTGATCCTCGGCAGTCACGTGGTCCCCTTTCCTCGATTCTCCTTCTTTTTCCTCCTTTCTTCCAACTCCTCCTGTCTCCACTTCTCGACTCTCCACCTTGCTGTCCTCCTGGATCCTCCTGCTGTCTACCTCTCTCCCTATCTCCAGCTCACTCTTCCGCATTCACTCCGTTCGGACTACTCCACGGCCTCTCTCTCCGTCTCGCTGCCTTCTCCTTACTCCAAACCGACTACTACGATAAACCCACTCTCTCTACTTTTCTCAATTTCCTCCGCTGCCCTTTTCTTCATATGGCTCCTCGCTCCGACGTCCACAACACTCGCTATCTCTCGTCTTTTCTATCTCCTTCTTTCTCAATAACCTCCTTGCTCGGTGGTCGATAGCGGAGTCATTCTCTCTCTCTTTCTCTTGGAGCTCACCTCCTTCTCCTCTTAATCTCTCTCTACGGCGCTCTTCAACCTACGCTCCTCGGTGGCCGACAGCGGACTCTCGCGCATCTCACGTTCGCCGGGGAACAAGGATGGCATACAGGGGAGGGGGAGATACGGCGACCGTAACGAACCGGATACGGGTTTACAAAAAGAATAGAATCGATTTTTGATTATTTTATAGATCTTAAATTTAAATCTTAATCCTATATTTTTTAGCTACGAAGAAAATACTTAAATTTCATAACAAATGACGCTTACGATTCGCTTAATATACAATAACAATTTATCCCAGTAAGCCGCATTAATTATTTAATCTAAATCACATATTAACTAAATCGATTTTTTTTCTTTTTGATTCAATTATCACGTCGAACTCCTTTAACCATAGTATAAAATAAAATAATTTTTTTTTGTTTTAGTTATTATTTTTTTTTGTTAGTTAGCTAGTATTTTACAACTTAAACGTTCGATATATATAGACGCTTGCGCCCATTATTTTTTCTCTTGTACAAATTTCTTCCTACGTCTGCTTTAATGTTTAGTGCACGCTCCTCATTAGTATAACACAAAAAAAATTCTTTCGAAGGTATTTCGACCTTATGTATAGTTGGTTGACAATTATTTATTTAAATTGTTTATTTCTTAATTTAATATATATGCTTTTAGCTTTAACATATAGCCCATAAAATTAAGATATTGTATTGATATAATATTGAAATTAAATAGATATAATTTTAATTAATTATCTTTGACATAAAGAAATATATAGTAATAGATTTGTTTTGAACAATAATTTTATCTTCATAATTATTTCATATTATTTCCAAATCATTTATAATAATATAGATATAGTAATTTAATTAGATGATATAGTCATTATTTTTCAGCATGTATATTAAATTATTACAGATAATATCTATAAATAACGTACGGGATTCCATATTCATAATTTTATTAAATATTTATGATAATATACTGCACAGTATTCATAATTTTCCATATTTCATGTCGGACACGAAATTCAGTCAGCTTGCATTCTATCATTAAACATTGAATTATTATTATTTATTGAAATATACCACATAAGATTCATCCAGGTACTTTTTCCATTGAAATATTATTAACAAATGTCAAATATATAAAAAAAATCAGATATTAAATAATACAAGTTTTAGTACCATACAAGTGTTTGCTTTTTATGTAAAAAAAAAAATAAGTCTGTATTTCAGTGAGAAAGATTTTTATGTTCATTTAGGATTAATATTTTACAATTCCATTTTAGATAGTGTAAAAATTATTGGCTCTAAAAGAAATTTAGAAGTATAATAAACAAGGCATAGTCTGCCATTTTCTTTTCCTAATCTGCATAATTAACATAAGTAGGGCTAAGTAGACTAACAGTGTACGTCACATAAAAAAAGAGTATTTTAGGTCATTTAATTTTTTCATGAGAGCAGCGAATGACGCGTCAATAGTATGTCTATGACATTCTATAGACACTCTTATAAAGTAACTCAAAAACGACAGAGTGGCAACTTATTTTTCGCAAGAAAATTTTTTGAAAGATTTTGATTGTTTGTTGATTAAAAATGTTCATAAATTGTTTCTCTAGTGCGAAGGATTCATACAATACACGTGTACTCTCAATTAGAAATACATACCTTCATCTGGTGAATGCCATTCAGCAATAATTATTTAGTCTCTAAAATTGTAGACTATGTTATAAGTCGCTTGCTACATATAAGCAACGAGCGATTTCTAATATACTTATCCTCGAAAGATATTGTTATTTCAAAGTATTTTTTTTTTATAATCGGTTTGCAAAATAACAAAATATCATTAATTCAAATAAATCATCAGTATAATTATTCTTCATTATTTTAAGACGTATGTATTTAGTAGTATCATAAGTAATTGCAAAAAAAATGTATGGATGAAATAATGAAATAATATTATTGTACTTAAATTATATACAGCTTATTCAAAATTCTTGATAAACAAAATTCGAAATTCCTTTCTTGATTCAAAATGGATTCTTGGCCTGGGCACGGGAATGTAAGGGGGGAGGGACCGTGCTGAGCAGAAGGCGCGACGGCGCGCGCGAGCGTCCAAAGGTTTCCTTCTTCGTGGGATGACGCGCGCGTCGTCGTTTTCTGGACAAGTCGGCGCGGCGCCTTGGGACTCTTGTCACAATATATATATATATATATATATATATATATATATATATATATAGTAACGGTGCGCGTGTCCGCCTCGAGCACGAGGACGTCGGGCACGGCCGCTGCAAATCTGTGCCCGGCTGGGCTTAGCTCCGAATTATTCCGGCGAGGGAGAGGGGCGGTTCGCGAGGGGCGAAATATCGCGTGCAGGATTGCGCGTAAGGTAGGGCGACTAATTAAATGCACTCGAAATAATAAAATCAAAATAATTAAAATTTAAGTTGGCTTTAATAGTAAGCAGTCGTACAGTGCCTATATGCGAGGCGTGCACCTTACAATAGATGATGGGGACGTCTGTTGAACTCGCAGCACGTCCTCGTTCAGCAGCGTCTTAGTTCGCCGGGAGAGGCGGCAACTCCGCTCGTCAGAGATCCCGGGTTGGGCGGTTATTCCGCGTAGACGAGGTCGGACGGCAATCTCGTCCACTCGGACTCGGCAGCAGCGCGCGTGAGTCACCCACACATGACTCAGTAGCACGAACACGCGCGTTCTGTAACTCCCCGAAGATGAGGTACGTGGTGAGGGGGAACAATTAAAGCACGAGGCGTGTTTACGAAAAACCAAAAAGGCAACGTAAAGCGAAGTAACAAATCGAACGTGTGTCACTCGCAACTCTCTTATTTTAACTCTAACTGTCAAATTCGCGCGCGCTGCCGTTTCTCCCCACTCTCTCTCTCTCTCTCTCTCTCTCTCTCTCTCTCTCACTTACCTCTCCGCCAGTGTAGTCATGCGTCGGCCTGTAACATATAAACATCTATACATTGAAATACACATACACATTGATATTTACAAATCGTATCTCCATATTTACAGACTAGAGCTAGAGAGAGAGAGAGAGAGAGAGAGAGAGAGAGAGAGAGAGAGAGAAACGGGACGTGGGAAAGCAAGCGCACGCAGTGCTTTTTTTCCTCGTCACACGCCCCCCTCCAGACGTTGGTAGCCGAAGCATGGCAGCGTGTCAGGATAAGGAAACTTGGGCGAGTGCGGTCTACCGCAGGGGATTGCCTGGAGGAGGAAGGGCGGGTAAAGAACTCCCTTCCTTTGACGATGTACTTTTTAGAGGGTATCTTTATTCAAAATATCGTTACAAAATATGGGTACAATATGGTGGATGCCCCTCGGGAGTCTTTTGCGGCGTCTTATTTCGCTGTCTTCGCTCCTCGTGGGCGACTTCGCTTTTCGGTGAGACTGGGGGCGTGCCCCTCGTAGTCGGGGTGGTTGTGTTGGTTGGCGTACTCCCGTCCCCGGTGCACGCCCTCCAGCTGGCATTGGCTGCAGCTGGGCAGGCGGATGGGCGCGAACTGAGGCGCATCAGATGCGGCTTGCTCGCGCCGGGCCTCCGCCGTCTTCCGCAGGGCGAACACCCTGTTGACTGTAGCTTGTAGCCATCCGGCTTCGACCGCGGTGTTGCTGCGGAAGGCTTCGAGAGCCTGGGCCGCTTTGATCACGGAAGGTCGCGCCTCCCCGACCGCGTTCGAGTTGGCCGGAAGGGTGGCCCGCACGAATGCGCTTAACAGGCGGTGCATCTCCAGGTGGCAAGCGGCTTGGAAATCCTCCACCACCCGGCGTGCGGCGCGCTCGCGCTGGAACAGGCGGGTCACTTCTCTGTCCGCTTCCTCCCAGCGGCGGAGGATGGCGTTGGCCTTACGCCGCTGTTCCGCCCAGGCGAGGTATTCCACCTCCTCGAGCTCTCGCAGCTCCCGTTGTCCCGACCGCTGGATTTGGCTGGTGGGCCGGGAGACCCAGTTTCTGGATCTCTAGCTGCCGGAAGACGACTTCCAAGATGGAGCCGAGGATCTCGGTCGCTATCTTGTTGGACGCTGACTCCATGGTCCGGCCGTAGGGAGAAAGGAAAAGGTTGGAGTTATCTGATGGCCCACTGGGCACGACCGCTGCAAGGGAGACCCCTAGATGAAGGGGCTCGACAGAATAGTAGAAGCAGAAGAGTGGGCAGAGTTCGCCGGCATGCTGTAGATTGAAGGGTCCGGCGGCTAGTCAGCCTGTTGGCGGGCACGGGCTTGGGCCCGAGTGCAGCGGGAGGATGGGTCCCGCGGTAGTGCCGAGCACTGCTTCTTTCTGGGGCGACCTACTTTTCGCCTCACCATGTGCACGTCACTATGGCAGGCGGCTTCGCTGTTATTAAGCTCCGTCGGGGCTCGCGCTTGGGGTCTTCGACGGGTTATGATTCGCGTCCTACGCGGTCTCCCTAATCTACGCGGCGCGACATCGGCGTTCGAACGCGTGGTATTACCCACGGGGATATCGCTTTGCACGCTCATATCGGGGTTGCAGTGAGCGTGTCGTCAGGGCGCCGTACGCTCACCAGTGGTGTTACAATGCGGTCTCGCTCGCTCGTGTCGACATCTCAATCAGACGTATCGCAATCACGCTCTTCGCCCGAAGGCTCTTCCGTGTCGGAGCCGCTATCATCTTCGGGGTCGTGGTCTCGATTGTACGGCTTCAGGTCGGCGACATGATGCTTACGGCAGCCCACGGAGCCTGCTGTGATCGGTTATCACCTGGAAGTGGTAGTCCTCGACGTACGGGCGAAATTTTGCGCACAGCCCATAGCACGGCGATGCACTCACGTTCGGTGACCGAGTAATTACGCTCAGCCACAGTTATCGTGCGAATAGCGTAGCAGAGCACGGGCTCCACGCCATCAACTGATTGTGTGAGCACGGCACCTAGTTCTGAGTCACTGGCGTCCGTCTGGATGACGAACGTTTCTCCGAACGACGGTCGAGAGAGGACGGGTGCAGATGCGACGAGCGTCCGGATCTGTTCGAAGGCTTGCTGCTGCTCTTCTCCCCAATGATACTTGATGTTCTTCTTGGTTAATCGGGTGAGAGGTTCAGCAAGCATTGCAATGTTCTCTAAGAACTTGCAATACCACGACGCAAGGCCTAGAAACCTACGGAGCTGCTTCAGATTCTCTGGTGCGGCGTAAGTCAAGATTGGTGCAATCTTATGCGGATCGGGTTGGAAACCGTTACGATCCACGAGAACGCCGAGAAACCTTACTTCTGCGAGTCCGAATTTGCTCTTTTGTCAAAGCTCTCCGTAGCGATGATCACATCATCGAGGTAGACGAAGGCCACCAGCTCCATTTCAAGGCCGATCAGCTTGTCGCTTAACTGCTGAAAGGTTGCGGGGCCACCGGCGACACCATATGGCATACGTGTCTATTCAAATAACCCCATGCCTGGGACCACGAAGGCAGAGAGGTGTCGCGATTCCTCACGAAGAGGGACCTGATGGTAGGCGCTGCTGAGGTCCAGTGTGGAGATGTATCGCGCATTTCTCAATTTCCGTAAAATTACGTCCATATAAGGGAGCGGATACGCGTTGACCTTGGACACGGAATTCAATTTGCGATAGTCCACGCAGAATCGGTAGCTCCCGTCGCTTTTGCGAACCATCACGACGGGGCTAGACCACTCGCTGGTTGATCTGCGAATTACAGCTGGATCAAACATTTTGCGAACTTGCGCATGCATCTCCAGCTCTATCTTCTGAGAGACCGGATAGTAACGCTGCTTCATCGGCTTAGCATCGCCGACATCGATCACGTGGTCGGTCAGATGCGTGTAGCCCAGAGGCTGATCAGTCGGGGGCAGCATCCGGTCGAGGAGTTCCTCGAGAGCTCGACGTTGACTATCGTCAATGTCAGCCAAGCCTATAGAGGCAAGCGAATACGCCGAGGTAACTGAGACGAAATCCGCAGCAATTTTATTTTTCAACGTCAAAAAAAAATTTTTATTTTGAAAATTTAAAAAAAAATTTTTGTTTTTGTATTTTCGAAAAATACTAAACTACAAAATATTAAAGATATAATAATATCAAAACGAAATTCCGAAAGCGAAAAGCATAAAAGGAAAAATAATTTTGATGAATTAAATTGGGAGCACAGAAAAATTTGCGTTAGTCGCGTGTACACCTGTATGTATAGCGTAGAATCGCAATGGTGTGAAATCGACGACCTGTGTATACATGCACACATTATTAATTTACACATGCGAAGACCGAGAATATTTATTCTCGAAGAATACAATATAATATTATAATAGATTTTTATTATAATAAGTGTGATCAATATTTAATGTGAATTAAATGTAAATAATTTTTATTTATAATAATGAAAAAAAAATTATTTATTATAATACATGGGATTAATGTTAATAATTTATTTTACATAAAAAGTATAGTTACTTAATTATATTAGTTATACTTTATTATTTGACATTAATATTATCATTACGTGTCATATTATAACTCAAATTATTAAGTCATTCAATATTAACTTAGATTAAATCAATATAATTAAATTAAATTAAATTTGTAATTAAATTAAACTCCCATATAAACCATTATATCAATTAATGTCTATATAAGTATTACAATCAATCTCAGCATTATTGAAAAGTCGTTCAAATATTATATTGTCGCATTCGGCTGTATATTAAGTTTGTGCCGCTTTTCAGCATCATTTGTCTAACTGGTAGTGGCCTTGACCGCGAGTGTTTACATTACCGACTCGAAATCACAAACACTCTCGGCGCGCTGTACATTGGCAGTTTTCAATATAACTATCTCTTATATTAATAGATATATTATTTAAGAGATAATTATATTTTGCACAATTATTTAATAAATTTTTGATTTGCGCGCATCCGCTTAACTTCCGAATTTTCGCCGAGGCACTAGATTTTTACACAAATAAATCTATAATCAAAAATATATGAATGTATATATATTCTTTATATTAACCTTTAGACTGCAGGGATTTGCAAGAGCATATCGCCCTCAGAAAACTGGTATATAAGGTATCTTATATCAACGATTGATCATACACAAAGTGTCGATCAGGGGGTGCGTCAAAATATTGATTTTCCGGTAGGGAACGGAACTGCTAATGTTAAAAATTTCAAATTTTAAAAATATTATTTTTTAATGCTAAAAAGTACTTCTTTCTTCATAATAATATTATATAAGTTAGATTTATCGATTTAGTTAAAGTATTTTAAAGGGTTGTTAGTAAAATTTAAGGGGTTGTTTTGAAGGTATTTCACCCCTTTAGACACGGTTTTCAAGTTTCATATATTTTGTAATGCAACTACACATTTCCGGAGTATTTTTTGACTCTGAATCCAATGATTTAATTATAATAAGTCCAAAAACCATCCCCAAAATAGGGTACTCATCACAAACTACCCCTTTTGTCTCGCGTCAACGATTACCACGAAACGCCCTCCTCTTTTCAGCGCGGGCTTGGGACCGACTGTGGCAGAGTTATATTTCTTTTTTTTGTTTTTTCTTTTATTTTTTGTACTTTTTTTTATTTTTTATTCTTTGTTTTGTTTGTTTTTTTTTTGGTAATATTATACAGATTTTAAATATTTTGGTGTAAGGATTCTAACTTATGATAAAGATTCTTTAGTGTGATAAATTCCAAAACAAAGTTCAATACATAGAGCTTTAGAACATATTGAACACTCATATGTAGATCGGGACTTTTTGTTGAGCATATGACATAAAGCACATTGACGTGGTAATGGTTTGTCACTTTTTTCAGATTTAATTTTTCTAAGAAAATGGCGACTGTTTAGTCGAATTCCAGGTGCAAGAGATAGGGTTGGAACTTTTTCAATGTCTTGTTTTAGAATTTCTCTCACTACGCTCAATCGAAAATCGGGGAAGGAAATTTCAGTTGTAGTCAGCATCTCGTATAATTTATGAGAATTCGTCAACATCAAGTCAAGAAGATGAAAAAATAGTTTTCTATACCATTTCATACATTTTCGGATTGTCTCTGTCATAGACAACTGTCTGTCGATATCATCAACTTTACCCATATTTTTGTTATAGTCATGAATACAACTTGGTTTCATAATATCTTCATTAGTTTTATAATGTTTTTTACCAGTGGCAGAGTACTCAAATTCGTGAATACTTGTCAAAATATAAACTTCTTTTTTATCCATCCATTTGATCACCATCCAACTATTGGTGTGAGCAACTTATGTTTCACCACGATTTAACTTCGAGTCAAGAGTAGGTATTCCTTTTCGATTCTTTTTCACAGTTCCACAAAGGCCAGTTTCTTTACCGTGAAGATATTCCGCAAGTTGTGGTGAAGTGTACCAATTATCAGTGAATAATTGACGTCGTAAATAACAATAAGGTTACATAAGATGTGCAACAATGTCACCAGAAACGCCTAAATCAAATTTATCATAATCAGTGTCTGCACCAGTGTATACAATAAAATCTAAAGAAAACCTGTGTCACAATCTACTAATTTAAATAACTTCAATCCAAATCGTTTTCTTTTCAAAGGTAAGAACTGTTTGAACTTAAGTCTTCCTTTCCACAAGACTGAGTTTTCGTCTATACAAAGTTTTTTACCTGGAATAATTGTGCTAGAAAATTTATTTTTCAAATAATCAATCACTGGCTTCATTTTTTCAAAGGGTGGTTAGAAACCTCTAAATTATTAGTATCAACTAATACCTCTAAGTATTAGTAATTATTCAATCTCACAGTTTTCTTATGCAAGAGAATAATTTATAAATTTATTTCTGATTCACTATTTTAATTTTTCATAAAAATTATTTTATGAAAATAAATCTATTTATAAGCCACATGCAAACAAAGCAACATATTTTTCCAAAAAAACCTAAGATGAAAGCATCATAAATATGGGAGGGAGGGAGGGAGGGATGGCGGGGGGGGGGGGGGTTAAAGTGAAAAAAATAAATTCAGTAATTAAAATTTTTATCAAAATAATCAAATATATTACGTTGATAATTTTAGATATTTGCAAACAAAGCAACGCATTTTTTTCAAAAAAAAAAAAATACAAATGGTAGTACAAGGTATAGAACGGGTAAATAAAGGTAAAGAAGGGTTGAAAGGGGTGAGGAGAGATAAATTTATATTAAATTGTATTCGATTGTAGTAACAAAAACTTTTTTGAAAGTATATTTCGTTGCAATTATGGTCAGATCGATAAAAAGCAAAAACCGCTTGTGCAAAGTAAAAATGATAGTTTTAAGAGATGTCGGGTGGGTGAAAAGGGGTGTAAAGGGGTAAATTTATCTGAAATGGTTGCAAAAAGTAAAATTCTATTAAGGTTATGCATATTTTAGTCTAAAAATAAAGATTGAAGAAGTTTTTTTGATGCGTCAAAATCTTGATTTTCCGGCAGTCTAAAGGTTAAACTGTGCGATTCCGAGATCGCGTTGGGCGCCATGTAACGGTGCGCGTATCCGTCTCAAGCACGATGACGGCGGGCACGGCCGTTTCAAATATGTATGTCTGGCTGGGCTTAGCCCCGAATTATCTCGGCGAGGGAGAGGGACGGTTCGCAAGGGGCGAAGAATCACACGCGGGATTCAGGGCTAACGCAATAAGAAACGAAAGAATTAAAATCGATGGGACTTTAATGTCCATTAAACTTACAAACGTATGCGCGAAGGCGCAGCACGTCCTCGTGCAGCAGCGTCTTAGTTCGCCGGGAGAGGTGGCAACTCTGCTCATCAGAGACCCCGGGATGGGGCGGTTATTCTGCGTAGACGGGGTCAGACGGCAATCTCGTCCACTCGGACTCGGCAGCAGCGCGAGTGAGTCACCCACATACGATTCAGTAGCACGAACACGCGCGTTCTGTAACTCCCCGAAGATGAGGTACGTGGCGAGGAGGAACAACTAAAGCACGAGGCGTGTTTCCGAAAAACCAAAAAGGCAACGTAAAGCGAAGTAACAAATCGAACGTGTGTCACTCCCAGCTCTCCTATTTTAACTCTGTCAAATTCGCGCGTGCGGCCTCTCCGCCAGTGTAGTCATGCGTCGGCCTGTAACATATAAACATCTATACATTTAAATACACATACACATTGATATTTACAAATCGTATCTACATATTTACAGGCTACGGCTAGAAAGAGAGAGAGAGAGAGAGAGAGCAACGGGACGTGGAAAAGCCAGCACACGCAGTGCTTGCGTTTCCCGTCACAATATATATATATACGTTAAGCTACACGGTCGAGCCACTCGGACCGAAGCATGTGTATGCCTGTCTGCACGACATGTATGTGTGAATCTAGCCGACACTGTTGTGCGCGGTATAAATACTTCTGTATGCTGCCCCAGTGCTCGTCCGCCAAGAGAGAAAGAGAAAGAGAGAGAGAGAGAGAGAGAGAGAGAGAGAGAGAGAGAGGTCCGAGTGTGCAGCATCGCTCGGTCGGCTCACTCAGTAGCGGTATCCATGTCTACCGTGCTGCGGCCAGCGTCGAAATGAAATGCGCGTGCGCGGCGCGCGGAGTGGGGCGCAGCCAATCCACGCGCTCCGTGCGAGAGAGAGAGTATGAGGTGCGCGCGGAGGGGATAGAGAGAGACTGCGAAGCTATAGTTGCAGCTTAGCTCGCGCACAAATCCCGCGGCATCTCGGACCCGGCGGGATTGCTTTCTAACCTGGCGTGCGCTACTTAGATTTTCTTTGCTGAAAAACCGTTTTTAATTTTTATAGCAAGCTTGTCGGAAACTAAAACAGTATGGTTTTAGTGTTCCAAAAATTCGCCAATGGTATTACGGTCCGATGGCACGATGAACAAATCTTAATGAAAGGCACCATTGCAAACACTTGCATATGCGTATGGGTAATGTGCGCGTGTATGCATGCTAGAGCTGATTACTCTTGTATGCTTGCGCGCGTATATAAGCGCGCTCTCTGCGCATAGGCATACAGTGCACGCTTTAATTAATGCTTGGCTATAATGTTCGAATCATTGCGATCTTGGATCCGTAGAGACTGTGATTAAGAACACCGGTTCTAATCCAGCTCAGGACAGATTAAGCTAGGCAGTTGTAGAAGGTCGGTGTAATAAGCACGTCAGGGTGTTATCCTCGCATTAGAAACGGAGGGGCCTTAGTCGTCTGCCTTCTGCATAGGCGACCATGGTCGCGGTGGTTGAAATTGCAAGAGTGAAGTCGCCAATGCGGATGCGAGAAAGAGCGTACATTTACTCTCGATGTACGTGGTTAGATGCATAAGCGGGCGTTGATTCCGATATGCATCCGGGACTTCACGATACGCTCCTCTTACCCTGGGTTGACAATACTTCCTTGGTGATTCTTGGTAATCGAGTTCGAATAGCCTTTATAGAGTCCGGTGTTGCTAATTGAAAATAAGTACAGGCCTGTACTTACGAACTGCTTTTCACGGCTTACTAACAGCTTTGTCTGTTCTTAAGCGGGGGCAACGTGGATAGAGTGCGCACTATAATAAGCCAGATGTGTGGAGCAGTGGGCAAGGTAGACTGCTGCGTCAAATACTTCTTTGGCGCGGTCTGTTCCTACGTGAAGGAGGTCTAGTTCAAGCGGCCTAGTCAATATCAACCATCGAGGCGCGAAAAATAATAATGTCAAGCTACCTCTTATGAATTTATGCTTATTATTATTTGTATAGGTGGCGAGGAGACGAAAGGGACCATAGCGAAATCTTTGATCCGTGTATGGACAGAGAAACGTTTGTACCTAATTAAGAACGGACAAAAGGTCTATGTATCATTGGCCACGGAAGACACGTCAAGCGTCTACCTGTATTTTTCAGACGACAAGATAATATAGATCGGCATCTGCTCACAGCCACAGAAAGAGAGGTCCTCGTTCGCGAGTGGCCTCGCGGTGTTAAAACACTTAAATTAGAGATCCCTGAAGGAACCAATAAGTACCAGTTTCCAGAGAAGATTTGAGAAAGGCTCGAGATGATCTAGAGCGGAAAAACGCGGCGAGAATTACAGAGGCTAAAATCGAGGCCGCCAAAGAAAGAGCTGAATTCTTTCGTCAACAGAAAGAACTAAACAAAGAGTTGATCAAAAACTTATCTCTGCAGCTGACGGAAACTGTAAAGTTACACGTCCTGAACCTTAACAACACCAAAGATCAGGAAGTCAGAGAGAGGGAATTGCCTCGCATCAAAAGCATTCAAATAATAAAAGACGCGGTCCATGAGCAAAAATGCGAGGAGATACACAAAAATATTGCGCTTGAAATGGAAAGCTCTAAAGAGCAGGAGAGTACAGGCTTAAGCCAGGAGGCCGTTTGGATACGGTGCAACACGCCCCGTCCCAACCATTATTAAGGGCAGGGTGGTAAGTAACCAAGACGAAAACTGGGATGAGGTAAGGTCTAAAAATTATAATAATTTTGAAAAATATATTGATTCTATGTATTTCAATAATATATCTATAAATAATTTGAATAAAGACACAGTGTATAATAAACCTGTGTCAGATAAGATGTCAGCAGACTGTGTGTCTAATTACGGTGCGAGAAAAGATGTATTGGTCCGAAAAAATGTGATCGAGGCTAACAAAGAACGTCAAAACACGAGCGGGGAGATGAACCAAAGTAACGATGTCAAAAAATAAGTAGAGTCACGCGATGATAGTAATAATGCGTCGAACATTGAACAAATAGTTATTAAATTGTTAGAAAATATCATAAATTAAAGGAGATTCGCGATTCGAAATTTTGAAAGACTACTTTACAACCAAATTGAGAACAAAAAGGTTAGAGTACAATATCAGTACTGATGAACAAGAAATTAATAAGTATTCGGATAGGAAAATAACGGATGACAAACATAAAGTACGTGAAATCATTATTAATCATATAGATTTAATATATTATCAACGCGTGGTAGAAATAAAGTCACCGCATAAAATAATTCAAAAATTTGAAGAATAGAAACGCCTTGAATGTAGAGTCACGCGAGTCGCGGCTAGGAAAGATTTGTGTAGATTAAAGTATAATCCGAGCAAGGAAAAAGCAGCTGACTTCTGGAACCGCTTTGAGGATAAAATTAGAACTTTCGAAAACGCGCCGAGATCGAATAAATTATCAAGCGATGAAAAGCGCGATATCTATTACAACGCGATTGCTGGTTCAATCCCAGAAAATATTTAGCAGACTGCCTTCATGAAGGCACACTGGGTGTAGAAATGGAGTTAGAAAAATTGAAAAACTTGATATTGCAGGTGGAAGCGGTGAAGCCTGTGAGAGAGGCTCAAGGGAGCTCTCTCAATGTAGGGATGAGCTGGTCGTCCTCGCCCTTTACACGGGGACGTCCAGAGCCTAGAGACGCGATACGGGAGCGAGATTGTCTTTTGACAACGATAAGAGGAGATGTTATGGATGCGGACAGAAGGGGCACATGAGTACAAACTGCCCGAATCAAGACAAGATCTTCTGCTATAATTGTTGCAAAGCAGGCAACCACATTGCCAAGGACTGTAGAGCCAAGAGGCCAAATGTGGATCTGGAAAAGTGAAAGGCCCCAATAAGATCAGAAAACAAGCTCAAACGATTGAGATACGAGAGAAAGCTTTAAAAAGCAAAAATCTTTTTAGCCTTGCCGCTATACAGGAGGAAGAAACTCTCATAGGTAAGGAAAACAATTATTTCATATTTAATACATTTGATAAATATACCATAAGGAAAATTAAACATAACAATATACTGGAATTTATCGCTGATTCAGGAGCTACTGAACACATCAGCAATAATAAAATCTCTTTTAATAATTTAGATACTAACTTCAAATCTAAAATACAATGCGCGAACAAAAGGTCGGATCTACAGATAGAAGGCAAGGGAGATACGAAAATCGAGAACGAGTTAGGTAAATCCATAAAACTTAAAAATGTTCTATACTCAAGTAATCTTTCGAAAAATCTATTCTCGCCAAGAAAGCTCGTAGAGCAAGGATAGAGAGATATATTTAAATGACGAAAAGATAGATATTCTAGATCCGAAAACGAAAAAGTCGGTGCTATCTGGAGTTTATGAATTACCATTCTGGGTGTTCACGGTAGAGACTAAACGGGACTTAGGTGGGGCGCAATAAGCAGAAACAGCTGATAACGAAGTCGATCAAGGCGTGAAGACTAGAAGCAAGAGCAGCGCAGTAGAAGCAGAAAAGAATGATAACAAACTTAGCAAACAGATGCTATGGCACTTACGCTTAGGACATGCGTCCGCGAAGTACATGACAGAATTTTTCAAACATAATCCGAATATCTTGAACAATTCCAAACAGATGGACTTGAGCGAGATAATTGATTGCGAAGTCTGTCACGTCAGCAAAAGCACTAGGTTACCGTTTAGCAGCACGCGACAATGAGCGGTTAAACCACTAGAAATAATCCATGTAGATACGATGGGACCAATAAGCACACCATCATATCCACACGGATAAAAATTGATATTGGTAATGGTAGATGACTACAGTAGAACTGCGTTAGGATACCCGATGCGCCATAAAAACAATACCGGAGAATATTTAGAGATAGGAGTGAAGAGATTAACAAATATCCTCGGTATTGATGAGAAAGTATGCTACTTCAGGTGCGATAGAGGCACCGAGTTTACGAGCTCAGATACGGTAAACATCTTAGATAAATTAGGAGCCGAGTTACAGCTCACGTGCTCCGATACGCCGGAGCATAACGGAGTGGCAGAAAGATTTAATCGAACGTTAGAAAATAAAGTTAGGACGATAATGCATGACACATGAATGCCACCAACACATCGGGATTCAGGATGCGCCCTGCAAACTACATATACAACAGAACGCCACATAAATCGGTTAACTACAATATACCATTAAAGGTACTCTCAGATAGATACAAAATAGATCCAACAAAGTGAAGACGATTCGGGTGCGTTGTGATATTTAGGAAGCAAAGGGGAACAGAGAATAAATTCAGTACCACAGGCATTAAGGGATTTCTAGTCGGGTAGAACAATAACGGTTATAATATATACGTACCAGAGGATAGAAAAATATATGAGTCTAGGGATGTAAGGTTCACAGAACCTCAGGCATATAAAGATCACTTCAAACACGACAGACAGTCAACAAGACAGTACAGAAACTATAAAACAGTTAGAGGAAAGAATCACGCGAAGCATGTCTAAAAAGACGGAATGCCAAATAGTTTATTCGTTGGATACGGAGGATAAAAATATAGATGTTAAATATCACGCGCTACTAGCTAGAATAAACGGAGATCCTCAAACCTATAGGGAAGCGATAAACTCGTCAGACAGTGAATCCTGGAAACATGCGATTCAACAGGAAATAAACTCGTTAGCTGAGAAAAGCGTATTCGTAGAAATAAATTCGTAGAAATAATAAACTAAAGGCGAAATGTATAATGAACAACCGAAACCAAATATACTAGATTCACGATGGGTGTTCAAAAAGAAAATTCCGAACGATGGGAAAATTACTTTCAAAGCTTTAAAATTACTTTCGAGATAAAAATTTATATGACATTAGGGAAACTTATGCGCCCGTATCGAGACTATCTTTAGTTAGAGCATTCTTAGCTATAGCCAATAAATTCAAGCTAGTACTTAAACAGCTAGATGTTGAAACCGCATTCTTGTACGGAGATATAGAAGACGATATATATCTAAAATTTCCAGAAGGCTTAACTGAATGTGAAAAACGAAATCAAAATAAGATATTAAAACTAAAACGGTCATTATACGGATTAAAAGTTAGCCCGAAAAGGTGGAATTTCAAATTCACCCAAACCGCGAATAAATTAGGTTTTAAAAACAATGATCTAGATCCGTGTCTATTTATTAAAATAAACCAAAGTAAGATAGTGATATTACTACTGTATGTTGACGACATACTAGTAATGAGTAATGATAACGGAGAGATTTCTAAAACAATAAAAAGACTAGGTAGAGAGTTTAAAATTAAAATATTGAACGAACCAAAAGAATTCCTCGGAATTAACATCGAACGCGACAATAACACAGGCACCATGAAATTATCGCAGGAAAAGTTCATACGGAACATGATGCATAGGTTCGGATTTATCAACACTAAATCAGTAGGTACACCAATCACACCTAACGATGCAACCGACGTAGATCGTAGAGACAGAGAGGAAATAGGAAATAACTTTAAGGAAATCTCAAATACCCTCTACCGAGAAACAATAGGCTCATTGCTGTATCTCGCCAATGCAACGCGACCTCACATCTCGTATGCGGTTAACATGTTAAGTCGACATCAAAACAATCCCACAGAATTCGAATGGCGAATTGTCACTCGGATATTTAGATATTTGGCAGGGACACTGAGTTTAGGCTTAATGTATAAAGGGTTATACATTAGGTTATATAGGGTGATAACGATCTAAACGTATATTCAGATGCAAGTGTGTCGAACTGCAAAGGTTCTCTAATAACTTGCGGTTACGAAGTTAAAATTGCATGGAGATACCATTGGCTGGAAGACTCAGAAACAGCCAAGTGTAGCTCTGTCTTCCTGTCAGGCCGAATATATAGCCATGAGTAACGTGTGTCAGGAAGTTACAGTTTTGCATACTTCCCTCAAAACTATTCTGCGATTCGATATGTATCCGATAATAGTATCCGATAAAATATCAATAAAGATTAATTGGTAACTTGCATATGTAGAGCAGAATAATGTAAGTATGTCAGTGATACCGAGAGAGAGAGAGAGAGAGAGAGAGAGAGAGAGAGAGAGAGTGTTGGCATAAAAGACGTTCGCCCTATGTACTTCTAGGTAAATTCGACGTGTGTAAGTATGTCACATGAGAGCGTAGTTCAGTTCGTACTGGCAGCTTATAGAGTTCAGACGTGTTTAATAAAGACCTGATTATTATTTATATCCTCTGTCTCATTATTTCATATAAACCTACATTTTTGAACATAGTTTTTTTTATTTTTTATAATCATAGTATCATTTTCGTATTGTATTTGACTTTAGTTATTTTTATTGTTGCAGGATTAAATTTAAATTGCAATATCATTTGTAAAAACTAATTCAGAAAAAATGATTATGAAAAATCAGCTTCCATCCTTAAAGTCTTCATCCAAAGATTTTGTTCTACCTAAAATTAAAAAAAGAATAAAAGAGAAGGTTAAAAACAATTGAAATTATTAGGAGTGTGAATAAGTCTTTCCCGTTTTTTGTAAGAGATGGCGCCACCAATACTGTGCGAGTATTCAATTTTTACATATGTCATAATCAAAGCTTATTCATATGTCAACAATTCCATACTAACACATTAGTTAAAATTTTTTCGCATCATAAATTTTTGATATCGTGAAAATGTCGAAATTTGAGCCGAGTCGACGTCATTTGCGGGAAGTTTCACTTTATTGGTTCAATTTGAAGAAATCTGCTGCCGAGACGCATCGATTGCTTCAGGAGGCTTATGGAGAAGGTTGTGTCGATGATTCAAGTGTTCGCGGATGGTTTCGACGCTTCAAAAGCGGTGATTTCGACGTAGAAGACAAGGAGCGTTCCGGGCGGCCGCAAATCTTTGAAGATCGAGAATTGGCGACTTTGCTTGATGAAGATTCTTGTCAAACGCAAGAAGAACTTGCTGAAGCATTGGGAGTTGACCGAACAACCATTTGAAAGCGTTTGAAAGCCATGGGAATGATCCAAAAGCAAGGAAATTGGGTGCCGTACGAACTGAAGCTGAGAGACGTCGAACGGCGTTTTTTCACTTGCGAACAGCTGCTTCAGCGACATAAAAGAAAGGGTTTTCTGCATCGTATCGTGACTGGCGATGAAAAGTAGATACGTTACGATAATCTGAAGCGAAGAAAATCATGGGGACTACCCGGCCATGCATCATCATCGACGGCCAAGCCAAATATTCATGGCGCCAAGCTCATGCTCTGTATATGATGGGACCAGCTAGGTCTGGTTTACTATGAGCTTCTGAAACCGAATGAAAGGATCACAGGCGAGGTCTATCGATGACAATTGATGCGTTTGAGCCGCGCACTGCGAGAAAAACGGCCACAATACTCCGACAGGCACGACAAAGTTATTTTGCAACATGACAATGCTCGCCCACATGTTGCACCGCCGGTGAAAACATACTTAGAAACGCTCAAATGGGAAGTCCTACCCCACCCGCCGTATAGTGCAGACGTTGCTCCGTCTGATTACCATCTCTTCAGATCGATGACGCATGGCCTGGCTGACCAGCACTTCCATTCCTACGAGGAAGCCAAATAATGGGTGGATAACTGGATAGAGGCCAAACCGGTCGAATTTTTCCGCAACGGGATTCGTATGTTGCCAGAAAGATGGGAAAAAGTTGTAGCTAGCGATGGCCAATACTTTCAATAATTCATTTGTAACCATTTTTTCACAATAAAGGCTCAAAATTTAAAAAAAAACGGGAAACACATACCTGATTATTTTCATATATTATATGATATAATTTCTATTTTGCATATTTTTTGACCATTTCTTATTTTCAAAAATACGCTTATTTGAAGTATAAGTCCTTCCATCGTGCGATCTGAGCTTGCTGCGGACGTGGTGCTCGTTGCCAGAGCACCACACATGAGACAGGTGAGTAGGCCCACGTATTCACGGGCCGACTTCTTTCTTTGTAACGGGCCGGCGCGTCGTGGCGCGCCGAGACTCCGCTGCCGACGGGTGTAGATTCCACGCACGGCGAAAAGCAAGAGCAAAGTGGGTTGCGCGCGGGCAGTACGGGAAAGGCCGCGCGTCGGTATTCGAACCGGAGTTCTCACAATCGAACCCACCCCGTTACAAATGGCGCCCAACGTTTGAGGGATAATTGAAATTCGGCGTTCCATTTCGAACGCGTACCCCTCTTATATTCATAAAATAAATAACGGAAAAAAAGTGCGTTCTTTTTTTTCCTGCTAAATAAATTTCCCGTGCGGCGATGTAAAAACCGCGCGAAATTCGTGTTATTATCCGCCGTTTAATAATTTTGCTGTTAATAAATTTAATTTATTAATAAATATATTCAGCAAAATTTGTCTCGTAAAGTCGAGACAAAGCTCAAAAAATATAAAAATACAAAAATATAAAAGTATATATTCTTCGGAGGATTAAAAAGTGAATATTTCCTTCGTCTTTGACGTATTCGAGGAATCGTAGTGTGTGCTACTAGGTCGACAGAATCAACTTTGTTTTGAGTTATTCCTCGTGATCGCGGGAGCGTGTTGTGTATGTGACCGTGTCATTGCAAGCGAGCGTGGCTTTGTTTTTAACAAAGCCAACTAGTGTGTGTGAGTGAGACGGAGAGCTGTAAATAAATTAAAACAGCTCTCCAAAAATATCAATGTAAATTCGTTCCTTTTTTTTCTTTACTTCTCTAAGGCTTTCGGTGTAAAATAATGAAATAAAGACAATTTTGCCTTTCACTATTTTTCAACCAAAATTTATAAAATCTTTCGATTTCTTTTCTTTTTGGGATTTAAACTCACACACGCTATTAACTGAGAAATAGCGCTAGGTAGAAAATATTAAGTCTCTTTTATGTATTTTAAAAATATTACATTTATTTGTTAACCTAGCGCAAGAAATAAAAGAAAATATCTTTCTCTCTCTCTCTCTAAATACAGCGAGCGTTAATCACGCGAGCGCTATTAATCTAAGTTAAACGGCGTATATAATTTTAATTATTATTAGCATTAATTGCTCCAAATGGAGCAAAGCAGCGTCCAAATCGATGACGTCGACGAAATAGAAGACTGGATTACTTCTCTCGGCACGGAGGAGCTAAACGCTATCCTCCACCTTACAGAGCTGAGCACTAGCGGCTCGCAGCTCTGTAAATGCAATCGGCTATGACTTTGGCTGCTCGGAGAGCAGAGGCCAAGTGAATTTATACTCGCGCTCGACGGCGAAGCCGAAGCAACGACCTTCGCCCGTCGGGCGGAGCTCAGGCGCAGGTTCATAGCCGAGGGATGCGTAGAACACTTGCGGCATCCGCTCGCAACTGACCGAAATCGTTCTAAACGGCCACCCTGTGGCCACTTCAAGCATGAATGCCGACGTGCGTGAGTTTATACCAGTCGGGCAATATTCGCCGCCGTCAGCTATCACATCGGCCGACGGACAACCGCAGGCGCGGTCGCATGTCAACTTTCAGGAGACGTTCACATGTCGTTATTTCGATCAGCCACCCACAGCAGCAGCGGAGCAAAGGGTGCTCCATGCTCCCGTTACTACAAGCCAGCAGCCGAATACCCAGATTGCGCCGCGGGGCGAGGCCACAGCTGGAGGGGGGGAGGGCGCCTCACCGATCGGCACAAGTGACACAAACTCGCGCCGTTCCGTGAACAGCTCTGGCTTGCCCAAATCCCGCGATGTCGGACATATCGTACGAAGGTGGAACGTCCGCTTCACGGGGGATAAAGACGAGAGTATCAACCTCTTCTTGACAAGAATAGAAGAGTTCCGAACTCTCGCGTGGCTCGACGAGAGCGAAGTGCTATCTTCGTTCTCAGAGCTCATGGAGGGTGTTGCGGGCATATGGTACCGCAACAACCGCGAGCGATGGTATACGTGAGCCGACTTTTGTCAAGCGACCCGCAGATTTTATGGAAACAGCCGCAGTTACCAGCAAAGTCTGGTAAGGGAAGCAAATCGTCGCACGCAGGGCGCAGACGAGCCCGTGCGCGATTATTTAACGTGTCTGCTTACGATCTTCAGGAAACAGATACCGCAGCCGAGCGAGCAGCATCAAATCGAGCTGCTCCATAAAAATATGTAGCCGCGTCTTCAAGGCCGGATTCGACGGGATCAAATTCATTCGGTGGAAGAATTTATCGATGTCGCGATACTAATTGAACAGATGATCGAGGCTGAAGAATCCTTCAAGCTGCCCCCACCGTTAGAAAATTCCGTCGTGCTAGTAGCTTCGTACTGGTACGTGAAGCGACAGCGAAAAGCTGCGAAAACGCGTGAGACGGGCAAACCCGCCAACGAAAAGGCAAACTCGGCGTCGGTCAACGTCGCATCCGCAGAAGTTCCTCCGGCTGCAAAGAGTGCTAGCAAGCCGGTATATAAGGACCTGCTCGACGAAATTTCGATCGGATGAGCACACCTACCGGCGGGAGCAATGCGTCGCTCCCCGTGACCAGCCAGAGGCAGAAGTATGTCCCGACAAATAATAGAAAGAGCGGAGGTAGCCCGAAGGGATCACCGCCGCGCGCGAGCTCGTACCGCTCGCCGCCGCGCGCCAAAATCGGGACAAATTCCCGCCGCTCGCCGCCTCGGCGACACGAGAGCGGCAACTAACGGCAGCAAGATCAGGGGACAGATAGGAATAATCGATCGTCCTCTCGACAGCGGTCACCGAGATCGAGCGACTCTGAACCCGGCGCCAGGAAGAGGGCGCCGAGAGCCGACTTGAACTGCTGGGACTGTGGCCTCCCCGGATACACATCTCGTACGTGCCCGAAATGTTCGGGAAACGGGACGGGGTGCGCGTAAAACAGGCCGTAGACGCCCCCGCCCCCATTCATAAGGCCTCTCAAACGCAGCAAGAAAAAGGCGAGTCGCAGGACGACGAAATGCAAACGTCCGAATCGAGTGAAATGTGAGACACCAGGGCACCTGACTCGAGGGCTAGTGAGGCGGCGCACGCCGCTCAAACAGATGAACCACCGGAAGGATCAATGTGGTGGCTACGAGTGCGCGTGAGTGGATACCAGCTCCGCGCGCTGTTCGATCCAGGGGCCCCTTTAACCGTCATGGACCCCGTCGGCTTGCCAATAGCGAGCGCGTGCGGCCGCACGCTGCAGCCGTGCACTGGCAGAGGTGCGCGCGTGGCAGACGAGCGCCATGTATCAATTGCTGGATATGTGGAGTTGCCATTCGAGCTGGCCGGCGTGCGCAACGAGATGAAAGTAGCAATTTTGCCTACGCTTGATGAGGATTGCTATGTCGGCGTAAATTTTGTCCGAGCATTTAAGGCAATCCTCGATCCGTGCAGCAACAAGTTATTTATTAAAGATGCCGATCGAGCGGTGGTGCTCGAGGTAGCAGGCATGTCCTCGACACTCCCGACGGCTCTGGCGTCCATCGGAATCGCCGACTTGTTGACTTCAGAGAAAGAACAGCTCGATCAGCTGTTGGCTCGCATGTTGCCGGACGCAACAGACTCGGCTGCACGACGTGGATCGAGCATGACATAAACGTTGGCTCGGCGCGACCCATTAAACAGCGTTATTATCCAGTGTCGCTTAAAATAGAGAGCGAGATGTATGAGCAGGTCGATGCAATGCTCCAAGCTGGTGTGATCGAACCATCGACAAGCGGCTGGTCGAGCCCCATCGTTATCGTTAAAAAGTCCAACGGCTCATATCGTTTCTGCGATGACTTCCGAAAGGTCAACGCAGTGTCGCAGGCAGATGCATATCTATTGCCCTACATGGATAGCATTCTACGCAAATTGCAGAGGGCGAGATATATCTTGACCCTCGATCTAAGCAGCGCGTATCACTAGATACCGCTGACGCCTGCGTCTAGGCCGATCACTGCCTTTACGGTTCCTGGAATAGGCCTCTTTCAGTTCACGAGGATGTCTTACGGGTTAAGTCAGGCAGGCGCGACTTTCGAGGAGCATCTGAAGTGCGTCGAGCACGTGCTGCAGCGCAATAATCAGGCTGGACTCACTGTAAACAAGGGAAAAAGTGAGTTTTGCCTAAGTGAAGTCAAGTACCTCGGTGTGATAGTAAACCGAGAGGGATTTCGGCTCGATCCAGCTAAGATCGAGCCGGTTCTGAATTATCCGGCTCCGAAAAATTTGAAGCAGCTCCGGCGCTTCATGGGCATGGCTTCCTGGTATCGGAAGTTCCTGCGAGATTTCGCAGAAAGGTACTCGGTACGCGTGGGCAGAGGAGCAGGAAAACGCTTTTTCTTCCGTCAAAGCGCTTATTGCATCGGCGCCCGTGCTGTAGCGGCCGAAATTCGACGAGTTGTTCATCGTGCAAACCGATGTGAGCGACACCGGCGTGGATGCCGTATTGCTCCAAATGATTGACGGCGAGGAGCGCGTGCTTGAATTTGTCAGCCGTACAATGTCCGCGGCCGAATGCAATTACAGCGTAACGGAGCGCGAATGCCTTGCTGTGTTATGGGCAGTCAAAAGGTTTCGCCCTTATCTGGAAGATTATCACTTTAAAGTGATAACGGATCACAGCAGTCTACGGTGGTTGTGTAATCTGCGCAATCCTACAGGACGCCTTGCTCGCTGGGCCCTTGAACTGCAGGGCCATAGCTACGAAGTGGAGCACCGGAAAGGTGCCCTTAATTACGTCCCTGACGCGCTCTCGCGCATGTACGAAGAAAACGAGCCGTCGATAAATGCTGTGTCGTGGACTGACGAAACGACCGACGAGTGGTATCTCGAGGAGCTGAAAGCGGTCCAAGCAAGTCCGACAGAGCACCCGATTTGGAAAAACGTCAGCGGCAGTTGTACAAATACTGTCCGAGTATGCGAACAGCCAGCACCGCGGAGGGCGACGAAGCTTCGAAACTTGTCGTCTTCTGTGAAAAACGCAGAGTCCTGCTGCAAGAATGCCACGATGAACCGATGGCTGGTCACATGGGCCGAGAGAAAACTTACGCCCGCATTACAGCTTATTACCACTGGCTTGGCGTTTACGACGACGTGGCAGCGTACATACGCCACTGTTACATATGCCAGCAATGCAAAGTGGAACAGCGGGTCCCTGATGGGTTGATGGGGAGACACGAGGCCAACCGGCCATGGCAAATAATCGCGAGTGATATTATGGGCCCCTTCCCCAGGAGCACGCGAGGATTCGAGTATATCGTAATCTTCGAAGACCTCTTTACGCGCTGGATCGAGTGCGTACCGATCCGAACCGCGAACGCGCAGTGAGATAATCCGCGAGTTAGGCGAGAGAATTGTTCTGCGCTACGGTACGCCCGAGCTGTTCTTGACAGACAACGGCACGGAATTTAAAAACCGTGCCATTGAAGAGTATCTCTCGTCTTTGGGGGTGGAGCATAAGACGGTGCCTCCATATCACCCCCAAGCCAACCTGTCGAGCGCGTCAATCGAACAATCAAGACCATGATAACGAGCTTTATTGAAGGAAATCACCGATCGTGGGACGCAAACCTCGCGGAACTTACGTTTGCGTACAACACGGCGGTACAGGATTCTATAGGCGTAAGTCCGGCTATGTTGGTGTACGGCAGACAGCCCGAACCGCCCGGCAAGGCCCAACAATTGATGGAACGGACCACCGCGGAAAAAGAGGCAGACTTGACGCTGGGCAGATGGAGAAGCCGCACGGAGGCGCTCCACGACTTGCACGACGACGCCGCCGCGCGAGCACGCGCCGCGCAATACAGGCAGGTCGCGTATTGCGATCAGAAGAGGCGGCTTGTTCAATACTCCCCGGGAAAGCTCGTATGGAGAAGAAACCGTGTTCTCTCGTCGGCGGCGCAAGGTATTGCCTTAAGAGCGCGAGGCCGAGACGGCTACGGGCGCAACGAATGCTTTAACCGTGCTTCCGTCCCTCGAACGATACCTTCCTCCTCTCTCTTTTGAGAAGTCCCGATCTACGTCACGACAAGATGCGAGAGGACGCCGTCGTTAGCGCCGCGGCTCTGTAGCAGAGCTGCCCGCCGGGGCGAGCAGCGTCTGGACGGGGGGTATGACGAGGCCGCAGCCGAAATGCGACTCGTCTGCCGCGGCGTGCGCCAAACATAATCATTGCACGACCTTGATGCGTCCGGCCGGTCGGTCGGCGAAAGAGAGCAGAGCGGGGAGAGGGGGGAGCGGAGTCGTCGCGGAGGGAAAAGTAGTTTTCGCGGAGGGAGTCGTGTTTCGAGGCTGGAGAAAGAAGCTACGTGCGTCCAAGCCGCGTAGAAAAAGAAGATTTTGATTTCGGGGTTTCGCGCACGTGCTCGAAACGACACGGGAGAAAGTCGGCACTCGCGCCAAGCCCGTGCCGTGCGTAACGACGCGCCCCAGGCCAGCGAGGAGTAAGTGCAAGCGAGACCGCGAGGACCGCCGGCAAGAGCCAGCTGCTGCCAGCGTCAACGACCTGAGCAGGAGGCCCTGCTACGCGTGCCGTCGTCGAATGTCGTTGGAATAAGTGTTCGAGTTCGTGCGGCATCCGCGCAGACACTGCAGGCGGACCGCTGCCGTTCTGCACCCGCGAGTGGTTGTGTGCCTCGTCCGGCGTCGACGCTGGTATTCCTGGGAGACGCCCCTTCTCACACAGGTGAGTCCATTTGTGTGCGCCTTTGCAAGGCGCCCCGCCAGCGGGCCGATGAGTGTGTGTGTGAGAGAGAGAGAGAGAGAGAGAGAGAGAGAGAGAGAGAGAGAGCGTGCACGCGTATTGCGGCTTGCGTCCTTCGAGTTGTTCCTTATTAAATAAGTCTCGTACGTCATTAACACATCCGCGTCTGTTTCCTTGATTTCTTTCTTCCTTCCTATCGACTCCTATATTCCCCGCTTGTTTTCTAGCATCGCGTCGATATTGAACGCAGGATCCTCCCCGCCTCCGCGGGTACGGCGAAGTCCTTCCGCCGTGCGATTTGAGCTTGCTGCGGACGTGGTGCGCGTTACCAGAGCACCACACACGAGACAGGTGAGTAGGCCCGCGTATTCACAGGCCGACTTCTTTCTTTGTAACGGGCCGGCGCATCGCGGCGCGCCGAGACTCCGCTGCCGACGGCTGTAGATTCCCCGCACGACGAAAAGCAAGAGCAACGTGGGTTGCGCGCGGGCCGTACGAGAACGGCCGCGCGTCGGTATTCGAAAGGGAGTTCGCACAATCGAACCCACCCCGTTACAATATATATATATATATATATATATTTAATTATTTATTTAAACTTCTTGTGACAAAACGAGCTATCGCGATAAGTTACTCCGCTACTTATTTCATAACAATATTATAAAATGTACTCTTAAAAATAGAAAGCATTTCTACTAGGGTTATTATCTTACGCTATAAGATTTGACTGACAAATCTATTTAAGAAAATATTTCATTTATATAAATAAAATACATTGTTCATAAATGGATTACATTAAAGAGAAGAAGTTTCAATTAATAAGGAATTCGAATATACAATATTTGTCATATTTTATACGAACGTAGAAAATAATTTTAATAAGATTTAACAATTTTTTGAGAAATATTGAAATATGTATATTCTGAGATATCATTTTATTTCCGTTGTAAATAATACATTTTTCTGATTTGATTAAGGAAAGCATCCTATTTGCACTATGACTAGAAGAATCATTAATAAAACTTACATTCGTTTATGTAATTTATGTAAATGTAATACATTAAACAGAATAAGTTCTAAATTTTGAGAAATTCACCTTTTACATACTATCGTAGAATGTAATTTTACAGATATATACATATATTAATATGTTTTTTTTATACTAAAAAGCTACAATTTATGCTTATAATTATTATAATTAATTGTTTTATCAATTGTTCCAGTATTAATCAGGGCCGTAGTAGCCCAAATGGTTTTGTCAATTATAAATGAGCCATACAACATTTCTATTTTGCATAATTCTTATGAAATAAATAGCGGATTAACTGGCCGCGAGTGATTGTTTTATCACAAAAAGTTTATGTAAATATATAATATGAATTTCCATACTCCCAATTTCTAACCAAATCACTTACTCGACTATGTCGAGGGCCGTGATGACCGTCAACGATTGTTATATATATGTATGTAATTCAGTGTGAACATCCATAAACGAAAGTTTCGTATAAAATTGTATAAGTCATTGGTAAACAAGTTTTCATATAAACTCAATGTAAAATTTACACGAAGGTACAAAAAGATCATAAAAAATTAAATAATATTAATTATTTCATTAATAAATATCATGGTATCACTTACTTATGAATATTGAAGTAAGTGTAAAGATAACAACGAATAATCTTTCCAAATTAATTTTTTTGTACGTATATTTAGATATAAAATAATATATGTTTAAGGTAAACCATTCCAAAATTAATTGTCATACTGAATTTTTAGGATGACAAAATGCAATACACTATAGACATTATTATTTTGTAATTCTTTCAAGCTGTTAGATTATGTATTGCATTAAATTATTTTTTATTAAACAAATAGTATAAAATTGTATTATTCTATAAATATTAATTACCTGCAGTATAGTATTTCAAAATTGCATATAAAATAAAATTATTATTTACTCGACAGAAATAAGGACCTAGTTTATACCTATTTTTAATTTTATTATGACAATTTCTTCATCTTTTATACTAAGATTTGTATATTTTATAACCACGATAGTTCAATTATTTTTAGTTCATAGTGACTAGATTTTAGCCTATTGAAAATTATTAGTTGCTTATGAGGTAATGTAAAACGCTAATTTTCGATTCTGTTTGGATAGTTTTGAAAGAATTTTTTCAGCTTTTATTGGTCATCCTTTGTTTTGTTCCTAAAGTATTTTGTTTCCATATATTGATGTAAACTTTATTAAAGAATTTTAGTGTATTTGAAATTTAATAAAGATATTTAATTATATATATATATATATATATATATATATATATATATATATATATATACGATAGATATATATATATAAAGACTGGACCACGTGGCAAGAGTTCTGCCACGCAGCCCGGAGCTGCTACGGCGTCGATCGATGCTTCCAAGCTGAGCTAATCAGCGAAGCGCAGCGGCGTACGCAGGCGTTGATCTAATAGGCGAATAATAATCGCCTTCATTGACGAGTCTCACAGTACTTGGGATGCGAATATCGCCGAGCTGATGTTCGCGTACAATACATCCGTACAAGACTCCATTGGCGTAAGTCCGGCCTTCCTTAACACGGGTCGTCACCCCTCAGCCCCTGGCACACATCGTCGCCAGGAGGAGCAGCGCGCACAGATTGCGCAAGAAGAGGCTGCTCTACAACATTGGAAAGAGCGCATGGAGAAATTATCTGATCTCCATCTAAAGGCAGCGGAAAACTCGCAGAAAGCGCAGGCAAAGCAAGCTCGCTATTATAATGCGAGACGTCGCGACGTGCATTACGTGATTGGCGATCGCGTATGGCGGCGTAATCGAATCCTCTCGTCAGGCATACAGGGCGTCAGCGCCAAGCTGGCCCCGAAATTCAACGGGCCCTTTACCATCATGGAGAAACTCGGCACGAATGTTTATCGACTGATCGACTCTACGGGAAGAGATGCTGGTATGCATCACGTCGCCGACCTGAAGCCCTACCATCGAGATCACGACCCCGAAGATGATAGCAGTTCTGACACGGAAGAGCCTTCGGGCGAAGAGCGTGACGTCGATGCGTCGAATTGTAATGTCGAGGCGAGCGATCGAATCCGCATTGTAACACCACTGGTGAGCGTACGGCGCCCCGAAGACGCGCCTCATTGTAATTCCGATACGAGCGTGCGAAGCGATACCCCCGCGGGCAATGCCACGCGATCTAACACCGATATCGCACCGCGTAGATTAGGGAGACCGCGTAGGACGCGAATCGTAACCCGTCGAAGAACCCAAGCGCGAGCCCTTGCGGAGCCCAATAACAGCGAAACCGCGTGTCATAACGACACGCGCCTGGTGAGGCGAAAAGTAGGTCGCCCCAGGAAGAGCGGACGCTCAACCCCGCCGCACTCGGGCCCAAGCCCGCGCCCGACAACGGGCCGATTAACTTCCGAACTCGTCGACGGTATGCCGGCGAATCCGGCCCTCCAAAAACAACTGCGTCTAGGAAAGGGAGTTCTTTACCCGTCCTTCCTCATTCCGGTGATCCCCAGCGGTAAACCGCAGCCACCCCAGTTCCTCATCCTGACACGATGGTCGATCCGAGAGAGAGATTTTGGGTCGAGCTGTCACGCTTCGGCTACCAGCATCTGGAAGGGGGGCGTGTGATGGGGAACGCAAGCACTACGTGCGCTTGCTTTCTCACGTCCCGTTGCTCTCTCTCTAGCCGTAGCCTGTAAATATGTATTTGTATATTTGCATGTATAGATGTTTATCTGTTACAGGCCGACGCACAACTACACCGGCGGAGAGGTAAGTGAGAGAGAGAGAGAGCGGGGAGCGAGGAGAGACGGCCGCGCGCGCGAAGAATCAGACAGAGAGAAACTTGCGAGCTTTTGACACGCATCTTAACCGACCTTCGCTCCACGCACGTTGTTTTTTTGCTGTTACGGTGTCGTGTTTGGTCGTGTACGGGAACACGCCTCGTGCTCCACGTGTTTCCCCTCATCACGTCCCTCTTCTTCGGGGACTCTACCCGATCGGACGCGCGTGTTGTGCCACGGTATTGTGGGTGTGTGCAGTGCACACGCGCCTAGGACGAGTCCGAGTGAACGGACTGTCGTTCGATCCCGTCTCCGTGAAGAAAGGTGCTGCTGCCGGACGAGGACGCGCTGCGGGATCAACGAGCTCCGACTCGCTGTAAGTGGCAGCCCCTTTTCTCTCTCTCTCTCTCTCTCTTCCCGAACTCCTCGCGCGCCGTCGCCTCGGCTACCCTCGGCCTGCGTCCCGCACGCCTCGCATGTAGGCGCTGTACTATATTATTGACGCTGCGCTATTAAAGCCTATTTAAATTTTAATTATTTTTATTTTATTATTTCGTGTGTGCTCCATTAGCCGCCCTACCTCACGCGCAATCCTGAACGCGATATACCGCCCCTCTCCCTCGCTGGAATCATTCGGGGCTAAGCCCAGCCGCGCACAGAGTTGGAATAGCCGTGCCCGCCGTCCTCGTGCTCGAGGCGGACACACGCACCGTTACAATATATATATATATATATATATATATATATAACACATCGTTCAATAACTCCCGAGACTAACCCAGAGATAATGCTAGTAGTACCAAACTGGCCACGTTTCCCTAGAGGACGAACCTGTACATGAAACGTGTAAAAATTTCACGTCGATTGGACCACAAACAGCAGAGTTATCGAGGTTAGAATAAAGTCACTTTGTAATTTGTTTCAAAAATGAAAAAAAACGAGCTTCACGTATTGATAAAACATTGTTTTTTAATGGGTAAAAACACTGTAGAAGCCCAACAATTGTTTGATAAAGATTACCCAGACCCCTTTCCATCCAAACCAACAATTTGTCGGCGGTATGCTGAGTTTAAACGTGGGCGTACGGACACAAACGATGCAGAACGTTCGGGCAGGCCATTAGAAGCCGTTGCACTGAAAAATGAAAGTGAAGTGTTAAAAATCGTAATGAAATATCGCACAGTGATGGTTAGTGAGATTGCAAAAATAATACAAATATCATCTGGAAGCGTATTTACAATTCTTCCTGAAAAGTTGAACCTGATAAAGGTTTCTTCCAAGTGGGTGCCCGATTGCTTTCAGTGGAACAAAAACAGCAACGAGTCGACAATTCAGAGAGCAATTTATCGCTGTTTACAGAAAATAAAAAGGACTTCCTGCGTCGATACGTAACCATGGATGAAATATGGATACATTATTTCACTCCGGAGGCGCATCGGCAATCATCTGAGTGGCGTATGGCTGGTGAAAGCCGCCCAACGCGTCCAAAATGCAGCAGTTTTCAGGCAAAATCATAGCGTGTGTTTTTTGGGATACACGTAGCGTGATTCATTAACTATCTGGAAAAAGGTAAATGGATCAAGAGTGATTATTATATTGACTTGTTGGTACAAGTTTACGACGTCGATGCATTAAGGCCGCGAATGTTTATTTCGGCGTCTAGAATTACTTTTCGGGAGCATTGAGGCCTGTATGTCGCGCTATAACTGGCATTGGTTGATGGCACCCCGCTGAGAATGATCGAGCTTCGGGCGTGCATAGAATTGAAATTCGTTACGAAACAAAGAGTGTGTTTTTTATGTTGAGTGACATCCGGAGATTTTGCGTATTGCGGAATTCTAATTGTAGATTTGTGCGGGTGTGTGCATGTATTTAGTTTTATAACTATTGTGAGAGCTGCGTTGACGTGTGTAAGTGCACTCGATCTGCTCTTAGACGAGCGCAACTCGCGGCAGCATATTTTTGCTGCCCGGCATCGTAGTGTTGGTCTCCCCGAGACGTCGGGGTGAGCTACGTGCGTAACTTTTGCGTTCCGTTCGCTCGGTTTTTCTCCTAGAACGGGGCGAAGTTTGCGGTGGCAAGAGAGAACTGAGTAATTTTATATACTCCGTAGAATTGTAAGCGATCGCGAATACAAATTAAGCTTATATATATTCGTTGAAGATTAGAAGTAATATATTTAGTATAATAATATATATAGTATTGTATATTTTGTTTAAATTTAATTTAATAAAGAATACGCTTGCCCCAGCTTTTCCATCTGAACCGTGAAGGTTTTTATGCTGAGGTAAGTTGTTGCATTTTCGCGACTGAGTTTTATTAAAGAAAAGACTAATAATTCCCAATTCCTTACACTAAATCTTCCTTCTACAATTAAATCAGTAATATCATTAGACTTTTGTTCAATTTTTTCAATTAAATCTTAGGGGAAAAAAGAATTGTCAACTGAACATTTGCATATTTTCTAAAGTTTAAGTCATGAACTTTCATATGTAATTTCATTTAACAATTTATGTTGCTTAAAAAAAAAGTTGAATTTAATGGCACAAAACCAATGAAAAGGGGTGCGTTGTGTGTTGGAGTCTAAATATTTGGCATAAAGAAAGAACCTATTTTACTTATCTTTACTTCAAGGTCATGCAATGATAAATTAAAAATTTTACTTATGATGACTGTTATAAAGTAAATCAATAAATATTTTATCCGTTTTACAGTTTCTTCATCTATAGAATGGAGTGTCAGGAGGATGGGCGAAATAAGTATATATTCCATTGTATTTTAATACAATTGAATATACTATATATTAGGATAGAAATACTTTACAGGTTAATCAAACACTCAGACGACACAATAACATTCAGTCGACCTTCTTGCACTTGGTGAAAACTGCAAGTGGAACTCTTTTCGAAAAGGTCTACGATATTAACTCGCTCAACGGTAGTTTATTGCATGCAAGCTGAAAGATGTAAAGGTCAAGACTACTATCGAGTTTTCCCCTCATTATATCTGATAATCCTCGGTAGTTTGGATTCCTGTCTATACATCAAAGTACACAGTACCTGCCTGAATAATAAATAAAGCGTATTATGCCTAATGGAAGGAATCTGACTATTAAAATTTACCCAATACAATCAAGGTATTCAATATAAATAATAAAAATATAGAAATTATATTTCAAAATGTGAAATCTCTTTAAGTTTACTTTCACAGAAAGTATAAATTATAAATTATAAATAATTATAAATTATAAGAAAGTATAAAGAAAGCAAGTATTGCTCAATATAGTCTCTTTTTTTTTCAAACCTTATTTTTAAAAGATGTCAAGTTATTATTGAATGAAAATTTTTTTTTAATAATTGTTTCAACTAATAATAGAAACTGTAAGACTATTATTTTCATTATATGGTATAGAAAAATATTTCATTCATCAATTGAAATTTGATTTAATTTTTATTAAATATTAATTTTGTTAATGAAATAATATAACAATATAAATAAGTTCTTCAATGATTTTTGTCCAGATTCATTACCATAAACTTTTTGAAAATGGTCCTGTAAGTATCTGTCAATTTATATTTTGCAGTGCAATATTTGTTGAACCGTATTTTGATGTATACGAATTGAACTTAAACTGGATTCTCGAAAACTATTTTTTCAAATTACAGATATCAGATATACGAGGTCAGATAATTAAGTAATCCGACCTTTTTTTTCTCGGCCTGTAGTAACACTGCGAATCTATAACTTCGCCACCGTAATAGTAGATCCCTACTCTCTTGATTGAGACTTCAACGGCCCTTGTACGATCATTTCTTCGCCAGCTGTTTAGTGTTATGTAACAACGCTTGAGTGCATGTTACGAGAATGGAACAGAGAAATTTAGAGTAACGGTGCGCGATAAAATTTTGTGCGAAACTCGGCGAAATCGTGACAGAAACTTACGAAAAAGTGCTTAAAGTGTATGGTAGTGATGCCCTGACTCGTAGTCACGTGCTTCTAAGACATGCCGATTTTAAAAAAAGCCGTGAGAGCGTCAAAGACGAGGTCCAGAGCGAAAGGCCAATTCAAATGCGAACCGACACGAATGTGCAGCGCGTCCGCGCCCTTGTTCATCAAGACCGGGGGCTAACCATTCGAATGTTGGCTGACGAGTTGAATATTAACCGGGAAACAGAAAGATTTTAACCGAAGATTTCGTTATGAAAAAGCTGTACGCGAAGATGGTACCGAAGAACCTTCCAGATAAGCAAAAAGCCGACCGAATGAACATCGCTCAAGATTGTTTCGAGGTGACGAAAGTTGCTTCTTTCAATATGACCCCGCAACTAAACGACAATGCCAATAGTGGATGGCCCCCGGAGCGCCAAGGTCAAAGAATTGCCTTGTTCTAAATATTCTACCTCAATGTGCTTGAAAAATTACGAAAAAGGGTGCTCAGAGTGCATCTAGAGTTCGCGAAGACTTGGGTTGTGCATCACGACATTGGTCTCTGTCACAGTGCATTCAGTGTGTTTCAGTTTTTAGCCTCTAAAGGCATCGCAACGTTACCGCAACCGTCCTATGCACCGACATGTCAACCTACGACTTTTTCCTATTCCTCTATGTTAAAAATTTGTCAAAGGTCGACATTTTCACTCCGTTGAAGACATCCAAAAATATGTGACGAGGGTACTCGGAGAGGTCCGACAAGAAGTTTTCCAAAATTGTTACGAAAACTCTCCGAAATAAGTGTATGGATGCGGTAGGGTGGAACTACTTTGAAGGGGATCACAGCGATATACCTTAATTTTTAAATATACTCGATTTTTTAATTTTGTCGCATTCCTATATTGTCTGACCTCGTAAATTTATCGTTGCTGCAATAAACCACAATATTGAAATTTACGCTAGTGTAGAGCGGGTGCATGCTAGTTGGCTTACTAATTATTATAATTTTATTAAATTTAATTTAATTAAATAATTTCCTTTTTATTATTTTTTATTTATAATAAGAAATTAGTCAAAACCCCCTGTACCCGATAGTTGTCTTGTCCTTTCCAGGATTATTAGTAATATATTATTTATAATTTATTATTAAAATTTCATAAAAAAGCAACTCCAGGTTAAGAAAGTAAGTTCGAGCAAAAATCATAGTAAGGAATCTACGGTCCACATAGATTGTTATATAAAAAAATTCAAATCATCTGGGGTTACTTACATCCCTGTCAATGGGTACTTTTAGCGGTCTGTATTTGACTAAATACCCCGTTACAATACATACATATTATTCAATCTTTGAGTAAAATATTCATAGAGAATTGCATTAATAGCATGTATATAAATAATAATTAAGAGGATTTTTTTCTTAGCGTTAGATTTTTTAACTACTATTACAATGATTTACGATCAATTATAGACACATATTTACAGTATTTCGCTTATTAATCTAACCTAAAATAGCTTTAAATTCAATGAAATAGTAACTTTAAATTCAATGAAATAATAAAAATAAAAAATAAAAATTAAAAATAAAAATTAAATTAAAAATTAAATTAAAATGATAATGACAGTCAGACTGTCCTTGTTTACATTCACCCCCGTAGACTAATCTTTTGTCATTTCATTGTCAATTTTGTATGCAAATTAATTTCATTCCACTTTTCCTGTATAATATCATTTAACAACTCTAAAGGTACATTTGTAAACAAAGATACTACATCCAATGAAATCATCTTGTAGTTTTTCGGAATAACAATATCTTTCATTTCATTGTAAAAATACCAACTATCCTTAATGTAAGAACTAGTTCTTCCAACTATCTTAACCAATATATTAGACAAAAATCTAGCAATATTATAAGTTGGGAAACCTATGGAAGATATTATTATTCTAAATGTCAGACTTTCTTTATGAATCTTGGGAAGCCCATAACATTTTGCCACAGTTCCATTTTCACATTTTAAATACTTATATGTAGTATCATTTATATATTCATTTCTTTTCCAATTATTTAATAACTCTTTCAAATTATTTTGTAGCTTAATGATATGTGGATTACCAATCTTCAAATAAGTACTATCATCATTTAATATATTATTTATACAATTTATGTAATCAATTTTATTGGAAGCTACAGTTACATTACCTTTGTCGGCCTTTTGGAAGATTATATTAGGGTTATTTTTCAAAAAATTCTTCGCGGTAATTAAATCATGTATAAAATTACTATTTAAAAAATTATCAAATTTATTTTCTCTTTTAAAATTACTAATGACATTAACCAAAGATGCCCTACATTCCTTTTTTACTTCATCATTTAAACCAAAAAGATTACTTTCAACCTCCGCGATGATTTCTTTGATCGGGAGATTATTTTTACAATATAATATTCCATGTTTGGCACCTTTAGACATGATGTTTATTACATCATTTGGTATCTCCTTGTCAGTTAGATTCTTAAACCAATTTTTATTGTGTGCATTGTTAAATTGATAGCTTTGAAATTGTTTTTTATTTCTTAAACATTCAAATTTCCTTTTTAATGTTTGTCTATTAATATATTTTGTCTTAATAAAATGTTTGCTTTGACCAAGAAAAAATTCATGTAATTCATTTCTTTCTATATTTTGATATAAATAATGTTTAATCTTTAATAAATATCTATTTAAGGAATGAATCTGAATATGTAAATCTCTAATTTCTAAATTAAGTAATTTATTCCAAGAATCGAAATAATGTGAATTTAATGTTAGAGTCTGGTAGATTGGACAGTGTTTATCATTCCTTATTAAATTGATTGGTTTTGGACAATTTGTGTAGAGGGGGAATTTATATTTAATTTACGAAATTTGGTGGTGGGGATGAGTATATATAGATTAGAATATAAGGTTTAGATTAGTCCCTGATGAGGAGCCGTAGCGAGCTCGAAACGTTGGACAAGTCTTCAATTAGGTAAGGGTGTTGGGGACAGTCAGACTGCACTTTACTAACAAAGAATTTTTTCAGCTAATATTTTATTTTCAGATTAGTCTACGGGGGTGAATGTAAACAAGGACAGTCTGACTGTCATTATCATTTTAATTTAATTTTTAATTTAATTTTTATTTTTAATTTTTATTTTTTATTTTTATTATTTTTTATTTTTATTTCTTATTTTTTATTTTTTATTATTATTTTTATTTTTTATTTTTATTTTATTTTTATTTTTATTTTATTTTATTTTTGGTTGAAATTGATTGGACTGTAAGACCAATAAAAATATTTATTAATTTTAATTACTAATATAATAATGTTAAATTACATAAAAATACTATATTATTTTACATGTTAATAAATTTATGAATGCCTTATAAATATTATAATGATTCTTAAATATTAATTGAATAAAAATAAGATCAAAATAATAAAACTCTAAAGAATGAAGGAAAAATATGATAAAAATTATATGTACAAATGATATTTAAATTTGTAATGTAAAAACCACTTTTATTATCTATATAAATAATATATAAATTTGTCCTAGTAGAGCTCCGTGCGTAACAATGATATTATTTAAATACAATTGACGAGTTGAATTTCGTGTTTACATAACCACGAAGCACGTGTCTCGAGTCTAAAACAAAAGCGCGTCAATACTCGTTGCTTCTGCGCATGCGCAAGTAGATATAACCTCGAAGCTTCTACAATATGCATCATGAGAACTACAATGTAAGTGGTAAAACGGTATAAGTACAAATGGAATAACTCACGTGGTTTAAATTTTACTATGTTACATTGTAATTATTCTCACCCCTAGTTTTGAGATTTTTTACCTAACCTAACAATTAATTTAATTCATTTTACAATTATTTTTAGTAATCTTATAAAATTTATGATGCGACTATGAAAATGGACCATTTTGTATCATTTTTGTATTACAAAGTCATTCTAGTAATTTTTCATAGAAAATTTCTGTCCATGAAGATATGACGTGGGTTTAGAATTTATATATAATTTATATAATTTTAATGATTACACTATAGGAAATTATCATTTTTCTTTTTCACATACTTCACATGTATAAATTGATTTCATGAACTTCTTTAGTTTTATTTTAAAAAATTTATATCTTGAAATGAATTTTTATTCCACGATGTTTGAGAATATATTCGTTATTTATATTATTCAATTAATCAAATTAATATTTCGTAAAATTATTAAATCAGGTTTAAATCGACAATATTTTGTAATTTTTAATGTTCATTGTGTCCCACACTTTTGGCTCTTGTACTACACGCGGAGGTGGAGACGAAAGGAGAAATGGTCTCTTAGAAGATTTACATTTTATGGAATTCAATTTATGTAATAATTTGTATTTAAAAAAAGATACCGTTTTAAATTATAAGCTTTTGTTTTCAACTTCTACTTTTTAATTACTATTTAAATTTAAAATTATTATTGACTTATTTCAATTTTGGCTGCCCGTCATGATAAACACTTTGCCATTTACTTTTTTATAATGGCTGCTATGAGAAAAAAGATTACAGAAACATGTTATTGAATAATAGTTTGTCTGTATTCTTTCAATTGAAGTTAATATGAATAACAGTTGTACTTATGTCGACTGTTCTGAATTAAAATAATAAATATGTTTATTGGTCTTACAGTATTTATAATATAACTAGCATCCCTCATCTCGGCTTCGCCCTAGATAATAATTTCACCAATTGTACAGTTCAACAATATCTATGTAAGAAATACTATGTATATAAGAATCTATATTACTGTAAAAAATTTTCCGTAATTTATCTAATGTCGCGGCCTTATAAATCACATACGGGTTCTATGGGGAAAATTGTACTTCCGAATTCGATCGGTAGAAAAAGATGTCCAAGTGTCTTGAGACGACGTTAAGACTGCTATAGAGAGTTTTGTGTTGGGGAAGTAAAATACGATGACCAGGTATCCAGGAACGACTTCTACTGGGAGTTTGGGTGTTTGAATAATAGAATACGAACCTCCCTTTAGAAGTCGTCCCGTGATACCTAGACTGTGATACCGACTGAACACAATACTCCTAGTAGTAGTCGTTCGGAAACACCTGGACATTGTATTTTACTGTCCGATCATGAAAGTATGCGTTGAAGATGACCCGAGGAAGCTAGACATTCTATTCTACCAATTAAACATAATACTTCCCGTAGAAGTCTTTTGGAAGCCCCTGGACATCGCATTCTATCATCCGAGCACAAAACTCGCTGTAGCAGTTTTCCTGAGGCACCGGCATATCATATTTAACCACCCGTATACGCTAATACAATATTTCTCGGTAGAAGCCGTATTTAATATGTATATTATATATATACATACATATATATATACATATACATTTCGTATCTTTCCATTTTTAAACTTAATACCGTGAATATTTTAGTACTGGTGCCAACTGAAATTAAAGCAAAATGATGAATAGCATATTTTTTAACCGGACGCTGGATATTACCCTTTTTATACAAAAGTGACTGTGTATTCTATATATATTGTAACCGTTTCGATCAGCGGTCTCTGTACGTTCAAACCGCGTGCGCGCGTAAGCGCGAATAGTACATCCGCAAGTCTAAAGGGCGCGCGCGACGCGACGGTTGGCTGAGAAGCGGGGCGAAGGCCTTCTTCTCCGTCACTACGTCCTAACGAGATCATCTTTAGCCCTGCAATGTGTGTGCCTCACGTACCTTTGTACACCAGCTAAGGTATTGCTGTAAGCCTTGCTATAAGGCTCGATATTGAGATACCTGTCCCGGACGGAGAGGATTTCGTGAGCGTTCAGCTCCAAGCTCCGACGACCTCCGTCGAAGCTATTGCCCACATCGGGACAGCGATCGGCTCCCCGGTCGCCATCATCCAGCCGATAGCCACCAGCGCAGCAGCGCCTGTCGTAGTCTGCCCGACCGGAGTCGTGCAGGGCCTGGCGCCAGAGAGCACCCCGCTCTCCCCCATCATCACCACCCAGCCGACGGCCACAGCCGCAGCAGCAGCTACAACGGCCTGCCCGACGGGAGTCGAGCAGCGAGAGAGTGAGAGAGAGAGAGAGAGAGCCCAACAACGCCGCCTGCCCGACTAGTGTCGAGCGAGAGAGAGAGAGCGACGACTGCCGCGTCCCTACCAGTCAACTCGTGAGGAAGCCCGAGGTCGCCCTGCAGAGAACAGCACAGGCAAGTAGCTGTCCATTAAGTGCGCTATAGCCTAGGGTCGTCGCGCCCGCCGTTGGCGTGCCCGCGCCGCGATCATGTCCCCGTTGATCGTCCGTCAGTATCGTCTCCCTACCGTGTGTCTCCGTCCCTCGTGTTGTAATTAAAGGTATGTCGTCCATTTACGCGTCGGAATAACATGTACGTGGAAGTGTCGCAGAACACGCGAGAATGAGTGTAGTGTGATTGTGCTATACGATGTGAGTATGTACGTGTGAAATCTCAATGATAAAACGTGAGTATGTGGGTGAGCGAATAAAGAGCGTGAAGCTCGTCGTTTATACCGAATTCGTTGTCTTTTAATTTTCCCCTCAATTTCCCTAGCCCGCTTCTAGGTTAACACGGAGTGTCCGTGCACGCCAGTAACATCGCCAATAAGTGGAACGGCGAGAAAACGCTATCACAAATGACGCCCATAGCATGAGGCCGCAACACACATACACGGGAAAATTGCGGGAAAATTCGGCGGAAAGAAGACGCCACGTGAATATTTTGTTCGCGGAAAATTTAAAGGAAAAAAGCTATAGTTGCGCGCAGAAAAATCCCTACCGAAAATCCCCCGTTGGAAAAAAAGCAAAAGCCGAAACTGAATGTCTATTTGACAACGTAGTTGAACGGCCATCTTGACCACGCGTACAGATATGCGCCGTAGCAGCAAGCGGCAGCTACAGCATAACTAAATTGAAAAATGCAAATCATATCTTACTGATATTTTATGATGTATTTTGTTTTCTTTCCTTCCCTCTCGGTAAATGCGAACCCCTTACGGAAAATACGATAGCATAAGTTACATAATAAGAATAATATGTATGTGATAATATTACACAGTATTATATGACTTAGTATATAAGAATATGTAATAGGAAAAGGTATATAATTTAAAGTGTGCACTTTCTAGGGATCACAAACATTCAGCAGAATAAATAGACAACAGTTCTGGGAACTCTTTGACTTATTGTAAAAAGGGGGGAGCGAATAACAATAAGTACTTCTTATTATGTTTGTGCAAGAAGTTGCCCTGAGAGGTAAATTAACCTTTAGTATTATTGGCATTAAGTAATTAGTTACAAGGAAAGGTACGCAGGCCTGGTGCTTGTTTACCTTATTAATAAAAGAAGGTATTCGTAAGCTATCTTTATCTGTTGTATTTATTTATCATATTTATTTGCTGTGTTTGTTATCCTGACCTTAGGCATATTATAATATTGCTATGATATTATTTACATACCATTAATATTCGCATTTATATTCATTAAACATATATATATTTTCTTTTATTACTGTATAACTATATTCATATTATATATATATATATATATATATATATATATATATATGTTTTATATGAATTTATATACATATATAACATGCATGTATTAATATTTTAATATTATTTACTATATATGTGTAACGTTGCCCCTTCCGATGTTCATGTCCCTTATACTAAAATCAACCTTGTCCATTATACTTTTCTTTATATACATAAATATTTAGTGGTATTTTTCGTCATTCTACCCCCTTATCCTGCACTGTGCCAGCTGACAGCTGTAGCATAGTAGAATCTCCCCTTTATTAAAATAACGCTCTCCTGAACATAAGGACAAATTGCAGCAGTACAAAACTGTAAAGTACTGCATAGTAACAGCTGCTACACTAATAGCAGCAATTGAAAACAGATGAAAATACTAAAGTAGAATAGATGCGAATGAAGCATCTCAATCATTTACACTTGTTTTGTGAAGACAGTACAAATAGGAAGAATAAAGTATAAAATACAAAATCAGTGAATTTAAAATAAACTTTAAATAAGACACTAATACAACAAATATAACTAAATACGTGAAGCAATAAATATTACAAAATTAGCGAGTAAAGGCAATAAACAAATAAAGAAATAAGTCAAGGCATCATCATGACATATGACAACTAAATTATAATAAAATTAAGATAAATAAATAACATGCAATAAATAAATTTTAAAAACAGCTTTTGTTATATAATATTATATAATTTCACTTCATAGCTGAATAATAATACTAACAAGGCGTGTTGTACTTAGAAACTATGAAATGTTGATTTATTTAATTTTTAAACATTTTACTACTTCCAAATACAATGTAATGTTGGGCGCCAGCTGAGAAATGGGTCTCAGCAAGAGCGGTATTCATCATGCTTTATATTTTCCGCTTTATATACTGCGCGATAATTGTGACTTTAATAGGATATCGTGCCCTGAACGTATTGTAACGCATTTCCCGCGTTACAAACTCTCCCGGCTGGACCGAAGCTGGGTACCGGCTGAACAATACAACGCGACGCGTACATGTCCGTTTGCGATTGAATTACCGTGGTATCGAGTTATTCCCAGGAGTGAGGTTCACATACATTATTCTCTTAGAATCCTAAATCTAATTTTTTTATCTTAACGAGGAGAGCGATGCTGCACACGTGTTTAGTCCTAAATCTAACTATAGTTATGTCAAGTAGTTTAGAAAACTATGACATCTGCGGGATGCTAATGGTTTTGCAGGGACCGATATCCCTATCCTTATTCTAAGCATTATATTACAGACATATTACAGATGGAACTTTTCACTAATATTACCTTTGAAATATTACTAATAATACAGAGTGATGTCACTAAGTGTTCTTAAATTTTGACGTATACGAAAAACAAATCACCTACAGTGTGTAAGAGTGAATAGAATACCAGTACGTATATCTCTTTTCTAACGGTTTTCCACATAAGATCCAAGCCTTCTTAAAATTAAACCGAGCTACTCGATCTTTTAATAGTTTCCTATTTTCGAATACACAAACAAGAGCGAATTACACAAACAAGAGAAAATTAGCGGATTCCTTGACTGAGGCCAGGGTCACGCGTGAGATATACAAAAGAAAAAAAATGCGAGTGTGTTTTGGGCCGCTTTGGCATTCCTTAATATGAAAGCAAAATAGAATTCTAAAGTAACATATACTTATGCAGCTGTTTTGTTGTCTGAATCATAACTCGCCTTTTTATCTGTTAGGCTGCGCTTAATCTCCCTCTGGTATACTCGAGAAGGAAAGGCTACATAATATTTTCAATTTAAAGCTAAAATAATAATAAGTAAAATAATAACAATAATGCATATTAACAAATACTATATATGGAAGTTCCTTATGTAACTAATATAGAATCGTTAAAAGTTTTTTTCACTAATATTATTTTGACGATGATACGGCGTTTCTCGATGTCATCTTCTTCTGCCTGGCAGTGTTTGAGGGCATAGGTTTTGCTCCTTGGTCTTGTTGATAATAGAGGGATAGCTGGCCGCTATACCTCGTGGCGATTTGTTTCTGAACGTGAGCTATACCTATCTCCAATGAAGTGGTTGCTGTCTACTTTTTCTTGTGGACCTTTGATATCGCCTGCTCCTGCAGGTCTGACTGTTGTAGCTTTTGGAATCAGCTAACATATTTAAATGCTGACGGAATGGAGCTCAGGCGGGTATGCGCAGGTGTCAGGGTAACATCACGAGAGTACGAATGTCTCCTCAATCCCCTGCTCCATTCTCGAGTGACTTATGGTGCCATTGTTTCACCTACGGGATCTATGTCTCGTTCTATACCGTCGTAAGAACTGGACACGCCACCAGGGTTTCAGTTTGCCATGGCCACGTCCCGATGTCCGTCTTCGTGCCCTTTTAAACTACTTAAAGCTATCTTAAACCGTATCTCTAGTCTAATATAGCGAAACGAGAAGTTCTGAGAACTATTCTAACGATACTATCTTACCGCTTTTATGTTACTTAACCTAACAAAATTAGAAGCTAACGGGACTATTCTAATCTAACCAAACTAGAAACTAACTGAGATAACTAAGTTAACGACATTATTCTAATCCAACTAACTAATTTAACACTGGCTGAAATAACCTAACGGTACTATCTTCACGCGGTTGTTTTACTTAATCTAGAAGGAACTAGAAGCTAACGGAACTAAATAAACTTACGAAACTAGAAGCTAAAAGAACTGTATACGCTAATAGAGCTATTCTAATTTAACCGAACTAATCTAACGCTAACTGAACTAGACTAATGGTAACATTTAACGAAATTAGAAACTAATGGGACTAACCTACTATGATACCTTTTTGTCCCCTATATATACATTTATATTGATATATGGGGTTGCCTCTTACTGCTCTACTCCTTTTACTTTCTGTGCTGATCCTACGGATGCTACCACCTCCCCCCTAGATTGCGGCTATCTCTTCGGAGCACAGCTCGGACAGACGCTAGTATTTCCCCTCTGGCGACCACATCGGTAGCAGAAATAACTCTTCTGTTGTTGAGGGCTGCGATTATAGCGGTGTCCAGCCTGCTAGCAGTTCGAGGACTTCTGGCTGCCTATCGGATAAACAGTTTGTGTTTCTCTGGAAATTTATTGGCACTGTCCTCCGTGGTGTCTTGTCTGTTGGCGGCACACCTGCGGGAAATACGGAGAAGTCTGCGACTGTCGGAAATAAGAGGGAGTTACTGTTGTCGGGATCCTTCAATTCCCTAATGAGTATATCGGTGCAGTTTCCTCCCGTTGCATCTGATTAGCCCAGGACGGAGCTGCAGCGGCTCCTCTTTGTATGCTCGGCGTTATAGACGGTGCTATTCCCGGTATCGTGGACCTTTGTGGCCGCCGGTTTGATGCCCTCTGTGGCTGACCTATTACATAAGTCCTAGGACCTTCATCCATGAAGCCATGCAGTAAGCCGGGGTCACTCCCGGTATCATTACCAGAAACTGCCAATATTCCCATGGCGGGTGCGCCAGTACTCTGTTTCTTTTGTGCGGACTGGGGCGTTTCTTCTCGTGCTGGAGATGGTGGTTTATCTACTTGTGTGCCCAATATCCTCATGAACGCTAGTTCGTTCCCTCGCCTTAGTTTTATGTCTGCCATCTCCGGGGTCCATACTATCGTCTCAGGCGTGGGTCGAAACAACCACCTCCTTTCGTCTCGACTGAAAGCGATTTCGCTTCAGAATTGGCGGCGGATTTTTATAAGGCTGAAGGGGCTTTGTGGGGAGATGCTGTCATTTCTTAACTTTAACTTACTAAAGTTAATTTAATTTAATTTAATTGATTCTAGTTGATGAAGTATTAATTAATTATAATAGTTAAACTTTTTATTAGTTAATTATTTAATTCTAATTAATAAATATTTTTTTATTGGTCTTACAGTCCAATCAATTCAATCCAAAAATAAAATAAAAATAAAAATAAAAATAAAAAAATAAAATAAAATAAAAAATAATAAATTATTATTTACAATAAAATAAATTAAAATAAAATAAAAATAAAAATAAAAATAAAAAAATAAAAATAAAATAAAAAATAATAATTTATTATTTTTTATTTTATTTTAATTTTTTTATTTTTATTTTTATTTTTATTTTATTTTTGGATTTAATTGATTGGACTGTAAGACCAATAAAAAATATTTATTAATTTTTATATGGGCAGTCGACAAAAGTACAATTCAATTATTTAATTCTGTTACTTCTCCACGCGTCTATACTACCGCTTGCTCCTTGCGTGTCTTGATGCTGCTATCACTACGCCTCTACGTGCCTCTCGATTCTATGGTCGTGCTTAACCAGATGACAGCCTCGTGGCTTTATGGAAAAAGGCAGAAGTAAACACGATACATCTCTTATAATCTGTGCTTACAAGAGGAAAAATTATATATTGATGGTGAATGAAGCCTATTAATAACAGTGACAATTCCTTTTTGTTGCTATGATTAAATATATGAAATATTGTTTTATAAGGATATACATATTTTATTTCTTATTCAGCCCAATATATTTACAAACAGATGTAATGCTAAAAGTATCTCACCTTTATCATGTATAAAAAGTTTATTATAAGTATTATATTTACTATTACTTATTATGTTATTAAGCGTTTACTTTAACAGTTAACTTAGCTAGATCTTACTAGAATTAATATAGATCATTGATGTGAAAGGTAAGAAAAATCTGATTGCTTCACTAGTAGATATTCAATGGTAAATAATCTCCTACAATTTTGTTATTACTAGTAAAAAAAAGTAAAAATTATACTTTCCTCTTTTTTTCAGACAACTAGTGCATTCAGCTTCAAGAGGCTAATACAGATATAATGACCGTACTATACTATTGCTTGTGTATAATTAGCTTATTAACTTGATGATTGTTTTGTTTGTATTTCAACGAGTCGATAAAAGTTTTTCCGGCAGTTGGGGCGCAAAATATTATTTTCTGCAGCTGTCTAGAGGGAACAAAATACTACTTTTCCTCCCTAGGGAGGAAAAGTATTTATGGCATATTCCCGACCAATCAGAAAGCAGAATTTTATTTTTCCTCCCTTGGGAGAAAAAGCGAATGAACTGAACTGTGCAGTTCGGTAGGATTCTCAGTTTTTCGTGCCTGTGCAACATCTGGCATTTACGATGTTTAGACTTACGAGTGTATGCGCCAGTCGACCGCGGGTTCGACCTTTTTTTTGCACTTTGAGTTAGGTATTCAAGATTTTAAAATGAAATAAGATTTTTATTCTATCTAAAATTTATTATAAAAATTTTTATGTTTTTTAAGTATTAAAAATTATCTATATATTTTTTTTAATTAGTTTTAATTTAAAATTCTATTTATTATGCTATTAAATATTTAAAAATTTTAATTTGAGCGTAGATTATTAACAAACTTATAATCTTCAATTGATTAGTCTTATTTATTTATAGAAAAGGGGGGTTCCGCCTCCCAACCTCCGGCGGGGTTTCACCCCCTGCACCCCCACCACCCAATCCTACAACTATTTTTAACATACTATATTAATTTCCAAATAAGAGGAAATTAGTTAATTTAATTTTATTCAATTCAAGTAAATTGCACGTATAACCTTAAGAAAAAACCGATAATATTATATTTTTTTTAAACACAAGGAATTACATTTGATGTTAGTACAACTTATTTCAGAGCGAGTATCATTTGGAGCTTTAGATTTTATACCTGCTTGCTCTATCTAAGCATGGCTAACACATGGAGGAGGGGTTTAACATTCTTTAATTCTGTGAGTTTGCCGTTCAATTTTTTGTTCCATTTTTTTGAGAAAAAAAAGCGCCCTCGTATGGGAAAATAGTATGTGACAGTAGTACGGGAGCAAAGGCTATTTTGCTTCCTTGTGTCACAATGTACTATTTCCTTTTATTATTACTCTGTGGCAATCAAAGCAGCATTTACTATCATAAATGCTTAACTACAAGTTAACTTCATAAACTCTTTAATAAGGATTCTAATACACTCTAACTATAATATAAGCCTAATTATTGCCTATAAATGTTTTAAAATGTATTACTTTTATTTAGGCTTGTGACATACTGACTCGTCCCCTCACCTGATGTATACATAAAGAGCATATAGGCTAAATCGACAAGTTAAAATAGTCATTACCAGCTGTATGGATTTCTTTTCGTACTAAGAGAAACAACGTTTTCTTATTTAAGATTGCATGACCAAGAACGAAAAATTAAAAATTGGAAACTACTGTTAACTACACGAAGTAAATTGTCACCTTTTCTTTTTCTTAGTATTTCATACTAGGGTAACTCATAACAGCTTATAGTTTTTTTTCTTTTTCAAGTTATGTTAATTCTGCTTGCCCAATTGATGTATAAATTTTAACTTATGCTATAAACTGAGACCTAATTATCTTTAGATGTATCTTACTACGAAATTACAACACTCACTGAGTATTATGCTTACATTGTGTTTTAATAAGGTTCAGTATACACTGTTATTGTAGCAGAAAATATAAGAGAGAAAATATAACAATTGTTTGTGTTTTTATTTGTTCTTCATATTCCAATAAAACTTATCTATCCTTCAATTTATAAGCTATGTCTTGCCATTATCTTGCGACGGCCAAAAACATGGCCGCGCAAATTTACTTCGAACAAAGGACTCATGTTACACGTTAAAATTTGAGATAGTATTACATCTAATTTGGTGGATGTATTTTACAATACATACACGGAATTAGATGTATAAATTTACAAGAAAGAATATCGAATATTATTAGAAATAATATATTAAACATATTATTTCTATAATGATTAAATTAAGACTCGCGTATATACCAAATAAACACCGAAAACCGGGCAAAGGTCGCGACGACTACTGAAGAAGGTAGTCGTCGCAACTGCCGAAACTCGAACAAGTAGAGAGAGAACGCGATATCTAGTCTCTCTCTCTACTACTAAGTTAAGTACAGCGTATGCCGTAGAGGGGATACACTGCGCGCGGCAAGAGAACGCGCGTTCAATGTATTAGACCGGCGGCCGCTATCCCCTCTAATACATGCCGCACGCACACTATTACACGCTCTCACTGAGCAGCCTGAGCCGCAACCAATGTAGCGAACGCGCGAATACCAGCATATACAACGGGTGTCCAAAAACGAATGCACCCGCTGTATTTAATTAAATTATCTAAAACAAATAATTTAATGTACACATAATGTATAAATATAAGTATATAAATATTTAAGCTTGTGTATATGTGTATTATTATTGTGCGCAGGACACAGGCTGCTAATAATAACGAAATACAAAATAATAATTGTTATAATTATTATTGAATATTATAATTATTATTAATTATTATTGTTATTATTATAATTATTGTTATTATTAATATAATTATTATAATTCGGCGCCTCGTCCGAAATTAAACGAGCGGCGACGGAATTATCCGATTATTTTGCTATAAAAAGGCCCGCAAAAGGCAAAATCGACAGTTCGCCCGGTGAACCAACTGCCCCGAAGTTGTTTCACACGAACTCCTCCCGGAGCTAATACCTTTTCCAGAGCTCGATTTAATCCTGACTTTTTTCCTTTCCGAAATTATTAACTTGATCTCTGTTGCGAGGCGCTCCTCAAAAGACAGACGGTTAATAATTTACCTTTCCGAGGTAAACGTGATCCTGGTTGCGAGGCGCTCCTCAAAAGACCAGCAGTTTACTTATCCTTACATTTACCAATTTCTCCGAAGTTATTAGCTTGATCTCTGTTGCGAGGCGCTCCTCAAAAGACAGACGGCTAATAACTTTACCTATCCTTAAGTAAACGTGATCCTGGTTGCGAGGCGCTCCTCAAAAGACCAGCAGTTTACTTATCCAGACCAGAAATTCTCCCCTTAACTCTTGATCCTGGTTGCGAGGCGCTCCTCAAAAGACCAGCGGAGTTAAGTTTGTTCCTTATTTTTTTACCTTTCAAATCAACCTGTCTCGATTCATTAAATCCCCGCGTGGAAAATAACACCGGGTATTCGTGCGGAAACTAGCGCCGAATATTAGAGGCATTGCGGAAAATAGCGCAAAATTTATACAAATAAATATATAGATCTAGCTATAGTTTACCTTTATTAATTATTTTTTGTGTTTATATTGATTTGTTTCAGAATCCTGTAGATAGAGGAGCTAATTTATTTTTTCGTAAATAAATTTATATTTTTGTTATAAGAAAATTATATACTGTGTTCGTGTAATATTATTTTCCTGAAACCGCCGTCCAATCCTGAAAAACTTCCTCCCCTCTCAAAACTACCCTGGGAAGATACCGCGTAGGCTATCCCGAGGGGGATAGGGACGTTACATGGCGCCCGAACAGGGACTAGTATAAATCCGAAAAAAATTTAATTTGAATAAAGTTTATTATTTCTGAAATTACAGAATAATTTCTTTAAGTGGAATTTTTTTTAATTGTTTATAAAAAACCGTATTTCGATTTGTGTGAAAAGAGCCTAGTGGCGGGTTGAGCGACTAGGTGCTAAGGCGGGCTGAGCCGAAGCACGAAGTAATACAAATCGAAATTTATTTAAAAATTTTATCGTTTTGAAAATAGAAAACTAAGATAATAGTTTTCTTATAAATAAAATAAAAAGGAATTATTTTTTCCATCTCAGAAAGAATTAAAATATTACACAGTATATTTTTTTTACAAATATATAAATTTCAAATCTTGCTAAAATGGCAAAACCACGCGTAAGCTGGATCTATAAACTAACGAAAGAGCAAATTGAAAGAGAACTCGTTAAAAACAATTTACCAATAGAAGGTACAAAAGCGTATTTGCGACAAAATTTAATTTCATATGTACGAGCTCACCCGGAGCTCTTTTTCGACAAACCAGAAGACGAAAAAGACTTCAACGAAGATGTAAATCGAACTCAAGATCTTGAAGAAATTGAGGAAGAATTTCGTCAATTACGTATACAACTATTAAACCAACAAGCAGTTGCATCAACGTCCAGTCCAGTCATGGCACACCAAGCTGCGAACACACCTTTTAGCACTCCGCCTGCTACTGTATACGTACAACAACCGTCGGCTGCACAAGAAAACGCCAAAGTGATGGACCAAATGAGAAAGTGGAATTGTCACTTTGATGGCAAAAACCTACACTCTTTCCTCGAAAGGATCCATGAGTTGAAAAGAGCATATAATTTATCCGAACAACAAATTTTGAATGGATTCCCGGAACTATTGCGAGGTGATGCACAATTATGGCATAGAAATTATGCCTCAAATTTTAAAACGTTCTCGGAATTAGAAGAAGGGTTGAGAAAATTCTACTTGTCACCTAGCGAACGTCGAAATCTTGATCGACAGATCCATAATCGTGTACAAGAACCTAATGAAGACATCCGTGCATTCGATAATTCATTAATTACACTAATGAGACGTCGAGGAGGTTTTTCGGAGGAACAGAAAACCGAAACAATGTACTACAATATGCTCGCCGAATATAGATTACATATTCGTCGTGATGACGTCAAAACAACGTCAGATATCGTTCAACAAGTAGAAGAGTATCTGGAAACCAAAAAACAGTGTGAAAGACAGAAAATTACGAAAAATCACACCTCCACACCTGAATATAAAACAAGAAAACCGGAGATCCGAGTAAATAATTTTAACAATAAAATTGCTTCAGTATACGACCGAACTAAGTGTTGCTGGAAGTGCAAACAAACGGGCCACGATCGTTTTAAGTGCACAAACCAGCAAAAGATCTTTTGTTCATATTGTGGTCGTGATAATGTATACACTCGTGATTGCAAGTGTCACCCGTCGGGAAACGCCAGGAGGGCCGAGCCCACACCGAACCTAGCTCGGCCCAACAACAACAATTAGAAATAGAAACTGACAACAGACATTTTGTAAGAGTAATGATTGGCGATTACGAAGTGTCAGCCCTTTTGGATACGGGATCAGTAAGTTCCTATGTGAGTGAACAATTGAGTGAAATCTGTATGAAATTCGGATGGCATACTGAGCCAAGTAATCGAATTGCAGTCTTGGCAAATGGCTCAGAAATAAGCCTTGGAAGAAATATTTATGGACCAATATATGTACAAGGAAAAAGATTTCAACAAAAATTTTTAGTAATGAATGGATTAAGCCATCCTATGCTCTTAGGTATGGATACTCTAAAAAAACTTGAAATCCGTATAATATTAAACAACTGTGAAATAAATAAATCAGTAAACAATCAAATACATCAGGTATGTACAATTGATACACCGTACGGACTACAGAATTTAAATCCCACCGAACGTCAGCGATTAGAAAAATTTTTAAAAACAGAGATGGATAAATTTAACTTTATCAAAGGTCCTACTCCGCTCCTGCAACACGAAATCGTCGTGGAAGAAAAAACACCTATTAAACAGAAATATCGGCCAAGAAATCCGGCCATGCAAGAAATCATCAATCAGGAAGTTGATAAAATGCTAAACGAAAACGTAATTCAACCGTCAAACAGTCCGTGGAGTTCACCAGTCGTTATTGTAAAAAAGAAGGACGGAAAAGCACGATTCTGTGTGGACTTCAGAAAAGTAAATAAAGTTACAAAGAAAGACGCTTATCCTCTTCCACAAATTAATGCGACACTAGACAAGCTAAGAGGAGCCCGATATCTATCCACATTAGATTTGAAAAATGGATATTGGCAAGTAGCTCTAACACCGGAAAGCCGTCCTGTCACTGCCTTCACCGTCGCCGGAAAAGGCCTATATGAATTCAATGTAATGCCGTTTGGCTTACACTCAGCACCGGCTACCTTCCAACGACTCTTAGACAGAGTGATTACTCCAGAAATGGCTCCGTATGCTTTCGCATATCTAGATGACATCGTAGTAGTCTCGTCTACGTTTGAGGAACATCTACAAAAATTAAAAGAAGTTTTCAACCGATTAAGAATAGCGAAATTAAAACCTAATCCGGATAAATGCCATTTCGCCCGCTCAAGTCTAAAATATTTAGGACATATTGTAGACAAAAACGGTCTACAAACCGATCCGGAAAAGGTGGCTGCTGTACTAAATTTAGCACCACCGAAAAACATGAAAGAAATTCAGCGATTTATGGGTCTAATATCATGGTACAGACGATTTCTTAAAGATATCTCGAATGTTGCCGCACCACTACATCGACTTACTAGAAAAAAAGCTAAGTGGACCTGGGGAGAAACCGAGCAAGATGCATTTGACAAAATCAAGCAGCTTCTCACAAACGCACCCATCCTTTCCTGTCCAGACTGGAGCCGTCCGTTTATCCTGCAAACGGATGCCAGTAAAGAAGGATTGGGAGCTGCGCTTACTCAAGCATATGAGAACAACGAACGAGTCATCGCCTTTGCAAGTCGAACACTCTCCCCAGCCGAAAAAAACTATTCCGCCACTGAGCTAGAATGTCTAGCAATTAAATGGGGTGTGTGGAAATTTCGAGATTATCTTGAAGGATATCATTTTATTGTACTCACCGACCATCAATCGCTGAAATGGCTTAATAACATAGAGAATCCTTCCGGTCGATTAGCCCGCTGGGCACTTGAATTAAGCCAGTACGATTTCGAAATTAAATATCGTCCTGGTAAAGATAATTTATTAGCCGATACTTTATCTCGACAGCCGCTAGCCGTCGAAGCAACTACAATTAAAATAGCAGATTGGTACGAAAAAATATACAAAAATGTGGAGAGTGATCCTGAAAACTACCCCGATTTTTGTATCATTAATGGCAGATTATATAAGCATATTTTACACACATTAGACTTCAATGATACGAGTGAAAATTTGCAATGGAAGATCTGTGTACCGAAATCCGAGCAACATAGAGTACTAAACGAAGTACATAACGATCCTACTGCCGGTCATCTAGGAATTTCGAAAACTCTGGTGAAGATATCCAAAAGTTATTACTGGCCTGGAATGCTCCGGATGACTACAAACTATGTAAGAAACTGCGAGAATTGTCATCAATTTAAATCTCAACAACAATCACCGGCTGGAAAATTGCAGGCGACGTTAGTCGAACAGCCTTGGGATATCGTGGCCGTTGATCTTATAGGACCACTCCCAAGATCGTCAAGATTGAACACCTGGCTGTTAGTCATGCAGGATAAATTAACAAAATGGGTAGAATTAAAACCCTTACGAAAAGCGACTGCCGAAGCTATAACGCTGGCAGTTAAACAGCAAGTCATTCTACGTTTTGGATGCCCGAAAATTATAATTTCCGATAATGGACGACAATTCGTGTCAAAAGAATTTACGGAAATGCTATCAAAATCTGGAATAACTCATAGAAAAACACCACCGTATACGCCGCAGTGTAATCCAGTAGAGCGAGCAAATAAAGTAATAAAAACCATGATTTCTCAATACATAGAGAAAAATCATCGAACATGGGATTGCTATTTACTCGAGCTACAATTCGCATATAATACCGCTACATCCGAAACAACGGGATTTACACCCGCTTACATAAATTTTGGAAGAGAATTAAGAGCACCCGGGTCTCTTGTCCAAAAATTTGGTCAAACTTGTAATATTACAGCCGAGAATCGGATAAAAAAAATACAAGAGACAATAGAACCTGTACAAAGTCAATTAGCTCGGAGCTTCCAAAAACAAAAACATTACTATGATCAAAACCGTCGAAAATGGAACCCGGAAATCGGCGATTATGTATATAAACGCTCACACGAATTATCTAATAAATTAGACGCGTTTAACGCAAAATTAGCTCCAAAATATCTGGGTCCGTATACTATTTTCAGGAAGGTATCGCCAGTTATATACGACCTGAAAGATAATAAAGGTCAAATTATTAAACATATTCATATTAAGGATCTTCGTAAAAGATATAACAATCTAGATAAGATACCACCGTGAACTCACTATATAAGGGCCGACCAGAGGCCCAAGAGTATAGTTAAAATGCAGCACCCCGTCAAACAAGAACTCTGCCGTCAATTCCTGGAACTCAATGTTCCTATCAAGTGTTATGGACTGCCATTCCATGCACTAATTAACACTGGGACACTGATGACCACGGCGTCAGCAGAAATCGGCAGGATACTTGAGCGACGTGGTGCTCGGCGTGTATACGGGGAAGCGGTTCTCCATCTTAACCGGGACCCGTTATACACCATTGATCCTGTCAACATTGTGTCCACATATACACTGGAGGTGGAATACACCTGCAAAGAGAAAACCAGAATAAGTAATTTCGCCATAGTCCCAGACCAGCCCGTGGACATCATTTTTGGTATGGCGGAAATCAACAAGATCGGATTTCGCGTTCTATGGAACCAAAGAAGTCCAGCAGCCCAGGAACGTCGCCGAGAAAACAGGCGACTGCATCGTAGAGCAGCCAGAAGAGTCGCCGCTAGATTGGAAGACGAAGGAATCTACACCGCCACCGACTCCGAAAATCCTAGCATCGACAGCGAGTAAAACTGTAAGGAAAGAAATGTATAAATATTTTATTAAATTTATAGATTATATCATTTAAGTTTAAATTTTAATGTTCGAAAATGATTTGGTGCTACGTGTGGAGTATTTAATATAAAGGATTAAATTTAAAAAAAAAAAAAAAAAAAAAAAAAAAAAAAAAAAAAAAAAATAACTTTTTCAAAAAAAAAAAAAAAAAAAAAAAAAAAATAAATTTTTCTATTTTTGTTTCAATAAATTTTTTTTATTTTTTTTTTATTTTATTAATATTATATTTTATGTTACCAAAAGAAATTTAATCATTTATATTTGCGATAATGATATTGTAAAACCGACCAAATATTTATATATTAAGTACGAACAAGGGTTGATGCCCTCTCGAGAAAAATAAAATTTAACCCGGGGAAGGTTAAATAAAAATTTTTTGAATAATAATTTTGAATTTAAAGTTAAATTCAAAATTATTATTCAGTACTCGTTAATACTTACTAGCGAACACTATGGCAAAATATGTGCTTACCCGGGCGCAGCGCGACCTGCTCGTCGCCGAGCAGGAGTTAAATAATAGGTTAAGAATTCCGGTACGTCCGCGTTTGGTCGTACCGCCAGCACGACCGCCTCGTCTGCAGGTGGAAGGCCGATGCTCTTCCATCATAAAACACGTCGGCCCGAAACCTACAGCCGTCCCGACGACACCACGGGTCAGCGAGGCGGACGTGCCTCCAGCCGACGGCGAGCAGCCCGCCCTACCGAGTAATGCACAAACGCCTGGGCCACCACGACCTGCGCCACCACTACTGCCAGCTGAGCAGACCGTTCCGCTGGGGATGCCGTCGTTACCGGCTCCCGAGTATAAGCCTCACGGTTCGGCCCCGACGGACGACACGCGCCCTTGGCGTGCGTTCATCTACGATGAAGAGGCCACGTTGTTTTTCCGTCTGGGAGCCGTACGGCATCGTCAGCGCATCGGGAACCGGAGGTTCCACATGCGGATGGACGCAAAAACGGGGCATGTGAGATGTGTCACATGCTCCGAGAAAAAGATTTGTATGTTTTACACTTTTATTTAAAAAAAAAAAAAAAAAAAAAAAACACACACACATTATTTTTTATTTTTTTTTAGACACATTTTTCATACACACATACCATGATTACGAACACTACAAACTTATAAATAACTAGTTCGATATCCCACACTTCAATATATATATATGCGTATATATATATATATATATATATGTATGTATGTATATGTATATATATTACATTGTAACACTATCAAGGAAATTCGCACACCGTGTATTTGCGAAACTATAATGATATTTTTTCTTGTTGTAAAGAGATCCTGCTCTTCTATGTTTTACAAGATAAAAAATTATACACTACGCACACGCGCCGCGCTCCCGAAAAAAGAGGGAGATGCGACGGCCAAAAACATGGCCGCGCAAATTTACTTCGAACAAAGGACTCATGTTACACGTTAAAATTTGAGATAGTATTACATCTAATTTGGTGGATGTATTTTACAATACATACACGGAATTAGATGTATAAATTTACAAGAAAGAATATCGAATATTATTAGAAATAATATATTAAACATATTATTTCTATAATGATTAAATTAAGACTCGCGTATATACCAAATAAACACCGAAAACCGGGCAAAGGTCGCGACGACTACTGAAGAAGGTAGTCGTCGCAACTGCCGAAACTCGAACAAGTAGAGAGAGAACGCGATATCTAGTCTCTCTCTCTACTACTAAGTTAAGTACAGCGTATGCCGTAGAGGGGATACACTGCGCGCGGCAAGAGAACGCGCGTTCAATGTATTAGACCGGCGGCCGCTATCCCCTCTAATACATGCCGCACGCACACTATTACACGCTCTCACTGAGCAGCCTGAGCCGCAACCAATGTAGCGAACGCGCGAATACCAGCATATACAACGGGTGTCCAAAAACGAATGCACCCGCTGTATTTAATTAAATTATCTAAAACAAATAATTTAATGTACACATAATGTATAAATATAAGTATATAAATATTTAAGCTTGTGTATATGTGTATTATTATTGTGCGCAGGACACAGGCTGCTAATAATAACGAAATACAAAATAATAATTGTTATAATTATTATTGAATATTATAATTATTATTAATTATTATTGTTATTATTATAATTATTGTTATTATTAATATAATTATTATAATTCGGCGCCTCGTCCGAAATTAAACGAGCGGCGACGGAATTATCCGATTATTTTGCTATAAAAAGGCCCGCAAAAGGCAAAATCGACAGTTCGCCCGGTGAACCAACTGCCCCGAAGTTGTTTCACACGAACTCCTCCCGGAGCTAATACCTTTTCCAGAGCTCGATTTAATCCTGACTTTTTTCCTTTCCGAAATTATTAACTTGATCTCTGTTGCGAGGCGCTCCTCAAAAGACAGACGGTTAATAATTTACCTTTCCGAGGTAAACGTGATCCTGGTTGCGAGGCGCTCCTCAAAAGACCAGCAGTTTACTTATCCTTACATTTACCAATTTCTCCGAAGTTATTAGCTTGATCTCTGTTGCGAGGCGCTCCTCAAAAGACAGACGGCTAATAACTTTACCTATCCTTAAGTAAACGTGATCCTGGTTGCGAGGCGCTCCTCAAAAGACCAGCAGTTTACTTATCCAGACCAGAAATTCTCCCCTTAACTCTTGATCCTGGTTGCGAGGCGCTCCTCAAAAGACCAGCGGAGTTAAGTTTGTTCCTTATTTTTTTACCTTTCAAATCAACCTGTCTCGATTCATTAAATCCCCGCGTGGAAAATAACACCGGGTATTCGTGCGGAAACTAGCGCCGAATATTAGAGGCATTGCGGAAAATAGCGCAAAATTTATACAAATAAATATATAGATCTAGCTATAGTTTACCTTTATTAATTATTTTTTGTGTTTATATTGATTTGTTTCAGAATCCTGTAGATAGAGGAGCTAATTTATTTTTTCGTAAATAAATTTATATTTTTGTTATAAGAAAATTATATACTGTGTTCGTGTAATATTATTTTCCTGAAACCGCCGTCCAATCCTGAAAAACTTCCTCCCCTCTCAAAACTACCCTGGGAAGATACCGCGTAGGCTATCCCGAGGGGGATAGGGACGTTACAATCTATATTTACATTACTATAAGTGCCTTGCTGGATGCCATAATACAAAATAATGTATAATTCTAATATTTTTTTATATAGCAGTGAACTTTACTACATTACTTTTAAGCACATCTCTCCTTTTTGTTTATTTTATTTTTGTTTTACTTTTGAATTGGAATCACAAAAAAAAACTTGAAAAGTCGTTATTCTAATAATGATCTGTTATAGAGGTTATGTCACCTCTCTTTTACTTATTTCAATCATTACCATTAAAGCGGAAAATTAGATTACTCACCGTGCCGTAATATATGCTTCTTAACTTCAAGGTTTTCGGAAAGTTTCCAAATTAGCTTTCCTCGTTGCTTTTGCGGAGACTAGCGTATTTATCGGACGCTCTCTCTCTCTCTCTCTCTCTCTCTCTCACTCTTTCCACTATACCGTACCCTTGTAACGACGCGTTCTCGACTAACTGTGTTACCGTCTGTTCAACTAAACTAAACTAGATTAATAACTACGTCCTAATGATCTATTTAATATCTACTTAATTATTTCACTAACTAACCCTACTTATTCAACCTCTTTCATTACCTCACTTTTCTCTATGTAAATCGCGAAATTAAAGCTTACTCGTAAACATCTGCTACTAGTACTTGTATATGAATGCCCGCGCGACTCTAATTCTGGTTGTGCGCATCTCACCTTCATTGTCGTGATTTGGACGCACGATCTCGCGCCTGTATAGCTTCAGTCAGTGTTGCTCGCTGACGAATTGTCGCGATTCGGAATCTTACTTCAGTACCGCGTCGAGCGCCATTTTTATAACGGTGTTGGCCCTTCGTAGGCTGGCCCCTGTCACTGAGGACGTATATAATATTATGTTCTCTACCTTATCTTGTGACTGCAGAACGCGTGCCTTTCTAAAAAGAGGGAGGACAATATACACTACAGCTCAGGGAGCAATAACAAGATGTGTTGTACTTAGGTACTATGAAATGGTGATTTATTTAATTTTTAAACATTTTACTACTTCCAAATACAATGTAATGGTAGGGCACCAACTGGGACATGGATATCAGCTCGAGCGATATTCAGCTGGCTTTATATCTTTGCTTCGGTTACGTCGCGCTAAGTACGCGCATGCTCTGCGTCAGTCAGGTGGCCACAGCAGGCTTACCAGGGTCGCGGATTTCACACGATGTGGATGACTGCAGTTAATACGAGACTTAATAGTAATAATTATGATAACGTACAAATTAATAATGCCAAGCGTGATACTACATTAATATGAAAATGCTACGATAACGATCCCAAGGCGACTCCATATAAACCTCAGAATTTGTCACTCGATTATGTAACAGGTAATGCGGACTTACCCCACGATCTCTAATCGCCCCTCATTTCTCTGCAATGACTCGTACACCGTGGCTGACTATTCTAACTGATCGCCCTTTTTACGTTATTTAATCCGACTCTGGTGTGGTGCCTCTTACACGGGACCTAGAATCGTCCACATGCGCGGGAGCTAAGTTCACCCTCGTAGCTCGGCCCTCGATGGCTTCTCGCTGCTCCGCGTATTGGCACGTTTATAGCTCAGAAACTAGAGAGTCTCCCACCCATCTCTGCTCGGTATGGCTCGCGACTCGCGGGATATTTTGTCGCGTAAACAGAACTATAATACAATTTTGTTTACGCTCGGGCTTTACTGCCCGTTAATAGTGACTTTAATAGGATATCGAGCCCTGAACGTATTATAACGCATTTCTTGCGTTAGAACATAGCCTATGCCACTTTTGAAGATAATATATCGTATAAAAACGAAAAATAATTTGTCGTCACAAATTATGTTCAGTATTATTTGGCATAGACAAGCATCTTATAAAAGAAGAATGAGAGAGGATAGAAAGACAGAGAGAGAGAGAGAGAGAGAGAGAGAGAGAGAGAGAGAGAGAGAGAGAGAGAGAGAGAGAGGGAGAGAGAGAGAGATATATAAGAGAAAATATAATTTACATAAATCAAAAAAATACCCATAAGGTGTGAGAGTATTTTCAGATTAACCTGAAGAATAAAAATGATAATACCGACTAACGTCACACCTTCTTCAGGATACGAATCCAAAAGTTGGATATGAACATTCAATTGAACTGGTCTGGTATTAATAGTTTAAGGGGACTACTTTGAGTTGATATTAGTGATTCAAGACGTCACCTAGTGGCCGCTTGTGAAACTGACTGCTAAGACCATTAACTTAATTCATTGATGAATGTAAAATGATTTTCAATAAAAAGCATAGTCTATGTCCTCCCGAAGATAATAAGATAATATAGAATCTATATGTCAAATTTCAGAACAATCGGTTCAGTAGTTTTTTTGGTTATCGCGTACCAACAAAAACACGTTTTGTCCTTATAAATTAGTATGATATGATATGATATGATATGAAGTATGATATGATACGATATGATACGATATGATATGATACGATATGATATGATACGATATGATATATGATATGAAGTATGATATGATATAATATGATATGATATGATACGGTATGATATGATATGATATATTAAATAAATAATGACAATCGGGCTGTATTTTTTTATTATCATCCCCGAAGAATCTGAAATAAGACTTATAACTAAAAATAAATTAGATCAAAAACTAAAAATAATATTCATATTTTGAAGAATCGGAATAATGTAAATTTAATGTTAAAGTCAAGTTAATTGGACAAATCTTATCATTCTTTAAGAATATGAAATTTGTATGTCCCATTTAAGTCAAGAAGGTCAGGTTCTATAAATGTTATACTAATAAATTTAAAGTGGGGATAGGGTCTGTTCGCGACAGTTTCGCTCCGTACGTATTTAGGAATATCAATTCCCGCAATAATAGTAAAAAGAAGAAAAAAGGAGATATTTAAAAATCGTACTAAAAAAATATCGAGTCTACAATGAAGCGACGACTTTTATATCGATAAACCCTCCAAGCTTATATTTGGCACGTACGGAGTTGGAGGGGCAGATGCACCACACGGCGTAGGCGGACTGGCTGTGTTCCGCCCTCAGGTACTTGCGTGACCGCGTGAGACTGTCCGCGCGGACTTCACCTGGTAACCAGACCCCCTGTAAAACCCCTATTGGACCTCAGCTGAAAAGCGTAAGAAAAGGTTCATACGGTTTTCGCTGAGACTTGGAGAGACATTCATTCGTCTTTCTGACACCGTTGTGTCTAGTCGCTTTGAAATTCTGAACCGCTTTAGATTTCTGCGTTAGAGTTACGATTGTGTTTGAGTGTTTCTGTGTAATCGATGATTACGAAATCGTAAGATTTCGTGTCGATTCTTGTAAATTCAGGGACGCTCTACAACAGGAGTAGCAACGGAGAGATCCACTGCGCTGCTAGAGTACGACGTAATTCTCTGAGGTGTTATCTCTCTCTCTCTTTCTCTCTCTCTCTCTGCCCTTAGATCGGCAGCGTCGGCGGATTCGCGGTTTTGTGTCCAAGACATCGAAGCTGCGAAACGCCTAGGAAAAAAGGCAATACCTTTCTGCACGTTTGTGTGTATTCCGTGAGCGTTTGTCTGAAAACAAGTGTCACCGAACAGCTTATGGCCATACCTCATGTAAGTTCTAGACTAAGAATTTTAGATAATAGACAGCGTTAGTGCACTAATTTACCCTTGTATTATCCGCGGCGATTATTTCGTAATTAGCCCTTGTTTTAACGGCGTCGATTTGAAAGGTATTATCACATGTATAAATATTCATTATTATAATTTAATTAGTGATATTTAAAGGGCTTTTCCCCCACTCAGGACTGGTGTTTTTTATGCTAGCTAGATATCATTGACTAATTTTCTATTCTCTTTTATTTCTTAAGCTTAATAAATCTTTTAGACTAAAAATCCGCCAAATTTGTTATTCTTTACACGCCCATATCTAACTTTATTAAATAAGAATAATTGTTCACGTTGGCAAAGGTAAGCTGAATTTCTTTTCTTTTTATAACTTTTATGATATCAAACATGGTGCCCCGGGTGAGGAGCGTGTACTGAAATAAATGAATATACGGATTTTAATTTGATTTTGTTCTTTCATTGATGTATTAGATCGTTGTATTAGTACTATAAATATAGGTAAATATAGTATATAAATATAGTATACAAATAGAGTAAGGTTTATTATTAAGTAAGAAGCTTAAGTAACAAGAATTAAGTAACAAGCTTCATATAGATCTTATTAGTTTATCTATTTGTATCTAATTCTGATCAAGGTCCACCACGCGTCATGAATTATTTCTTAAACAAAGTTTCGTCTAAAGTTTGCTAGATTCGAGAAGGCGCCGGTATCTCTTGCGCGGCTCGTGCTTTTGCAAAAACACCGTAACGGAGAAATCAAACATATCGGTCACCATATGCGAGAGCGTACTTCCGACACGCATAATAAAATGATTTTGCAAACCCGATTAGAAACGATCCAAGAACTTTGGGCTGAGGCGCGCAAAACGCACGCTGATATTGAGATGCGTGTAGAATCCGCGAACGATCCATACGTTAGTGAAGATCGATTCAGGATATGCATACAACTTTCGAGGACACCTTAGACTGTCTCCTTACTCTGCTCGCGAATTTTCCAACAGACGGGGCGCGCCACGTGCGAACTCGAGAACGCGACGATAATGAGTAGGGCGAACGTCCAGCAATGCTAGCACGCCTAGACTTGCCAACATTTACGGGCAAGTACGAGGATTGGGATAGTTTTTCTAATTTATTTACCACACTCGTAGATAAAGTCCCGCATATTGCCGACACCACGAAATTGCAATATTTAATGTCTTGCTTGAAGGGCTCGGCTGCTGAATTGATAAAAGAGGTGGCGATTTTGGGTGTCAATTACGCTTTAACGTGGAAAGCTTTGAAAGACCGCTTCTACAATCCGCGTTTAACCGTTAATAAACTTCTCGATTCGCTTATGAATATGCCGCATTTAAAAAAAATCCGCTGTCGAGTTGCGCGCGTTCGTAGATGAAATCCAAAGAATTGTTCGCGCCCTGAAAAACTTAAAACGCCTGTCGTACATTGGGACATGTGGCTGGTACACTTAGAATCTCGCCTAGCTCCGAAATTTAGAAAAACTTGGGAACCGGACTTAATTACTAGGGACCGTCAAATGGCTGCTCTTGCATCCTCTGGCGAACAAGATGATATTTCGCGTTTTCCGAAATTTGTAGATTTAATAGCATTTTTAGAGAGACGAGCTCAATCTCTATTAGTGATACATTCTGATAGAGACGATAAAAAGTCTACTCATACACCTCATACAAATATCGGTTCTTCAAGAATTCACCATTCGCAGTCCTCTCAACCTGCCACCTCGTCGAAATGCGCGCTTTGCTCCGGGAAGCACTTTATTTCTCGCTGTCCCACCTTTATTGCAAAAAAGGCGTACGATCGCCAATATGACGTGCGACATTTGAGACTATGTTTCAATTGTCTTAGCGGTCATAAGAGCAAAAATTGCCCGTCTAATTACCGATGTAAAGTATACAAAGAGAAGCATCATTCGTTGCTCCATTGTCAAAATTCTATTGGTCAAGATCGCGTCAATTTTAAAGACGCTTCAATAAACGAGACTGAAATCGCAACTGCCTCGCGCGTAAAGGCACAGGTAGCTCGTTCGAACGTTGATTCGCAATTGTCAGTCAATACTTGTAGCGCCGGTGTTCATAAAGCCAAATGCTTGATACTTTTGGCAACGGCTCAGGTTACCGTTTTTGGCCCGCGTGAAAAACCAACTCGCGTTCTCGCGCTTTGGATCAGGGCTCGGAAGCAACATTTATATCGGAATCTCTCGTTCAACTGCTCGAATTACCAAGAGATCGAAGTAGAACCAATCTAAGTGAAATCGGAGGCTGTAAAGCTGGAGTCGTCAAGCACGTAACATCGTTTCAAATTCAATCACGCGCGGACTTGAATTTTGAGCTCGAAATGTACGCCTTTGTTCTGCCGTGACTCACGTCCGAGCTACCGGCTCGCAATCTCGTTGAGCTCGATCTCGGTCAGTTTGAAAATCTGCTGCTCGCTGATCCAAAATTTTATCAGTGACCGAATCGACCTTTTAATAGGTGCCGACGTGTATGGACAACTATTGCGTGCGCGTATCAAAACTTTTACGGGCAATCTATTAGTTGCACAAAGCACTGCGCTCGGTTGGATTATTTCGGGTCCTACAGAAACTTGCACGTCACGGCGGGCGGTACCTAGTAATCGATCGATGAAAACGTTGCAATGCTCCTTTGAGAAAGACTTAAGTGAGGCAATTCAACGTTTTTGGACGATCGAAGAAGTACCTAATATGAATAAAAAAATGAAACCGATCGACGAAGCGTACGAGAAGTTTTTTGAGGACACTTATGCACGGAATGCGAACGGCCGATACAAAGTGCGACTTCCTCTGACATCTGAGCCGCCACGTGTAAAGACTGAGACGCGGAGCATAGCATTATCCTCGCTGAAAACCCAGCATCATCACTTTTCCCGCGATTCAAACATGGCGCGTGAAAACAAGGAGTTCATGGAAACTTACAAAATGCTCGGGCATATGAGCCCTATTCCACCAGCAGAAATCAATAATCGCCGTTCGTGGTACCTCTCGCATCATGCGGTAATTACGGGCACGCCTCCTAATCACAAAATTCGCGTCGTGTTCGATGCCTCCCGTAGAACGCGTGATAAGAAAAGTTTAAACGATTTTTTCATGTCAGGCCCAGTGCTGCAAAGTGATCTTTCTCTTATTCTGTTAAACTGGCGCTGTTATCGCTACGTTTTTACAGGGGATATTTATTTACAGTTGCCACGTGATGAAAGGCTGCGTTTTCCGATCGGAGCAGATTGTTTAAAATTGGACACTTATGTCGACGATACGTTTTCGGGAGAGGATGATCTTGAGCTTGCAATTCGTAAACGCGATGAATTAGTGGGGATTCTTAAATCGACGGGTTTTTAGTTGAACAAATGAGCCGCAAAGCACTTTATCGATCGATAAAATCTTCAATAAACCTATCGATTGTGACACTAGTATAAAAGCACTAGGCGTTCATTGGAATCCATCGTCGAATAGTTTTGGCTTCAGTTGGTCTGGACAGGAAGCTAGTGCGAGAAAATTAACGAAGCGCTCGATGTATTCGCGCGGTTATTTGATCCGTTGGGTTGGCTTGCGTCTGTAACCGTGATCGGGAAAATAATTATGCAAGATTTGTGAATTGAAAAATGTGATTGGGACGAGCCTTTATCCGCGGAGATTTGTAAAAAATGGCAAACCTATTGTCAAGCATTATCGACACTCTCTAATTTATTTATAAATCGCTGACTCGGTTTGTCGCATGGAAAATTATGTGAAATTCATGGGTTCGCTGATGCTTCCTCTCGTGCGTACGCAGCAGCCGTTTATTTACGACTCGATCTCGGAAATGGCAATTACCGCGTAAGTGCCAAAACGAAAGTAGTTCCCGTCAAAACGGTGAGTGTACCCAATTTAGAACTTTGCGGTGCCACTCTCCTCGTAAAGCTTGTAACACATTTACAACAGTTAGAATTTCTATAAAATGTGCCTGTTCATCTGTGATTTGACAGCCAGATTGTCCTTATTTGGCTTAGAAAGCACCTGTGTCACTGGCGAACGTTCTTTGCTAACAGTGTGTCGTTGATACAGACAGAACTTCCTTCTGTTGTGTGGGCGCACGTGTCAACAAAGCAAAACCCGGCCGATTTAGCTACGCGCGGCACGACGCCAGCGGAGTTGCAGTTAAATAAGTTATGGTGGCACGGTCCATCCAAATTTTGGCTCGCTTCACCTTCTGAAAACTGGACCCAGCCACCGGTAGCTCGTCAGGTATTACATGCTCGTCCAAATACTGATGAGTCAACAGTTCTTACAAAATTTTCGAGTCTTACGAGATTTACACTTGTGCTAGCAGAAATGCTTTAGATTTCTGCGTTAGAGTTACGATTGTGTTTGAGTGTTTCTGTGTGATCAATGATTACGAAATCGTAAGATTTCGTGTCGATTCTTGTAAATTCAGGGACGCTCTACAACAGAAGTAGCGACGGAGAGATCCGCTGCGCTGCTAGAGTATGACGTGATTCCCTGAGGTGTTACCTCTCTCTCTGCCCTTAGATCGGGAGCGTCGGCGGATTCGCGGTTTTGTGTCCAAGACATCGAAGCTGCGAAACGCCTAGGAAAAAAGGCAATACCTTTCTGCACGTTTGTGTGTATTCCGTGAGCGTTTGTCTGAAAACAAGTGTCACCGAACAGCTTATGGCCATACCTCATGTAAGTTCTAGACTAAGAATTTTAGATAATAGACAGCGTTAGTGCACTAATTTACCCTTGTATTATCCGCGGCGATTATTTCGTAATTAGCCCTTGTTTTAACGGCGTCGATTTTAACGGTATTATCACATGTATAAATATTCATTATTATAATTTAATTAGTGATATTTAATGAGCTTTTCCCCCACTCAAGACTGGGGTTTTTTATGCCGTTAGATATCATTGATTAATTTTCTTTTCTCTTTTATTTCTTCAGTTTAATAAAACTTTTAGACTAAAAATCCGCCATATTTGTTATTCATTATACGCCCATATGTAACTTTATTAAATAAGAATAATTGTTCACGTTGGCAAAGGTAAGCTCCATTTCTTTTCTTTTTATAACTTTTATGATATCAAACAGGTCTATAACGTAGCGTGCTGGGTTGTTCATTTTAGTTTAGTTCCTAAGGATGAACCATAGCGGTTCGAAACATTGGAGGAGGTAGTCAAACTGTCCTTTACTAACATAGAATACAGTTTATTATTTTTATTATTTTTATTTTATTTTACTATTACTTTATTTTATTATTTATAATTTTTCGGGAGTGATAATAAACAAGGACAGTCTGACAGTCATTACTTTAGATCATATATTATATTATAAAGACTTTAAGACCAATAAAAATATTTATTAATCTACGTTAACTCTGGTAGAAATCTAACAATTTTCAATAAGTTCGAAATTAGTTACTAGGTATTAAAAATATTATCAACTATCATGGCTTAAAACTAGGCAAATCTTAGAATGAAAAATGTGAACTTTGTCTATAAAATTAAAAAATAGGTAGAAACTAGGTTTGAAGCTGGAACCTTGTTTCTTGCTAGTAAATGAACATTTTGATTCGAATGTAAATTTCAATTACTACAATCGAAAAAATTAATATTTATACAGTATAATATTATGTTGTTTATAGAATAAAAGGAACATCATACAATATGTAAATAGTTTGAAACAATTATAAAAGAATAATAAATTCTGTCTCGAGAATGGGCCTTTTCGATATCAAAAATTTAACTTGGTTTCACATTAACTCTTATGATAAATCCGCCGGAAATTCGATTTATTTTATTAATAACTTTTTTAAAAAACGAAAGATCCTATTCATAAATGAGCCGCGTATTGTTTATTTCCGATATATTTTAAGGATATTTTGAACGTAAGCGTCAATGATAATTTTGAGGAGATATTTAATTATAAAAGCGGTTATATCGTGTGTTACCGGAAGTGTAATGAGCTGAAGACGACGTTCGACAATGCGACGCGCGCGTAATTCAAAATAGCATGAAATATATAAAGTATTACAACAAAAATGATTATTATAATAATTTCTTATCATTATCATTGTAAAACTATAAGGGTTGTTGTATATTATACATACGTGTTGTAGAAGGATTTTTATAAATCAACAAGACTTTGAATATTTGCTTATTTTAACTATGACAAACAACATATAGAGATACTTCAAACGTTAAAAAAGAGAATTAAATTTCAAATAAATAATTATCTTGATTCTAAATCATAGATAGAAAATTCAAATTGAAAGAATATAAAAGTTCTGTATTATTAGGAAACAAACTGTAAATATTATTCAAGATACTTTTTTGATCGTTATTCTTTTGGTTATCTATCAACATTGTGATTAGGCATGTTTCAATATCAACGAAGTAGACAATTTATATACAATTTGATAAATAAATTAAATTTAGAAGATAGAGTTACGACCAGGTAAAATATATATATATATATATATATATATATATATATATATATATATATATATATCTTTGTATGTATATAACCTGAAATATTTGTGGGCAAATCTACGAAAGTTTTGATATAACCAGTACGATCTTAATTTTTGGATAAAAAAATCGTGCTTTATTATATTAGGCATTCGTGCGTACATTAAATAAATGTCGATGCCTTACATTAAACAATGATTCAAGAGAGAGAAAGAGATAGAAGGCGAGGAGACGTGGAAGTTGACGACGGAGAAGAAGGAGATAGAGACGGTGATGAGGCAAAGAAAGCGGGTTAAGGCGAGAAGGTGGATAAAGGGAGAGGGAGAGGGGTGGCGGAAAAATCTTGGAGTAACAGGATGCGAGAGAACAGTCGGAGAGAGAACGAACGAGAACAATAGACGGAGAAGTCGAGAAAAAAGAGAGAAGGAGAGTAGATTAGAAAAGAGGACGAAGGTGAGGAGAAACCAGAAAGGACGAGCAACGGACGTCGAGAAGAAGGAGGAATGGAGAAGAGGACGCGGACGTCGGTCGCTTAGTATAAGCGCCTTCCTTCCACGCAGGGCCCTTCATTTGCATCCGATCTCCAACCATCGACGGCGTGGTGAGTATTCGCTGCGCGGCGCCGGGATCCGTGCCTACTTCTGGCAAGCGACGATAATTTGATCATGTTGTTTTGGGTGTACGCGACTTAGTTTTTCTGTTTCTTTCATCTGATCATTCTTTTCTTATTTGTTCGTTGCCCCCCCCCCTCGAGGGAGCGCGTCGGGTCGCTGACCGCAGTCGCGATGTACCGGGTACGCGGACCGGGAGTATTTAAGGCGATTATATACGAGACGGTAGTTTATGTGTGTGAAACAAATAGAAACGGAAGCAAATTTAACGGCTGAATTTCTTTTTTTTATTTCCCAGTAATTCCCTTTCAGGCCGGCAGAGTCCCCCCAGTGAGATAGTTGTGGGCGCGAATTCATATCCAAGTGGAATTAAATTTCGATCGGTGTTCGCGGCATCACAAATAACGCCCAACGTGGGGCACGGTTCGTCTGGAACGGGAAAGTGAAGTTCTCGCCATGTGCCGCGGCCATCTTGGCCATGTGTCGGTACGGGGAAATAGGAAACTTCTTTTAGGAGAGTTTTTTTGTATACAAATTATATTTGTATATAAAATTTTTTTCGAGTATTGATTATTCGACTATGATACGAGTATATTAATTTAAATTTGTTCACAGGATATTATTCATGAATCTACATTTAAAATCTTTCATGCAACTAAAACTTTTTTTTTTCTATGATGTATGAAGGAACAGATACTTAAAAGTACGCCGTAAGTTGAGATTCCCTTTACCTAGGAGCAGTATCGAAAAAAAGTAACAATAAATTTTACGGCTAATATGGCAGATGAATTTGGAAATAATTAGAAAAAATTTGATAACATTATAAGTAAAATTACTGACTTGATGAAGAACTTGATGAATTGGAAAACATTCATCAAATAAATAAATCGAAATAATTAGTGAAAAGTAGGAAACTTACTAAACACATTACCAAAAAAAGGAGAGACAAAAAAAATCTCCAGGAAGCGAATCCAAATAAACTTTAATTATTAATTAAGAAGAATCGATCGAAAAAAATGTGTAATCGATAATAGGAAAAGTCTGGGAAATAAAAATAATTGAAGTGAAAGAAAGAAGAAGTTATAAGCAGCTACAGATAGTACAGATGTATCAGGTGGGATAACTGTAAGTAATTTGGAAATTATTAGAAACAGAGAGGGTAAATAATAGGAATATTAATAGTACATTAATAATACAGAAAAAGACTTTGAAATTAGAAATTTAAAATTATAAGAGACAAATTTGTTTTTGAAATTATGCATTTAAAATAATTAATAATACGTACAGTGATAAATCAGATGGTATAGAGTGATTATATGATAGCATGAATTATGGATAGTGAATGCTAAAATAATTATGATCAGTTTGAGTTCTCGGATTAGTCTTATATTCATTAAAAGATATTGATAAGTGAAAGGGAAGGTTAGATTTTATGCAAGTTCTGTCTTCAACTGTATTTTAGAGAACATAAAATTTTCTTTATTTAAATTTAAATTTGAAAGGAAACATTATTTGTAGTAAAAACTAATCATAGATTATTTGATGGATATCGATAGAAACTAATTATAACATAATAGGGAGTACCACGCATAAACTATAAATTTAAATTCTATATGATTGGATTTATGCGTGGCTTATTACTTAGACTTATTTTTATCCAAGGCGTGTTGAATGAAAATAAGTCTAAGTAATAAAATAAGTAAAGTAAAACAGGTAAACAAAAAAAATTTTATGAATATGTTCTTAATTTGTTAATAAAAATCTTTAACTGTTAATCAAATTGATATTAAGCATAAATCACCCATTGTTATTTACATATGTCAACAATAAATTATTGTTAAACATTTATAAAAAAAATTTTTTTTGATGAGAAAGATAATTGATAAAATTATTTTAAGCATTTATTTATTTTAAAAATCTATGATATTTTAAAGACGTGGTATTCGTATTATTTTTAGTTGCTTAAATTGAGATTTATTCACAGGTATTTATACTACCTTAAAGAATAACCACAATTAAGACACGGACAATAATAAATTTTTTTTTTCTGTTTCAAAATATTACCTAACTGCAGTTTTAACTTTACTAGCACAGTCGACTGTCGATTTTTCATTTAAACTTTATTCACTTATAGGAAGAATACCTATAAAGGGTTACAAGAAGATTTTATAATTTATCGTACACATAAACAAATTAAATTGTATAGATCTAGGATTGTCATTAGATCTGACAGTTTGCTAGATTATACATTTAGCTATGCAAAGTAATGCTGACCTTTATGGTCAATTATTTAGGAAAATCGAAATAGATCAAGAGGAAATTTAGATTATTATCTAGCACTCTAAATTTTATTTATATTTACAATCCTAAATTAGTTAAAGCATACATCCTATAAATTTTAAAGGTAACATTGTGTGTAAAGGTTTGTAAATTGTTATATTGTGCCACAGTAAAATAAATTATAATTTAATGGAATTTAAAAATTAGTAAAGTTTCACATTTTGCAGTCTTATATATACTTATATATGTCACACTTATATATGACCCCTAAACTAGAACTACGTTATATGATTGCTCCAATATTAAGTCGGTAAAGTAGAAAGCCATTGCATCTATTTCGCCTCTAAATAAATTGTAAGATGTTAAATCATTTGGTACCTTAATTTATGAGACATTTGGTGATTGAAGAAGGGAATAAATAGAGTATTTTATAAATTAATGATCATTATAGGACAAAATTAATCTTAATTTTATATTGCATTTGGCAAGTGTAACTGTAAATTCGTATAATTCAAATTTAATAAAGTTACGTGAAGTTTAGCACAATATTTCAATTATTGAGAGATTTAAGGCAGTATTCTACTTTACAACTTTGAAAAAAAATGTTTTTTTTTTACATTTTTCGAAAGTAAATATATTCAAGAATGTTAGCTCAAAATTTTAGAAAGATTCAGGTAGTCTAACTATACTTTTTCACCTTCCGAACGCACTTACCTGAGCGCGCTATTTCGACCAGCCCAGCGCGCGCGCACCGGATAAGCCATCTATCTAGCCTTGTTCGCTGCAGCAGCTGTTCCCCTATTGTGAATCATTACACCTATATATATTTTCATCAAAATATATACCATAATATATAAAGCTGAGACTGCAAAACTGAAGGCCGGAGAAAAAAAAACGAAAAAAGTAGCTGCACCGAAGAAAGTTATGAAGAAACCAAAAGTCGTAATTAAAAAAGTAAAGACTGCTGATCTAAGTATCAAATTTATGAATGAGTTACCTGAAAACTACAGTCTTGCAATTGAAAGTAATTCAAATTCAGTAGAAGGCATGCGAAACGAGATCTGGGCAGGCTATTACCACAAAATCTCAACAGACACCAAACCACAGCATACGTACTGTTCAGACAGCTCATGCAAGTATAAGAAGGCCGAAGCAAACAACGTTTTAAAAAATTATAAACATCGCCCTGCTCTTGCTAGTGATATACAAGGGGTACTGAAACTGATCTACGAAGATTTAACAAAAACGGAATTGCTGGAAAGATGCTTGGGCAGAAACACTCAAAATAACAATGAGTGTTTCAACTTAACAGTTTGGGCTATGGCACCAAGGCCTGTCTATAATGGAAAAAAATCGTTAAAATTTCATGCCTCACTGCTGCCTGCATTTTAAATGAAGGATTCAGTCCACTTTTGAAAATAATGGAAATTATGGGCCTGAAAATCGGCCAAACCGCCATTCAGTTCGCCAATATGCGCGACCAACAGTGCATCGTTCGAGAGAACCACCGCTCCACTGAGGCTTCTAAGGAGAGCAGAACTCAAAAATCAGGCTAAATTAGATGAAAATACCATCTGAAAACATCGCCTGAAACAAGTTGAAGTCATATTGTATGGCCCAGGCATCGCTGATTGAGCGTAAGATAATTTTTTCTAAGATTTTCCACTTACAAAAACTTTAAACGCATTTTTCTCAAAACAGCGTTTTCAAGTACCGTGGTCGTTAAAACTAAAAAACTATTATGAAATTTTGAACACATATTCTATATGTTTGTATTAATCGTCCTAACTACAATCAACTTAAAATTTTTATTCTAACTATATTTTTATTGCAAAAAAAGACGGGAAAAAGCTATTTTTTTTCTTTCGTATTTTAGCCGCCATTTTGTTGATTTTGCACGTACATAAAATATACTAGTTAGTTTGGTTTCTGGAGTCATACTGAACATATAACTATTTGATTTTTTTGTGTCAGACCCTCCGTCAGCAAGATTTTACGACCACGACAATGCTACCTACTTTTTGAGGTGTTGGCTTTGACCATACTTTACATGTATAAAAAATGTATAAAATAAATAAAAAAATTTTTTTTATGTACTTCAAGGGTGTATTTATTAAGCATTTCAAATCCTACATTCATATCTTTAATAGCATTCTTAGAAAAAAATTCACAAAAATAGCGTTTTTTTCGAGGGTGTAAAGTAGAATACTGCCTTAAGAATTTTTTTTGTTGCTTAATCCCTCTTTACAGAAAGGAAAATATCGGAGAAGATAAATTATAAAATGATCATGAACTAATAGAATTTAAGTAGGTCTTTAATCCACGACGAATTTCATTTCGCATTAAAGATTTCCAGGCACTTCCGACAGCTGATTAGTGATCTTTACTAATAAAGTTAATTTTATCTTATTATGAAGTTCACTTAACGGTGATGCGACATAAAATTTATTTAATAATTTATCCATCTCTCAATTTGTGACTCTGCAGTTACATTATAGATTATAACTATTAAGACGCCGAACACCGAACAATAAAGAAGGAAAATTGAAAATCATTAAAATTATAATGATAGTATAATGCATAGAGATCTGATAATACCTAAGGATAAATCAATTGAACAAGACTGCGTTCGAAATTTGGTTTCTTAAAATTCTTCATAAGTCAAAAGAATAAATATTAAATGCATATTTGATCAATTTAAAAAAAATTCTTCCCAGTTCATTAAGCTATATGGGCGAAGCCAGAAGGGGGCAAAGATTAAAGTTTTAGGATTAAAGATTAAAGGCTTTAGATTAAAGTTTAGAATGATTCTCAAGCTGAATCAAGCCATTTTTGCAGCAAGCACACATATATAACAAGTTTTAAATTTCTTTTTCTTGTCGGAGATAGGGTCGATTTCTTTTCGCATGGGATCATATTGTGCGAAGATTACATTCTTGCCTAAACTTTATACATGTTGACTTAGAAGCAAGGAAGTTTCCATGATTAATAAACGAGTAGTTTGAAATTGCCGTGAATGCGAGGAATAAATTTGACCATAGATTGTAAACACTAAGAATTAGTAACTACTAGGAGCCAGTAAAAACGAGTACCTTAAATTGTGTAGGATATTCTCAATGTTTGCCAGTTCATCATCGATACAAACAAATTAGATGAAATCCCTACAACTATGAATGCATTTCTCCGGAAGAAGCAGTAAACAAAGTAATTTAATTGTACTTATGTCGACTGCCCATATACAAATTAATAAATATTTTATATTAATAAAAGTGGCATGAAATTAATTTGCATACAAAATTAACAATGAATGAATTTATTAAAGCAATTAATTTGGTTTTTAATAACACAATTTTTTTATTTGATAATAAATTTTATGAACAAAAATACGGATGTCCAATGGGGTCGCCTTTGTCACCAGTTATAGCTAATTTAGTTATGGAAAAATTGGAAAGTATAGCCTTCTCAAAATTGCTTTTTGAACCAATGATATTTAAGAGATATGTTGATGATATCTTTACAATTGTTCCGGAAGTTTTTGTGGATGAAATGGTGGATGTTTTTAATTCTGTACATGACAGAATTAAATTTACAAGGGAGGTTGAGGTTAATAGTCAGTTAAGTTTTCTGGACATTAATGTCATTAGATTTAGTAATAATAAGGTGAAACTTAATTGGTACAAAAACCCTATTTGGTCAGGTAGGTTTTTAGATTTTAATTCACACCACCAATTCGAAAACAAAATTGGAGCGTTCAAGGGTTTCATTGACAGAGCAATAAAATTGTAACATAAAGATTTTAGACAAAATAATATACAGATAGTAAGAGAAACTTTCATTATTAATGGTTATCCAATTCAATTTATTAATAGATTAATTGCTGAGAGATTATTTGTCATTTATAATACAGAAAATAGACATGGTGCAGGAGTTGATGTTAACGGAGGCAAAATTATTGTCTTGCCATATGTTAGAGGATTGTCTGAAAGAATTAAAAGAAATTTATGGAAATATAATATTCAAATTTTCTTTAAAAATAGCAATAATTTGAGTAGATTGTTTAATAATTACAAAGATAGGGATAATTTATGCTTAAAATCAGGAGTTGTTTACAAGATTAATTGCATAGATTGTGATAAATACTAAATTGGACAAACAGATAGATATTTAAAAAAGAGAATTTATGAACATAAATATAGTTTACGGAGCTCACATATTACTTCCGATTTCAAAGAGCATTGTTTAAAGTTTTTACATTCTTTTGATTTTGTGAATATGGATATTTTGGAACATGGTATTAATAATAAGTATAAACGGGAGAGTCTTGAAAGTATTCACATTCCCAGGAATCGAAATAATGTGAATTTAATGTTAGTGTCTGGTAGATTGGACAGTGTTTATCATTCCTTATTAAATTGATTGGTTTTGGACAATTTTGTGTAGAGGGGAAATTTATATTTAATTTACTAAATTTGGTGATGGGGACGGGTATATATAGATTAGAATATAAGGTTTAGTTTAGTCCCTGATGAGGAGCCGTAGCGAACTCGAAACGTTGGACAAGTCTTCAATTAGGTAAGGGTGTTGGGGACAGTTCGACTGCACTTTACTAACAAAGAATTTTTTTAGCTAATATTTTATTTTCAAATTAGTTTACGGGGGTGAATGTAAACAAGGACAGTCTGACTGTCATTATAATTTTAATTTAATTTTTAATTTAATATTTATTTTTATTTTTAATTTTTATTTTATTTTTATTTTTATTTTTATTTTCATTTTTATTTTTAGATTGAATTGATTGGACTGTAATACCAATAAAAAAATATTTATTAATAAGTAAACAAAGTAAATTAGTTAGTTATCCTAGTTAACCCACTGACACGCGATTTGGGCCCCATACCCGTGATGTAAAACGTACGTGCACCTTCGTTTCCTGCCACGACCCCGCATCCATTTGACGATTATGGACAGCAGATTAGGTCGCCTTTTCAACGGAGTCACCGTATCAAGGAGCCCTTAGACGAGTCCAAAGCGGTTAGAGGTGACCATGGCGTCGGTGAAGAGTGACGCGAGTAACGCGTCGTTGGAGTTCATCATGGACCAGTACGATGGAGCCTGGAAGATGCACGGCCGAATTTGTCGCCTGGATCAAGATCAGTTGAAAGGAATCTTGAAGATGCTAGGTGCGAGTACGTGCGGCGACCACCGTGCACTAAGAAAATGCCTCCTGAGTGTAGAACCTCGCGAACAGGGCCCATTATTAGAGGTGACCTGGACGACGGAGGACGAGACGATCGCGATTCATCCGCTACACACGGAGCGGACTAGGACAGGATAATTGACGACAAACGTTACCGGAGTACCGGGCGCGGACGAGAACGCCCGGTGATCAGGCTGGATCAGGTCAATATTCCTGGATAACGCCACCAGCGACGGTGGGAGTTAGTTTGTTCGACCAATCATGGCTTTCTACCAACTCTGGCATAGCTGCGTCGGTAACGGCGACTACCGATACCATCACCACGTCGATGTCTACAATGCCAGACAGTACCGCGCCAGTACCAGCTATCCAGCCACTCCCGGCGGGATAAAGAGTCCTCACGATCGACAGTGTAGCGGATCAGTCAGGATCGTTACGCCACCTGGAGGACCAGAAACAGATAGTGAGTCTCCAGATGGACCAATTGCTTCAGATGGCTCACGATCGGAATGAAGAGGAGCGACAACGGCTCCAAGAAGAAGTGGAGCGCCAATCGATCGTGTTCCAATTTGAGTAACAGCGTCTATGCCGCAGCGTATCGCGTCAGACACAACCGAGCCAACGGATGACCGGCGACGGCAGGAACCTCGCTAGGGACGTCTTCTTGGAGAGGACCTCGATGAAGATGCCGATCTAGCGTCTGACGAGGATAGCCAGCGCGGAGGACGTGATCGTTATGAGACAGTGCGAGGACCGATGCAGATACCTGGGACAAACCGGGTAGATTGAACGGTACATGGACCGACCGTAGCGCGAGAACGCCCTCCGACCTAACGGATCGACAACGCCGGTCGAGGCTGTTGCTTGCCACGGCCGCTGCCGATCCGCAACGCCAGTCTGGATAGAAACCAGGCGACACAAACATCGCCCACATGTACCTGTGCACACGCGGGTTGGAGCTATGGGTAACATTCTCTGGCCCGTATCTTGGGGCATAAGGATTGGGGCATAAAGTTCGTGGGGATGGACCATAAGTATCCGGAGGAATAATCTGGCGGACCTAGAGGAGTGCAGGCACTCAGCCTGATTAACTGAGCGTGAGTTGATCAGGGCCATCCCTAGTACGCTGAAAGGTGATGCTAAGCAAAGATATCGACCCATCCGAACCGAGACCACTAGCTGGACGGCCTTTAAGGAGGCCTTCAGGCTCAGATAAATCAATCAGTTGGACAAAGATGACCTGAAGAGAGAGTTGTACTCCAGGACCCAGAACCGCAGCGAGACCGTAGCCACCTTTGTCTCTAAGTTCGGACACATCATCTCGTACTTTCGGAACCTGCCACCATTAAGCGAGCAGGTGATGGTCGCTACCAACTCCTTACGGCCGGAGTATCAAGTCTATATAATGGGCAGGGCATTCACGAACTTCACGGAGCCGCTACGGTCTTGAGATGGAACGCACGATGGAGCTCCAAAACCGGTGCAGCATACCGCCAGCGAGAGAGAAAATGTGATTTCGTAGCGCAGCTCCCACCGCAGCCAAGACCAAGGCGACAAAGATTGCATCTATCGCGCAGGATGAACGCAGTAGAAGGGCCGAGTCAACCGATAGCGAGGAACCCGTCTCAGAAGCTCGGAGGAGGCCAAAGAAGATCAAGCCGAAGACCCAGGAGGTAGCGGCCACATCGGGACCGGGAGATACCCAGACGCAAAACGAACGGCGACGACCAAACAAGAGAGGCCGCAGAGTTACGCAGCAGCAGCGAGATGTCCTTCTCCCAACAGGTCAGAGCAACGACCAGGGAACTGGGGAACACAACCACAAAGGACCAGATCGCCTCGTGACTCGCGTCACCAGGGCGGAGAGAACAGTCGGTGGCAGAGTCGTAATCGAGAGGAGGCGCATGTGAACTCACCGCCAGCTTATGAGAGAGAAGATGGGCGTTTTAACGGCTCGTGTTTCCACTGCAGAGCCGTGGGACATCGGGCCTCAAACTGCCCGAGTAATTTATGCTATCGGTGTCACTCACGAACGAGGACGTTATGCCATCCACTGCCCGAACAACAAGAGGGGCGCTCGGTCGTGCCAATGGTGTTGTGGACGTGGCGTGACGATCCAAGAATATCCGGATTGCGCCCCATCTGTGCGACCTTGGGAAATAGAAGGGCGGGGGGAGGCAACAGTGCCGCGACCCCTCGTTCACCACCGGCATGCTGCTAAATCCTGACATAGGAGCGAAGATAATTTCAGGACCGGAATCGGAGGGTGCAGTCCTGAAAGTAACGAGAGTAGTGGAACCAATGTTGGTGGAGCAGGAGCCTATCCAGAGCAAGCTAGGACCGACCAGTCAGCTGTCTGAGAGAACGAGAGAATAGCCGCAGGACCTGAAACTATCATCACTTACTCAAGAGGAGATCATCGGACCACGGTGTCGAGAGGAATGACCCGACGAAACCACGGGCCATTGGATAGATCAGATAAGAATCGGGTATGAGTGCCCGAAGGAGTATCAGACCGAGATAGAAATGGTACGCGGATGAGAGACCAGGTATCGTAAAGTCGCCTCACTCAACGAGAGATGCGATCGAATTTGAAAAGTTGTCCGAAAGGAAGTGGAAATAACGCAGCGGGATGTTAAGACTGTTCCGGACCAAAAGGGCCTCGAATCAGCCGGTGCTACGTTGGAAAATCGATTACTTCTTCCCATGGAGATTAAGGGACAGAGTTATAGTGCACTATTCGACCCCGGAGCAGTAATCTCAGTCGTTGGACTTAGAGTTTGCGAGAGATTTAAGGACCGACTACGTCCGACCGCGACAAGGTTGAAAAGCGCCCTCGGCGGAGGGACGACCATGTTAAGCGAGCTATCCTTGATATTAAAAGCGAATGGAGTAGTTGTCGGTCAAAGCAGCTGATTTCTTGGACCATGACATAATCCTGGAAATGGATTTTTGTCAGGTTTGGGAGATAGAAGTCCGTCTTGCACCTGGACTATGGCGCGCACAGGAGGGTAGATCGAGGAAGTTCAGCCGCGCGAGACCAGAAGAAGAGGAAGAAGAATTAGCCGTATCGGCCGAATGAGCAGGCATCGTAGAGGCCAACGAGGACCAGAGAGCGTTAGTCGAGGACCTTGTGAACAGGCTGTTGTCAGAAACCGCTGGGCAACTAGGAGTGGCCACCCTTACAGAGAATAGAATAGAGGTACGGGACGCGGTTCCAGGCAAATACCGGCAGATTGCCGATGATAATGCAAGTGGCCCAGGATGAGGTGAAAATGTTCGAGAAGGGAGGTATCGAGCGCTCAGCCGATGAGTGAAGCAGAACGCCTGTCATTGTAAAAAAGTCTGACGGTTCGTTCCGTTTGTGTGGTCTATAGAGACCTGAACGCTGTTACCGTCCAGGACGCATATTCGCTACCAAGTATAGACTCCATCTTGGACAAACTGTGGATGGCCAAGTCACTGTTGAAGGTAGATCATAAAAAGGCATATTTCCAGATACCAATGGACGCACAGAGTAGAAAGTTCAAGGCCTTCGCAGTACCCGGATCAGTTCTCGACAGTTCACCAGAATGTCGTTCGGCCTGACGAACGCCTCCTCGATCTTCCAGCGACTCATTGACGCGTTGTTTGGACCAGAGTATGAGCCCTGTGTATTTGGATACCTGGACGATATTATCACCACCACGGAGTCATTCGCGGACCATGTAGCTTAGTAGAGCGTGTACTGAAGAAGCTTAGAAGAGCAGGACTGTCCGTGAGCCGAAAACAGTATGAATTTTGCTGTTCCGAAGTAGCGTACCTCGGTCTCCAATTAGACTGTGAAGGTCTCAGACCAGACCCGGAGAATGTACGACCGTTGCTAGAATATCCAGCTCCGATGACCGTGAGGCAGTTCCTTGGTATTGTTGGCTGGTATTCCAGGCTTATTAACAAGCATTGAGAACTGAAGATTCCGCTGGTTAAGTTACTACGGAAAGGCCAACCATAGAATTGGGGACCAAACCAAGAAGAGTCATTCGACAAACTGAAGAGGCCTTGACGACCGCACCAGTACTTGCACGACCAGATTTTTCAAAACCTTTCTCGGTCCACTGCAATGCAAGCAATTATGCGATAGGGGCAGTATTAATGCAGGAGGGTGAGGACGGCGAACACCTAATAGTATAGGTGAATCACATTTTAACCGCCGCTGAGTGTAATTACACGGCCTCAGAGAAGGAGTCTTTGGCATTGTTGTGGTTAATAAAGAAGTTGTGACCGTACTTGACAGACTACAAGTTTACGGCGATCACGGACCACAGTGCAATCCCGCTGAGCCCTAGAGATGTAACAGTGGAACTTGGATATGGTGCATAGGCGTGGAACAATTCACCATGTTCCGGACGCGTTGTCCCGAATGTTTAAGAATGAGATGATCGCAGCCTTCCAGCCCAGTGAGGACAAGTGGTATGCTCAGAGACTTTAAGAGGTTATAGAGTTTCGGTACAAGTTCCCGGGTTGGAGTGTCCGTGATGGTATGCTGTATAGGTGGAGAGGGGACCCGATCTTGGAGAATGTGGTAGAGGATCGAGAGACTTGGACATTTGTAGTACCGGTGGATCACAGGCGTAGAGTGTTGCGTGAGGCTCACGAAGGCCCATCAGCTGGACACCTTAGTGTCAAAAAGACGATTGGCATGGAATTTACGACGACACAAATACTTACGTTCGCCAGTGTTCTGAGTGCCAGCTGTACAAACCAGCACAAACAGGACCGCAGGGACTGATGGGTCACAACATTGTGGAGAGACCGGGGGTCGTGGTGGTCGCCGATGGCGTCGAACTTCCCCCGCATAGAGGACAATATAAGTACATACTAGTCTTCCAGAACTTATTCATCAGAAAGAGAAGAAAAAAAAGAGTGATTCAAGAGAGAAAAAGAGATGAAAGGCGGGGAGATGTGGAAAAAGACGACGGAGAAGAAGGAGATATAGACGGAGGTGAGGCAGAGAAAGCGGAATAATGCGAGAATGCGGTTAACGGAAGAGAGGAAAAATCATGGAGCGAAGGAAGACGAGAGAAGAGTCGGAGAGGGAGAGCGAACGAGAACGATAGACGGAGAAGTCGAGAAAAAAAGAGAGAAGAAGAGTATACTAGAAAAGTGGATGGAGGTGAGGAGAAGCTAGAGAGGACGAGCAACAGACGTCCAGAAGAAGGAGGAGTGGAGAAGAGGACGCGGACGTCGGTCGCTTAGCATACGCGCCTACCTTCCACACAGGGCCCTTCATCTCCACCCGACCTCCAACCATCGACGGCGTGGTGAGTGAGCGTCGTGCGGCGCCGGGATCCGTGTCTACTTCGGACAAGCGTCGATAATTTGATCTTATCGTTTTGGGTGTACGTGATTTGGCTTTTTTGGTTTTTACTTTTATCTGATCATTTTTTTGCTTGTTCATTGCCCTCCCCCTCGGGCGAATGAGACGGGTCGCTGACTACGGTCAGGACGCACCGGGTACGCGGACTGGGAGTAGTTAAGGCGATTATATGCGAGACGGTAGTTTGTGTGTGCGAAATAAATAGAAACGGAAGCAAATTTAACGGCTGAATTTCTTTTTTTTTATTTCCTTTTAATTCCCTTTCTGGGAATTACAGGGCCGATGGAGCCCCCCCCCCCCAGTGAGATAGTTCAGGTAAGTGAGGTGAGGAAAAATTAAATTTCGTTTGAGTAACTTTGATTAAATTAAACTTCTTGAGTAACTTTGTGACAGGCAGCTTGATTTTCGCTAGACCTTGAATGAATCTAGCATACCACCCGACTATGCCTAAAAACGCCTGTAATTTTCGCAGGTTGGTAGGTCTCGAATATTCGTTCACCAAGCGAATTTTCTCAGGGTCGGTGTGCTAACCATTCTTGTCTACTCTGCAGCACAGGTACTTGACTTCCGGTGGCAGAACTCGGATTTCGCCTTACTTATTTGTAGCCCGACTTCGTTGAGGCGGGTGAGCGCCGCTTTAAGTTCACGAATGTACTGCTCGAAAGTATTCATCGCGACAATGATGTTATCCATGTAGAAGATGGCATATGACAGCCTTGTATACTGGAAGAGGCCTTTTTGCATGATCGCAAAAGCAGTGACTTTGCTGCTCTCATCTAGAGGTATTTGATGGTAAGTCTGACACAAGTCAATCTTGGATAGGTACCGCGCGTCACGTAAATTATCCAGAAGGACATCTACCTGCGGCACGGGATACGTGTCGTTTCTTGCGATGTGCGTTGACCGTCCGGTAATCAATGCAGAATCGAATTTTTCCGTCCTTTTACAGGACTATTACCGGGCACCTACTCCAAGAGCTTTCTGACGGCTCAATGATGCCCTCATCTAGTAGCCGGTCGATGTTCTAGTGAGCTTGCTTCAGCAGCGGATCAGGGATGCGGCGCAAGCGCTGCTTCATTGGGAGATGCCCCTCTGTATCTATGTGATGCGGCAGTATCCGCGCCAGCTGAAGCGGTCCGTTCGCTGGGAGTATGAGATGATCTAATACCCGTTCGAGTTCACGGCGTTCCATTCTGTCGAACTGAGCTATTCTGCTGACGGCAGCTATTGCAGTGACAGTTTCCTGCAGGCCATTCTGTTGCGTTACGAAACGTCTGATGATGCCATGTCGGGTCCGCTTATTAATTTTCATTTTTATCGAGGTCTATATGTCCATTCCTAAGATGATGTCATATTTAAGGGTTTTTGCTACCTTGCACCGTGCTTTATGTTGTCGGCCGTCGATGCTAAGTAACAGATCGATTTCGCCATCATTTTCGGCATACTTTACCATCCGGCAGTTGCATGTAGAAGATCAACGATATTATTGCTGATCTCACTAATTTCTCTGGAGTTGGGTCCACGTATCATTTACTTGCTCTTGGATCAATAACTGCGGGAAATACTTTCCCCATCAACTCGTGTTCGTGACATCCTTTGCCTCGGAGTACTGATTATAGCTGTTTTCAGTGAGTGGAGTCGTGTCATGAGGGGCGTCAAAGTCGACTCCGAGGTCCTCTCCCCTCATGCATTTACCATCTTATTTCTTGTGACGCATCGTAGACAGTTCTTTGTTGTTACATTTTGTTTGCCGCAGTTATAACAGAATTCTGTCAGGGCACCTATCGGCCCAGTGTCCCGGCTGTTTACAGATCTAGCAAAGCCTTGTGTCTTCACCTTGCTGTCTGTTTTCATTTTTCTGAGCATTTCGTCATGGCGAACAGTAATCGACATGATCGCCTCTATTCTCGCCTCGGTTAACTGGTGATTGACAGCTATTGCTGTATCTCTGATCGTTCTGTGTATAATTGTTCATGTTGTTATTGCGTCTTGGCGATATATGATCGCAATCGGGCGTTTGTTGTCGATGCCGTCGATCGTAGTCGTCGTAATCACGTTCGTTAGTATGATACTGAGAGGGACTTTGAGAGGTGGAACGTGTTGGTGAATATCTTGGACTTGGGGGTGATTGACGTTTATTGCGTGAGGATCATGATGATTGATATGAAGGAGATCACGGGGGATTTCGGTATCTGGATGGCGTATTTCTTTTTCCTTCTATTCTTCGCGGGGATGGACTCCCGGTGTTTCGGGGTGCTGCACTGTGATTCCTCTGTGATTCTTGTCGATCATCGCATTGCCGTAATTAATCATTCTTACGTATGACTAGTATCGACGCTGAGGGTTCTGCTATCGTTACTATTCTTTTTGCAACCGGTGACTTATCGGTTTCGACGGCTGCTAACCGGGATCGCTTACTTGTTCTTTCCGAGCAAGAGCAAGCCGTTGAATTTACTACACAGTCATCTACAGGTAGTGGCTCTTTGTATTTCCGCGTAAATTCCTTTTTTAATTCAATCTGATGCATTACTAACTTCAAATCGGCAATCGATTCGTTTCTATCGATCGTGTCCAGTTATAGCGGGTGCAGATTTCAATAGATTCTAACGATTCGTTGTTCGATATTGAGCGCTGGTGTCATCTGGTCTAAAAACACGCGTATTCCGTTGAGATATGAACCGATGGGTTCCTGCCGGTCGAATCGATCCTCCAGCCGTTTGATAAACTCCTTTATATTCTCTCGAGGATCGCCGGTGAAGTGTACGCGCCACTGTCGTAACACCTGTACGGTGTGCATTTCTTTCAAAGAAGTGTTCTCGAACGATCTGCTCAAGCTCATCGGTCGGATGTCCGTGGGTGTTGGATTTGCTTCTGGCGATAGTTTATGTAAGCTCGAGTATGCTGATGAATATTGTTGTAGCAACGCTGGATGGAGGTATGGCCACATTCCCGGTCCATACGACTAGTTGTTTGCCGTAGCTGAGGGTATTTCGATACTCTCTGTCAGATCCGTGCTATGAGCTGGTGGTAGCATCCATGGCACGGAGAGATATCCCAGCCCTGTGGTTGCTTACTGAGGGGACTGCTCGTGTAGTATTTTGGAGGCCGTACGGGGTTGTCCCGTTAGATTTTTATTTCCCTTCTGGGTAGCCGGCTGTATCGTTTAGACATCAGGTTTCTGTGATAAATGGCCTGCTTCTAGAGCTGTCGAGGTCAAAGCATCCGAGATCTCCGTGATGTCGGGAGGGTCTTGTTCCGGATTTTTATCCTGTGCCTGCGTGGCGTCGGTCGTTCGTTGATGGTCCATATTCTGCGTAGCTTAAACAGGGCTTACAAGTATAAATCTGGGAAAACGGGGAAATTATTGTTTGAGAATTCATAACGATTTGTCTTCTTACTGTTTTTTGCACGTCTATAGTTGTTTGCTAGGTTTATTTTACCTATTAATTCCAAATGTTATTAATGTAATGGTGATTAAACTTCAGTATTAATGGTTGAGACACCGAAAAAGAGAGGTTATAGCAGTGTCCGTTCATCGGAAGTGCTCTATAATGAATAAACGTCTCTATTCAGTATGAATTTAAAAATAAGATTTATTGTTAATTGTTTGTAATTACAATATATCTCTCTCTTTTTTTCTTGAAAAAGAAAACAAAAACAAACAAAATTATTGTTTCGTTTAGTTTATATCTCTTACAATTGTTTCATAAATTAATCAATGTTATTTATTGGTTGGTCTCTGTTATTTTGTCTTTATTCATATTTTTATTATTTATCTCCAACGATTGAATTTATTATTTAGCGTCGTTAGTACTATCTGCGTCCATTGGTTTGTTTATTTCATATTAAGGTAATTTAAATCATATTATTATTATTATTATTATTATTATTATTATTATTATTATTTATATCGTCACTATTTTCTAATGGCTCGACTATTTATTTGTTGTTGCATTAATTTTCTAAATTATCTACAGTTCCTTATTACCTAATTTCGTATCCTATATTATTTATTAATAATATTTATGCTATTATTTATATATATTTTGTTATTAACAGGCTTAGTATTTTAACAATATTTTTGTTATACAAATGTAACAATTCTTTATAAAAATTTTTCAAAAGCAAGAAGTTTATCCTGTATTGTTTGTCTGTTTGATCTGTAATTCTTAATATTTTTAAAATGACTAGTAATTTCCTATATTTGATTCTAATATTAAAATGTTAATGATTTTTGTAGTCCAAGGAGATACGTCATACGAAGTAAGCTTAGTAGCTTCGACTGCTATACACCGTCGTTCACGGAAACGACAGAAGGAGGAATTTGGTACGGGGACTGACGCGGACGCGGACACTCGAAGTGCAAGTGTTCGCTTGACATAACGATGAATTGCACCATTCTCTCTCTCTTGCGAGAGTAGATCAGAACATATAAATATAACAGAGGGTACTTGCTCTATCGATGCGTTCTCTCTCTCTCTCTCTCTCTCTCTCTCTCTCTCTCTCTCTCTCTCTTTCACCGCGCTGGGACTTAGTATGCGGCGTCCGTGCTTTCGCGCGATCTTCTTTCTCTCTTTCTCTCTCTCTCTGTCACCGTAGCACTGACTGGCTTCGCGGCTGGCGTGTATGGCGATGGCGTGTATCGGGGGGAGGGCAAGGCCTGTCTTTCTGGCCGGCTGCTGGATGAACGGGAAGAGCTGGACGAGGCTCCTGGCATCGGTGCCGTTCGTTCGCAAGGGTGAGATCCTGTAGGCCACTCTAAATCAGAGGCTGAACCATCAAGTGTAGGCGCGTCTACGACTATGCGCTGGTTGCTCGAAGGTCGGGATAAAAAGCGTGTGTACTGCTTGATGGTTGGAGCAAGAGTAAGTTCCTTTTTCGATTCCTCTTCCTACTTCTTCACTCCGCGCACTCTTGCGGATCCCGAGTGCGGTATTCGTGATCACCCGCGAACATTCGCGGTTTTTACCGAACAAGTAAATACGCGACCACCAAATCGGCGGTCACAATATATATATACTTCAAGGGGAGGTCCATAAGTCCGTAGAAAATCTAAGAGATGGCGTTCATAACATTGCAAATGGTCTGTTCGTAGTAAGCATTATTCCTCACTAGGTATCTGACGTTGCAGCCATATTCAACTAGTGGTTTCGTTTTTATCGTCAGTTTAAGTAAATAACTTTCGTTTGCTTAAGAAAATGGAAAAAGGTGAGTTTAGAGCGGTAATTAAACATCTCTATTTAAAAGGCTTAATAGCAAAAGAAATAATAGCTGAGTTGGATTCAGTTCATGGCACGTCTGCCCTTGTTTTTGCAATAGTTTACAATTGGATAAAGGAATTTAAACGTAGCCGTACATCAGCAGAATATGAACATCGTTCAGAACGTCCCGTAGACGTGAGTACCTCGGAAATGATCGATAAAATCCACGATATGGTGTTAAGTGACCGAAGAATAAAATTGCGCGAAATAGTTAAGGCCACCGATGTTTCAAAAGATACCGTCGTTTCAATTTTGCACGATAAGCTAGCTATGAAAAAAATATCTGCGAGATCGGTGCCGTGCACCCATCTTGCAAACGCAAACACGTGGTCTTTCTAAGGCTCTTTTGGAGCGCATGCATCGCAGCCCAAATGAGTTTCTGCGTAGATTAATCACTGTAAATAAAATATGGATACACCGCTACACTTAGGGGACGAAAGAACAGTCTAAACAATGGATTATTATAGACGAACGGGCTCCAAAGAAGACCAAGACAGTGAAATCAGCTGGAAACATTATTACTACTGTGTTTTCGGATGTACGTCAATATTAAGTCATCTACATGAGAAAATAAAGAAAATCGTCCTCATTTGAAGAAGAAAGTCCTCTTTCTCCAGGATAATGCACGAGTGCATACGTGCTGAGTTTCGATGGCTAAAATTCAGGAATTGAAGTTTGAATTGATAGATCATCCACCGCACCCACCAGATCTGTACCCGAGTGTCTTGTTCTTATTTCAAAATTTAAAAAAATGGCTCAGCGGACAACGATTTACTTCAAACGAGGATGCCATCGCTCACACTAATGCATATTTTGTGGAATTACAACCATCATACTTTTCTGGAGGCTTAAAAAAATTGGAGATACGTCTGTCAAAGTGTATTGAGCTAGAAGGAGATTATGTTGAAAAATAAAAAAAATTTACCACCAAAAAATTCTTTTGCTATCTGTTTCTCAATACTTATTGATCTACCATCATATATTTGAGTGTGGAACAATACGGATATTGGGAGAGAAGTAATAAAAAAGCATCAGCTGGACATCCAACGTTCGATTGATATATGCATATATGTATGCGTATATGCCGGAAAACTAAGAATAGGATCGGATTATGGAGTCAACTCCACAACCCTCGGCCATATGACTCCAATAATTAGTGACACATATATCAGTCTCCGTCTATGTGTACCGAATATCACAACACGAACAAGGGAACTCATCCGTCCACACCCCCTCGCAATAATGCATGACGATGAAAATCGATTTTTCTTAAATTTGGAAATTGCAAGGAGAATATTTTCAGTACTGGAAGATCAGTGGGCACGGAAATCTTACGTTGACCCACAACCGGGAAAAATAGTCCAGTCGGCGATCATACCAGTTGTGTCTTACATGCAAACTATCCTATGGACAGCTATACGCCAATGACGCAGAAGTAGATCACACCATTAACATCGACGACCAAGAAACAACAGCACACTTCAAAGTTTCAAACTCACTGAAGTATGACATCATTCTAGGAATAGATATTTCAGTAAAGCTTAAAATAACGATTGACTTCGCAGCAGCTATCTCGCAGATGCCTCGAAAAATACCTCCAAAATTTTCAAGCAGGCAGGGAGACCACCTGCAGGTGATTACTGCATTAGCAGCAGTAGCGGGCGTGGCCACGCTGAATCAAAGGGAACGAGAAGTACTTGAGAGTAGCCTGAAATGCTTGCTGTCAGAACCACAAACCAAACTACCTCCGGCAAAACTACCACTACACCATATCGACGTATAAGGGCATCGTCTCATTAGACAACGGTTACGTCGTATTTCCGAATTATTGAGCCTTCAGAGAGCTCCTGGCGTAGTTGTCCTGTAATAATATCAAAGAAAAACGGCAAAATCCGCTTCTATGCTGATTACAGAGCGGTAAACCAGGTCACCAAAAAAGATCTATATCCGTTCCCGCAGGTGGACGTACTTGATAACCTCTGAGATGCTCATTATTTATCCAAGATAGATCTCAGCCAGTCATATCATCAGATCTCCTTAGACGAGCAAAGCAAGGAAATAACAGCATTTGCTGTACCACATAAGGGTCTCTACCAGCTCACACGAATACACTATGGAATTACCAATGCCCTTACCAGCTTTCAGCGCGAAATGTCGACATATCGCAATTTACAGGCATCACCAGCAAACATACAATTCCTAACGACAAAAGACTGGGTCGATAGAATCAAACGCATGCCAGCAAGTTGCGAATTCGTACAGAAAAATCTGCACAAGGCTAATGAGAAGCAGACGCATCAGTATAACAAGAAAAGAAGGCACAAACGCTTCGAAATTAACGACATGGTATGCCGACGAAATCGGCCAAGTTAGCGCCACAATATATAGCACCGACAAATATTGTGCAAAGTAATAAATTTTACCCGTTATGAAGCAGCCCTGTAATTTTAATCGGCTATACCTGCAGTTCATAATCTGGACCGATTATTATAAGGCTTTCTAAAGTAATATAAAATATTACAATGAATGAATACTTTTAAATTATATTAATATTAAAGATTTAATATTTTTAATTTTTAATATAATTTATTGCAGTCGTAAGTTCTGTTTCAAATTCTTCGGGCGTGAATATAAATAAGGATACTCTGACTCATCATTTTAGCTAATATATTATATTATAAAGACTGTAAGATCGATAAAAACATTTATTAATTTAAATCAGATAAGTCGACATAAGTACAATTTTTTTATTTTAATTTTAATAATCATGATATTACAAATCACAAAATTAAAATAAGCATATTTATAGACAACTATGTACTGCCTCAAATTAATGGTTTTTCAGTCGAATTACTAGAATCAATATGGACTGAACTATCTTATGAAAAAATCAATCAGATAAAAAACTGTGTGTTGAAGAAATAGAATTGCTCACAACTAATAATCAAAAACAAAAAACGACGGAACAAGAGGTAATCACGGAGTTTCTGCACTCTTAGATTCTGATTCGGCGATCGTGATTGCATTAGTAAATATTCGGTAATAAAATAAATTCAGCATAAACATCACCATTATTTTGCTTGCGAATATAAAATAAGATAAATACAATTTAAGAAATTTAAGTTGCAATAATTGTAAATACAACTTAAAAGGAAAAAAAAATTGTGTACGAAAAGCTGAGGCATACGTTTTTACTCCTTACCCTGTAACAAACATCATACGCACGAAGTGTGACGTCCAACGTTCGTTATATTTTATACATTATTTACCTACATAAAAAAATATAGAGTAGAATTCGATAGAAGAATTTAATCTTTTTTGCAATGACAAGAATTATACAGGAGGTGGTGTTTCTCTCTTTCTCAATTATTATTTCTAATCTACATTCCCTTGTTTATCTGACTATATTTTGGAATCCAAATTTGGACTCCCAAAGTGACTATTTTACGAATATCACGTGAAGGTAGACATATAATTTTTAATGCTTTTATTTATTGTCTCCCTTATGCACGGTTTCCTTACGGTATCAACTTTCGCTAACATCTTACGACCATTATACACGGCTATATTACCAAAAGAATACTGGATAATTTCAAAACAAATTTTATATAAAATTCTGAAGATTCGAAATTTATAATCATGATAATTGCAACATCTTTGTTTCTTATCGCTTATGAACCTACACATCCTACAGCTATTGCTGATACTTGGATATATCTGTGTCTCACAGACAACCATGACCGTGATATTACATACTCAAAAACGGATACTTATTGATAGATGATTATAATCTCATAGTGGTAATTTCATATTATAGTTCGAAGATCTGCTATAGAGTTTTCGTCATTTTACTATGTAGTATTAATTCTACAACATAATTAACTACCATTAACAGTGTAGGAGTTCTCATCGAAACATCGCTAGCATGGATGCAACAAGTCGCCACTATTTGTAACTGAGCTAACTCATTAATGTATAGTCTAAAGTTTTTCAGAAGAAGTGACACTTTCGATCTCAGGAATCATTATTATCATTTTATTATTATTATCATACTCTTGTTTTATATATCTATATTACCCCTTTCTAAATAAGCATATTACACATTTCATCCTAAGCTTCAATGGTTAAAAGTTGGCTCTTGGAGACAGTACATTGCATCCTGCTTATTTTTTAAAATACGTTCGTATGAAAAACCATCATCTCAGTTCATTATAAACTAGTTCTCCTGAAGACCAGCTCGGAAAGAAACGCCTCCCCTACATATTCTTACTTTTAAAATGAAACAGAGTCTTAATTTCTTACATATCTCTACCGCTTATCTTTGGCAATGTTTATCCTCGCCCCTTCGAAACCATCAATCCCTTTCAAATTTTATACAAGAACTTTTTTCTCTTAGATTCGTGATTACTCTAAGTTGAAATTATCTTAATTTAAAATGACTTATTTCAACATAATATACTTCTATTCAGCACACTTACAGTACTATTTCATAAAAGTTGTTAAATATAAATTAAATTAATGATTTGGTCAGTTTACAAGTAACACATAATTATTATAAATTATATTAAGTTCTTTTCCAATTTAATTATTTCCATCGTATTTGCGTTTTATTCTAACTCTAATTAAAAAACTAATCATGGAGTATAAATTATTTTTATGGGTAATTAATCTTATATATGCATAACATAATGTGCAGTTGATAATTTTCTCTATCAATCCATCAATCTCTTTCTCACGTTCTCTCTCTGTCTCTCTCTCTCCTTCTTTATTCCTCGTCCACCTATAGTGTCTCCGGGAACAACACTGTCATTTTTTCTTTATATTGTAAATATAATATAGTGGATATATATATTTACTTTTACTCCACTGCACTTATTTAATTTTCCCTTATGTTGCACCACCTCTCGTCTCTGTCCTTTTACGGCAGTCCAACCACGTGTCCAATCACTCTGTCCAACCACGGCAGCAAATGCTTTGTAGATGGACTACTGTTCTATCTCGCCATAATTTCGCACAGATACGGATCTGAGTTTGGCTGTGTACACTTTCCTTCATATAACGGGTGGCGTTTCCAATTTTGTTTTTCCTCAATGTGCAGATGTAATCGTGGCGACCGTTATAATTACAATAATTCATTTTATTTCATTTTGAAACTAAAATCTGTTTCGTAGATGACATTTTATTAACTGGATAGTATATTTCCCTCATTTGATTAAGGACAGAATCCCAGTGCTACAACATACACTACCCTATGCTACTAGAAAAATTATTAAAAATACTTATTTTCACACACACACACACACACACAAACACACACATACATACAGCGAATTTCCTTTATGAACTTGTATTGATTCTAAATCCACGTACACCAACAGATTCGTCCTACCTCACTCACCTCAAAACTCATAATAGGGACTCCGCCAACCCTTTAGATTCACACCTACTAAATTGAATGGCATAAGGTGGGAGAAGAAAAAATTAATTTACATTTTTTCACACGAACAATTGCATTTATTTTTAAATCTATATAAAAATCTATGCTACAAATACATAAAACGATTTACATTATTCGATAATTTATACAGCGTACGCGTGAACCCCGTACACGGCGCTACCCGAAACTGTCGCCGCTGACCTGTCACACTCGCCAGAGAGGGGGGATTCTATAGACCGCGGAACGCGCACTTACCTTTATACCCGGCTGGAAGGCGGGAGATGGATGCGGGTCCGGGGATTGAGATTGAGCCCGACATCCAGGAGGCCATCGTCGCCTTCCTCTGTTCACCAATCACCTGCCCTTCCGTCTTCTTCTACACAGGATTTCTCTTTTGCTCCCTCTCATTCTTTTTTTCATCTCTTCTTCCTTTCTCTCTCTCTTCTTCCTCTTCTTCCGCTTCTCTCGCGTTTCTTCTTCCTCATCTTTCACTTTCGCTCTCTCTTTCGTCTTCTTTCTACCGCCACTCCCTCACACCCTCACTAGCTCTCATTGTGCGCCTCACACTTCATCTCTCATTTTGTACTTCTTTGCCTCCATCTCGTTAATTTCTACTATCCTTTATTTGCTCTCTCTTTCTCTCTCTCGGCTGGGTGGGTATTTTACAGACGTTTCACATTGCTCCTAACATAAATCAAAATTCTTGTTGTTCAACATCTTTTTTTGGGAGATCAATTGTTGCAGGTGGATAGATCATTGGCTGATCAGTGCTTATTGTACATTAAACAGTTTGGCTTCATATTTAAAGCCCCCATGATCGAATTTTACTTGCTTCCTAAGATAGACGACAAGACGCTTACTTGCTCGCCATATTGAAAACAGCGCACAAGAAACTAAAAAAACTGCAAAGACAACTTCGACGCCGACTATTAATTTCAACGATACTTGCGAAGTGTTTCTGTATATTAAATTGCGTTTTTTGTAATTTTTAATTTGTGATCATTTCGAGTGCCTATAAAAATTATATTATTTTAATTAATATTTGCTTTGGTAATAACGACTACGTAAAATTTTCGAGTTGATCATACTGCCTTCTGCAGTTAACATAGTAAATTATGATTCGTAAGAAACGAATCAAATCAGCTGATACGGCTTCCCACAGCAGAGAGTTAGAGACAATCGGCAATGGCTCACATAGTTCAAACGAAGCTAGTAGTGGTAGAAATCAACAAACCACTGACTACGGCTTATTCAATGCCCCCCCCCCCCACTTTCAGTAACCAAGGTAAATGATCTAGAATTAAAATTGAAAGAAGTGCAACACACGCTTCTAGAATGTCTTTCGAAAGAAAAATCTGTAGAATTAAAGGACTTATTACGTGATGGGATAATAGAAATGTCCAATGTTTACAGTTTTCTCACCAACGCTTATTTACGTTTACTAGAAAGACAAAAATGTTTGTGTGAATTTAAGTCCTCAATATCGGATACTTTTGTAAATATTAATGATATTAAATCAGCAATTGTTGAACCTACTTCGGGTGATCTCGGCACAGCGTACGCTAACGCTGTCAAACGAAATAAACATGATTGGTTTTCTCATGTTAGCAAGTTATCGAACCGTGTACGTTTCAGTAATAATAAAACCATTCCGCTAAATTACAATGACCGCATTGTTATAGGTCCGACAGAAAGTTCAGAGAAATTTTTAACTTCTTCTAATGCAACTAAAGAAGTAGTAATGAAAACAATTGACCCTGCTAAATTTAAATTGCACGTTATACGCATTAGTTTGGGTCCGAAAAACTCTGTTTTTATCGAAGGGGATAATTGTAACGCGACGGTACTTGCAAATTGCTCCGAACTTTCTACTGCTGGTCTTGAAATAAAAACAAATATGAAACAAAATCCTCGCTTAATAGTACATGGCATACCTGTCGAACTGGATAAAGATGATATATCTCATTACATACGCGAACAAAATTTAAATGGAGCTCTGCTTGACGAAGTAAAAATTGTTTATATTTATCCAGCTCATAATAAAAAACATCGCTCTTGTATTATAGAAACTACGCCTTCGCATAGACTATCGCTATTAAACAAAGGAAAATTAAATATAAAATTGATGGCTTGTAGTATTGAGGACCATGTGTCTGTATTACAATGCTTTAAGTGCAAAGGCTTTGGTCACATAGTTATTAATTGTAATAAAAAAAACTCTTGTGTATACTGTACCAATGAACACACTCCTCAATCTTGTAAAAACAATGAAAATTTAAAACGTATTAATTGTTTCGAGATCAATCCAACACATGCTCTCACGCGGCCAATGATAGATTCAAATGTCTGATTCTTCGTAGAAAAATTGAGCGTAAAATTGCTTAGATAAATTATGACTTATTATAATATAAATGATGTTAATCTACATATTGTTCTTATAAATGCGCAATCCTTCGAAGCACATTTTTCGGACATTACATCTGTACTCATCGATACGAAACCTCATGTTTTAGTTATTAGTAAATCCTGGCTCAAACCCAGTCGAGCATCGAGCTTTTTCGATATCCCATATTATAATTTTTATCGCATTGATCGAATCAGCAAAGGTGGAGGAGGAGTTGCTATCCTTGTACATCATTCGATTTCACTAAGGATTATAGACTATTCACAACAGTCTGAAATATATATGAAAAGGCCTGAATTTCTTATTTGTATTTAAATGTTGGCAATTAAAAAGTCCTTTTTTGTATATTTGTGTTAGCGATCCTTGAAAGGTTATTTATTTCAAACAGACTCATGTTCCAAACATCTCTGAACATGATGCACTTCTGTGTGACATATCTCTTCCGGTTCCACAAACGTCTATAACAAAATCTACCTTTCGTCAATTTCGTCATTTTGAAATTAATGCATTTTTGAAGGACCTTAGTCATATCGAATGGTGTACCATTGATCACTCTAATGATGTAAATGAGAAGTTTCGCTTTTCTATAATTTCCTAAATTCGATATATAATATTCATGCTCCCTATGCCAACATCACTCGAAAAACCCGCAAATCCATTCCATGGTTAACCTATAATATTAAAAAACTTTTTAAATCCAGAAATAGAGCGTCGACTTGGTACAGGAAATTTAACCGCCCCACTGACCTTTCTACGTACAAGACTCTACATAATAAAGTAAAAACGGCTACTCGTAATGCACTCTCACATTACTACGCAAATAAGTTGCTAACAGATAGAAGTAATACAGAGATATGGAAATTAATTAAGAAAATGGGTGTTATATCTAAGGTTAAACAAAAATTTCCACTTCCTACTAGTCTTGACGATCTCAACATGTACATGTAGTAAATAATTTATATACCTTAATAAAAATTTATTGCTTTGACTGTCTAAATTCGAAAGAAAAATACTTTTCAATTTACCTTCGGCCGTGAATGAAGAAGGCTATGAACTTTACCTTTGTTAGAAAATAATTATGGATAAGTATACATTTTTATAATAGATTATATAAATCAATTATTGTCTGTAACTATTGTGCAAAAGAATGTCTTCTAAGATATTGAAACTGCATAACAAAAAAATTAAATATAATACTAAGTTTAAGAGCAATAGCTACTCATCTTTCTTAAGTAATAAAACGTCAGTTACATATCATAAACCATACACTTAATATATATATATATATATATATATATATATATATATATATATATATATATACATGTATTTCCAAAATCGTTTTTATCACTTTCCTTAAGATAATCCTTGCACGTGATTCCTTTGACCTCCTCATGGTCTATTTGTTAACATGAATTTCTAATCCTTGATTTTGTTTGAATTGAGGTACTCACTCGATTTATGCAACTTGCAATCCCGATTTGCAATATTGCAAATGATATTGCAAAAATCAAACGTTAAACAAATTAAATTAATAAATATTTTTATTGGTCTTACAGTCTTTATACTGTAATATATTATACTAATATAACGACAGTCAGACTGTTCTTGTTTATAATCACCCTTTGAAAATCTGAAATAGAAATTACTACTGAAAATAAAAGTAAATTAGAATAACAAGTGAAAATAAAAAAGATAAGAAAAATAAACTCTACATTTTTTGTATGTTAGTCAACGACAACTTGACTGCCTCATCACCGAAAATTTAAACATTAATTCCATAGTAATTATTTGTTATTTTAAAAAATAAAATGCTATTTATTACAATGAAATATTAATGTTTAGTTAAGTTTAACGTTGAATCAACTTGCAAAAAGCACTCAGCCCAGATTCTAATGAAAATTTGTCGATTTTTTTTCGGCTGTGGTTACGAATACCGTAGAGAGCTTCGATGGAAATAAATTTTTCGGAAATAAAAAAGAAACACAAAAATTATAATTTTGAAATTGATTTCAGAATTTGTACATGTCAAAATTTGTACATCTCATTAAAATATATATATTTTGTTGTATATATATTTCGGTCTAAGTAATATTTCTGAATAAAATTCAACCACTCCGTTTGGAGGGTCGCCCGGAGTATCGATGGCTGTGTGGCCGAATTCTCTTTAAATTTACTCATCCGAAAACCTGGAAAAACTTTTTGTAGATAAATGCATGCACTGCCGAGCGGCCGATGCTGCTCGGGAGAACTTATAATCGAGCGCAAGGAGAAACTCGCGTTATTGTCCACAACGATTATGAGTTGCAGCCTCATCCACCTGAAATATAACCACGTCTGCGGATCAAACCTAGATACGGCAGGGTCAGTGTCGTCCGTCTTAGGTATAATCGCGTCCGCTAATTGAGCCTAGGTACATCCAGGTCTGCGTCGTTCAAGCCCCGTAGAAAACAGCGTGGGGTTAGTACGGGTAATTGTACCATACTAAAATGCGAAATAGCGAAAGTGAGAGCTAGGCACACAAGACAATCAAACGGAGACATTCGCAAACACCCATCTACACCAACACAGGCGAATTGCCAGTTGTAAACATATGTATATACCTTAGAATAAGTAATAACGATATACGTGCTCACTTAATGGCGCGACTGGCCACACTCAGTAGGAGAAAAAATACTAAAGAGAAACCGAGTGCTATCGAATAAGGCACAGGGAAGAAACGTCAGGATCACCCAAACATTCTCTATCACGTGTCAGATACAGAAGAGGAGGTCGCCCATAATCTATGACCTTAACGAATACCGGGGAAAGAAATGGCCGACCTTTCACATCAAAGAATGAAAACCGTATAAGACATCGGCGGATATACCCGAGTCATGATACCCGCTCCCCCCCCCCATAGCGGAGAAGGTCAGAATGCCTGGACATGCGAACCCTGCCCGGTAGTCAAGCTCCCAGCCCGTCGACATGGAAACATCAAGCCGCCATACCTGATTCGGGTCATCAAGGTTTAGGAAACTAGCTAATGGACCAAATTGATGACCGCCGCCGACTGCCAGCAGAAAAAATGGTCGACAACAATGCCGCACGCCACCAGCAACGTACGGGTCCCATCAGCTAGTGCAACCGCTATCGGGACGCCCAGTGGGACCATCTGTGCTGTGATGACCCGGGATCAGACTCACAGAGTAACACCGGCAGCTACCGTCGTCCCGGTGCACCCCGGTGTAGGGAAGCTGTCCAGCCGGGACCTCAAGATCCTCAATGAACCGATACTCCAAGTACGGGTAAGTGTGGATAGAGACTACGCCCTTCGGTAGTTTAAGGCAATTGGAACAGTAAAGCATGTGCATCGGACGTCGAGGGAGGAAGCATCACAACCAGGTCTGTACTAAGGCCTTCGGCTTCTGAAGAAGGAGGGAAGTGCGACGAACCGCAACGCCGCCTGGCCAACAAAATCCAGGCCGCCGATAGGACGCCCGCAAGGGCTGCCATATCAGCCATGCCGAAAAGACTTCCATGTATCACCCTTAGGTCGAGTCATAGCTGCCGCCAGTCGGAAGACTTTATAAGCGAGCGCAAGGAGAAACTCGAAGCAGTCTGGCAAACTGTCTGGTCTGTGCTAACCGGTTCTTGAGTACTTCCGAGACCACCGGTTGCTGACTCTCGGTACGTCCAGACGATTTATAGCAATGGCTATCTGATAAGGGCTAGCTTCACCATTCCCGTGATTTTTACCGTGTCCGAGCCTGGGCGCGTCCAGCTACGTGTCGTTACTTGGATTGTAAGCTGGATGCGCTAGCCGCGCCTACTTGCGCTATAGCTGCATCTGCGATAGATATAGCCGCGTACGTGGATCGAGCCTGGATGCAGCCGAGTTCTCGTTGTCCGTCTTAGATATAAGCGCATCCGTGGATCGAGCCTGGGTACAGGCAGGTCCGCGTTGTTTTTTGCCCCGTAGAAAATAGTGCGGGGTGAATATGGGGGTTTGTCCCGTACTAGAGCACATCAAATAGCGAAAATGGGAGATCAACACAGAAGACAATCAAACGGAGACATTCACGAGCAGCCACCGACATCAATACAGGCGAATGGCCAATTGTAAATATATGTATAGACTTTAGAGTAAGTAATAAATATATTGTCGAAGTACGACACATGTTCACTTAACGCCCGACTCCCGATCCTGAATCTTGGCATTCAATGAAGCGTCCGGTAACGAGATTCGTACCGTTACAATGTTAAGATGTATTGTTAAGTGGATGCGATGTCCATGGAAACTCATGTAAAAATATGACCATCGATAAAGAGCCCCAGAGTTAGAGTAATTAATTAGTATCAAATAAACTAGTACTTTTATGTTGGTAACAACTACCTTCACATCTTTATGATATCCTAAGTGATAAAATTTGTAACATTTATCACAATTATGCAAGAGACCGTTGCATTCCGGAAGCTCTGAGCACACGCTACAAGTATTGTTAGGAATGTTCTTGTAAATTCAAAAGTAGTACTAACTACGATGAAAGATAAATACTAACTACTGAAAAGACTGTTTTATTCAGGTTGTACAAATGACGTATCCGTAAAAGCACAATTTATTAATATGAAGGGAGATCAATAAGTCCTTAGAAAATCTAAGTGATGGCGCTCGTAGCATTACAAATGGTTTGTTTCTAGTAAGCATCATTTCGTACTAGGTATCTGGCAAAGTTGCAGCCATATCCATCTAATGGTTTCATTTTTATCGTCAGTTCAAGTAAATAACTTTTGTTTGCTTAAGAAAATGAAAAACGTGAGTTTAGAGTGGTGATTAAACAGTTCTATTTAAAAGGCTTAATAACAAAAGAAATAAAAACTGAGTTGGATTCAGTTCATGGCACATCCGCTCCTCTTTTTGTAACAGTTTACAATTGGATAAATGAATTTAAACGTGCCCGTACATCACTCCCGAGACGAAAGAACAGTCTAAACAATGGATTATTAAAGGTGAATGGTCTCCAAAGAAGCCCAAGACTGTGAAATCAGTTAGAAAGATTATGGCTACTGTGTTTTGGGATGCATGTGGTATTATCCTTACTGACTATTTCGAAAAAGGACAAACGATTACTGGAAAGTATTATGAAAGTATACTTTTTCTAAAGACTTATTGGCCTACCTTTGTATTCTTATATAGTTGTTATAAGTTCAAAAAGTAAGAGTATCTCTATTTTGATTTCTTTATATATGAGTTTTTTAAACAGATTTTGACATTGCAATAGATATATATTTTTATATTTTAATAATTTATTGTTATTAATGATTTACTTGTTATTGCTGTATTCGACGCATGCTTAATATAGTGGGAGATCACATACATCTATATTTAGAAACGATAAAATAAAGCAATTTTATTATCATGCGAACAAGTACAAAACTTAAAAAAATTTTTTTGATACAGCAGAATAAATATAGTTACTTAAATTTTAATATTTAATATTTTAATGTTTAATATATTATCAGGTATGTGAATAAGTCTTTCCCGTTTTTTTTTTCAAATTTTGAGCCTTTATTGTGAAAAAATGGTTACAAATGAATTATTGAAAGTATTGGCCATCGCTAGCTACAACTTTTTCCCATCTTTCTGGCAACATACGAATCCCGTTGCGAAAAAATTCGACCGGTTTGGCCTCTATCCAGTCATCCACCCATTTTTTGGCTTCCTCGTAGGAATGGAAGTGCTGGTCAGCCAGGCCCTGCGTCATCGATCTGAAGAGATGGTAATCAGACGAAGCAACGTCTGGACTATACGGCGGGTGGGGTAGGACTTCCCATTTGAGCGTTTCTAAGTATGTTTTCACCGGCGGTGCAACATGTGGGCGAGCATTGTCATGTTGCAAAATAACTTTATCGTGCCTGTCGGAGTATTGTGGCCGTTTTTCTCGCAGTGCGCGGCTCAAACGCATCAATTGTCGTCGATAGACCTCGCCTGTGATCCTTTCATTCGGTTTCAGAAGCTCATAGTAAACCACACCTAGCTGGTCCCACCATATACAGAGCATGAGCTTGGCGCCATGAATATTTGGCTTGGCCGTCGATGATGATGCATGGCCGGGTAGTCCCCATGATTTTCTTCGCTTCGGATTATCGTAACGTATCCACTTTTCATCGCCAGTCACGATACGATGCAGAAAACCCTTTCTTTTATGTCGCTGAAGCAGCTGTTCGCAAGTGAAAAAACGCCGTTCGATGTCTCTCAGCTTCAGTTCGTACGGCACCCAATTTCCTTGCTTTTGGATCATTCCCATGGCTTTCAAACGCTTGGAAATGGTTGTTCGGTCAACTCCCAATGCTTCAGCAAGTTCTTCTTGCGTTTGACAAGAATCTTCATCAAGCAAAGTCGCCAATTCTCGATCTTCAAAGATTTGCGGCCGCCCGGAACGCTCCTTGTCTTCCACGTCGAAATCACCGCTTTTAAAGCGTCGAAACCATCCGCGAACACTTGAATCATCGACACAACCTTCTCCATAAGCCTCCTGAAGCAATCGATGCGTCTCGGCAGCAGATTTCTTCAAATTGAACCAATAAAGTGAAACTTCCCGCAAATCACGTCGACTCGGCTCAAATTTCGACATTTTCACGATATCAAAAATTTATGATGCGAAAAATTTTTAACTAATGTGTTAGTATGGAATTGTTGACATATGAATAATCTTTGATTATGACATATGTAACCACTGAATACTCGCACAGTATTGGGGGCGCCATCTCTTACAAAAAACGGGAAAGACTTATTCACACTCCTAATACTATTCGATCGCAAGCCTCGAGAGTACAATCAGACACATTTAAGGTGCGTTCTACGCCTGAAGGATTTCCGTGCTATAACTGCATTATATATCCTCAGACCGGATACGTGATGCTGATTTGTATCTCGTTCTATCGAACGTTACAATACGTAGACATTAATGTTGAATCTCTGGGATAGTAAATGGACCATTATACTTCAGCGTGAGTTTGGCTTTTTTTCCGTGTGTACCAAATGAAAGTATGTGATTGCGCTGTAATGTATGTAAAACGTTACAAGGTTCGCATCATAATAGTGAATTTGCCTTGTTAAAAAAAGGCGAACTTTGCGGTCTTAAGTATTGACTATTCTGCCGAATTAATTTGATTGCGGTAAAGGAGAATCGTTGAATGAGCCACCCTACGTTCGAAAAATAACTTTTCGATTTTTTTTTTAAATGATTGGCATTATTCAATAGAATATCAACAACCTTACCAAAACGTAAAAAATGCGAACTTCCAACTTACGGCGAATCTTTCCATAATCTACTTCCATATAAGGATACATTCTACCTAGCGAGTGAATAGATTCATAAAAATTAGTAAATACTTTTGTCATCAGGTAGTTCGAGAAAATGGATTCATTACGTATCCAGCCTCTACTAACCAAGAATGGGTAGCAGTTCCATGGCGCATCAGATCGGCTGGTATAACTTGTTGCACCTTATATTGTTGAAAAATAGTATAATGGCGAACAAATTGATTCCCATCTGGTCAGTATTATAATCGTGCTATACGTCAATATAACCTGTGGCGTCAAAAATAGCCGGCTGTGAATGAGAAAAAGAGAGAGGAAGAGAGAGGAAGAGAGAGAGGAAGAGAGAGAAAGAGAGAGAGAGAGAGAGAGAGAGAAGCAATGAGATATTTCACTTACAATCGGATGTCACGGTTAAAAGATGGTTCGTAGTTGTAGGTGCGCTGGTGCTATTTATTTTTCTTAAAATTAGTAAGGTTTCCTGACTCCAAGTGGCCGATGGTCACTTAGGTAGATAAATTCCAGATATTATTGTAATAACAGAAACATAGTAAAAGTTTATATTTACAATTTTAAACTAGGATTTTAGGATTTAATATATCTAGAAAAGAATAATAACATCAAGATACTTCAATAGAACAAGGAGTAATAATTTATATTCAACAACATCTAAACTTTAACTTATTACTTATAGATAATTATTAGAATTAAAGTATTAGAATTTATTTATGTATTAATGTACACTTATTATGCATCCATTCTACAATTGTTTTGACACTCTCAAATATTACCCTGATTTTGGAATCAAGTAAATTGGCTAGTTTCTGTCACATAGAAAATTTATCTAATCAATTTAATAGTATTATAGTTGCAGAAGATTTTAACATCAATACATAGTGTGACAACATTATCAGCTTAATTTTCATAGTTTGAAATATATATTTCCTTCTTTAAATGTGCTTATGTCGACTATATTTATTTAAATCAATAAATATTTCTATTGGTCTTACAGTCCAATTAAATAAAAATAAAATGAATACATAATACTTTCAATATGCCATATGAACAATTTTGATCCGGACTGGTGTATGTAAACTTCGCGCGTAAACTGAATCGGCAAAATTTTTTTTTCTATATTGGTACAACTTTTATTGATGTCCGTATAAAATTTGAGCGTCATATCTCCATTAGTGTGTGTTTGTGTTGGATTTTTGAATTTGGGAAAGAAGAAAACGTCACAGGGAGCCAAATACGGTGGCTGAGCGATGGTGTTTGAAACCCAAAAATTGTCGACCAATAATGTGTTCTAAACTGGGAATTAAGATTTTTACATTGACACTCCTTATATTTATCTCAAGTGCGCAAATTAAGTTACATTTTTCATCCTTCAATACGTAAAATTTCTAATTGCTTTAGAATTATCAAAATACTTGTTTAAATATAAATTGGAAACCGAAACGGGATATTACATCAATCCAGATGAAACATTTCTGAGAAAACTAAGATGGCTGTCGTATAAATGCTTAACATACAATAATGAACTCAAAATAGTTATAATAATTGAAATATCTTATGAAATGATCTAATTATTTATAAAAGTATATTAAGATAAAATTATGCTGTAATAATGAAAATTGTTAATGTCTTTCACTGTTCCTCTTGAATTTTCTTCGCTTGTGAGAAAACGTAGTCTAGAATACTTATAACTAATATATAAAAATTATTACAAAAAAATATTAGATTGTGAATCGGGCTTTTTTTTGTCATTTTTGAGGATAGAAGATAGAGAATACTCTTCGAAAGGTCAGAATCATTTAAATGCTTTATGAAAATTAATATTCTCTCATGTTTGAAAATATCTATTTTGTACATATTAAATCATTTTTTCAATACTACAACTTAATTTTTGTAGATTTTAAGTAGATTTTAAATAAAGTTTTAAAATTTTAAATAGAATTTTTACTTACATATGGATACGTAGACTTAGAGTAAGTTAACGGAAAAGTTCATATATTCTAGCATAATATTTTGTGTCTTAATTGAAATCATTCCTTACTATATTGAATAATTACAAGCTATAGAATATATTGAGTTAGTCATATATCTTAAAATATTTTTATTTGTTAAATTATTTATTAAACTATTTTTTTCATAAAGCATTAAAGCACGAACTGATTAATTTTAGTAAGTTTTAATTAGAGAGAAAGCACACACAGCGTTTGTGTATGTGTAATTCATCAAAATTGCATGACGATTTTTGAATCTTCCATTTTTTTTATACTGATGGAAGAATCGCAGTATCCGTTGCAAAGTGATGCTAATTGCATAAAATATTTTCTTTGCAGAAATCCTAAACCCAATTGTGACTTAAGAACTTGTAAAAAATGCCCAAAATTATCAGATTTCTAAGAGTTTGTAAAATCTGTGTTACTTGAAAATGACATTTCAGATATTATTTATAGCGTTTCGGAGTCAACTGACAAATGCACATTAAAAAAAGCCTTAATGTACCTTACTTCGTGTCGGAACTATCTGAGAACCTAAAAAATTGATTCCACATCCTTTTATCTCCAAGAAGCAATCACAATTTATAAACGATGTAAAAAATAATTTAAAACATAATGAGGGCCTCTTTGAGGTGGACTATTTTGAAAAGCATAAATATGTCGCTCAAAATACTATACAACAATTTCACTATAATAGCGACAAATGCAGTATACATGTCGCAATTCTCTATTACGAAGTAAAGCAAGACATAAAACACTACAGCTTTGAATTGCTTTCTGAGTGCACAACTCACGGTACAAAAGCTGTGTATTTATCACATACTTATTTGGTTCCCGTTATTCAAACTAAGTGTCCACAATTTACAAAACTGTATTATGCGTCGAATGGAGCAGTTCAACACTTCAAAAATCGTTTTCAAATAGTTAATTTACTGCATCATGAAGAAAATTTCTCTATTAAGGCAGAATGGCATTATAATGCTACAGCTCACGGCAATGGGTCATGTGACGGGGTTGGGGCAGTATTGAAAAGCCAAGCAACACGAGCAAGCTCACAAGATAAAGGCAATGACGTTATTCTGAACTCTATTCAACTGTTTAACTGAGTCAAAACAATTTGCTGCAGCACTTAGTGTATCGAAAATTTCTAAAGCACACGCCTTCAAAATTTTATCCAATAAAATCCTTAATGCATTTCGGTACTCTGATGAAACTGAAATATTATCAATGACAAAATATTCAAATTGAAAAATAAAAAAATAAAAAAATTAAAAAACTAAAACATGAAAAAAATATTAGGAGTGTGAATAAGTCTTTCCCGTTTTTTGTAAGAGATGGCGCCACCAATACTGTGCGAGTATTCAATGGTTACATATGTCATAATCAAAGCTTATTCATATGTCAACAATTCCATACTAACACATTAGTTAAAAATTTTTCGCATCATAAATTTTTGATATCGTGAAAATGTCGAAATTTGAGCCGAGTCGACGTGATTTGCGGGAAGTTTCACTTTATTGGTTCAATTTGAAGAAATCTGCTGCCGAGACGCATCGATTGCTTCAGGAGGCTTATGGAGAAGGTTGTGTCGATGATTCAAGTGTTCGCGGATGGTTTGAACGCTTCAAAAGCGGTGATTTCGACGTGGAAGACAAGGAGCGTTCCGGGCGGCCGCAAATCTTTGAAGATCGAGAATTGGCGACTTTGCTTGATGAAGATTCTTGTCAAACGCAAGAAGAACTTGCTGAAGCATTGGGAGTTGACCGAACAACCATTTCCAAGCGTTTGAAAGCCATGGGAATGATCCAAAAGCAAGGAAATTGGGTGCCGTACGAACTGAAGCTGAGAGACATCGAACGGCGTTTTTTCACTTGCGAACAGCTGCTTCAGCGACATAAAAGAAAGGGTTTTCTGCATCGTATCGTGACTGGCGATGAAAAGTGGATACGTTACGATAATCCGAAGCGAAGAAAATCATGGGGACTACCCGGCCATGCATCATCATCGACGGCCAAGCCAAATATTCATGGCGCCAAGCTCATGCTCTGTATATGGTGGGACCAGCTAGGTGTGGTTTACTATGAGCTTCTGAAACCGAATGAAAGGATCACAGGCGAGGTCTATCGACGACAATTGATGCGTTTGAGCCGCGCACTGCGAGAAAAACGGCCACAATACTCCGACAGGCACGATAAAGTTATTTTGCAACATGACAATGCTCGCCCACATGTTGCACCGCCGGTGAAAACATACTTAGAAACGCTCAAATGGGAAGTCCTACCCCACCCGCCGTATAGTCCAGACGTTGCTTCGTCTGATTACCATCTCTTCAGATCGATGACGCATGGCCTGGCTGACCAGCACTTCCATTCCTACGAGGAAGCCAAAAAATGGGTGGATGACTGGATAGAGGCCAAACCGGTCGAATTTTTTCGCAACGGGATTCGTATGTTGCCAGAAAGATGGGAAAAAGTTGTAGCTAGCGATGGCCAATACTTTCAATAATTCATTTGTAACCATTTTTTCACAATAAAGGCTCAAAATTTGAAAAAAAAAACGGGAAAGACTTATTCACATACCTGATATAAAAATAAAAAAATAAAAAAGATAAAAATATATAAAAATAAAAAAATAACAAAAAATAAAAAAAGGTAATGCAGGCGTAATGTATATGGAGACAGTCCCAACCCTGTAAAATGCAAGATTGGATCCATCATGTTGGATTTATAAAATTTAATTTAATTTCAATTTTAATTCAAGCATTTGTGAAATATTAATATATTTGTACTAGACTGATGTCATCAGAATTTCGCAACTTCTCGCCGTTTTTCCTACATTTTGGTATTAATTCGTGCCGCCATTTTAGATTTCCGATTCTTAGAAACCTGCATATGAAATATGAAATCGAATTACAGGATTTGAAATCAATATAAGAGGGATGATGTCCAAATCTTAGATCAGAGTCTTTATTGAATCAAAGTCTTTATATTTTAGAAAATTTTTGGGTTTCGGCCACCATCTTGGGTCCGCCATATCGGATTTCACCAACCTACCTATTGAAATTTCTAGGGATGCCAACAACAAACATCTTGCACCTGAAATCAATTCAATTAGGAGCATGTTTTATTTTTAGTTAACATTTTACTGCAAAACCTTCATTTTTCTCCGATTTTAAGCGGATATATTAAGTTTTTTTTAAATAAAACCACGCGGACCCATGAAAAGTGTTCAATAATAAACATTATAAGCTAAAGATGATAAAAATCCATCATCACGAATTTTGGGCGGAGCCTTGTTCCGTTTGACAAAGATCGTCCCATATATATATTTAGAAATTTGACACACTTTATCCAGATGAAAGCTTTATCGTAATTTTCATTCATTTTTTAGTTTTAGATGTTCTGTATTATAAGTAGGTATAACATCGAGCTAATAATAAGAATAAAATATTATTAATTTTAATAGATGTAAACATTAAAGTGTGTATATATATATATATATATATATATATATTTATATATACGTATATATACACGAACACACACACACACACACACACACACACACACACACACACACACACACACACACACACACACACACACACACACACACACACCCAGTGTGGATTCCAGTGTGGAGTTTTGTTGCTTTCTCCCATCTGGCGCCTCCCCAGGTTGCGGATAGGGGATGGCTCGCTACAATTTGTAGAGGGCACTGAGGAAATAAAATACTCAGGGCGGGCAGAAAAAGCTAATAGGGAGGGCCTCCCGAACGTAAGGTCAATTATGATTAATGTTTGGTATAAACAAGGATATACCCCAGGGAGTAACTCCGGCAAGACCGGTCAATCTCCTCACCAATTCCGAGAGTGCAAGCCTCTATGGTCGGTGGTAGCCCCTCGGATTCTGGGGAGGGCAAATCAAACATAATCATAGATAGTACACTGGGTACTAAAGGAGATGTCATGATGGATCAAGAAACAACGGATCGAGAAATCTCCATCACGCGCAGAAACAATCACCTGGAGCGACTTTTGTCTGGATTTTGTCAAAGATAGGCATAACGTACACAAGACCATTAAGGATCTTGCTCGTTCCATTAATGCCTCATATAAATGCATTAGTATGGCAGAGGATGATCTATTACAGTATCAACGTCCTGGTACACATGAAGTGGTGACTCAGACTACGCCGAGTCTACGCTCTGACACCAAACGAAGCGCAGCAGAAGCGATGGTTTCCACTCCTAAAACCATAGGTGGCAAAAGGACGAAAGAACCACCATTGGGCTCAAGGAGACCACTAGAGTCGGTCGGAGTACCTACAGGCAAGTCTGAAGCCAAAGAAAATCAATGGCAGACCATCAAGCGTAAGAAGCCCAAAGAGAAAGATAAAGAATTATCTAGTACACGCAGGCTTAATGGACGAAATATGCCTAACTCCATTTTGATTAAGGCCAATGAAGGAGTTACATACGCGGAGGTACTGCGACAAATAATGAATGACCCGGAGTTATCTCATGTCAAGAATGAGGTTAACAGGATACGTAGAAATGCAAGCGGTGCCCTTGTACTTCAATTGGAACGGACAGCCAAAGATGCACATGAGTTGGCACGCATTGTTGAATCTAAGGTTGGCCATAGCGCATCCACTTCGGTCCTGAGTAATCTCATTACATTGGAGATTAAAGATATAGATGAGGTCACTTCAAAGGATGAAGTATTAGAGGCTCTGAGAACACACCTCGAGCTAAAGGAGACTAACCTACTAATTGCTCGTTCCTTGCGGCCAGCTTATGGGGGTACTCAGACGGCGGTGGTGTCTGTACCATATAGCCACGCAGCTGAGCTACTACGTGTAGGGCATGTTCGAATCGGATGGGTCAGCTGCAGAGTTCGAAAAAAAACAGAAATAAAGCGCTGCTTCAGGTGTTGGCAGATGGGCCATTTAGCGTCCGTGTGCTCGGGCCCTGACAGAACTAAACTTTGCAGGCACTGCGGTGGAAAAGACCATCTATCCAAGCTGTGTGTAAACGGGCCCTGTTGTTTACTCTGTAAATGTGAAGGAGAAAAGGAGATTAACCATCCAGCATACAGCTATAAGTGTCCGATTAAATTAAGTCTTTTAAACAGACATAAAACATGAAAATACTCCAACTGAATACCAACCATTGCGTAGCAGCTCATGACCTGCTGAAACAGACAATAAAGGAGCTAAGAATAGATATTGCTGTAATCTCCGAACCATATTGTGACAGGATCAGACCACAGCGCTGGATAAGTGACACAAGCAATAGAGCTGCCCTCTGGATTGGTCAAAATAGGCAGGTACTAAAGCAATCGAGTCATCGGAGCGAATTGATATCCTGGGCTAAAATACAAGAAATATACGTCTTTAGTGTATATGCTCCTCCAAGCTTGACGGACAAGCAGTTTGAAATCCTTGTAGCTAAATTAGTTGATGAAGCCATGGACAAGAAACCATTATTAATCGGTGGCGATTTTAACGCGTGGTCCACAGCCTGGGGAAGCGCTTCAACAAATAACAGAGGTAGTATGCTGCTTGATGGCCTTAATTGTCTTCAACTCCACGTGGTTAATAAGGGATCTGAATCCACTTTCATTAGGGGTGATAAACAATCAGTCATTGATGTAACATTCGCCAGTGATGACTTGATTCAGCGGATCCTTAATTGGAGAGTAAGCGACCTTTACACCCACAGTGATCACAGGGCGATCTTGTATGAGATTGCAGAGAAGAAAGTAAAGAACAAGTGCAATGAGTGGATGCCCACACGGAAATGGAACATCAGATCGCTAGACTGTGAAGTGTTCGCCACTATAATATCAGAAGAGCGTTTAGAATATGGTGCACCAGGCCATCTGGCAAATGCACTCATGAAGCATATCTCTGAAGCATGTGATGCATCGATGACTAGGACTAAGAGCGGATTTAAACATCGTCAATCTGTCTACTGGTGGACAAATGAAATTGCAGAATTGTGCAAACAATGTCATCGCGCACGTAGACTTGCCCCGAGAGCCCGCACCCATCGTGATACGTTTAATAGTTTATTTAAAGAAGCACAGAGAGTGCTTGTCAAGGCCATTAAGGCAACCAAGCGTCGATGCTGGCTTGAACTGTGTGCAGAGGCCAACAATGACTTATGGGGACGACCATACAAAACAGTCATGGCACGATTGAGTAGGGCACCAATACAACCCACTAGCACAGTATTGATTGATAAGATTGTTTCCGCTCTCTTTCCCAATGACATTCATGGGACTGTACTGCGCACGCAACACTCGGACGATATACCTCCTATAACAGAAATGGAGCTACATAATGCTTACGCTAAGACTAGAGACAATGCTGCCCCTGGCCCTGATGGTATCCCTAATGCGGCAGTTAAGTTGGCGATACAGAAGAATCCAGCTATATTTCTAAAAGTATATAATGCTTGCCTTCTTGAGGGTATTTTTCCTGATTGCTGGAAAACTCAAAGGTTAGTCCTGTTACCTAAAGGCAATAAGCCACTTGATGATCCTTCATCATACAGGCCATTGTGTATGCTTGACACGGTAGGTAAAATATTTGAAAAAATAATATGTAGCCGACTGGAAGCATTCACTGAAGGATTGCACGGCTTATCCTCACGCCAATTTGGATTTCGGAAATCAAAATCAACAGTCGATGTTATTAAACTGGTAGTGTGTACCGCAAGAAATGCAATCAGTGGTAAGAGATGGAAAGGTGGCACTAAACAGTATTGTGCCATTGTCGCTCTAGATGTCAAGAATGCCTTTAATTCAGGGCGCTGGTCTTCTATAATGTACATAAAATAAATAATTCGCATAAAAATAGTAGCACATGTTTCGAACAAAAATTATAAAATTACACTAATATTAAGACTAAGAATAGGAAAAATAAATAAAACATAGAATAAGGCATAAAATCGAGGAGCAGAGAGAGGGATTGCAGATGGTTATAGGAAAAATCGGGTATATAAACCCCCCCCCCCAAAAAAGTAGTCGCAGTCTAGAAGCTTTCTCTCTCTCTCTCTCTCTCTCTCTCTCTCTCTCTCTCTCTCTCTCTCTCTCTCTCTCTCTTTCTCTCTCTCCCTGTGTTCAACGGCAGAAAATAACAGTAAGAAATAAAATTAATTATAATTTGACAATTATTTTTCATTCTCGCTCCTCTGTCTTGCTCTTTCCATAAAAACCGGGGAAGTGATCGGTCCTCCTACATGGTAGAACTATACATGCTCCTCTATCTTTTTTTTATATATATTCACAAATAAACACATATAGGTTCTCGTATAGGGAAATAGATATTGGTAGACCGAGGCGAATACGGCTTTCCTTTTAAAGAAAAGGAAATTCGTATTCAAGCGAAGCCCTTGGACTCCTGTCTATGTAATGAAGCGTAGGAAGCGTTCTTATATAAAATAAACGGGAATAGCTATATTTTCTTTTCCTTTATTTAATAATCCCAAGCTAGTGGAGGAAACTCCAGGCTCGAAACAAAGCCAGGCTACATCGAAGCACACATGCGTATGTTTAAAAATATGCGTGTGCACTTCGAATGAAGTCGATGTGCACGAAAGGGTGAATATGCCCAGACGTCACATTATATCTTAAATTTTTGGGGGCTCGTCCGGAATTGAACAGTTGGCGTTAAACAATTGAAGTAGAAAAATAACAAATAATAAAATATAACAAGTAATAATAACAAAAGCAAATAACAAACTAATACTTCTAATAAAAAAAACACTTAAAACAAAAAAAGAAAATTCACAAAGTAAACAGTAAAATACATATACAAACAATAATATATAAAAATATATATATACACTTATATAGTAAAATATATATATACATATACAGTAAAATCTATATATATATATATATATATATATATACATATTCAGTTACATATAAAACAATAAAAAATATAAAATAAAATATAAGCTACAATACAATATATAAAAATAAAAATTATATATATATATATATACATATACGAAATAAAATAAATGATGCCAATACTAGACTTCGAAGGAATAAGTATTTATACAGACACTAGGTTACAACGCTTAGAACAAAATATTGATGCATTAATTGGCAACGATCATGACCGTTGGGAATTCGGTAACTATTTAGATAAAAGAATAGACCAATTGGAAAAGGCTCTGAATAAGGAACAAGCCGAAAATAAAAAATTGTAAGATACGATATTACAAATATATTCCCTGCTCGCAGAAGAGCAGGACGAATTCAAAAATTCAGAAAAAAGAGAATAACAAATTATAACCTTACTAAAGGAAAAGCAAAGAGATGAAAGAAACGTACAAACCATTGTTGCCACAATTATAAAGGCTGCGATAAGACTACACAAATTACCTAAAGAGGTGGATACTGAAACTCTAGAAAGCTTAGAAAAGGCGTTTGAACAACTTTCCTTAACGGAATAAACCTCACAACTAGAAGTGGGATTAAATAATCGAAAAATTAATAAAAATTTCCAAAAGAAAAATAAATCATTTAACGAAAAAGAAAAAGGAGGGAGAACGTAACAATTGAATATAACAAATCGTCGAAAAGTCTAAATCGGGATGCTACAAGTTAAACAAATGAATTAACATTAACAAATTAATAACCCAACCTCACCATTCGAAAGGATTTAAAAAAAATAAAAATTAATACGACCAAGCGCAACTGCATCTCGGTCGAAAATTATCCACTGAATCATTACAAAAATTTATGAAACGATATTACTAATCAATATATATCTCGTAATGCACAATTTACGAACAAATATATATTAAAATAAAATTATTAAACAGGTGAAGGTTGAGGACATTAATTAGAAAGAATTACGAACGAAAATAAAATATCGGAACAAACGGTAGTCACACGCAACTGCCTCACAGCCATATAAATAAAAAAGAGATATAATCATACACGTATATATGTATACATTAAAAGTCAAATGTATACGCGTAGTAAAACTTGATCAAGTAAGGAGTTAGAAACTCCATCAAAAAACGAACCCGAAAATCGACCAAGAGAGGACAAATTCAGAACTCCTCCGAAAGACTTAAAAGAGGTTAAATTTACGCCATTCGGTACATCAACGCCTCGAAAACAATCAAATATCGAACAAAATATAGAAGACGTCAGTCCCATACACACAGGTTCATCTACCCCTGAAAACTTATGGTTCTCCGGTGACTCTATAAACCTCGCCGAACAAAAGACGGTCAGACCATACTTGTCGCACCTGACAAGTGATTGCTTAATAGCTGAACACCTACCAAGTACTAAAATGGCGAACGATCAATCTACAACCATATCTATAAAGGAAGCACTAAAGTTTGTTCTTGAATTGGACGGGAAAAATATTCCCTTTAGCCATTTCTTAGAATACTGTACAGAAGCTAGGGAACTGATAAGCAATAACCTCGAAGAAAGCTTCACGAAATTACTTAAGAGAAAACTCTTGCGTGAAGCAAGAGAAATAATATCTGGGTATGCATTCGCCACAGTCGAAGAATTTAAAGAACATTTATAGGACTTTTACGCCCAATCGAAAAACGTGCATCAACTTCTCGGCGAACTGAGTAGTCAATATCAGGGTGAACACGAATCAGTTATAAGATATGCAAATAGAATGAGAGACATCGGTTCTCAAATTTATGAAGTAAATCGGCACATAACCAAAGCACCAAATACAGCCGCCTTCAAACGCAGCATCGAAAAGGCAATAATACAATGTTTTCGACTAGGATTAAAGCCCGAAATCGAAACTAGATTGAATGAGAACGAAGCTATTGAGGACGTAGTAAAAGACGCGATAGCAGTAGAGCGAAGACTTGAAGCTCGAGAGAATTTATTTAGGAGGCAAGAAATACGCCATAAACCTGACAAACAAAAAATATACCCCCGACACATAAGCAATCTAACTCTTCCGAGGAATACACCTTGTAGCTACTGCAATATAATAGGTCATACGTTTGCAGAATGTCGGAAAAGACTTAGACCAAGCCAAGCGCTATTATACCAAACTTGCGGAAGGTCAAACCATACTACCTCTCAGTGCTTTGCAACGATCAAGTGTCAAGCATGTAACACAATCGGTCATAATGCTCGCGACTGTAGAAGTATCAATAGACCATCGTCTATAACATGCCAGCTATACCATAAGCCTGGCCATACAGCTAACTTCTGTCGAACTTATCAAACGAATAAACAAAAACCTATTCCGAAATGCCAAAAATGTGGAAGGTTAGGGCACACTGAAGCTACATGTAGGGTACGCGATCCTGCTCAACAAACCGCAGCCTGTTCTAACAGACCCACATGCGCTTATTGCAAGTACCCAGGGCAAACAATATCAGAATGTCGAAAGCGGCAATATAACCAGGGAAATGGACGAAATCCCGAGAACGAGAGCGCGAACAGGGGGACTTGCGACAGACAAACGAGCTCAATGAACACAAACCAGTTGTCGAATCTTCTAGGCGAACTAATACCCTTGGAGCCACAATAAGCAACTACATACCATACGTAAAGGTTCAGTTCGGGCCACAATGTCTTCTTTCTTTTATGATAGACAGTGCATCCGAAGTAAGCATTATCAAAATAGGATCAATACCAAAAGGGGCACACATAAATGAATCAAAAATTTATACACTAACAGGAGTGGGAGATAGTAAAAAAACAACCCTAGGTACCGATCATGAAAAAAATGCCAGACAAAGAATCGAACTTCTCGTGGTATCAGACGATATTCCTATTCCATACAATGGAATCATAGGATCAGAATTCTGAACAGATACCAATGCCGAATTAAACTTTAGCCATAAATAACTGTAGCTGGCCAAACGACGAACTTACGACTAGGAAATGAAACCTTAGGCATCCTTACATATAGCATTGTGAATATCCACGTCGAACAGGAAACGGAGTTACTTCCTACTGTGATTACCAAGAACTCAATGGACGGCAAATGTAGATTCCTAGTAGACACAAAATCTGAAGGAAATTTAATAAAAATAGGAATACCTCATCAATTCAAAATCGATGAGTCACAGAAAGGTCTCTTGAGGGGGATAAGCTCAGAACAATTTTCCACCATAGGAAATTTAAAACTTAAAGTTTTGGGAGGAATCTCTATTTTTCATGTCGTCTCTGATCATTTTCCAATACCGCATTCCGGTATTTTGGGGGCACGATATTTAAGCGACGTTCGAGTAACACTAAACTACGAGATGAAACGACTAGAGTTTCTTCATACACATGACCAACCTATCGAATTTGTGTCACCAGAGATGCTTTGCAAAAGTTTAGCCGCGGAAATGGAAGAAGGAGGAATAGACCATATGATAGACTCGTTACTCGCGAACGCATCTACCGATAGTCTGAGCGACGAGAGTCAAATAAACGATGAACAACAAAGGTTGAACGAAGAATTGTTACACATAGATGACGAAACAAATGAATTTTTAAATAATTACTTTGATAATGAGAGTATATCCACAAAGACGCTTTATTCACTTACACTTACACAAGAACTAATATTTGAAGAACTGAATATCCCCTCAAAGGGGATAAATAATGAACCCATTGTTTTCCCCACGGACAACTTAACTTCCGTATAAACCGCATCTATAAGAGATATAATACGCAGAGATCATCTTGATGAAACCGAAAAAGAATACGTACAGCATTTAGTCGAAAAAAATCGCGACATTTTCTTTCTACCCGGAGATTCATTGCCTGGAACAGATACTATAACTCACAGAATAAAAATCACAGATGAAGAACCAGTCAATGCCCGACAATACAAATTTCCTCACTCGCTCAAAGAAGAAATAGATAGACAGGTAAATGATTTATTAATCCTAGGGGTGATAGAGAACTCCGATTTGCTATTTAATAGCCCAATTTGGATTGTCAAAAAGAAAGCAGATTCACAAGGTCGACCAAGATGGCGAATGGTTCTTGACTACAGAGCTTTGAACGAAAAAACAGTAAGAGATACATATCCACTGCCGAATATCACTGAGATATTTGACCAAATAGGAGGTGAAAAATATTACTCCGTACTACGGGTATTACGCAAGGGGAAACTAACCAAAAATCTCCGATAAGAAAAAGGCCCACGCGTGACGCGGCACTACAGGCGCCTTGTTGCACAATAGCCACCACATCCTGAAAACTCGAGGAACTAGAGTTCCCTGTAACCAAGTGCTACCATCATACTACCGTATTGATGGCGAATGGTACAAAATGGCACCAAAAACGACCGAGGCAAGAGAACCCACAACACTAAAACCCATGACTCAGCTGACATGGAAATATATTAATCCAATCAGCCTAGCCACATCTGGGATCTACTCCAGTAAAGATCTTGAAAAACTAAAGGAACGAATTATGTTTCCAGTGGAAACAGCTGCATTATTGAATAACGCAGCGCACGAAATGCACGAATCTGGAGTGACGAGCGGCAACACGATATCGCACTTCATAAATAAAGACACCATGGATAATTTAGTAAATTCTGCTTGGATAACATTATGGAATAAATTTATCACCTTCGGATCTGCAAGCGTGGAGATAATAGCAATCCTGGTGATCATACACGTGTTAAAAACGTTTATAGGGGTTGTACTCAACGGATACGCCCTTCATCACGTATACAGTTGGTCCATATACCTATTATCAGCCATTCGGAGCACGGCCGCACATTTCTTCATATCCCTTAAACAATCATCGACGAAACAAGAGGCAGGAAACAGTTACGAAATGATTGCTCAACCAGAGCCAGAGCCGGAACCCAAACCAGAACCAGTGCTAACCACTATCGACGAGACAAAAGAAAAACAACGTTTTTTTCTGCAAAGCCATAAAAATAAATTCTCAACTCACAGGACTTTTTCAGAATTAGACGAAACAATAAAAGTAAAATTCTTATTTCCATAATTTCCAGATATCGGATTTCGCATAAAAATTTTAACACGTATTAATATAAGTAGAGTAAGATGCGATACAAAGAATCATGTGAACCCCACGCATCTTCGAACGAAGTTTTCCTATGGAGATTTTTTCCCACTGTGTTTTCTTTCCTTAGATTTTCCCTCTTTCACAGACCTACTGCTCTGGGCGAATGCGAAGATCGAATGGGCAAGAAAAAAATTTGTTATCATATGTACACTACTTAATGCCGCATTACCTTAACAGAGGCGGACGATTGTTTTCATACTTCTAACAACTGTCTTACACAAGGGGTGTAACATCGAGCTAATAATAAGAACAAAATATTATTAATTTTAATAGATGTAAACATTAAAGTATATATATACGTATATCTACATGAACACACACACACACACACACACACACACACACACACACACACACACACACACACACACACACACACATACACAAGCTAGAATTTTGTGGAATAAAGTAAAAGATAAAGTATAAAAAAGGAATAAAGTAAAATAAAAATAAAACAAATATATATATATAGAATAATAATAATCTATACGAATATATATATATATATATATATATATATATATATAAAGTTGTGTAGAATAAAAGTAAAATCGAAACTGACTAAATTTCATAGAATATTCAAGCCAAGCCCTTGGACTCCTCTCTATGTAATCAAGCGTAGGAAGCATTCTAATATAAAATAAACCGGAATAGCTATATTTTCTTTTCTTGTGTTTAATAATCCCGAGCTAGTGGAGGAAACTCCAGGCTCGAAACAAAGCCTGGCTATATCGAAGCACACATGCGTATGTTTAAAAATATGCGTGTGCACTTCGAATAAAGTCGATGTGTACGAAATGGCGAATATGCCCAGACTTCACATAGGTAAATGGTAAATTATTAATTATTTATACTTACTTTTGGAGGAAACATAAACAGCTAACATTTACTTATATAAAACTGTTGAAATAAATATTATAATTATTTATATAGTTTAATTGTGTATTTATTTATATGACAAATAACTATAATAAAACGTGAATTAACACTATTATTTTACAATTGAATTTAAGATATTGTTATTTAGATAATTTATATCTTTTGTATTTAAAATACAAGATTTTTTTATCTGGCATTGTAAAATAGTTCTTAAATGATTAGAGAAAAATCATATAATATCGTAAGGACTCCCAAAATGTAAGTACAAAAGTATTTAGGGATTTCAATATTAATATACGTCCTTATTTACCAAACTAGATATATTTTTTACAAAAGAAACCTAAAGAATTTCATGAAATTTAACGATAGAAATATCATTTATAATTTACTATTTTTTCTACATATCCAAAATTGTATTAATATATTAGGATTAAAAAGTATTTCTCACTTATAAACATTAGCAATTTTTGTGGAAAATTCTATAATTTCGATCGTTTTTTAATTTATTTTTTTTTAATGTTTTAATAGCTGAGGCATTTATAATGAATATAACATAACATAATCTTAATCTTAGTGTGAACGTATTGCGTATCTCAAACAAATGATACATTAAATATAATATTAAAATTATATTTATGTTTTGTATCGATCATTTGAATTAAGAACACAGCAAAGGAGCAAAGAGAAGATTAAGCCCATTAGTTCTAATGTGCCGAGGCCGACGATTATTCCTACAAATATACTGCTTTGTTTCCTTAATTCCTTTAAAATTTGATCTGTACAACCCTGCAACAAGTAAATGTTTGCTTATTCTATTATATGTCAAAAAAAAATATTTTTTAATAATCTATATATTATTGAAAATATTTGTTAAAAATTAAAAAATATAGGTCCAACAAGGATCTCTTCTTTTAACAATATGAATATATTTTTAGTATCGCTTTCATACCAGACGTAGAAGCTCACGAAGCTAAATCAGATTTTTTTTATCTATCATTTAAAGGATTGAAAAACAATACTTCAAGTATAAATGTTACGGATGAAAGTTCATCAAAGACTACGCAATAACTCTTTTTTTTAAATATTTTTAATACTTTCAAAGCTTTGATAATTATATACGTAAAGAAAAATTATTGATTTTAAGGTATGTACTAAAATTTACTTACTAAAATAGATAGATAAAATGATTACTGGTATATTTGTTCTGGTATTTTTGATTTCCTTTTATCATTTTAAAGTAATATACCGATAAACTAACGATTAATTAATTTTAGAATAGTCAAAAAGTCTTAGTATAACTCCATTTTTTGCACTTTAATTGAATATTATATCTTATTTTATTTAATTATATCTTAACTGTGAATTGATTAATATATGAATCATGTTAATGAAGTTAAAACTTCATTTATAGTCTAATGTTTATAAAACCAATTTTAGTTGTAACCCTTGCTTTATTTGAGAGATAAAAAGCGGATTCAATTACGACTGATGAGTTTCAACGTTTAAAATATATGAATTAAAGTTTCACTTGCTACGTCTGACGTAAGCAAAAGAATAAAATTTTTATATTTTCATAAATAAGTCAATTGTAGTTCTATCTTCTGAATTTTCTTTTTATCAATTCAATATTTTAAGCATTCACGTACCCAATTATGAAAAAATTACTTTTTAAATCGGCACGATTAATAGCTCAGCGCATCATAAAAATTTTGTACTACTTCTTGCAAAATAACCTGCCAATTCTGTACACGACCGACCGGATAAATACAAAATCTGCATATATGATATTAAACTCTCTCTCTCTCTCTCTCTCTCTCTCTCTCTCTCTCTCTCTCTCTCTCTCTCTCTCTCTCTCTCTCTCTCTCTCTCTCGCTATCTCTCTCTCTCTATCTCTCTCATATGATTAATCATTCCATTAACAACAGTTCCGCAACGAAACACATCTCAATCATTTATCTAGATATAATTTCAAAAAGCAATGCGCATCAACTTGTAAAATATAAAATTATCGAATGCTCGATGCTCTACAATATTCGATTTGCTTCGCAATGAAACTAATAACTTTCAATATCGAAGTGGTTTAGCTACGCCCATCGATCTGGCGTGTACGTTGCGATTTTTTGTGTAAAGTAAGCCGCTCTCAGGTGTCGGCCGTGTAATGATATTGAATTTATTCTTACCTACAAAATTAATTTTATTTTATTTTTTACTGTATTATTTATATACTGTGTATATGAACCTATTGATAAGCTAACCCATTCGAATTAAAAAAACAAATTCACCCAAAACAAGGACCAAATTCGGATCATCGATTATTGCTTTGTCGATAAACGAGCTAGGAGCACCGGACGAGGTAGGGGACAATCTGTCAGAAATCTGGATCAGGTGGAGATTTCTGGTCGATCTCTCCGGACAGATATCGGAACGAATACGTTTGACTGGTTATGAATCTCACCTCTACAAATTGAAACTATACCCAGGAAAGCGGTAACAGTGATCGAGACCCCTTATACCAAGACTACGCCAGCGTTGCCGACAGTGTCACGTTTCACTCTAACACCAGCAACTTAAACAATCACTACGACTACTGGAGAAATTTCGACGTCTTTAGAACATTAAAAGCGCTTGATGAACCTGTAGTTGAACCAGCTACTCCAATTAGCCGTAAATAGAAACGAGGAGAATCGAAAGTGGGTACAAGAGGAGGCTACACGTCGATCAGCTGTGTCTACGTAGAACAAGCAGTATCTCCGCACAAGCCAGTGTAGATCAAGGTATACAGTATAAAGTGTAACTTATGCAATTGCAGTCGGGAATAAGGCGAACCTGGCATTAGATAAAGACAACCCACTCCGAGCACAAGCCCAGTATGTGGCTATGAGACTGTCAGCTCAGCAACCAAGGTCATGTTGAGTGGATCAGTCTACAGTCGGACCGGATAACAATATCTGGTGCGGCTATATAACATTCGGTAGGTCAGATTCAGACCAAAGATTATCGGTGAAAACCAGGCGTCGTAGAATTGCTTCACTCACAGAGGGAAGAGAAGGATTTAAGCGAGATGGTTGCGTCAGGGAAGGGACGGAGACAAACGCGCCAATGATTGATTCATTACATGGAAAATTAGAGTTTTCTCCAACGCGCTAGCCGTAAAACACACCTTCTATCTGATTAGCACCGGAAGTACCCCGGAGCCATAATCAGGGAGGGGATTGAAGTTGGCAAAAATCTAAGCAGGACCTACGGAGTCCCAAAATCTGAAGAAATTAGAAGCGTTCACGAAGATCGGAGCTTACCAAGCTATCAACCAAGAAAGACCAGAATGGTTAAAAATTAAAATTTGAGTTTTTTAAAAAATTTTGTCCGCGCACAATATTTTTATACGATTTCGGTTTACGATGAGATATTTTTCCCGCTGCCAGGCAAGGAAGATCTATTTGCGTTATACATCATAGTTTCTGCAGGATTTCATCTACATATATTGTAGGTTTTTTATTTTTACTATTATAAATTTCATACAGTCTCTCAGCAATAATTTTATTTATAACATTCAATTTTTAATAACTGCTAGTTAATACATATAAATTGCTTTATATAAAATCTTTATGTGATAATTTAATTGGTCGGTCAATGACACCTTTCAGTGTACTAATCTTGTTTCCGAATTGGTGGTGCTAATTAAAATCCAAAAAACTACTCGACCATGTAGGCTTTCTATACCAGTTAAGCTTTTCTCTATTATTATTAACATTAACGTCCAAAAAATTTTAATTGATTATTGAATTCGCTCTCTTTTGTAAACCATATTCTACCATATATAGAATTAAATACTTTCACCATTTTCTCTCTATTAGATATATTAAATAAATATTTTATTGAAGAAAAAACATTAATTTTATCGAACAATAGAACAAAATGATTTACATAAATGTTTTCTTGGTCAGTAGAAGTATTTTATTAAAACTCAATATGAAAAAAGACAAATGTTAAATAGTAAAAGTCAATATCTGTAAAATAAAAAACATTCTCACAGCAATTATAAATACAATGTAAGCAATAAAAATTAGTTCAGGAACTGAACTCACAAGATAGTATCTAAAGAAGTAGTAAACATCATGACCAAGTGTACAAAATCTTAAATATCATATGCAAACAAGAATGTAGCTCATTAGTTAAAATCATTGGCAACTTTAAAGAGAAAAAATTTTTGATAATTATTTGAATAGCAATAGATAATGTAATGGGTATTTAAATAATTTTTATCAATATGTTATGTAAAATATTGGTAAAAAAAACTTTTACAGAAAGATAAAAACGCAAGTAAGCTTTAGTGATAAATTGTCTTTGTTAAAATACAATTATTTAAATTTTTAATTCATAGATCAATGATATTCGATGTACAAGTAAATTTATAGCGTTTCTCAAAAGATGTCATACCTCATGTGTTATATTTGTAGGTTGTGTATCTGATAAAAACTTTCTAGCATTATGTTTGAGCATTTCTTGTTGTGTTTGCATGTAGAAATATTGTTGCAGCGTTATCAAAATAAATCATTATTGCACTGTACTGTCACTGGTAATGAAACATGGATTTTTTATGTGAAACCTAAACCCAGAACATCTTATAGAAAGCCCATCGGGCACGCCCAATCGACGCCGAAAAAAAATATTCTCATAAATGAGATCATGCTCAGCAAATGATAGGATAAAAAAGGTGTTGTATACTAAGAACTGCTTCCGAGTGGTCAAACCATCAAAGGACCATTGTATCGTTTATAACTTATTCGATGGAAGCCAGCATTACAGGAAAAACGGCCAGAATATGACACCAGGCATGAGTCCATGTGGTTTCAATAATGGACTGGAAATACTGCCTCACCTGCTTTACAGTCCAAACTTGTCACTATCTGACTACCACTGGTTTCGCTCAATGCAGAACGCTCTTACGAGAATACGTTGCAGTTCAGTAGAGCGAATGAAAAATGGGCTTGATAGGTTCTTAGGTTCGAAAGTGAGAAATTGTTTTATTCCAGAATTCATAAATAAATTACGAGAAAGATGGGAAAAGTTATAGCTACCGATGGATCATGCTTTGAATAATGGGTGTGTAACCGTATTTTCATAATAAAATCTTACATTTTGGAAACAATGCTAGTAACTTGTACACCTAATGTTTACAAAATTATAGAAATCTAAACAGTTTTATTCAAAATTGTTCAATTTCTTAAAAAGTATATAACTTTTTTAAAAAATTTATACTTTACGAGCTATTAACATATAAAGTATAAACAATTTTCAAAAGAAAAAGAATTAGTACAGTTTTAAGATAGGGTATTTGGAATCGCCCATTGCGAATGTGATGTCAGCCTTTATAAAAAAAAACTGAAATAAACAATAATCGCTTCTAGTTTTCCGATTAAAAGATTCTTTTCTGAAATATGAGTTAGTTAACGTAACGTAGAAAGTTAAAATTTTATCAAGTTTGGATTTTGATTTTTCCGTGAATACTAATTGAACCTTATAATAGCAACTGAACTCACAACATAGAGAAAGAAAAGTGAATTCTTTTACATTGATTTGAAAAATCATAAGTTGCAAAGGCTTGAAACCTAATTCATGTATGATCGAATATATATTCACATATTTAGCGTTGGCACCTTAACGCAGTTGGGCAAATTACACGAACATACACATGGGGTACTACAATATAATACGACACTCTTAGACGTAAGATAGACAATAAGTGATTAGAAGAAATGAATGAGTTTTGGGAGTCAGATTGTAACATGTCGAATAGATAAAGCAATACGTTCAGCTCATTGAAAGAACTTCTTCGGTAATATTCATGTATGACTGGCAGCATACTATTAGGCGTACCGTTCCGCATGCAAAAAGGATCAGGATAAAATTATATTCAGGAGTCTTGTCTATAGAGAGCAAGTATATGGATTCAGTGCTCGCTTCAATGAATATATAATATAAATATATATATATATATATATATATATATATATATATATATATATATTTATAAACCATATCAAATTTATCAAATTTAACCCGGATTGGTGCATTTAAACTCCGACTGAATCGGTAAAATTTTTTTCCTATATTGCTATAAGCTTTCTTGATGTCCATGTGAAATTGAAGCGCCATATCTCCATTAGTATGTGTTTGTCAGCTGTTTGTTTACGACGCAAAAAGTTTGTCTAGCGATATTTACTATGGAAGAAAACTTGATCAACGAGTTTGCTTGGAATGTTTTCAATGGAATTACGGTTACGAAATTGTTGAAAATGTTGCAGAAGTGTTTTCGAGAGTCTCCTTTATCGTGAACGCAAGTATTTGAGTGGCACAAAGCATTCAGTAAAGGTCGTGAAGTCATCGAAAACTTGCCTCATCCAAGTCGCTCATCCACCGTTGTTAACAACGATAACATCGAAAAAGTTGAGAAAATGGTATTCCAAAATCATCGTGTCAGCATCAGAGAGATGGCAGAGTTTTTCAACATCTCTTATGGATCGACTCAACATATTTTGGTTAATGATTTGCATATGAAGCGTGTCAATGCTAGACTCGTTCCAAAACATCTGAATCTTTTGCAAAAATAACGTCGAGTAGAGGTAGCAAAAGAGATGCTTCCAAAAGTAGATGGGGACCTTACATTCATTAAACGCATTATTACTGGTGACGAGACATGGATTCATGAATATGACGTTGAAGCTGTCCAACAATCTAGTGAATGGCACTCAAAAAATGAGACTCCGAAATCTAGGCGATGATCATCGGTTTTTTCCATTACCATGGGGTGGGTGGTTCACCATGAATTCGTTCCAGGAGGTTAAACGGTTAATATGGAGTACTACTTGGCCGTTTTGAGACGTCTACCTAAAGCAATTCGTCGTAAACGAACGGATTTATGGGCAGACAATTCATAGTTTTTTCATCATGATAATGCGCCGGCATATTCCATTATGATTGTATCTGATTTTTTGGCCAAACACGAAATTACTTTTTCCTCTTTCCGAAACTCAAAAATCTGCTTCAAGGAATGTACCATGAGTCCATTGAATTCATAAAAAGTAATTCGTTAAAGCAAGTGAAGGCTATCCTTGGTGAAGCTTACAACAGGTGTATGGAAAATTGGATTAAGCGTTGACATGCTTGTATTGATTCGAAAGGAGACTATTTTGAAGGCGATAATACAGATTTGTATCGAAATACATAAAAATGTTTTGTTTTTTAGTTAGTTCGGGTCAAATTTGATCGCATAGTAAATATATATATATATATATATATATATATATATATATATATATATATAATATACATATTGACTAATAAAATTAAGTCCGTTGGACTGGAAATTATAATATAACGTTAAGGGATTCTAGATTTTTCAACTGTATCTTAGATGAATAATAATTAAATAATATTTGAACAAATAATGAAGTATCATCAAACTAACAGTAAATAATAACTAAATTTAACAAAATTTTATTATTTTATATATATATATATATATATATATACATAGTGGTGCGTCATAAGGTCGACTCGTCCAGATAAGCGCGACGTGCCCGCCATTCGCCAAGCAACTCACATTAAGGCCCTCGTGCGCGTGCCGCTGAGTCTTGTGCTCAGCGGCGTTTCCCGTCCACTTACCCCATCGCTCTCGCCTATATTCGTTTTATTCGTCCAATAGTTGGCGATCAGTTAATGAGCCAGTGAAACGAAAGAGTAAGAAAATTCAATTCCTTACACATAGCTTTCGGTATAGCTGTGCAACTAGATATGCGAGTTATATAAAAATATAAAGAAGGAAAAATAAGTAGTTGCTTAAAACTTTTATTATTCAACTATTATTATTCGATTTATTAGTCGATTTATTATTCGACTATCGAAATAATTTACTAGAAAATAACATTTAACAATTCTTTATTAAATAGTAAATTTTCATACTTTACATAATAATATTTTACGTGGGTTGTCTAATTTAAATTATCATACAGAAGTTAATTAATATATATTTTAAGTCCACTCAACTACAAGAAATAATCGTACCCTCTATTTTTTCTTCTAACGAGGTAGTTAAACATGAATGGAAAATATACAGTTTTTTTACTATTGTTATCTTAATAAGGTTGTTATAATTTCATTTTTAAGAAAGGGTGATTATTGCGTATTAAATATATATTGAATTAATATCACGCCATGTGCACGTAACCGCATTTATATTTGGCGCGGCTGAGGGTCGCGCCGTAGGCCGCTCGATTGCCGTCGTCCACCACCGGGTGAATTCTGCTTTTTCCAAATTCTGGGAAAAATGCGCGATGCATATGACTTCGTCTCGATCGCCGTATGAGGTAGAGGAGATGTGAGGAATGGAGAAATAGAGAAGGCTAGGAGAAGACAGAGGTATCAAAGAAGAGTGCAGTGAAAAGAATAAGGAAATTAGAGAAGATAGAGTGAGTAAGATTTAGAGTGATTAGGTAACTAAGGAGGAGAATGGGGAGTGTAGTAGAGAGTGAAGAATAGAGAGAGAGAGAGAGAGATAGGGAGAGAGAGAGAGACCAATGACTGAAAGACAGGACGAAGATGCACGAAAAGGAGGTAAAAATAAGAGATAAGTGAGCTCAGAATTGAGAGAAAGAGGAAAGAGACGGGGCCTACTCTCTATATGATCTAGATTAGAAATACGTAATCACTTGCTGTTGGCCCCCTCTCTCTCTCTTTCTTTCTCTCTCTCTCTCTTTCTCTCTCTCTCTCTCTCTCTCGCACTTGGCCGCTGTCGCTCTGCACTGACGTTGGCCTATCGGGCCGAAAAGTCCTCGTTCCGGCCAATCGCAAGGGATGTGGAGCTATGACGTCGTCCTTCTTTCTCGGTACGTTGGCTTTCAATTGCCAACGGTGATGATGCCTCTTTGGTCGGGGCTGATGATCCTTGCTGTGGATAGTATAAGTTGACTAGAGTGCGTCTGCACTTAACCATAGCTAGATGAAGAAGAAAGTAATGACGAACTTCGCTCTATAGAGATACTCCCTCTTCACTTTTACTTTTCTCGGCGCTCGACGCGCACTCTCGCGGTCTTTCGCGGCGGCTTAATTCTACGTGCGCGCGCACGCGGTTTTACAAATGCGCGTGCCGCGTGACCACCAATTCGGGCACACCGCCTAGTGGAACCTGACCCTCCTCGTTCGATGACGAATTATAACGTATACCGATCGAGTTATGTACTGGTTCCATTTCCCTTCATGGTTGTATTCATCAAGTAATTGATTGTAAAGGTTGCTTTAGAGTATCTTCGTCGATTACCTGAAGCATTGTACGTTAGATTCGACGAATGTTTTTAAATATTCGAAATGAATTAGATCATCTATCCTTGACATCAGCTACCTTATAAGTTTTTGTACTTAGAAGCCTAAAATTTATAACTGCGTGCCAAGACACATTCTAAATAAATTCATATTTGAAAATCAGATACTAGAAAATTTGAAAATGGACGACGAAGCCTTTTATTGTCCAGTATCTTCCTGTAAACGGTTACAGACGCAATTTTAGACGGATCATACTTGTAGTTTATTTTTGAGAGCGTGTGAAAGCAAGTGAAAGAAAAGGTGGGTGCCGCGTTTACTGACTGTAGACAACAACCGCATCCGTGTGACCATTTCAGAGCAGTGTTTAGAGCTCTTTAATCGCAATCCAAAAGAATGTTTACATTGTTACGTGACCGTCGATGAAGCATGGATTCATTATTATACTACAGAACCCAAGGAGCAGTCAAAACAGTGGACCTTACCCGGTGAATCTGCTCCGAAGAAGTGCAGGACGGTCCCGTCGGCAGAATAGGTGATAGCCACAGTTTTCTGGGATTCTTAAGGTGTAATTTGTATTGAATATCTAGAGAAGGTAGAACGGTTATAGGGCAGTACTACGCAGAACTATTGAGCCCATTTGACGCCGTGTTAAAAAAACGGCCCCATTTGTCTAAAAAGAAAGTGTTTTCCACCACGATAATGCACCGGCTCATACTTCTGCACTCGCCACGACTAAATTGGTAGAATTACGGTACGAATTGCTGCCCCATCCAGCGTAGATGGAAGAGATTCCACTTCAATAACGAAATAATGGCCGCCACGGAGGCCTGTTTTGCAGAACAAGATGAAAACATGTTTTTCAACAGGTTAAAAAAATTGGAACACCGCTGGACGAAATGTATTCAACTAAAAGGAGACTACATTGAAAAATAAATTTTATTTTTGTAAAATTTTAATGTTTTTATTTGTATGCTAGGTATTTATCAAATAACCCACTTATATCGTTCGCACATTTGAATTTATTTTTTATGATTATATAACTCAGAAGTAGCAAAAGTAGAGGAGTTCGAAGAATAGTGTAGTTTAAAATACGGTTCCGACTGTGACGCTAAGCAAATGATCAGTATACCTTAACGGTTAAGAAATGACTAGATTTGTTCCGGGCTGGTAGAATTTTAATATGAGCGCAAGCAGAGATGGAGCTCACAAATCTCCGGGAAACAGTTTCGAAATGAAAACATTCATCTTCTATGTTAACACACCAATTGAGGAACTTTTATGAAGTCGTCGGCAGTTTACTTTTTCAAACGGGCATAATATTATGATATTTCTTCGTAAAAATAGCTTATAATATTCATAAATGCCCACGGTACCCAAAGGGCCCAAAGCTGCATTTGCGGATACTTTAAAAAACTCACGATTTTTTATTGCTATAGATAAATAATTGCGAAAACAGTTTCGCCTCATCTTTTGCTGCCAAGCGCGACTCACTCAATTAATTGACAGTTATTTCAAAGGTCAACAGAATACAAGCATCTAGGCATAGACGATAGTCTTCCCACGATATATTGCACCTGACATTATCTCTAGTGATTTTTAATACGTCACCATCAATCTACATCAAGGAAGAATCAAAATAAGCGAGACCGCACCAAAATAACGGTTGCTCACACTACGCAAGTCACCTTACCATCCCTCTAGTTCGAAAATACTCTGGGCAATATTAACATGAGGGAACTAAGTTAGAGTTAATAAAATGATGATAGATATTATCAGACAGTGGATCCCAGTTCCATACTTTACACTAATGAGATATTTTTTTATGTGTCAATGAGACAGCCCTGAGAATAACTTATGCATATAACAACTGCGCACTGGAGGTACGACTCCATCCTCAAAACAGACTCGTGCAATAGACTTGACAACAATAAATTGTCCTTTTAATATCTTAATAACATCTACAAGTGGTGGGCTGATCTTCTCTACGGAACACTAGAGAAAGGTCTACTCAGGGGTTGGCGCCCAGTCACCAACCTCAATGGGTTGCCCGTGGCACTTCGCTTCTTTTCGGACCTAATTATATAAACTATGATCTAATAAGGATCGGTGATATACTCTGTCACTTCTATATATCTAGAGACAGTAATCATGATTGATAGTGCCGCGTGGACTGCAGACTTGCGGAAGCCAACAATTATACACTATAAGTCTGCAATCACAAATATGACACCAGTATCAAGCGTCACAATGTTTTTGTTTACTTTGTTGCTCCAATCTCCAACGGAGAGCTCGTAAGCAATATCTATTGCGCTTCAAGGGAAAGCTCAGAGTGAAGCTTGACGCTCATATTTTTGACTAACAGTCTGTTCCAGCGAAAAATTGTACTTCTAAGATTAGAAACTACTCCAATAACTCATGCCATCAATGATAGAATTAAGAATATATACGAGATGACAACGGTATTATATCTACGACAACACTGACATAGAAGTGACTGGGAAGTGCGCTGTCTCAACAATCTCCTACTGTTAGTAGTAATCAAGCGATGTAACGCTACGATACTTTCTAATCGATTCACCGTCAGTTGTTCATTACTTTCAATCGGAAACTTACTGATTTAATATAATAATGTCTTGCTTATAATAAAAAAACCGTCGACATTAGACTATAAAATCTATAATTATATCGAGCTTAAAATAGCGTTAATCATCTCAATAATACACGTATGAGGAATATGAAATAATAATACGTGATATTTTTTTTAAATTCAAATAAGTTATAAATGAAAATTTCTGTATTAGATAAATAAAAAAAGTATGTAGTCGAGAAATTTCTTTTAAGCATTAAAAATAATTATTGATCAAATTTTACACAATTTATATACATTAATTTTATGTGAGTACATAAATACTAAGTTAATTATTTTTATCTTAGATACTTACTCTATCAAAAATATTCGATGGCATGATATCACCAATACGTATTTTTGAACGATAATTGTCACAATCAGTAATAGAAGTATTTGTACAACAACTCCGAGGTACAGTAAAAATAGTTCCTTCATTTACAGTAAGCAAGAGCTGAGAAGTACCATCTTTATTTGAAAATTTGCTGCCTGCCCAATCATTTGGCCCTTCTGCTCCACAACAAAAAAGATTTTGTTGAAAAGTATCTACCAGAAGTGTCCTGGATGATATGAGATCGTATTCACTCTGCAAAAAGAACATATTAATCTAAAATAGATTACAAAGTATTTAAAAACATCTATTTAAGCATGAATAAATATTAGATTAGAAAACAAACATTTTACAGATGTCAAACAATATTTTTTAATCCAATTCTAAAAATGAATTTTGTGACTGAAGGATATATTGGCAACAATAAATCTTAGAAATTAGTAGTTTTCGTAACATAAGCAAAAAGTTACTGGTTACCACTAATTCTTGTTACGTAATAGGCGTAAATTGGTTGTTTTCCACTTTAAGATCTCTTACATCATGTTAGTCGTCATATAGTAGATCTATATCCTTTAAAAATGTACACTATGTTTCAAAAGTAATTTAATATTAAAAATTAAAAGTATGTTACATATTACATCTTTTAATATATTTATAAGAGAAATATTATCAAATATTCCTATAATTTATTAATTATTCATAGTTTTATAGGACGGTTTCTTCACCTTTCATTGATATATTTTTACAAATGTATTAATTAATGGTTTAAAATTAAAAATATTTCACTTACATTTTTATCTCGATTCATGTTAACGATTTAATAACTTAAAAAATTCTTAGAGTGCTGAATTCAATTGAAAAACTGTATTGGCAGAAAATTCTATTTTATGAGATAATAGCAACTCAGAAGTATATTCAAGGCTTTATTGTGTATATGCACATTTCTAATTCTCTCAACTTATTCTGCTAGCAAGTTCAACGTATTGTTTTTTAATTTTAATTTAAAATAACAAAGATTTTTATCGCTATGCTAGTCTTTATAACATCATATAATTATCACGACAATCAGACTGTCCTTTTTTACGATCAGCTCTGTACATTGTAAAATTTAAATACGATTACTTAGAAATAATAAAAAATAGTAAAGATAGTATGTTTAGGTAAGGATAATCTGATTGCTTCAATACCAAATTATCGATTTCTGTATCTGCTTCGTACGTATTAAGCTGCTGCGGTTTCTTATCAGGGACTCAATGTAAAATCTAATAATGCAAACTATGCAGGATGTTCTTGAACACAGATTTAATTCTACAAAAAACAGAAAAATCTCTGTTAATATCAGTTTGCTCTATTCGCTAATGTTTAATAGCCAATCAAAATTGCAGAGTTGAAGAGGATAAATTTAAAACGCACAAGATCCAGGGAATTTCGTGGATGTATGTCGAAAAGGGTAGAAGAAACATTAACATCATTAAAAAGATTTGTTCATGTTGCATCCCGCATAATTTGACAAAAGCTCAAAAATATGCTCGTATCAATTCATCCCAAGAAATGCTCCAGAAATAGATCTATACGTATGGGCCCAAAATAGGACAGCAATCGACTCAATGGGTCTTCCAAGGCGAATCCAATGTTAGAAAAGTGGTTCGTGCTCGAGGTTCGCCAGTTTCTTCGCAATAATTGGATACGTAGCAGTCGTACCGTTAGAGCAACGAAGAACGGGGAATTTTGAATGGCACATAACCATTTGTTAAACCAGAAATACTTTGTGAAATACGAAAAAACAACCAGCGACGAAGGATCACTCTTCATCATGGCAATGCGAGTTCTTAGACATCGGTTCAAACAAACGAATTTTTGACAAGCTAAAACAGCGAACTGATGGGTGCTAAGCTAAAACACTTGCAAAGCTAAAACATCGAACTGACCGGCCCTAGAGCCGTTTTGTACCGAATGATTTCTTCTTATTCCCGCACATAAAAATCAATTGCGTGCTCAACTTATTTCGACACCAGGAGAAGTCGTTGATGCATTCAAAATCCATGTTTTCGAGGTATCCCAGAGGTACAATTAGAGTGGAAAAAGTTTTATGAAAATTGTTTCGAGCGCATACAAAAGTGTATGGATCATCATGGAAAATACTTCGAAAAACAATGAAGTTCTTTTCAATAATTATAGTCTTTTTGTCGGTATAAAGGGCGTTAGCGACACACACTTCGTGGAGTGATCGCCCGTACACATGTGTCTATGTGAGAGCGCGCCGTTCTGCAGCTTCAAGCTATCTTCAGTAGTTCGTTCTGGAACGTTGTAGAGATCGGTTTTTTTAAATGCCTAATAAAGATTAGTAATATATATATATATATATATATATATATATATATATATATATATATAAGGCTATCAAATATCTCTCTTCCGCCTTTTTGTATTATGAATTTCGTAACATACATAGCGCTACAGAGATCGTATCTGGCAATCCAAAGTGTATACATCATTTGAAAGGTCTTGATATAACGTACAAGACGACGCTATGCATGATTAGTTTGGATATTGCGTTGAAAAATTATAGACGTGTAAATATGGAGATTACTAACGCCAAAATTCGCACTATTTTCAAGCTTTCCTTTGTCAAAGGCAAGTCCGCTAGAGAAACGTTCCGTGAGATTAATGGTGTTTTCGGGGATGGCACGCTATCACTTCGAACCGCATAGGAATGGTTTCGACGATTCAGAGCCGGTGAAAACGATATCATGGATAAGCCAGCCGGCGGAAGACTTATGACGACGAATACGGATCATGGAATTTTTCGAGTTAGACCGGCGTGTGGCAAGGCCTGTGGACTGTCCCAATTGACGGCCAGGAAGGTTTTGCTGTGTTTGGTAGGATTGGAAGGGAACCATCCACTATGAGCTGCTCTCATATGAATAGATGCTTAATTCTACCATCTACTGTGAACAACTGGACCGCTTGAAACAGGAAGGGTGTAGTGTTCCACTAGGACAAAGCCAGACCACACACTTCGTTGATAACTCGCCAGAAGCTACGGGAGTTTAGATAGGAGGTTTTATCGCATCCACCATATAACCCGGACATAGTGTCAAGTGATTACCACCTGTTCCTGTCCATGTCGAACGTCCTTGCTGGTGTAAAGTTGGACTCAAAAAAGGAGAGGGGTTTCTACGAGATGGATATTATGAAGTTGCCGTCTAAATGGAAACAGATTATCGAACAAAGCGGTGCATATTTGAAGTAAATCCGACACTGTAACACTTTTTATAAAGCATTGAATGAAGAGAAAAAAAGCGGAAGGGAGATATTTGACAACCTGATATATATATCATATCATATCATCCTATATCCTATCATATCATCTTATATCCTATCATATCATCTTATATCCTATCATATCATCTTATATCCTATCATATCATCTTATATCCTATCATATCATCTTATATCCTATCATATCATCTTATATCCTATCATATCATATCTCAGGGAGCAGGGTAAGGTTCCTCGGGTAACGAAGAAGCAGCCTGCGGCTGAGAAAATGGCGACTCTCGGTCTGTTAATTCGTCCCTAATCCAAAGTGTTAGATACCGTGCTGGGGGATTTGAACCTTAAAGTCAGAGTAGTATCTCTGGAGAAACTGAAGATTAGACAAATAATCACAAAGATTCCGGCGGAGATAGAATCTGTCCCGGACTTCCTAAAGTTGGTCCAAAGGCAGAATAAAGGAGTGGATCCATCTAGATGGGCTATCATGAACAAGTCTGCCGATGGTAGTCATGCTCTTGGTGGATGTCCTCTGAAGTAGACCTTAGAAAACCTTAGACTCTCGGTGGGGGTTGAGACGTTACCTTTAAATTACTGTCTCGGCAAAGTACCGCCGAGGCGAAGGGAGAAACTTCTACGGAAAACGTAGCTAAGAAATAACATCTTCAATGGCTATTTCGGGGATACGTTTTACCCAAATAAATTTGCACCATTCCAAAAGCGCCTCGGCGATTTCAACGAGAAGCCTGGGAAAGGTGCATACACACATAGCCCTAATACAGAAACCCTGGATTTGGAGGGAACGTATTAGGGGTATTAACGCGAAAGGGGAACTTTTTGTGGGGTCCAGAGATGGAAATGCGAGAGCTTGCATTTTTATCAAGAGAATTAATAGTTTTTTGTTGCTGGAACGGAGCTGTAGAGACTGCACCACCATTAGAGTAGAAATCCAAAGCAAAGATCGACATGTGCGAAGCATCATAGTTTGCTCAGTCTACCTTGCACACGATGAGGATATACCTATCTTCAGTATGAGAATGGCGATTGAGTTCAGCAGACGCTCGAATCTGGACTTGATCATTGGCTGTGACGCTAATGCACATCATGTGACATGGGGTAGCATCAACGCCAGAGGGGAAGCCTTGCTAGAGTATTTAATCGGGAAACATTTAGATATAGTCAACCGAGGAAATGAACCTACCTTTATAACAGCTAGCAGAAACGAGGTCCTCGACCTGACTGTAGTATCTATTAAAGCGAAGAGTATTATACATGGATGGAAGGTGGAAAAAGAACCATCCATGTCGGAACACAAGACCATAACATTCCACTTGACATGTCTTAACACAAGAATGGAACCGAGGAGAAAACCAACAGATACAGATTGGGAACTATTTAAGGATGAACTTCGTGAAAGCATTGCTCATCTTAAAGGAGAATATGGCACTGAGTTTCAGCTAGACTGGACATTATGTCAAGTTCAGACAGCAATTACCAGAGCCTACGAAAACAACTGTCCATTGAAACCTGCTAGAAAACCTAACAGCGCATACTGGTGGTATGAAAACTAGAGGCGCTGAGAAAAAGGGCACGTAAGGCCTTCAACAGGGCAAAGAAGAGGAAAAATTCCTGGCATGGTCCATGTATAAGAAAACAATGAGCGATTTCATAAGAAAACTAAACATTGCTAAAAGAGAAGTATGGAGGAATTTCTGCTCAGGGACCGAGAACCTGTCTGATGTAGCCAAGTTGATTAAAATCCTAACAAAGGATAATAACTATCGACTGCAAAATATACGAGATGCAGCAGGTACTTATGTAAATACAGAAGAGGCCACGCTTGAACTTCTTCTGAAGGCTAACTTTCCTGACTTCATCAGGAACTACAAAAATGAAACACACCACACCATGACGGAACGGTTGGTGGTTGCGGATTGGAAAACGGCTGTTAATTGTGACTCCGGAGAAGATAAAATGGGCGATTCACTCCTTTGAACCGTATAAGACACCAGGACCTGATAGCATTTTTCCTAATATTTTACAGGTCGGGTGTGTGAGTATTTTAAAACTCATTACGGGAATTTTTAGAGGCAGTATCGTAACTGGGTATATACCAGAGACATGGAAGACATCTCGTGTTTCTTTCATTCCCAAACCTGGGAGAGGTAGTTACTCGTCGGTGAAGGACTTGAGATCGATTTGTCTGACGTCATTCATGTTAAAAACGATGGAGAGGTTAGTAAACTTACATATAAGGCAAACAGTGTTGGTCAATAGCCCAATTTCAAGTAGGCAATATGCCTACATGACGGGCAAGTCCACTGAGACAGCTCTTCACTCCGTGGTCAAATATATTGAGAAGACTTGGCGCTCGAAGGAAACTGTAATAGGTGCCTTCGTAGATATAGAAGGTGCTTTTAATAGTACCACTAGGATTGCCATTGACAATGCTCTATATGCTAAGGGAATAACACCCTCTATCAGAAGGTGGATAATGAGTTCCTTAAGTAATAGAGAGGTATATAGAGAATGGAAGGGTAAACTCGTAAGAGGTAAAGTCAACGAAGGATGTCCACAAGGAGGGATACTTTTACGGCTCTTGTTGAATCTTGTAGCTGATGGTTTACTGCGTATGCTTGAAGAGCAAAGAATCTTCGCAGTCGCATTTGCAGATGATTTCGTAATACTTCTAGAGGGCAAGTATGGGGAGATATTACCTGAAATTCTTCAGGAGGCTTTGGTAAAGGTCAGAGACTAGTGTCAAGAGACCCCTGGGGATCAATCCAAGGAAGACCGAGGTTGTAGCCTTTACTAGGAAATACAAAAGCAAAATAAAATCTTGCGTCAACTTCCGCGGGTAAGGATAACGTAAATGGAATGAGTTAAATATCTAGGTGTATCCTTAGATAAGAAACTATCGTGGGGACGATAGTCACAACACCTGCGAATGCAGAATAAAAAGATCATCAACATACTGATGCAGTGTAGGTCAGCTATTGGCACGAGCTGGGGACTTGAACCGCAGAAAGTTTTATGGATCTATAAAATAATACTGATGCCGGAGCTGACTTAGGCTGCCTGGGTGTGGTGGAATGTGATCGAAAATAAATCCTCTGCGAGGGTCCTGCATCACATACAGGCAGTCTCACTAAGGGGAGCATTTGGATTGAAAAGGAGTACCCCTACTGCTGCTGTCAAGATGATGCTAAGTCTGAACAGCCGCGACTTGGAAATAACAAGAACGGCTGCCAGATGGGCTTATAGAATGATATATAGCGGTCAGTGGGATAGTACTGCAAATGGACACGCTACCATTTGCAGGGAAATACTGGGTGGCCCAATTTTTGGATACCCTCAGGATCGTATAAACAAGACTCTTTGCTTTGGGCGACGACACAAGATCAAGATACCGAGCAGAGAAGATTGGAACAATGACCTCAAATTGGGAAGCGATATCTGGTTTACAGAAGTATCCAGAACAGAGGTTGGTACTGGATTCGGTATATATGGACCTGAACGCAGCTTAAATTCAGCCTTCAGGCTGTATAGATATAATACAGTGTTTCAGGCAGAAATGGTTGTTATTGAAACTTGTGCAAGCGGCTTAATGCAGAGGGGAAGTAAGGGCAGATGCATAAAAATATGCACAAACAGAATGGCTACGCTGGTGGCCCTCGAACAATCCTGCACTACGTCACTACTGGTCAAAGAGGCTAAAATTGCTCTAGATAACTTGGCCAGGGTAAATAAGGTCTGTGTTACATGGATACCGAGACAATCGGCTCGTAAGGGAAACATGAAAGCAGACATTATGGCAAAACAAGGATGTTCATCGAAGTGCCATCGGGAAAGGGATGCCGCTGTACACTACCAAGAGGGATGCACTGCGATAGAGAGAAGCCTTGAGAAATTAAAATTAACAACGTGGGAAAACTCACGTGGATACAGATGGTCCAAAGACCTTCTTGGCAGGATCTGCAGATGGGCACAAAGGATCATCAAACTAAATAAACGTGAAGCAAAGCTAATCCTGGAACTTACAACAGGACACAGCAACTTACGGTGTTATACGCACAAGATCAGAGGACACAGTAACCTCTGCAGATGCTGTGGGAAGGAGGAGGAAACTCCGAGGCATTTCTTTTGCACGTGCCCTAATTTAACGGGGTGTTGTTTAAAGTGGCTGGAAGAAGATAACCTTGATTACGAGAGTTGATCCAAGGTAGATGTACTCAGTCTTCTGGCTTACTGCAGCGAACTGAATGTGATGGAAACCATGGAAGATTAATCAGGGAAAGGAATACAACGGCGGTAACTAACTGTTCCTGAGCATCTATTTACACCCTGATATGGTTAGTGCGTTTAGTAGGTTAGAATCCTGCATACCCTGGATACGGTTCCAGTGGTAGTCAAAGTTGGCGAGAGCCACTGGCCGTCGAACAATGGCGGATGAACTTCCCACTATCCAACGTACAAAAAATAGATTTTAATAACTTTGCGTAATGATGCTCCAGGTGGCAGGGACGCGAAAGAAATGATTGCAGATGAGCTCACACGCATCTGAACTAATAGAAGACACGATCTTACCACCAATGGTCAAAGGGTGTACATATCCCTGGCGAATGAACACGCCTCGAGCGTGTACATCTACTTCTCAAATAAGAAGATAGTACAAATTGGGCACTTGCTTATAACAAGTGAAAGAAATATCTTGGTGAGAGAATTGCCAAAAGACGTCAAGATATTGAAATGGGAAATTCTAGAGAGCACAAACAAGGCTCCTGTGACTTGAAAAGAACTACGAAAGGCGCTCGAATATATTGAGCGCAAGAATGAGGCACGTGTCACGGAAGCGCGTATCGAAGCTGCTTGTGAAAGATCGGAATTTTTCCGACAGCAAAAAGAGGCGAACCGAGAGCTGATACAGAACATGGCTGCACAGCTAGTTGATACCGTGGAATTGCACGTTTTAAATTTGGCCACCATCAAGGACCAGGAGGTCCAGGAGCTGCCAAGGATCAAGAGCGTGGAAAAAGTCCAGGAGTCCACGTATGAATGGGAATGCGATGAGATTCACGAGAAGGTCGCACAAGTGGTACGTAGAACAGAGGAGCTTAAACGTTCTACGCACGAAATAAAGTTTAAAGAAATATGGGGCAATAAGAATCTATTTGCCGAGGCAGAAAACAGAAAATTGCTATGTCACAGGATGTTGAGATAAATAGAGAAAGTAGACGAAAATAGAGAAGACCTAAGTATAAATAACAAGAATATTAAAAGGTTATTTAATGAATTTATTATTAAAAAATCTTTAGAAAACGACGCGACATGATGCGATAATTTTCACGATCAGGTCCTATATTAATGATTGATTAGACGCCACATTCATAACGATGCGAATAAGAACAGATCACTAAGAGATATAGCGAATAAAAATTTTGGAAACAAGAACACGACGCGACACGACAAGATATACGATGATAGCGACGGAGGGAGCAGCCGTCGGCTAAGTGAAGAAAATGAATGAATAAGCGCAATAATAAGTAGATCGCGGAATATATCGAACACAAGGTAAATGATTTGGTAGAAGTTAAATTCAAAGAGAAATTAAAAGATGACAAAATAGATTTATTAGCTGAACGATAAGTAAAGACAAGGGTCCGACTAGAAAATATTGATTTACGGTAGAAACGCTATTTGAAATTTTCAAAGATTATTTTATGACGGAATAAGAACGAAAAGACTTAATTAGATAATAACCTTCGATACAGTAGATTTAATTAGCGGAATTGTAGAAATAAAATCGCCAAAGAAAATAAATGAAAAACTAAAAGACTATAAAAGGTTCGAATGTAGAGTCACGCGTGTAACAGCAGACTTTTCGAATCGTTTTTAAGATAAAATTCGCGATTTTGAAAATGCACCGGGCTCGAATAAATTAACAAACGATGATAAACGCTACATATTTTATAATACGGTAACGGGTTCTTTTCCTCAAACTATTCTAGCTGACTGCCTGCACGAAGGAACAGTCGGAGTAGAGATGGAACTGGAAATGTTAAAAGATTTGATATTGCAGGTGGAAGCGGCTAAACCAGCTAGAGAGGCTGCGGTGAGCTCTCTAATAATAAGAGGTGGACGAGCGCCTCCGCTCTTTACACAGAGACGTTCAGAGCCAAACAGAGCAGATCATATGAGAATGTCAAGACGCCATGCAAGCGCGAGAAGCAATAGCTTAACAGTAGAGAAAATGAGACGTTACTCCTGTGGACAGCATGGGCACTTGAGTGCAAAATGCATAAGCCCAGGGAAAGATATTCTGATACAAGTGTCAAAAGGCAGGTAGTCACTTAACTAGAGATTGTAGGGCTAACGAACTGAATAAAAATGGTATGTTCAATAAGACATCTGAGATACACTTAAAGAAAACTAAGTTTCCCCCAGAGATGAGAAAAAGTGAGCAAAAGTAAGAAATCCGGACTGTAAGTAAGTAAGAATTCCGCTTACTGCAATCACGGAAGAAGATGAAGAAATAACAAAAGGTATGAACATTGATTATTCTTGATTTAATATATTTGATAAACATGATATTAGAAAAATTAAAAGAAACAATTAACTTAAATTTATAGTAGACTCAGGAGCAACTCGGCACGTATGCAATAGCAAAATATTTTTTGATAATTTAGATTTTGGTTATAAGAATCACGTTAACTAAGCGAATACAACTCAGGTCTAAAAATAGAAGATTTGGAAAATATATACGCGACGATAAAAGGAAATAAATCAATTAGCTTGAAAAACGTTTTATACTCGAATCATTTATCTAAGAATTTATTCTCTTTAAGAAAATTAGTAGAACAAGGATTAGAAATTTACATGAATAATAAAAGATTAAACATATTAGATCCGAGAACGAAGAAATCTATTCTGACAGACGAATGTGAATCTCTCTTCTGGATATTCACACTAAGAGTAGATCAAAATAAACATTATAACAAAATAGGTGAAGCACAAGCAGCTGATGGAGCAGCCGTCATAAGTATTTGACTAGAAGCAGAAGTCACGCAGTGGAAGCGTTAAACGATCAAATGGAACACCTGCAGTTACTCACAGTGACTCCGATCTGTTGACAATTATAGGTAATAGGAGATTAAATAAAGCAAAGCAAGTTATGAGCAGTGAAAAGATTAGCCAGGACCGCAAGTCAAAAACAAGCTGAGTAAAGCAATGCTGTGACATCTGCGACTAGGTCATGCATCCAGTAAATATCTAATAGTTTTTTAAACGCAACCCGGACATCTTGCACAAATGAGAGCTGTAAGATATGCGCGAAGTGTCCGAGTGCGAAACATGTCTAGCCAGCAAATGTGTGAGATTATCTTTTACTACGACAAGACAGAGAGCGAGCAGACCGCTACAAATTCTTCATGCTGATACGATGGGGCCGATTCATCCCCATCGCATCCTGCAGGCTATAAATTTATATTAGTAATAGTAGATTATTACAGCAGGGCAGCACTGGCTTACCCACTGCGTCATAAGAGCGATACCTCCGAATATTTAGAGAGACAATTTAGGAGTTTGAGAAATATTCTCGGTAAAGATGATAAGGTGTGCTTTCTGCGGTGCGATTAGGGCACAGAATTTACAGAGGCAGAATAATTCACTCGCACAATAAAAAACAAGGTAAGATCAATAATTCAAGTATGCCAACAATATGCTGGGACTTCAAGAACAACTCAATTATAGGAACTTCACAAATCTATTGATTTTAATATACTTTTAAAACTATTATCCGACAAAGTCAAAATCGATATCACTAAATGGAACAATTCGGCTGGGTGGCAGTTTTTAGAAAACAAAGAGGGGCCGAGACTAAATTCGGAGCGACAGGAATTAGATTTTTAGTAGAATACGGGAACAGTTACAAAATATATGTACCGGAAGATAAGAAAATATTCGAATCAAAAGATGTTAGATTTATCAAGAGTCAAGTTTATAAATATCATTTACATTGCGAAAATAGACTCGAAACAACGAATATGAATGTAGATACAGAAAAGAATAAACTAAACATAGAGTCCAGCTCCAGAAAAATATGTAGCATGAGTAAAAAGATAGACAGTCAGGTTACATCTACGTTAGATACCGAACATAGCGATAGGAATACAGACGTACAATATCACGCATTGTTAGCCAAAATTAATAAAGACCTACAAACGTATAAGAAGCTATCAGAAGACCTTAGAGCAAGTTTTCGGAACAACTCGGGAAAAACGCGAAACATATGCACCGGTTTCAAGATTGTCTTTAGTTAAGAGTTTTTCTGGTAATAGCTAATACATTTAAATTATACATTCAACAATTTGATGTAGATACAGCCTTCCTATACGGAGATATAGAAGACGACATTTATCTCAAATTTCCCGTAAATCTCACTTAATCGTGTGTTAGGAACGTATACAAAATAACATACTCAAATTAAAGCATTCGCTATACTGTTTGAAAATCAGTTCGAAAAGATGGAACATGAAATTCACGATGGTCGCAAACAAGCACGGCTTTCTAATATGCCGATGCATAATCCCCTTTAGAGCCTTGCGCGCGTTTATCCCGAATGCGTAACCTTACCGTAACCCGTAACTTTCTTCGCCGTGGCGTCTCCGGGCCAATCGGCGCTTGCTACCACAAACGGTGCCTCACGGCACCACGGGAATTACAAGCATAAAAGAAATAAAAGAAAGGGGATACGGAAGAAACAGCCAGAAAGGATCGGGAGAAAGCGAGATCCCGACCTCCCGGGATCTCGGAAGATCTACACACGGCGAAAATTAACACCATTTTTCCACAAATCCAGTGCCTTGTTACTACCCTTCAAACTTCCTAAGGCCACGGACCGAAGAGAGAGCAGTGCATCCTCTCTCCGCGCACCGACCAGGGAAGAGAGAGCAAGCTCCGCCGCAGCAATAGCGGCCGAGCGCAAAGGGAGAGAGCATGCGGCGCCGCACGCCGCCTCACCAATAATGGTCGAGAGATAATACCATTTTCATAATAAATCACATTAATTTTTTATAATAAATCACTGGGTATGAACCCAGCAAAACTCCTTTTTCTAATTTATTTCGTAAAATACAAAAAAATTCAACAAATATTTCAAAGAAAAGTTTAACATGTCATTAAAATATATAGTCTATATATGTTTTCTTTATAAACATTGTGTTTTAACAAAAATAGGCTTTATCGTAATATTGCTATTGGCTATTCTATATCCTGTAAATTTGAATATATTTTTTTTCGAGAACTACTATAGGTACAGAAAAATTCATAGAATAAAAAATATGTATTTTAATGAGATGTATAACTTTTGTTCACAATCCTTTTTTTAAATATTTCGTATTTTAAAAGATAACTTAGAAAAACGAAATATTTATAGAGCTCTTTCGGTTTTCACGATAAAAAAGGAATTTCGCCCAATTTTCACAATAATATTTATGGTAATAACTCCATAAAACATAAATCAGAAATTTTTCAACATAGTGGAGTAAAGCGACTAATAGAATACAGTTAGAATCTTATTTATATTAATTAAAAAAGGAAATGATTTTTCTGTCAATAATAAGATAATGTTTAACAATACAAATCCTCTGCCAAAAATTATATAGAATTAAATTTTTGTAAAAGTCTGAAAATAATAACCGCCGGGCAGTAAACAGTAACTGAATATTATTATAGAAATTATGAAAATTGTAAAAAATTATTAGTAAATAGGGGAATTTAATTTTAAAAAATTATTCCACGAAACTTTTTTCGAGATCAACAGCGAATTGAACAAGTACAATTTTGCGCATAGAATACAGAACTATTATTAACATCGATTGGATCGAGATTATTTCAATATTTTGAATTCCAATGGTATTTAATCTCAGAAAAAATTAGTAAAAAATTATTTTTTATTATTTTTTAAAATATTCTACAATTTATTATAATGTGAAATTGTTTCGTAAAACGATGTTCTATTTTTTAAGCGGAATTTTACGAAAATAGATTTCTTAACAATAATTATAATTACAAGAGAAAAACTTGCAATTGTAAATTGTATTTTTACTTGTTGTTATTTTTACATTGTAACTTAATGCACCAAAATTGAAATCTAACATAATTTTAAAGTTTGACCATCTTTATGAAACTAATATACATTTACAGATAACATATTAGGATCACATTAATTAAACAATAATTGGTTTACATAAAAACTACTTAGAACAATAATTTGTAGCTTACAGGATATTATAAATATTCTCATTCGAATTTTTTGTTGGTTATAATGGAATCCGTAATTCTTTTTTATAAATTAGTTTCTTCATTAAAATTTTTAAGAAAAAATTTGTATTCAATTCATTGTTATGTGGTATTGTGAACAGACTCATGTATGTGGCAATCGATAACTTATAATTTACTTTACTTTCTATTGAAATCTTAATAATAAGACTACAAGCCGATATAAACAATCCGTTCTAAAAAATAAAACAAAATAAACAAAATAAAAAAAAATAAAAACAATATTCTATGTTAGTAAAGGACAACCTGACTGTCCCCACCACCTTAAATATAGAATCACGTTTCCCTTTATAATTTAAAATTAGTTAAAGAGATATTCATTAACAATGATTATGCAATAGACTTTGTGGATAAAATGATTGCAGAGAGAGAGAGAGTGGATCAGATTTATAATAGTACTAGAGAACGTAATATGGAAAAGAGAGATAATAATAATAAAGTCCTGGTATTACCATATGTAAAAAGATCATCTAAAAGAATTAGAAGTGCATTCAAAAAGCATAATATTCAAGTTTACTTTAGAAACAAGAATAATCTTTGAAAACTATTTAACAATTGTAAAGATAAGGATGATAAATGTGTGAAAACAGGAGTGGAATACAAAATAAATTCGAAAAATTGTGACAAATATTATATAGGACAAACGGGAAGAAATCTAAAATAAAAAATATATGAACATCAATATAGCTTACGAAATATGAATGGTACATCCGGGCTAAAAGAATATAGTTTAAACTTGTTACATTCTTTCGATTATGAAAATGTAAATATTTTAAAACAAGGTATTAAAAATAAATATAAACGAGAAAATATTGAAACTATTCAGATTTTGAAGAATTCCAATAATGTAAATTTAATGTTAGAGTCAAGTAAATTGGACAACACTTATCATTTGTTATCAACATAAAATTAATACTTCGGATTTAGGTCAAAAAAGTGGAGGTCCTGTAAATATTATACCAATAAATTTGGAGTGGAAATGAGGTATAAAATGTAGAATGCTGGGGTTTTCAATTTAGTTTAATTCCTGAGGATGAACCGTAGCGGTTCAAAACATCGGACACTAAAGGTAATTCTAAATTTAAGATGATGAAGGCAGTCAGGTTGTCCTTTACTGATATAGAATATTGTTTTGATTATTTTTCTTTTATTTTATTTAGTATTTTATTTTTATTTTTAATTTTTAGTATCATTTATTATAGTAATAAGTTTTATTTCAGATTCTACGGTGGTGTAATATAAACAAGGACAGTCTAATTGTCATTATTTTAGCTAATATATTATATTATAAAGACTGAAAGACCATAAAAATATTTATTAACTTACTACCCAATTTATGATCTTATTGAAGATTTAATCTTAATATAAAAAAATAACAATGGGAAAGAAAAATTTGCGGAGGTGTATACTACTTAAATTATTCCGATACATGCAGTGTTGAAATTCGCCGGCCTGGGTCTGCGACCTTATATATTTAAAATTATACAATATATTAATTTTTCAACGATCTTAATAGTATTAAGATCGTTGAAAGTATATATATTTCTCTCTCTCATATAATTTCTAGCAAATTATGAGAGAGCCGCGTCAAGTGTATTAGGCCGGCGGCCGCTATCCCCCTCTAATACATGCCGCACGCACACTACCGTACTCTCTCGTCGAACGACACGCACCAGCAGCGAATACTGCGGTAGGCGAACGCGCAAGCCTTATTCTGGCGCGCATTCCAGCATACAGAATGGGTGTTCTAAAACGAATTTAGCCGCTGTATTTAATTAATATAATTAATCAAAATGTTATTCACAAAGAATATATATATATATATATATATATATATATATATATATATATAGTATCGAAGGTCACAAGTAACGACGGCCTCTTCCCTGGATGTCTCGGAAGAAGTAACGCGAACTCGCGACTAATCGACATGTTGTTCTTTTTGAGGTACCATCAAGCCAAAGCCGCGCCCGAAGAGAGAAGTCTCGAATCCAGCCCGAATCGATGCGCGCGCACGCGCAGAACGAGACGCGTATGCCGCCGCCACGCGAAAAGAGCAAGGGAGTAGCGAGGGTCCGGCGAAGAGAGGGGGAAGGGGGAGACGCGACGAACAGAGAGAAGGGCATTAGATGTTCGACCGTTGAGCGAGTCACATAGTTACGAGTTTTTCCCCGTCGAGTAGTTTTTTTTTAGAAGATTTGTCTGCAGCTGTCGCGAGATTCTCCCGTGTGTATTCAGTCAGTCGAGAGTCCGGATATTTTCCGAGAGAATTATGTCCTGAAGCGGTGTCGAGTGGAGTGTGACACGGTGTTGAGCAGACGAGGCGCGCCGCGAGGTAGCACGACGTTCTTGCGCGATATACCGACCGCCAGCCAGAGGAGCGAGAGCCCGGTGGAGGAGGTGACAGCGAGAGCTCACCCGAGCTAATCCCGACCCGACCGAGAGAGGACAGTAGGATCTTCAGCCAACGCCTTCCAGAAAAGCCAACGACAGCGTAAAGCGAGTGCGGGGACGTGCGCGCGCGCGATCGAGAGGCGCTCCCGGAGAAGAGCTAGCAGCCAGCAGACAAGAGCTGCGAGACAGCGAGTGCGCGTATGTGTGTGTGTGAGAGAAAGAGAGAGAGGAACCGAGTGTGTACGCCGCGTAGACGAGGTGCGTGTGCACCTCATGCCCGAGAGTGTCTGCGCGCGGTATCGAGAGTGCGAGAAAGTGAGAGAGAGAGAGAGAGAGAGAGAGAGAGAGAGAGAGAGAGAGAGAGAGAGAGAGAGAGGGGGGATAATCGATAACTTGTAGCATGCGTGCGAATAAAGATATTTTATAACAGCATAATCGGTGCTATCATTCATTGCCGCCGCCCCCTCCTATTTAGCGTTGCCCCGCTTCTCATCAGCAGACCCCCTCGTGGAGAGAGAACGAGGATCATCACCGGAGACAGCAGCAGGTAGGTGATGGATAGAGTGAATAATATTCTGTAACAGCGGCCAGGGCAAAGGCCGCAACATTACAATATATATATATATATATATATATATATATATATATATATATCTATATACCCCATCCACACAGGTGATCAGGGGTTCGGTGTTCGTCCTCTGTATCTTAAAATAGATGTGTGTCTGTGTGCGTGTGTGTGTGTGTGTGTGTGTGTGTCTGTGTGTGTGTGTGTGTGTGTGCACTATTGTACATATATTAAATGATATTTGTACGCAGTAATCGACTGCCTTATAATTATAATTGCGAAAATTATAATTAATATTAATTATTATTATTAATATTATTATTATAAATCGGCAGCTCGTCGGATGTTATACAAGCGGCGACGATAATACCCGATAATTTTATTATAAAAGGACCTGCAAAAGGTAACATCAGGGAGTTCGTCCAGTGAGCCGGCTGACCCGAAGTCGTGTCACTTGAACTCCTCCCGGAGCTAACTCTTGTTCAGAGCTCGATTAATCCTGACCAAAATTTATCACTACCGAAATTATTAACTTGATCTCTGTTGCCAGGCGCTCCTCAAAAGACAGACGGTTAATAATTTTACCTTTCCTGAAGAGACCGTGATCCTGGTTGCGAGGCGCTCCTCAAAAGACAAGCAGTTCTCTTATCCTGTACAATTCTATTTCCTATTCACTCTTGATCCTGGTTGCGAGGCGCTCCTCAAAAGACCAGCCGAGTTAATCTTACCTTAGTTTTATACCTAAAAATAATATCTACCTGATACAGTTCAAATTCCCCGCGTCGAAAATAGCACGGGGTATCCGTGCGGAAACTAGCGCCGGATTAATTAAATTTCACGGAAACTAGCGTGCGGTTTAATAAATTGTATTATTAAGAGTTTATAAATCTAGTTTCTTAAGTCTTATACTAAGTTTATTAAGTAATTAATGATAGAATAAAGACAGTTTGGAGTATTTTTATTGAATAAATTTATTTTTATAGTTTTCTAACAGAATATACTGTGTTATAAAATTATTTTCTCGATCCGCCGTTCAAATCCGAATATACTTCCTCTCCTCTCAAATTACCCTGGAAAAATACCGCGTAAGCTATCCCGAGGAGGATAGGAACGTTACAACTTCAATAAACATCTACTGAGCTATAGTCATATTTTTATAAAAAAGTTCAAATATAAGATAAATCTTATTATAGTTTAAAATCTGAAATACCTAACTCAAAGTGCAAAAAGAAGCTATAGCCCACGGTCGAGTGGCGCATATAATTCTAAGCACAGAAAACTGAAAATCCTACCGGATTACACGGTGTCGTTCATTCATTTTTTCTCGCAAGAGAGGAAAAGTAAAATTCTCCTTTCTGTTTTGTCTTCCTCCCTAAGGAAGAAAGGTAGAATTTCGCGCCCTCTAGACAGCTGTAGAAAATCGTAGTTTGCGCCCCGAGTGCGGGAAAAAAAATTATTCTCTTGGATTGAAATGTTCTAAGATGGAGGATTCGTGATATTATTCAAGTCTATATTCTCGTCTTCACTTCTTATTAAACATGCTATAATTAAATATATAATTTTACTATCTAAATACTCTAAATGTGTTTTTTTTCATTTTTTCGAAAAATTTAAATATAATAATAATAAGATTTCATATAAAATAGAAACTTTCCTGAGTATCCAATTCTCCTTCTTCTTTGCTAACTGAAAAAGGCCAATAAAAGGAATATTCAAATAATTTTTATTTATTATTAACTTTACACCACTACTCAGAACAAAATTCAACTCTTGAAAGTTCCTTTATTATAAAAAAAAATTAAAATAATTATTATACAATATTGTTCACAATTGACAAATGCATAAAATTAATGTTAATTGAAATGCAAAAATAACATAAGCCAGGCATTATTTAAATAAATTTGATTTTCAACTACCTGGAGCTCAGTTAAGGAGGAAAGACATAAATAATCAAATGATAATATATACATTTATACCTAATACGTAAGATATAAATATCAAATCTTCAATATAAAATTTATAATTATTACACAAGCTACTTCAACTCAACAACCGATTTCAATCAGAAGTATCAATATATTGTAGTCCTTCACTTCCCAACAGAAATTAATAAATCATAAATTTCTCTGTCTTATAAATGTTAATTTTTATCAATTATTTATAAATAATAACGCCAGAAAAATAATTTTTCTTTAAAAAAACTTAATCATCGTTTTTTCAATTCAATCAAAAATTCAATTGAAAGAAATTAATCTGTAGCAATCTAGGGGTAAAATAAGGCACTTCGATTAAAATATTCAATCCTAATATTTATCTACGCAGTCTCTATATATTTAAATAATAAAATATGGGAATTATTTCTCCCAATTACAACATTAAATTATAGTCAATTAACCAGCATTATTGTTTTTTAATTCGTTTAACTCGTTTATTAAAAGGAGGAAAGAACAGAAAAATCTCAAACAAATAGACCCCTCTTCATTCAATACTCGTCATCAATGTCCATACAAATTCTAGAAACCTATTTTTTTTTACCTAATTCGGAAATCTCATAAGTTTATTAATCTTTCTTGAAAATCCTCAATTTATACGAATTTATTTTCAATAAATTTAATTTTCTATCAAATTAATTAAAAGTTTAAAAAAGATTAAATTCATTGTAAATTAATTATTACTCGATAATTTTCCATCACTTATTAACGTCAAAATCAAACATACTAACAAAACTCTCAAATTCAATGAAAATCCAAATTTTAATTTCAGCAGCCTCCGCCATTATTTGATAATGAGACTTTGTTCTTAATGAAGTTCCTGTTCGGGCACTATTTTGTCATGTAGCAATAATACTAGGCAATCTAATGCCCGAAAATGTTTCCATGCTTTGGACAAACAAGATCATGATGTTTTTCTAACACAAAATTTTAAATTATAATTAATTAATATTGTTATTATTTTTCTTCCTTTTATATAATTGCCCACGACTTAATCCTCCATTATCTGAGCGCGATTTCCGATGAATGGACGTACGGGAATGCGGCCAAATCTCTCATGATAGAAAGTTATTTAAAATTGAAACGTATATTAAAAAAATCTATTCTATATTTTAATTATATATTTTCTCCACTACCATGTACTATTATTTCATTAAATTATATATCATATAAATAATTCTAATTAAATAAAACCACTCATTCTTTCAGCATTGTTTAAATAATAAAAACCTCTCTCAAAACTTTATCAATTTTATATATCTCTTCTTTCTTACCTCTTCTCTCTCTCTTTTAATTATATTACTATTTAATTGTATTACTCTTACAATTTTTTGTATTTAAGATGTTATATCTCTATATCATTATTCACTTTTATTTTTTAATTATATTTTTATCTCTTTCTCTTTCTTCTTTTAATAATTAAATTTACAAAAATTTTCTTATCACTCTATCATGTTTTTCTTATCGCTATAGAATTGATAAGCACATGCATTATTATACTACTCAATACGTACAGCTCTATATCGCACTTCTACATCTTAGCGCCACGTACGTAGTATACATCAGCTCTCTAGCTATTTCTCTCTAGTATAGCCAAGATAACTGACGCGCGCTCGTGCGTATTTAAAAGTCGCCACATTAATTTTGTTCTCGCGACCGTCGTTCATGTTATTTTCAGATGTACACCAGTGATAATTGTTTCTCTGGCCTAACTATCTACGCCCTGCCCAGTAAACAGATAGCGAAGATTTATGTAAACAGAATTCAGTAGACAGGTTGTAGATAATCAGCTGATTGTCTCCAATACAAGAAGAATGTTCAGGATTTATTTAAGTATTTAGTTCATTTATTCTTTAACAAAATACACTATCTCCTTTCTACCCCATTCTCATCAGCTATCATAAATGTTTTATTTCATTAGGATTTTTCAAATGGAATGCATTTTAGATTGAATAATCAAAATGCACAAAATATGGGCTCGATACCTCAACTTAAAAATCTAACCATTTAGGTTTTGAAAAAAATTGAAAACATAGAAAATGGCGGTTGAAATGCAGAAAAATCATAATAATCTTCTGGAATTATTTACTCGAACAAGATGGATTTTAGAGAAAAAATTTACAGTAGTAAATTAAAGTTCGCAGTAGTTACAAGTTCGTAGAATTGATTAAAGATCACACTGGAATTTTTTCAGTAACATTAGAAGCGTTTTTGAACTTTTTCAAATTTGAAAATTTTGAAAATTTCTGAAATTTGTGAAAAAGTTCTGGAAAATTTTTAGTATTTTCTTTAATCAATTCTAAGAACATTTTTTTCATAATATTTTTTTTCTATAGTCGATCATTTTTTAGTAAAATTAATTACTGATACTTATACATAATTACTAAAATTGAAAATTTATGTGTTATTGATATTTTGCCATAACACAATTTACAAAATTTATAATGAAATCGTGATTATAAGTGATTTATAATGAACCATATCATCGTGTCAATATAGACAAATAATCTATATTCACTTAAAGAATTTATATAGTTTATTGTTTATCGTTTGTTATCAAATACAGATACAAAATAAAGATTTTCTTTACAAGCAAGAAACGTAAATATCAATTTTAAAAAGTTTAATGTTCCTATCCCCTTCGGGATAGCTTACGCGGTAATTTTTCAGGGTAATTTGAGAAGGGAGGAAGTATATCCGGAATCGGGTGGTGGATCAGGAAAATAATTTGACAGAAGACAGTATATATTTTTTGTAACAAAAATAAGAACATGTTTATTCAAAAAACTCTTCTATCGACAGAATTCTGAAACAAACAATAAAAGGAAAATAATTACTTAAAAGAAATAAATTAAATTAAAGCTAGATGTATATATAATAGATACTAGGTTCGCGGTAATTTCCGCGACATTTATTTAATTCGGCGCTATTTACCGCACGGATAACCGGTGCTACCACGCGGGGAAATTAAACGTGACAGGTAGAATTTAATCTATGTTTGAAAACTAAGATGAGCTTAATTCCACTGGTCTTTTGAGAAGCGCTTCGCAACCAGGATCACGTTCACTTCAGGATAGGTAAAATTATTAACCTTCTGTCTTTTGAGGAGCGTCTCGCAACAGAGATCAAGCTAATAATTTCGGAAAGATATTTCATGCAGGATTTATCGAGCTCTGGACAGTTCCTAGCTCCGGGAGGACTTCAAGTGACACGACTTCGGGTCAGTCGGTTCACTGGACGAACTTCCTGATTCTGCCTTTTGCTGGCCCTTTTATTATTAAATTGTCGGTTATTGTCGCCGCCGCTCGTCTAACATCGGACGATTTATAATAATAACATTAACAATAATAATATCACTAATTATGATAATAATAATATTAATAATAATAATAATTAATATTAGTTATAATTTTACAGTTATAATTCGTATGGCAGTCGATTTACTGCGTACAAATATTGGTCTATGTACATACAATAACTTATATATATATATATATATATATATATATATATATGTACGTATATATATGTATATATATTTGGTTTTAATAATATTTTAATATATTTATAAATACAGCTGGTGAATGAGTTTCGGACACTCGTGGTATATGCTGGAATGCGCGCGCCAGTGTAAAAGCTTGCGCGTTCCCCTACCATGGTATTCGCTGCTGGCGCGTGTCGTTCGGCGCGTGAGTAGAATAGTGTGCGTGCGGATATGATTTAGAGGGGGATAGCTTCCGCCGGCCTAATACACTTGGCGCGGCTCTCTCTCGCCGCGCGAGGTGTATCCCCTCTAACGTACTTTTCTTACTCAAATTAGCGGTAGAGAGAGGGACTATATATTGTGTTCTTTCTCTATACTTTGGTTTTCGGCGGTCGCGCCGACTACCTACTAGAATAGTCGTCGCGACCTTTGCCCGCTTTCGGTATGTTTATCGCGTGTAATATATTAACTTAATTTATTTAATTAATGTATCACGGAAATAAATAATTTATTATTATATAATTTATTTCGTATTCTCGCTGTAATTTTATAAAAGTAAAATTTGTGTAACGGTCGCGATAAATTTGCCATATTTTTGGTCGTCGCATCTCCCTCCTTTTTCGAGAGCGCGGAGTGTGTGTATACAGTGTTAGTGTAAGAAATGGACGGAGATTTAATACATACATTTTATTTTTTCTGCACACGTTATGCATATAACGTGTCCGGATTTCGGGTCGATTCGCGTATGGAATCGTTGATTCCCAATCCATTGTCGATGCCGCACGGCTCCCAAATGAAAAAATAGTGTGGCGTCTTCGTCGTAGTCGAAGGCCCACCACGGGCGCGAATCACTTATTGGAGTCAAACCATGTGGCTTGTATTCTGAAGCGAGAATCGATAGCATGCCCTGGTGATGTTCACTACTGCATGGTGGCAGTAGTGGTGGTGCCGGCCTTGGTGGTCACGTTACCCGGGCATCGGTAGGCAGTGCGGGCCGCTCGTCGCCATCCATTATATTCTTCACCGCTGGTGTTTACACCCCGATTACTTGATCAGAACTAATTAAATTTCATTTTTCGGTTCATTTGAATTTGAATTTAATTTTAATTTAACCTTCCGGGGTTAATTCTGGTTATTTTCCCTTCGAGGGTATGAACCTTTTAATGTGTATCATTTATTTTTGTGTGTATAAGCATCGGTATGAATATACACCTTGACGGATATTTTAATCTAAATTAATTTTCGGTTCGAATAAATATATTATCGTGAAATATATGAAAGAGAAAAGAAAGAAGAAAAGAAAAAAGTAAGTAATTAAAAATTACAAACATAAAAAATAAAAAAAAAAACAACAAAATAAAAAAATAAGATTGTTTTACTCTTTTTTTTTAAGATTATAAAAAAATAAGATGTTAAGCTTTCTTTTTCTTCATACAGGTTTTATTCGCTCAGATCTTCAGACTCGGTGACGCTGTAGAGGCCTTCATCGTGCAGCCTGGTGGTGACCCTTCTCTCTGCTCTCCGTCGTAGACGCCTCATCTCCCGGCGTCGCTGCTGTGCTGCTGGCCTCCTATTATTGAACAGGATTTGATTCTCAATTTGATTATTTCGAACATGTCAAAAATTATGTCCACTGATTGTCCGGTTATTACTACGAAGTTACTAATTCGTGTCTTGTTTTTAGAAGAATATTCTACTTCGAGGGTGTATGTAGACTCAATGTTTATCGGATCGGCTGTATATAGTGTATATAGTGATCGGTTGTATTTCGACCGATTTCTGCCAACGCCGTGGTCATCTGTGCCCCAGTGTTAATCAGAGCATGGAATTGTAGTCCATAACACTTGATGGGAACACTGATTTCCAAGAAGCGTTGGCAGAGCTCCTGCTCCTGCTCGTTCGGGTGCCGCATTTTGACTGAGCTCGTGGGCCTCTGGTGGTCCTTATATAGCGAATTCCAGGTTCTCTATTATCTATATAACTGTATTTTTCACGTAAATCCTTAATATGAATATGTTTGCTACTTTTTCCTTTATTATCTTACAGATCAAAGATAACCAGCGATAGCTTTCTGGAGATTACATAAGGACCCATGTATTTCGGAGCTAATTTTGAGTTAGACGCGCTTATTTTATTAGATAACTCATATAAGCGTTTATATACTAAGTCGACAACTTTAGAGTTCCATTTATTCGTTTTAGGCCATAGTAAAGTTTCTGTTTTTGAAAATTTCTAGGTAATTGACTTTGTACGAGGTCTATTATCTCCTGTAAGTTTTTGATTCGGTGTTCGGCGGTAATATTAGAATTTTGGCCGTATAATTGAAAAAGAGATTCTGGCGCTCTTAATTCGCGTCAAAACTTCAAATATGCAGGTATAAAACCCGTCGTTTCTGAAGCGGCTGAGTTATACGCGAATTGTAATTCATTTAAGTAATAGTCCCATGTTTTATGGTTTTTCTCTATATACTGAGAAATTATGGTTTTTATTATTTTGTTCGCTCGCTCTACGGGATTACATTGTGGTGAATATGGTGGTATATTTCGGTGAAAAATTCCAGCTTTTTTCAACATACCGGTACAATCTTTCGAGACGAATTGTCTCCCGTTATCGGAGATAATAATTTTCGGACATCCGAAATGTAATGTGATTTATTGTTTGACGGCTTGAGTTATTGCCTCGGCTATTGCTTTTCGTAGTGGCTTTAACTCTACCCACTTTGTTAATTTGTCTTGCATCACTAGTAGCCAGATATTTAATTTTGTCGATCTCGGAAGTGGTCCGATGAGATCTGCTGCCCCAATATACCAGGGTCGTTCATCAACTAAAGTCGCATGTAGCTTACCGGCTGGTGCTTGTTGTTGCGATTTAAACTTTTGGCAGTTCTCGCAATTTCTCACATATTTTGCTGTCATGCGGAGCATTCCAAGTCAGTAGCAATTATTGGAGATTTTTACTAGTGTTTTTGTGATCCCCAGGTGTCCGGCAGTCGGATTGTTGTTTCCTTCGTTTAGAACTCTATTTTGTTCAGATTTAGGTACACAAATTTTCCACTGTAGATTTTCACTAGTATCATTAAAATCTAATGTATGTAAGATGTTTGTATAGTCTTCCATTTTTTATACAAAAATGTGGGTAGCTTTAGGGATCACATTCCACATTTTTTAAGATTTCTCGTACCAGTCTTCAATTTGAATTTCGGTGTCTTCGACGGCTAACAGTTGTTGAGACAATGTGTCTGTATTTCATTTCGAAATTGTATTGGCTCATTTCGAGTACCCAGCGGGCTAAACGTCCAGACGGATTTTCGATGTTATTGAGCCACTTTAACAATTGATGATCCGTTAATACGATAAAATGGTATCTTTCGAGACAGTCGCGGAATTACCAAACGCTCCATTTAATTGGTAGGCATTCGAGTTCTGTGGCGGAATAAATTTGTTCAGCTGGAGTGAGCGTTCTACTAGCAAACGCGATAACTCTTTCACTGCTTTCATATGCTTGCGTAATCGCTGCTCCCAATCCTTCTTACTGGGATCCATTTGCAGGGTAAACGGGCGGCTCCAGTCTGGACAGGAAAGGACGGGTGCATTTGTGAGAAGCTTATTGATTTCGTCAAATGCATCTTGCTCTGCTTCTCCCCAAATCCACTTAGCTTTTTTCCTAGTTAAACGATGTAATGGTGCAGGAAAATTTGAGATATCTTTCAGAAATCGTCTGGACCACGATATCAGGCCCATGAATCTTTGTACCTCTTTCATATTTTGAGGTGGTTCCCAATTGAGTACAGCGGCAGCTTTTTGAGGATCGGTTTGTAGATCATTTTTGTCCACTATATGACCTAAGTAATTTAGGCTTGAACGGAAAAAATGCCGCTTATCTGGATTTGGTTTTAATTTTGCAATTTTTAAGCGCTTAAACACTTCTATCAATTTCTCTATATGCTCATTGAATGTAGACAAGACTACGACAATATCGTCTAGATATGCAAATGCATATGGTGCCATTTCTGGAGTTATTACTCTGTCTAAAAGTCTTTGAAACGTAGCCGGTGCTGCGTGCAGGCGAAACGGCATTACGTTAAATTCAAAAAGCCCTTTTCCGGCGACAGTAAAGGCAGTGATAGGACGGCTTTCAGGGGTTAATGCTACTTACCAATATCCATTCTTTAGATCGAGTGTTGACAGATATCGGGCTTCTCGTAATTTATCTAGCATATCATTAATTTGTGGTAACGGATACGCGTCTTTTTTGTCACTTTATTTACTTTACTGAAGTCCACACAGAATCGTGCTTTTTCATCTTTCTTTTTTACAATCACTACTGCTGAACTCCACGGACTACTAGACGGTTGAATTACGTTTACAGACAGCATTTTATCGACTTCTTGATTCACGGTCTTGCACAATTGGATTTCTTGGTCCATTTTTCTGCTTAATGAGAGTCTTCTCCTCTAGCACTATATCGTGTTGTAGAAGAGCAGTGGGACCCTTAATGTGATGAAATTTATCCATCTCTGTTTTCAAAAATACTTCGAGTTTTCTTTGCTCAGATGTATTTAAGTTTTGAAGTCCACAAGCTACTTCAATTGTATATAGTTGATGTGTTTGGTTGCTAGGTATTTAGGTGATGTCAGAATTATTTAATGTTATCCGTATTTTAAACCTTTTAAAATGTCTTTTAAATCAGTCCATGCCTGAAAGCATAGGCTGGCTCAATCCATTTATCACTAAAAATTTCTGTTGTATTCGTACACCTTCCACATATATCGGCCCGTATATATATTTTCCGAGATTAATCTCAAAATCGTTTACCAGCACTGCAATACGATTACTTGGCTCGCTATTTTTTTTTATGTTATTTAACGTCGCTCTATTTATGCTTCCAAATGCAGGTGCTAATCAGCGACGGAGATCTAGGATGTCTTTGTGAACGACTTGGCTCGCTATGCCATCCATATTTCATACAAGTTTTACTGAGCTGTTCGCTTACGTAAGAACTCACTGTATGTAAAAGTGCTAACACTGAATAATCGCAGATCATGACTTTCACGAAATGACGATTATCGTTTTCCACTTTTAGATGTTAATGGGCCGAGCTGGGTTCCGTGTGAGTTCAGTCCTCCTGGCATTTCCCGACTACTGACATTTACAATCGCGAGTATAAACGTTATCGCGACCACAGTACGAACAAAAAGTCTTTTACTGATTTGTGCACTTAAATCGGTTGTGTTCAGTCTGTTTGCACCTCCAACAATACTCATTTCGGTGGTATACGGTAGCGATCTTGATATTGTAATTATGCACACAGGCTTCAGGTTTTCTATTTTTATATTCTGTATTATGTGTAGATGTATGATTATTAGTAACTTTTTGTTTATCACATTGTTTTTTAGTTTTCAAATATTCCTCCAGTCGTTGTACAATATCTGGCTGACGCAGAGCTGACGTCATCACGGCGTATGTTTAGACGATATTCGGCGAGCATGTTGTAGTACATAGTTTCAGTTTTTTGCTTTTTTGTAAAACCTCCTCTCATTATTGTAATTAGAGATTAGTTGTCGAATGTACGTATATCCTCGTTCGACTCTTATACACGGTGATGTATTTGTCGATATAACTGTCGGCATTCACTTGGCGACAGATAAAATTTTCTGAATCCTTTTTCTAATTCAGCCAGAGTTTTGAAGTTCAAGGCATAATTTTAGTTCCATAACTATGCGTCGCCTCTTAGTAGATCTGGAAATTTGTTCAGAATTTGTTGATCGGACTGTACATATAATTTATTAAATTTATTAAATTTATTATTATTATTATCATTATTATTATTATTATTCACTCCGCCATCGCGGATTCATAGTGACCCTATGTTTCGGCGGTGCCGGTCCCAAGCCCGGATAAAGGAGGAGAGAGTACACTTACAACAACTGGACAGCACACGCTTACAGGTATACACTTCACAACACTGACACATAACACCTGGCAAAGGAAGGGGTAACCACTGCTACGCTCGCACGTGCCGGTCTCGGCCCGGTTACGGGACGGCTAGCACGGAGTGGACCCTTGCCAGACTCTAGGGGAGGACGAGTAATGGATATGGCATGCAGACTAGATCTGGTTGTCTTGAACTCCGGAGCTACGTCGACCTTTCGGAGACTTGGCTACAGGGAGACCATCCCTGATGTATCCTTTGCGACGGAGATTCTGGCCGCACGAGTGCGGGACTGGCGGGTGATCGAAAACTATACAGCCAGCGATCACCAATACATCACCTTCCGCGTTGGTGATGCCACGCCAGTCAGGGTGACAGTTGAACGTCGCCCAGCCAGATGGATCGTCGCGAGGATGGATCACCAGAAGTTTTTCCAGGCACTAGAACGCGGACAGTGCCTCGTGGTTGAATTACCAAGGAGCGCAACGCTTTGCGAGCGCGCGAATGCGGTAACGGAAGATTCAATGCATCTGATCCGCCAAGCCTGCAAGCAAGCGATACCGAGGAAACTCGCGGGTCGTGCTTGCCGTCCGACTTATTGCTGGACGGACGAAATTGCGGAGCTACTGCGGCAATGCCTGCAGCTGCGCCGCGTAGCCCAAAGGGCTCAAAGGCGTGACCGTGATGCCGCTCTGAATATTGTACAACATCTAACGGCGAACAAGACTCTAAAGCGAACCATCAATGCTAGTAAACGGGGATGCTGGAAAAAGCTGGGACAGGATCTGAACAACGATCCATGAGGATTGGGGTATAAAATCATAGCCCGCAAATTAGGCATGTTCCGTAAAAGCATGCCTATGAGCGCCGAAGTGATGGACAGTATCGTCCATGCCGTATTCCCTACTCATCCCAAACGAAGGGATGAACTCCCGAGGGTCCTGAGGCACCGCCTTTCACAAGGACGGAGCTAGAGAGAGTAGTGCGCTCTCTGAAGAACAAAAAGGCACCAGGACCTGACGGACTTCCGGCAGAAGTGTTGAAAGCGGTGGTACAGAGCCATGCTAAACTCGTGCCTTCGCGCGGAAATATTTTATCCTTGCTGGAAGGAGGCGAGACTTGTGCTGATAAGCAAGGGCAAAGGATCATCTAGTGCTCCGTCGGCGTACAGACCCATATGCATGTTAGACACCGCCAGGAAACTCCTGGAAATGCTGGTGAGACCCCGCCTACAGGCGACACTTTTAACATCTGGTGACCTTTCCGAGAGGCAGTATGGCTTTCGGAGAGGGCGGTCAACCATAGATGCTATTCAGGAGGTAGTGGAGGCGGCCAGGACTACGAAGCGGGGGAATCACTTCTCCCGTATGTCTTCTGGTGACACTTGATGTCAAAAATGCCTTCAACTCGGTTACGTAGACTATTATTACGTAGATTATTTGAAGGACAGATCCATTCTGTACGAAACGGCAGAGGGCTCTAAGCGAAAAGAGTTAACGTGTGGCGCGGCCCAAAGCTCCATCCTGGGTCCCGATCTATAGAATATTTTCTATGACGGGATCCTTCGGTTGGACATGCCGGAAAACTGCTCGCTGATCGGGTATGCGGATGATGTGGCAGCTGTTATTATTGCGCGCAATATGACACTGGCACAGCCGCGCCTTGATCAGATCATGCGCAGAATTCGCCATTGAATGGGTGATCACGGGCTGGAACTAGCAGAGGCGAAAACTGAGATTGTGCTCCTTACGAAGAAGCGCGTCGCCAGAGTGCAGCCGCTAATTATTGGGGAGATGTCGGTCCTGACCAAGGCATCCGTCAAATACCTGGGGGTGATGCTAGATACGAAAATCACCTTCTGGGAACAGATACGGAGGTCGGCGGACAAGGCGGCGGTAGTGGCGGCCTCCCTTTGCAGGGTCATGGTGGACGTAGGAGGACCACGCCCCGGCATCAGGCGGCTGCTACTGCGAGCTGCTGAGTCCGTCATGCTTTACGGTGCTGAAGTCTTGGCCGATACACTGCAACACGAAAAGTATCGCAGGCGCACGGCGGCTGTACAGAGGAGATGCGCTCTTCGTGTAGCGTGCTCGTATCGCACGGTCTCGGAGGCCGCCTCCCTAGTGGTTGCCGGGGCGATCCCGGTAGACCTCCAGGCCCAGGAGCGACAGTTCGTCCACCAGATGAACAGGACACTCCGCCAAGCCGAAGGGAAGCAGCGAGCCAGAGAACGTTTGATGGCTTGCTGGCAGAATAGGTGGGAGCAAGATAGGCGGGGATGGTGGACCGCCAGACTTATAAGTCAGATGGCCCCGTGGATCGATCGGCAGCATGGGGAGATAAATTACTATCTCACCCAGATGCTGACCGGCCATGGGTACTTCCGCGCATACTTGCACAAGATGGACAAAGTCGCGGATCCAGGTTGTATATACTGTCGATCCGCAAAAGACGATGCCCATCATACATTTTTGTGTGCGGGCAGTGGGAGCAGCAGAGAGAGCTATTGGGGGAGGATGCCAGAAGGGTTACCCCGGAAGGCATCATCCCCCTGATTCTCTCCAGCCAAGAGGCATAGGGAAGGGTTGCCTATTTCGTCGAGGATATCCTCAGACGGAAGAAGGCGGACCTTCCCTAGATCCTTCTATTTTACTGGGATATGGTAGCGCCCGAAGGCGAAATACATGGTTCCCTTCCCGATGTAATGCCTAACGGCGGTTTCCGGGGTGGGGAGTTGAGCCAGGGAGAGGAGGTCTCCTTGGTGCACGCCAGCCGACTCCAGCTTGCAACTCTCTTCAGAGCTGCAGGAAGCAGTCGGGGGAATGCACCGAGGAGGCAGTTTTTTAGTGGGTACGCCTTTCTGTTGGTGATTCCCACATACCCGGGGACCGGTCCCCAGGATCCATAAAAGATTTTTCTCCTCCTCTATAAAAAAAAATTATTATTATTATTATTATTATTATTATTATTATTCTAGTAATACCGAAAGAGAACTGAATGCCCCATTGTTAAGGAGGAGGGAGCTGACATAAGCAGTTGCCAGCCTGCGGAACAAGAATACACCGTGTCCCGACGGAATACCACGGGAAGTGCTGAGGACAGTAGCCGTAAGCCATCCTGAACTCCTTTTGTTGATGTACCACTCCTGCCTGAAAGCTGGGATATTTTATTCTGGCGAGAAGGAAGCGATCGATAAGGGCAAGGGTTCCCCAGAGGCACTGTCGAACTGTCAATCACTGTGCATGCTAAACACTATGGGTAAGCTCATGGAAAAGCTGCTGAAACCACGTCTCCTGCAGGCTGTGGTGGTTGTCGGCAATTTAGCCGACCGACAGTACGGCTTTCATGGAAGACGGGGGACTGTGGATGCTATCCTTGAAGTGGTGGAGGCGGCCAAGGGTACGGAACTGGGTAATCATTACTATCGACCGGTTTGCTTACTGGCTAGCCTTAACGTTCGGAATACCTTTACCTCTATTGAATGAGCTAATATTCTCAGGGTCATGGAGCGGAATTTCCTGATCCCACCATATAAACTTCGTATTATGAATGACTACTTAAAGGAACACTTCTTGATCTATGAGACACCTGATGGCCTCAAGAGGAAAAAGTTAAGTGTAGAAAAAGAAAAGTTAAGGTAGCTCAGGGGTCTGTGCTCAAGGCCGACATGTGGAATATTTTAAATGACGAAATATTTCAGGTGCAGATGCCTGAGAACTGCTTTCTGATTGGATACGCAGATGACGTTGCCGCTATCGTAATTGCTAAAGATTGCGATGCGGCACAGATGCGACTCAACTAAGTGAAGCGTCGCGTTACTAGCTGGATGTAGGACAATGGGCTAGAATTAGCGGTGTCGAAGACAGAAAATGTTGTCCTAACCAAGAAGCGCATATCAATGGTGCGACAAATGCAGATTGAAAATGCGACGGTGAGTATCAAAGCAGCCGTTCATTACGTGGAGGTAGGGGAGGCTTGATTTCAAGTTAAACTTCTGGGAACATATCAGAGAGGCAGCGGATAGGGCTGCTCGAGTGACACCGCAACTTGGCGGGGTCATGGACAACGTTGAAGAACCTAGACCTAGCGAGCGGCGTCTGCTCATGAGGGTAGCCGAATCCACTATGCTTTATGGAGCAGAGGTATGAGCCGATGCACTAAAAGCTGAAATGTACAAAAAGAATGGCGGTAGTACAGCGTAAAGGGGATTACGCATTACGAGCTCCTACCGGACGGTATCTGGGTTGGCGGTGTTGGTTATCGTATGTATTATACCCAACAACCTTCAAGCAGAAGAACGCCACCGTATTTTAGTTTTAATAGAAATCGTATTTTCGTAGTTTTTTTACGGTCGTCTACCAAAAGGTCAATTGGGATGATGCTCGCTATCACGAAAACCGCTACTTGCAATACGGTTCAATCTGCGCACGTAAATCTCAATGCACCCTTTGAATATTGTTCATAACATTTGCCCGTTTCCTAATATTCATCGCATCCGCCTATTCCTCCGCTCCACACAATAAAATCGAATGAGTGGCACTCAACAACTTTGCTTTAAAGAACTCCTCTCGTATGAAAAAAGAAAAATAAATCTCAATCTGATCTTCTGTCTCGGCTGTTCTAGATGGTTTGGGAAAAGTCCATGGATAATCCTTTTTATCGTATATGCATCTTTTGTTATCAGTGTACTCTGAGTTCTTAAGACTTCGGCTACTATTTTGTAGCCAGAGAATCAGTGTTCACTTCGTCCATCAGTCTTTTCCAACATCTTATATACTGCCATTTTTAACAAAATATTAATTTTAATTTCCATTATTATTATCGCTATCATATTATTAGATCCGTTCTCTGTTTCTTGTTGACGATCGGCTGCTTTAATATCTTCGGAGCTGATCTGGTAATGGGCTTAAAGGAATTGATCTCTCTACCTAAGAATCGATGAAAAGAATGAAAATGAAAATTATACTATTGTACGAGTGAGCCCATGGACGATGGATCGAAAAATCTTTAGCTCCAGTTCTCCTGATATATCTTTGACTATGGCAATGAGAAGAAGGGACGCAACAATAAAGCTGAAGAATAGAAGAGTATCTCTTAAGAGATGGAAGGGAGGCAACTCAAGAGCAATCTGCCAAAGTGACTCAACTAGACTGACCAATGTACTGATATACTCACTTTTGATGAAGTCCTTGCCATGTCACTGCACATGGCTTCTAAGAATGGAATTGGTGAATTATAGAGTCCGCCATCGCATCATAGTAACTAGACGCTACAAATGCTTATGTCAAGGCCACTGCAGCCCAGATCGTTGCGCTATTTACTATCAATGTGGGTAGGGGAACACAGGCGCCGACATATAGCCGATTCCAGAGTTATTCTGGCCTTCCGCAAGGCTCTATCGAACAAAGTAAAACGGTCGTAGTTCTGCAACTGAGTATTAATTCCAATAGGATGGCTCACTACATTCTGACTCAACTTTACTGCAAGACTGACGCTGGCACTGTCTTCATAAGCGAACACTATCGGGATAAAGAACAGCAGGGGCGGTATGCTCACGGTTTCGGAATGCTAGCAATTTGGATTCCCAACCCAGGACTTATGAGTTGCGACTCATGGATCTGAAAATGTCTAATGTTTGGGTGAAGGGTATTATCGTGAATAGGCAATATCGTACTGGAATGAAGAAGACAAGGAGTTATGAACTTAATGTCCAGACTAGGATTAGTGGTTTTTAATACTAGCTCCATTTCACGAATCCAAAATTGTTAAATAATTGAGAACTACACAGCCAACGATCATCAATACATCATATTGCGCGTATGTTATGTAAGGCCAGATTATATTGGACGCAATTCACGAGGGTCCTCCAAATGGAATGTTGCGAGAATGCATAGAAAACAATTCTTGTAAACCATTGAACATACACAACAAAATCTTGCTCGAATTCCAAGTGGCCTATTCAGAACAGATCAAGGACGGATGATTTTGAGTACCACAATACGCATCCTTCATGAGGTCTACCAAGAATTGATGCAGTGCAAAGCAGTTAGTGATAATAGACGATTTATCTACTGGTAGACAATAAAGATAGCTGATTTAAGGCGTAAGTGTCTGAAGAGGCTATCAAAGAGAGTCAAGAATCACGAAGATGAGATTGTTTTGAGGAGTGTTGAATATAAGCTTTTCAAAAAAGCACTCCGACAGAAGATTGAGGCTAGCAAACACCGATGCTGGAAAAACTTGTGTAAAGATCTGAACCGAGATAAATGAGGATTAGGATACAGAATGGTTGCTGAATTATTTAAATCTCATGGAAACATGAGCACTTTGGATCCCAGCACTATGCAGAACATTGTAAACACTTATTTTGATAGATCTGGTCCAGTGCCATTGGAAGGAGAAACGGAAGTCCCAATTTTTATTATCCTCAATGTTTAGCTCATTAGGGCTATGAAAACCGAAATTTGATATAAGACGGCTCCATAACTCGACCGAACTCCAGGGAAGGTGTTTAAAACAGTAGTGGAATTCCATCCAGAATTTCTTTTATCAATGTACAGCTACTATCTGAAGGCTAGCATATTTTATCCTAGCTCAAAGCTGGCGAAACTTGTACTCATTGACAAGAGTAAGGGCCCGTCGAAAGTAATCTCGTCGGATCGACTTCTGTACATTCTCGATACTATTGGAAAAATTATGAATAAACTACAAAAGCCACGTCTTCAAGAAGCTATAATGCCTGCTGGTATTTTAAGCCGATTCGAAAGGGCAGGGAAACTGTAAATTAAATCCTTGAAGTTATAAATACGGATAGAAGTATAGAGGTACAGAGAGGGGTAATCAGTACTCTTGACCTGTTTGCTAACTGGCGACCCTTGAAGTTCGGAATGCCTTTAACTCTCTTGGATGGGCTAATGTCTAAGGGGACACGGAGCGGGATTTCTAGATGCCGTTCTATATACTTCATATAATGGGCGACTACCTGAAAGACCACTACCTGGTTTATGAAACACCTAATGGCCCGAAGAGTGGTGGTTTATGGGTCTGTGCTCGAATCTGATATATGAAATATTTCATATAACAAAATTCTCCAAACCCAGATGCCTGGAAAAATACCTTCCTAGTTGGATACACAGATGATATAGCAGCTGTCATTATCACTAGATATTATCATACCGTAGAGATGCAACTCAATTAGGTGATAGATCGCATGACGAAATCGATGGAAGACAACGGGCTAGAACTGACGGCGATGAAGACGAGTTTGTGCTCCTGATAAACTTATAAATATTTAAATTTAAAAAATAAATCTAATACTAATCTGTTGATGAAAAAAATCAGTATAATTATTATCCATTAATATATCTTTACTTAAATTAAATGTTTATTTCAAAATATTTTCTCAGGAAGATTAGTTATTCTATCCACTCAATTAAAAAATCATCGGCTGTTTTTATATCATGGAAGGACTGCAGTCAATTTGAACCATTTTACCTAAGAATGTGGATTTCTACTATAAATCAGAGCTAGTAGTATTTTGTCACTTAATAAGACTCAATTTTCAAATTAAATTAATAAATATTTCTATCGATCTTACAGTCTTTTTAAAATATTATACTATAATACGAGGGTGGATTGATTAGTTTCGGGTCTGACCAAGAGATGGCGCCATAAGGCCTTGAGGTGGCGTTCTATAGTACCATCCTTAGATGGCTTGTAGCTATAGTTTCAGTCCGATCGCCATGTTAATTTAGGTTTGAGAGCAGGTTGAACAAGACACCTCTGTGTTTTTCATGAAAATGGAAAAGCTGGAAAATCGTGCTGTCATCAAATACTTTTACTTGAAGGGGTTAACGCCGAAGGAAATAAAAGAAGAGATGGACTCAACACTGGGGACATCCTCCCCATCATATTCAACCGTTAAGCAGTGGGTTTCCGAGTTTAAAAAGGATCGTGAGAGCACCTCTGATGAGTCTCGCTGACGCCCCATTGAGGTCACAACTCCAAATATGATCGAAAAAATCCATCAAATAGTGCTGAAAGACCGCAGATTAAAAGTGCGTGAGATAGCTGAGACCTGTAAGATGTCATATGAACTTGTACAAAATATTTTGCACCAACATTATTATATGGAAAACTTCTGTGCAAGATGGGTGCCGCATTTGCTAACAGTCGACCAAAAATTGATTCGAAAGAACATTCCTACCGCCAATTGGGCGTTGTATAAGCGTAATCCAAGCGAATTTTTGCGTCGATTCGTAACCGTTGACGAAACTTGGGTCCAACACTACACTCCTGAAACCAAACAACAGTCTAAACAGTGGATTAGACCAAGGGAACCAACTTCAAAGAAGGCAAAAACAATTTTTTCGACCAACAAGGTTTTGACTACTGTTTTTTGGGATGCAAGAGGTATTATATACATTGATTACCTTGAAAAGGGTAAAACTATCACTGGTCAATACTACGCAGACTTATTGCAACGTTTGAGCCACGAAGTGAAAATTAAACGACCTCATATAGCGAAGAAAAAAATCTTGTTTCATTACGATAACGCACCAGCGCACACGTCAATCGTTGCGATGGCTAAAATCAAAGATCTGAAGTTTGAACTGATGTCGCACCCTTCCTACTCTCCAGACCTAGCCCCAAGTGACTATTATCTGTTTCCTAACCGCAAAAAATGGCTTGGCAGTAAGAGATTTGCGGACAATGAAGAAGTAATCGAAGCTGTAAATGGGTATTTTGAGAAGCTTGACTAATCAGTCTATAGAGATGGCATTACTAGGCTAGAACACCGCTATGAGAAATGTATCAACCTTGGAGGACATTATGTTGAGAAATAAAAAAAGTTCTTAAAAACGTTGTTTTTCTTGGCCAGGCCGGAAATTTATCAATCTACCCTCGTTGTACCTATCTTATTTCTGAACTGATGGTATAAGTAAAAATTAAACAACCTACGTGACTGTGTAGATTTACTATACCAATTTAATTTTACCCTTTCATTATTAACTTTAATAAACCAAACAACTTCATTTATTGTTTTACTCTATTATTTAATTTATAATCTAAATATAAAAGAGAAACTCTTAAAAATATTCAAATTTTGAAGAATTCCAATAATGTAAATTTAATGTGAGAGTCAAGTCAATAGGACAACACTTATCATTCTTTATTAATATAAAATTTGTACTTCGGATTTAAGTAAAAAAAGTGGGGGTTCTGTAAATATTATACCAATAAATTTGGAGTGGGGATGGGGTATATAATGTAGAATGCTGGGTTTTTCATTTTAGTTTAATTTCTGAGGATGAACCGTACAGGTTCGAAACGTCGGACACCAAAGGTGAATTTAAATTTAAGGTGGTGGAGAAGTCAGGTTTTGCTTTACTAAATAGAATATTGTTTTTATTATTTATATTTTATTTTATTATTAATTTTATTTTTATTTTAAATTTAAACTTTTTAATATAATTTATTGTAGTAATAAGTTCGATTTCAGATTCTTCAGGGGTGACTATAAACGAGGACAGTCTGACTGTCGTTTTTTTAATTAATATATTATATTATAAAGACTGATAAAAATATTTATTGATTTAATTTATACTCATTTAATTTATCTCATCAACATATCTTTTCTTGATGACTGTTTCAAAATTTAAATTAGTCAATAAACTATTTAATTTAGTTCACAACAGTTGATATAAGTACAATTTATAATTGCATTCGAAAAATGAATAGATTTTTTCTATGATTTTGACATTTATGTTTTAATTTTAACTATCATGATAAGAATAAAAAATTTCCAAATCATATTATCTTACTAACGTTAATTTTATTTTGAGAATATAGATAATATTATCATTAAGCTATTTATAATAAAACGTTGATGCAAGTTTTATCTTATTAACACATTCAATTTCTAAATCAGTCATGATCAACAAAAAGAGGACTAACAAGGCTACCTATTTGTGAATCATATATTTATTTATTTGACTTACTTTTATATTGAAAATATGTATTGTTCATAAGAAACATACTCGCATCAATCAGATTGTTAAAGGGCTATCATATCGTATATGTTCTTTCCATTTCATAATACTGCTCCTAGGTTCAAACGATTTTTCAGCAATTCATGAGGTAGTTTAGTGAACATATCTATTAAAAAACTAATATAATAATCAGAGTTGCTAACGGTTTCAATTGTCTATAGTAAATTTTGACTATTTTTAATCTAAAAATATAGTGCTGGAATATATTTATTCAAAATTTTGTTTAGAATTTTAAATATCAAATATGTAGGACTATCAATGCCAAAAATACTAGGCCTTAAAGGTGTGTTAATTTTATGTATCTTTAGTAGGATATAAATTTTTCTAAGTGTAATATTAGTTTGAGTTACACTATTTATATCATAGTATTTACTCAAATAATTATCATTCCAATAATACATTATCTCTTTAGCATCCTTTTGTAACTTTATCAGATAATTCTTTTCTACACTTAAAAATTCACTACAAACATCCATTTATTTGCTATGTGTTATTCGATTAATGGTAGCAGTTAGATTACCTTTATCTGTTAATGTAAAAAATATATCTTTTTGTTTGGAAAATAATTTTGCTATCTTTATCATATTTGCAATATAATGTTCTCCAAAATTTCTGGTTATAAATTATTCTGAATTATTCATTATCTTACGTCTAATAAGATTGACATAATCTTCACAAAGTTTATATTCGTCAAACATATCTTCTATATTTTTTATAATAATAATAACAGTATTTTTTTCATTTGTATAATTAATAGTATTTCATTTTTGTCCTAGAAGAACTTAATTTATAATATCTGCCAGTATATCTATATCAGTAAAGTTACAAAACCATGCTTTTTTGTATTTATTGTAATCATTGTCTGCCTGATGAGTATTGTTATTGTTATAATTGTATACATATTTTAATTTGTTATTGTCGTTATTACTTTTCTATTTTATTTTAATGATCGTATTTAATTTGCTTATGTACGCATTACTAAGTTTTTAATAATTCAATTTCTTGTTGATGTTAATATATTTCTTGATATGTTGTACTACAATTTTTCCATGTGTATCTTATAAAACATATACGTACATACATACATACATATATAAATACATACATACATACATATATACATATACATATATATATATATATATATATATATATATATATATATATGTATATATAATTATATATGAAGTAGAGAGAGACAAACGGCATAAAATATCACTACTCTCCTACTTTAGCGAATATTGGGAAGTGGGGGTATTGAAAAAAGCAGTTAGCTTAACTGTTTCAGGTACTATAGATCTATAGTTCGATTTTTCTCGAGTAATTATTCAAAAGTATTATAATTTGGTACTAGTGATCCTGTTTTTCCTGGTAGTTTCTTCTTATTAATATTACCAACAATTGTATCGAGTAGTTTTTGAACATTTCATCTTTAACGTCGTGTCTCGTGGAAAGAACGCGGCTTACAACGATAAAGGTTCTTGGTGACAGCCCGAGAACATTGAATATTATCAGGCCCGCAACCTTATTAGTTCTCACTAAGACGTAAGTATATAATATACTGTATTATTTCAAGATCAATCGTTTTCGTTAATTCTTTTAGAATTTATACATGTTGGCTATTTTTTATATGAATAACTAGCTACGGTATATAAAAATAACCGCGATTTTTTATTTTAAATTAAACAAAAATAACGGTCGCGTGAGTGTGTAATACTTGTGTGTGTGAACGTTGGTTTGCCTGGGAACCACACGCACACAAAAACGACCAAAGTATAGCGTCGCATATCACATTGTATATACATGTGTAACGTCCAACCACGCGGGATGGTTTTACGCGGAAGTCACGACGACGATTTACTGCGTTGACTCCGCTATTTTGTCCCCAAATTTTTCGGCCACGCTTTCGCGTCGAAGCCGGTGATACACGGGGCAGATCGCGAAATATTAATCGCGGCGCTGCGCGGTCAGTACGCCGTTTGGTAAGGCCACTTCTGAAGCGGCTCTATCCTGAACGTTGGGATACCCAGGGAGGCGACGGCCCTGGTATCTTCTAGGAAGTAGTAGGGGCAGGATGGTCCTCGGCCTCCAAGTTACCTCGCTAACCCACCGCGCTTAACTTTAGGGGAGACTACAATATCGACAATTTTCTTGTCTGCCCGATCAGCGTCCCCGTCCTAAAATTTAGCGCGTGTATCGAGAAGGAAGAGAAGAAAAATAAAGACAAAAATCAAAGAAAAAGGTTACAATTCAGATCGTACGGAACTTATTTTTTATTCAATACAAAAGCCTCTTAATCTATTGATATGCGCGCGGAACGAACGCGACCGGCAGTCTGCTTTCCGTAGTCTTGAGGGCCCGTATTTACAGTCATGGTCCGGCGCCGCCGAAATTTTTTCCACAGAAAAATTACATGATAGTGGGGGAGATGAAGGGCTTTAAAATAATGACAACATTTACTACTGTTAAAATTAAATGATCATCATAAGTGCATTATTATTAAATCTTACCGTTTGCGGATGCCTTAAAAAGTTTGAAAAGTTCAGCAGTGCAAAAATTTGGCTTTGACGTCGTAAACAACAAACCATTTTTGATACTCAAAGGAAGTTTGAAATCACCTTTTTGCACCATAGAAGCACGTAAAACTTCTATGAGGCAAAGTGGCTATGTGCACTAAGAGTTCAGAAAACTAAATTACCTTGCACCAAATCAAATACACGAAATCACTACACACAAGTGGAATTTATTTAAAATATTTAGACCATTATAATATTGTGCTCTAGAGGTCAAAACAGCCAACTTACCGTTTCCTCTACTAAAACCTGATTGTGCGTTGTGCCTAAACGTATATAGACATTCATAAAGTAAAACTAAAATGTACAATGCTAAATAATAACGGATTTCATGAAAGTATTGTACGTTGTAGATATTTTAAACTTGCTTGGTAAATTATGTTTTGAATAAAAATAAAAGGAAGACCCATATTAACAAAAAAAGGTAAGTGATTTACTTTTTATCATATTTAGTAGATGTTATGAGTTTACAAAAATTTGGTTTTCCTGTCATTATAAACTCTTTTTTTATTTTGGATTGACTATATGATTATACCTATTCATATTTTACAAAGAATACTCTCTGACGCTGAAACTTAAAATCTTTTTATGGAATTTTAGTTAATTTTAGTTAATTTAGTTTAGAAAAAAATTTTATGGAATTGAATAGCATGGGTTTTCTAGTCAAAAAATAAATACAAATTGAAGATCATCAATTGTATGAATTTCGCCATCTAATAAGAACTTCCATATTCACCTCGACTAAAGTATCACCGGCGTTTGAGTAGGTATAAGATAGCATTATAACGGCAAATACAAGTAGTAGAATCGTTGGTCTGGTTGCAATGATCGACTCCAGAGTTGTGCAAAGACATCACCGATTACTAGATAAGTAACTGGACCTTAGCCATACATACTAACGGCGTTAAAAAATATTACAAGAGATAATACACTAGGAACGTCTGATTCTATGTGGCTAACAAAATCTCCAAAACTTTCATGTATTATTAAGTTCAAAAATTCTCCTTAAGCTTGACTTGTCAATAGAAGGGCCTTATCGAATAACTGAATAATTTTCCATGACGGTATACGAACACGTAGTGAATTTAATTAGCGCATTGTGAAGTTGCAGTTCTTGGAGTTAAAATAATTCATCTAACATTATAACGTACCAACTTTCATAACTCACAAAAAATATAAGAAATTTTTTATGTTATAATGTAATAGAGAAATATTTCTGTTGTTCATATGAGATTTTTAAAAAAATGTTATTAGTTCAAGGTTTGGCCAATACGATTTAGCATTGCGGTCGATGGGCCGGCTTTACCAGGCGAAAGTCATGATTTTCTTGCTTCGGCTTCTAAAAGTAAATCCATTGTTAGTTCCCCGTGAAAATTCGATGGAGAAAGAATTTTGTTCGAACCGATAAAGCAGCATTTTGCAATTATCTATTGCTTAGTTGGCGTTGTACTCATTTTCCATAGTTCCGGATCTTTTTCACAGCTTTTAAACGTTGATAAATTGCTTCTTCTAATAATGCCTCGTAATTTCTCGCCTTCAAAATCTTTCACTGTATCAGGATATTCATTGTCTGTCAAATCGAAATATCTACTTTTTAATTAACGAAACCATGTCTCACGCGTTCTAATTACTGGAGCATGTTCGACATGAGTTTCTACAACCAACCGATGCGCTTCAATTACCTTTTTCTTTTGTGAAATATAATAAGCAGCGAATGACGCAAATACGATTTACTTGGAACGAAATACAACATCTTCATTGAGATAAACAACTATGACTCTATTACTTTCGTTGAATGTAAATTATTTATTTTTGAAAGTTAATGTTAATAGAAAAAAATTAACATATATGCCAAATCATAGAAAAGGACACACATTTTGCTAGCGACATCTAATAGTGAAACCCGGAAATTTCAACTTACACCTCTGGAATCCAAAAGAACTTAATGCCTTTGGCAACAATATTATTTCGAATTTCTTTCTCTTCATTTCATTTGTACTCGTAATTATCACGGAATTTGCTATCATATTTACTTAATATGACTTAATTATTCTATATTGCTTCCTCCTTTAAAAAATGATTTCATTTAAATTTAAATTGTACGTACATAATGCCAAGAATTACAATTACAAACTCAAAATAGTTTTCCTAGCATGCTTATCTCAGTATTTACGAACTTCAGAAACTCAGACAATTAAATAATATTATTACTAAATAAATAACTAAATTGCAAACCTTTTGACCATATGTGTTATAAAAAACCATAAACTTTGTAATTTTTCCGTAAATTTTGTATTGAAGAAATTTACTTACTTTTATACTTGTTTGAACGCTTATTCTAACTAGCTCTTCTAATCGATCGCTATGAACATATAGCCAAGCTCCTGTTGCAACTTGAGCTACAATAACGACAAGAATACAACTAAAAAAGCTGACAAGCATGCACTGCGATTCCTTGTAAGATCCATAGCAGCCAAGAAAGGCAACAATGAACATTAATGCGCCAGCAACTAAAAGCACATAAAGGCCAGCATAAAAATTGTATTTATCTTGCGATAGTGATACTAAAAAAGTTGGATCTAAGAGCATCCATATCGAAAAAGCCACCGTAAATGCACCAATTATCTGTAACAAAGAAAATAATCACTAAACATTCATTTTAATAATGTAAATTATTATTAATAATCTGCAAATTACAACTTGTATATTATTAAAATAAATAAAAATATTCCATCATCCATAGAAAATTGAATATTATGAAAGAACTGCTTAAGTTGCGCCTGGTGTTTTATTTTAATAATTGAAGTAATTTTATATTTATTACGAGGTGAACTTAGTTTCCGATCTTTTTTAACGGAAAAGGGACATGATAGAAAATCGATACATGTTCGCTTAATCAAAATATTTTCCATCACTTTTTACTACTTTTTCCCATTTTTCTGGCAATATAACGATACAGTGGCGAAAGAACGATGGCGGTTTCAAGGCGATCCAATCATTCACAAATTCTCGCACTTCATGAACATATCAGAAATGCGTATCAACGAGGTCATGCTGCCTCGATCTGAATAGGTGGTAATTAGAAAGCACTATGTCTGGCGAGTACATTGGGTGCGGCAACACTTCCCACTTGTATTTCAACAGGGTGTTTTTGACAGCTTTCGTAACATGTGGCCGAGTGTTGTCATACAATGACTTTGCGCGTATTGCTCGCGATTGCTGATCTATGTTCGATGAATTTCTGTTGCAATTTATTCAGTTGGCATTTGTATACTTTGGCAGTAATAGTTTCATTCGGTTTAAAAGCTCGTAGCACACCCTGTTGGTCTCACCAAATGCACAGCAATACCGTTTGACAGTGAATGAATCCGTTTTGGTGTTGATGTGGACCGTTGGCCTGGGTCCACCCATGACCTTTTACGCTTAGGATTGTCGCAATAGATTCACTTTTCATCACCAGTCACAATACGTCACAGAAAACTCTTCTTTTTTCCTGGCACGCAAAGACAGTGCAGTGTTGTATCGATTCATAATGGCACTTTCGGTCAAATCGTATAGCATCCATTTTCCTTTTTTATGATTCTTTTCCATCGCATGTAAACATTTGCCATATGCTCTGTCACTGACTTCTAACTTATTAGCGAGATCCTTCTGTGTTTGAGCTGACTTTTTGTCCAATAATGCTTGCAATTCACTTTCGGTTGTCCAGAACGTTGTTTGTCATTAACATCAGCATATCCACTTCTAAACCATTGAAACCATTCTTTACATATTGTACATTGTTCGCCATAATATTATGGAAGCAATCGATAATTTTCTGCTAAAATTTTTTTCAAATCAATAGAGCGCAAAAGAACATGTCGAAAAAACGATTTATCACGATTCATTTTTCACTGATCAAAAAATTATAATGTTGACATAAATGATGACGCTTGTTAACCGAATTTTATTCGTAAATGCCAAAATTAAGAAATAAGTACCAGATCCGGCACATCTGACTTTTCGTACTGCTTATATCGCCATCTAAACGTGAAAGTCGGAAACTAAGTTCGTCTCCTAATACGAACTGACTGCAGTAGTCATTGAATTATCTTTTTTTGACAATTTTTTTTTTGACATTTCTGAAACTTAAAAATTAATATTTGCATTACAAAATAGATAAAAGCATGAAAATAAGTATTATGATAAAACACATTTTTCATTAATAAAATTTTTTGTATAAAAAAATAATTTCAAAAAATGTAATTTTATCTCAGCCATAATAATTGAATTTGTTTATATACACTTCTAAACCTTAAAAATAATTTCGAAAAGAACAAAAGAATTTTTTCATTTTACAGCCATTTCAGAAGTTTAACATGTTTCGTTTTTATATGTACGTAACTAAAACCTTACAGTCAAGTTTTATAAGGGTACAACGTAAAAAAGATTGTATTTTGACATATCACTTGATTTATGAACCGTAAAAAGTTCCAAGATTTATTTAGCCTTAGAAGAATAATTATACATCATACAGTATCAAAATAAAAACATTTATTATCTTTTCATTTTCTCAACAACTTTACTAACTATTTGAAATTCTTTTGTAATCCTTTAGAGTAAGTTATCATAACGTAAAATTTAGTTAAAATTAATTAAATAAAATTAGAATATTATTATATTAGGTTGTCAAATGTCTCCCTTCCACCTTTTTTGTCTTATGAATTTCGCGGCTATGTACAAAGCGCTACAGAGCTCGTATCTGGCAATACTAGTAATCAGGGCTCGTATCTGGTCTTGACATAACGTACAAAACGACGCTATGCATGATTAGTTTGGATATTGCGTTCAAAAGTTATAGACCTGTAAACATGGAGTTCACTAACGACGAAATTCGCACTATTTTAAAGTTTTTCTTCATCAAAGGCAAATCTGCTAGAGAAATGTTCCGTGAGATTAAGCCAGTATTCTACTTTACAACTTTGAAAAAAAGTTGTATATTTTTTACATTTTTCGAAAGCAAATATATTCAAGAATGTTAGTTCAAAAATTTAGAAATATTCAGGTAGTCTAACTATCCTTTTTCACCTTTCGAATGCAGTTATCTGAGCGCGCTATTCCGACCCGCCCAGCGCGCGCCGTATAAGCCATCTACCTGGCCTTGTTCGCTGTAGCAGCTGTTCCCCTATTGTAAATCATTACACCTATATATATGCTTATCAAAATATATACCTTTGCTTCTCAATATTACCTTCCCTTTATAATTTTACTTCTGTATTTCAGTTCTGTATTTTAGCAGTGGAGAATCTGTCGTGATTCGAAGTTCAAAAGTGAAACATCTATCTATTCGCAATGGATACGAAGAAAATGTATCGTGCACAGAAAACTTCTAGTCGTCCATCTAGAACTATAAAACGTTCTTTTCACGGAAACAGATTCACTGACGAAGGAGGTACTAGTAACACGAGTACGTCAGCAGCAAAACTGAAAAAGTCTAACGATTCGAGTTTTTATGAGAAATTTGATAATACTGGTGGTTATTCTTTTATTCATTTTCTTACTGTGTTTTCAATGCTCTCACAGTGGGCAGTGTGTTCTGTTTATCATATACAAATGAAATTTTCACAATATCGGTTGCGAGGCCTTGATTTCAAAGTGTGCGTTACTTGTGGCTGTGGAGACAGGTACATCAATTCGTGTCTGTATTTGTGTCAATAAGCCTTAGCCACAGTTTTCTTCAAACTAAAGCAGAAAATCAACACTCCCCGCAAATGACGAGAATTTGGCTAGAAAACTGACTTCGTCGTTCGAGAATACACTTGCGATGCCAACGCAAATTCAATAATAGAATGCTGTTGTTATATTAGCAGATGTCCTATCATACTGTATAAGATTTTTAACCTGCCTATTTCAACTGGCACTCATCGCTGCAGCTATCTATCGAAAAACGTTTGAAGCAAAGTTGCGCACTTAATAATTGCAACAAATTTGTGTAATAATAACAAGTAGAACGATTTATAGTAATAATAATAATTAATCTAGAATTTTGTCTTTGAAGATACTCACATTCGACGGGTTATTTACTTAATTTGAACAATAATTATTTACGTTCACCTTTATACAAGTACAACATATTCCATGCAATAAAAACTTAAAATTGCATACCTTTTTACTATTTAAATAAGACAGAGCACCCAAAAGACAGCGATCAGTGCCTACATGATATTTCGAGTTCGTGAGCTTCTCGCGCTCGCACTATTATTAATTATAGCGATCACGCATTAGACGGCTAATAAAGATTATTAATCGATTATTTTAATTTCGAGCATTTACTCAAAATTATAATATTATATACGGTATAAGCTGTATTAGCTATATAGTCAGATCGTCGCATATATACTCGCTTTAATCGATCAGGAGATTTCAAAAATTCGTGAAATACTTTTCATAGAACTATAAACGGAAGATAAAACCATTTATAAATATAATAATATTAGAATACCCACTTAGGGATTCAGTACGCCTGTCGATCAGCCATCTTGGGACTAGTTCGAATGAGTCATTTACGTAGTAACTCGGGTTGGATTCGTTACATACGCATCTCTTTTTACATCCGACTACAATTATAGTTCACGGAGTCGTGAATACCAGGAAATTATTATTATAAAATTTGTAGAAAGAAAGAAATGGTTTTCATTTGGCTAAATCAAATCTTTTTAATTTGAGCCAAAAATGATATCCTTTAAAAAATGATATTCTTATACTTTTGCATTCAATAGCCTTAGAAACATTAAAATCGAGGAAGAGAAGCGAAATGTCTATGCGTTTCATAAATTCTAAAACGGCTTTTGACTTCGTGGATAGAATTATCTTAACAGAAAATCTAGAAAGAATAGCATTTGAAGACAGTATGATAAAAGTTATCAGGTATGTGAATAAGTCGTTCCCGTTTTTTTTTTTCAAATTTTGAGCCTTTATTGTGAAAAAATGGTTACAAATGAATTATTGAAAGTATTGGCCATCGCTAGCTACAACTTTTTCCCATCTTTCTGGCAACATACGAATCCCGTTGCGAAAAAATTCGACCGGTTTGGCCTCTATCCAGTCATCCACTCATTTTTTGGCTTCCTCGTAGGAATGGAAGTGCTGGTCAGCCAGGCCATGCGTCATCGATCTGAAGAGATGGTGATCAGACGGAGCAACGTCTGGACTATACGGCGGGTGGGGTAGGACTTCCCATTTGAGCGTTTCTAAGTATGTCATGTTGCAAAATAACTTTGTCGTGCCTGTCGGAGTATTGTGGCCGTTTTTCTCGCAGTGCGCGGCTCAAACGCATCAATTGTCGTCGATAGACCTCGCCTGTGATCCTTTCATTCGGTTTCAGAAGCTCATAGTAAGCCACACCTAGCTGGTCCCACCATATACAGAGCATGAGCTTGGCGCCATGAATATTTGGCTTGGCCGTCGATGATGATGCATGGCCGGGTAGTCCCCATGATTTTCTTCGCTTCGGATTATCGTAACGTATCCACTTTTCATCGCCAGTCACGATACGATGCAGAAAACCCTTTCTTTTATGTCGCTGAAGCAGCTGTTCGCAAGTGAAAAAACGCCGTTCGACGTCTCTCAGCTTCAGTTCGTACGGCACCCAATTTCCTTGCTTTTGGATCATTCCCATGGCTTTCAAACGCTTGGAAATGGTTGTTCGGTCAACTCCCAATGCTTTAGCAAGTTCTTCTTGCGTTTGACAAGAATCTTCATCGAGCAAAGTCGCCAATTCTCGATCTTCAAAGATTTGCGGCCGCCCGGAACGCTCCTTGTCTTCCACGTCGAAATCACCGCTTTTGAAGCGTCGAAACCATCCGCGAACACTTGAATCATCGACACAACCTTCTCCATAAGCCTCCTGAAGCAATCGATGCGTCTCGGAAGCAGATTTCTTCAAATTGAACCAATAAAGTGAAACTTCCCGCAAATGACGTCGACTCGGCTCAAATTTCGACATTTTCACGATATCAAAAATTTATGATGCGAAAAAATTTTAACTAATGTGTTAGTATGGAATTGTTGACATATGAATAAGCTTTGATTATGACATATGTAACCATTGAATACTCGCACAGTATTGGTGGCGCCATCTCTTACAAAAAACGGGAAAGACTTATTCACACTCCTAATATAAAAAGTTCTATATTCGGATAACGATATTATGGAAGGAATATAATTGAAAAGGATAAATATTTTCACAACAGAAAAAGGTATTAAATCACGCTAACCACGTAGTATAATATTGTTTTTAATTTATTTAGAAAATCTGAAAAAAAAACTGGATAAAGAGTAATATATAGAGTGGTTCAAGTTAAAGAAAATGAATTCTTGATAAAAAATATTCTTCTTAAAATATTCTTAATAAAAATTCTTGATAAAATGATATTCTAGTTGAAAATGGCTTTATTGCAACATTTTTTTAACATAAATATATTACATAATTAGACAAGATTTTCGCTTTTGTACTTTAAAAGTTGAATTCTATAACAAATAATAACAAATGAGAAAAGAACTTAAATTGGTGTAAGTCTTTTTAAATTAACAACTTAATTAATAATTCAATTTCAATGAAGCTTATCTCGTATGACAAAGAATGTAATTATCTACAGCGCTTATTTGAAATATTTTTTTAAATAAGACATTTACATTTGTTTACTGATGTAAAACTTCTTTTATCATTTTTATTTTATTTTTCATGTTCGTTCCTGTACACTTTCACGCTGTTTGATATTTATAATCACGAGTCAACACACATTCTTTTCCAAAGTATCAGCAGTATATTTTGCTCGTATAATTCCATATTCTTTAATTTTTGGAAGAATGTCAATAATTTTTTGCACGCAATATCTTGAAATATTCAAACTACATTCCATACACACATTATAGTTTCAATTTCTTTCATTTCAAGAATACTTTCTTTGCAATTCATGAATGTCATTATTGAATTTGTAACAGTTTTTATCCATTCCTATTTCTTAATTTTAATGAGTTATTTTCAAATCTAAGTCTCATATTTCGCCTGGATGCAGACATAAGTTTCTTACTTTACGCTTCAATATTTCTAACGATGTAATGCCAGAGGTGTAATTCCTATTTTAAGACTGTGCACTTCCACAGAACATATCAGGATAACATCTAATATATCTTTGTCAAAGAATCTATATACTCTTTGAAGCACTTTAAACCTTACTTATAATATATAGAAATCTTTTTCATCAAACTGGTAATTTCAGTTCGTATTAAATTTTCTGCAGCGTTTTTGTTGATTTCTTAATCATTGTTTTGTTGCCGTTGGCTGATTGGCTAAGTATTTACACATGGTCAATGTAGCAAAGCTCTATGAGGAATGCTTCCATTTTTAAATTTTTAGAATACAGATTCTAAAATAGAATGCAGATTCTAATTCTTCTTTGCAGTCAGCATTACTATCAATTTTATCAATATATTCTTAAGCGTGTGCTGTACATAGATGATCAATGTATATTTCAAAAATGGTTTAGTGCCATTGATTTCTACATCTACTTTTCTAATGTGTATTTATATACTACTATAAGATATGTATCAATAATTACCATACTTTTGAAAAAAAAGACAACAATAAATTATTCTTGCAAAATTCATTTATTTGCTTCAAAATAATCTCCTTCCGAGTCAATGCGAAGTTTAACACGTTCGAACAGTATATCAAATGACTTTTTCACGTTGTTGAACGGAATCATCTTCAAAATAGCGGTCGTTATCATTCGAATGTCCTCAACGTCCCCGTAAGGCTTTCCTTTCATCGCTCAATGCAATTTTCCAAATAAATAAAAGTCACAAGTTACCATAACAGGTGAATATCAGTCAGAAATATCGATCGATGTGACAGCGCATTATCATGCAACAAACGCCGCTTCCACTTTCGCGATATTCTGGCCAAACACAACTAATATGGGTAGGTAAACGCTTCATAACATCGATATAATACATAACATTCATCGTTTTGTCAAATAAATCGAAATTCTGATGAATAATTCCCTTGAAATCGTAAAAAGCGATGAGTATAATGAAAATCATTATTTTCTTTTTCGATTTTTCCAAGCGCGATTTTTTCAGTTTTAGCTCATCGAGGGCTTTCCATTCGGAACTTTGACGTTTTGTTTCGATATCATATTGAAAATACCATGTCTCGTCATCAGTTACGATAGAATAAAAATAGTTTTGATCCCTTTTGGCTTCTTTAAGGATATCTTTAGAATGTTAAATTTGAAGTGCTTTTTGGCCTCGACCAATTTGTGTGCAACAAAACGCGAACAAACTTTTTGGAGGCCCAATTGCTCGGTCAAAATGTGTTGAATCGATGCTGCTCAAAAATTTAATTCCACTCTCGATGTTCCTTTCATTTACCGCTTCTTTCGACCGACTCGAACGTTTGTTGTCATTGAGGTCTTCCCTACCGTCTTTGAAACACCAAAACTTTCATTAATGTTGTACAAGATAAACAATCACTACCATAAACTTGTTGTATCATTTGATGTGTTTCTTTGTAAAATTAAATGAACAATCTGTCCTTACAAAAATTTAATAATAGCCAACGCATCCGCATTGTTGGAGAAGCAACCTGAAAACTGCCAGACAGCCAAAAGAACGGAGCACTCCTCACTTTAGGATAACGAACTTTTATTGTTAGAAATCTCGTCCTTTTCTAGGATTTCCCAATTCATAGCTTATAAATTTTGTTAGAAGCCAAAAACAATACAAGCGTATTGATCAGTTGTTACTCAACTTTCTCGAATGAATTATTTGTAGCAATGTACATTATTTCATTTCTTTAACATTCTATAATTCTACAAATTCAGTACCAAAATCATCAAGAATGAAATCTGCTAAATGGTGATTTCATTCTCATGACAGTCCAGCTTTCTTCAGCTGTTTCATTCAGCCATATCCAACTAAAACGACTACCACTATCTTTACATATTTCCACGTTAAACTCAACTAACACAAACACCAATTCATAAAATAATACAAGAAGATAAAGCATAAACATATTTTGTTTTTTTTTCTCTCATAATATACAAAAACTTTCCTCTAGTTTTTAACATGGCAGACTGCTTTTACACATACCATGGTATTAGTACTGAACACATTTTAGGTCTTTTTGTATATGTCTATTCTTTTGTATTGCCCTTACTAAGTTGTAGCAGTGCACAGACTTGAAAATTCATTTTATAAAGTATTTTTTGAAGCTTACTTTACTTCCTAATATTCCATAACGATTTGTAAAATTTTAATAATATATATATATATATATATATATATATATATATATATATATATATATCGTGTGTATGATATTTGCTACGGGGAAATATATTACGAACACAAATCACGAAATTATAAGTTTAAACACGTTATAAGTATTACATGTGTACATAAAAAACGCTTGCCACATGAGAATTGTCGCGCTTCCAGATTGTATACATGTAGGCATGCCTTCCCTCAATTGCCGTGCACGAACGCACTCTAATTGTGTACATCCTGTCGTAAAATTACGAATCGAGCACGGAACAGAAATAATTTTACAAAATATATAAACTATTCTAATACCAAGTCAAATAAGCTTTTATTAACCATTACTATAATTCTCTATGTCAAGTAAGGAATAATAAATAATAACAATAGAGAAAGCATAGAATAAAATATTATGGAATGGTTAACTCATAGATCTTTGTCTGGTTTAATTAATTAGACTGTTTTATACATAACTAAAATCTGACAACACTAATTATAAATTGATCGCACACAGACGTAAAAACCATCAATGTATTCTATTATTTATGTATTCTATTATTTATGTAAAAACTAAAACTACACTGAGAAAAAAATATCTGTTATCAAGTAAATATTTTCTTGTTTTGTACCAAGTGAATTATTTTCTTAAATTGAGAAAGCATCTTCTTAAATCAAGGAAGTATTTATTAGGAGTGTGAATAAGTCTTTCCCGTTTTTTGTAAGAGATGGCGCCACCAATACTGTGCGAGTATTCAATGGTTACATATGTCATAATCAAAGCTTATTCATATGTCAACAATTCCATACTAACACATTAGTTAAAATTTTTTCGCAGCATAAATTTTTGATATCGTGAAAATGTCGAAATTTGAGCCGAGTCGACGTCATTTGCGGAAAGTTTTACTTTATTGGTTCAATTTGAAGAAATCTGCTGCCGAGACGCATCGATTGCTTCAGGAGGCTTATGGAGAAGGTTGTGTCGATGATTCAAGTGTTCGCGGATGGTTTCGACGCTTCAAAAGCGGTGATTTCGACGTGGAAGACAAGGAGCGTTCCGGGCGGCCGCAAATCTTTGAAGATCGAGAATTGGCGACTTTGCTCGATGAAGATTCTTGTCAAACGCAAGAAGAACTTGCTGAAGCATTGGGAGTTGACCGAACAACCATTTCCAAGCGTTTGAAAGCCATGGGAATGATCCAAAAGCAAGGAAATTGGGTGCCGTACGAACTGAAGCTGAGAGACGTCGAACGGCGTTTTTTCACTTGCGAACAGCTGCTTCAGCGACATAAAAGAAAGGGTTTTCTGCATCGTATCGTGACTGGCGATGAAAAGTGGATACGTTACGATAATCCGAAGCGAAGAAAATCATGGGGACTACCCGGCCATGCATCATCATCGACGGCCAAGCCAAATATTCATGGCGCCAAGCTCATGCTCTGTATATGGTGGGACCAGCTAGGTGTGGCTTACTATGAGCTTCTGAAACCGAATGAAAGGATCACAGGCGAGGTCTATCGACGACAATTGATGCGTTTGAGCCGCGCACTGCGAGAAAAACGGCCACAATACTCCGACAGGCACGACAAAGTTATTTTGCAACATGACATACTTAGAAACGCTCAAATGGGAAGTCCTACCCCACCCACCGTATAGTCCAGACGTTGCTCCGTCTGATCACCATCTCTTCAGATCGATGACGCATGGCCTGGCTGACCAGCACTTCCATTCCTACGAGGAAGCCAAAAAATGAGTGGATGACTGGATAGAGGCCAAACCGGTCGAATTTTTTCGCAACGGGATTCGTATGTTGCCAGAAAGATGGGAAAAAGTTGTAGCTAGCGATGGCCAATACTTTCAATAATTCATTTGTAACCATTTTTTCACAATAAAGGCTCAAAATTTGAAAAAAAAAAAACGGGAACGACTTATTCACATACCTGATACTTAATGCAAGAAGAATTCACTTCAATCAAACCACGTACTCTTAAATCTAGTGAATATTTTCTTAATTTAAGAAAATGATTTACTTGGTACAAAACAAGTAAATATTTACTTGATATCGAAAAATATTTTTTTCACTGTAGCACTTTAAAATCGTACTAGACGCTCATCTTTTTAAAATCAATTAAAATAAACTACGGGCAATGTGTCACAATATTAGTCAAACCTCCGCTTTGAAACCTCCGACACACCGCGAATTAATCTCAAGCATTGGCAGTATACGGCCAAATTTATAAGAAGAATTAGCACCATTTGCGATGCTTTTCGGTCTGAGGGTCCGTTATCAATGACCACCATTGCGTTCATTACAGTTGAATATTATTCCGATACAGTTAAGAATTTTTTAATTTTTAATTTTAAATACTATTCATTTGATTACCGAGCTCGAAGAATATTAAGTATCATTTTTGTATTCTACAATACAACCATGCAAATATGGTTTTGTCAGGAAGTTGTAGAAAGGTATATTAATATATTAAATTTTTAATAATATTTTATTGAAATGAGTAACAGAAAGAGAATGATAGAATCGGCAAACATGTCAGGAGAGTAAGTAGATTCAAAATTGCATTTTCTTTATAAACAGTGTGTTTATTCATTCATCCAATTCCTAAATGTATTTCTCTATTGTGTTTAGATAACAAGTTCTGTAAAAATTTAATATCCCTGGAAGTGGATCAGACCCAGATGAACACTGCGATACAGCCCTTCTATACCTCATTTCCTAAAAAAATAGCCATTATCATTCCCAAAAATTATTCTAATTATTCCTAATAAAGATTCAAATAAAACTGTAAGCTAGAAAGAGCGATCCTTGTTAGTCAGAGTAATCTAAAGTAAAAGACGTTCGCTACAAACCTTCACTTTGCATACAAGATTTTATCCTACCCTTTCGGATGCGACACTGGTAAAATGTGCAAAATATAAGTGTACATCGGCGGCTTGGGTCAGTCTCCAAAAGGGATCTACGTTTGCATACTTATCGGAAGCGATTATAAAATAATTGCAAAGTATGCCGCAGGGCTTAGAATAATTGTAAAATATAGAAGTCCATGGGAGGACTTAGCATTATATATTCTAGAGCATAAAATTAGTTTAGATAAATTTATTTTGACAAATCTGATATTATACAACGGATTCGAGAAGATTCAAGTGAGGAGAACAAATAAACCCAACCTGTACTAAATTGCTGTTATATTTTTTTATTGTTTTAAAATCGAATTATTACTGGAGATAAAAATTGGATTTATTATGATAGTCCATATCGAAAAAAATCGTAGGTCAAGCCCATCGAACTAGAAAAACAAACTCATGCTTTGTATTTGATGGAATCAGAAGCAAATGGATCTACTATGAACTACTAGAAAAGGGTCAAACAGTTGATCTACCAATGAAACCAACAAAAAATGAATAGACACCTATGATCCAGGCACTTTACAGCCCAGAATATGCTCCTTCTAATTATCACTTGCTTTAGTGAATGAAAAATACTCTCACTCTCAAGTAAGCTTTACTTGACCTGACCATATCAAAAATTGGCTTGAATTGTTTTTCGACGAGAAGATGAAAAATTAGAGGCCTATGATGGCTCGATCGCTAGAGCGAAAGACTAGTAACTTGGTGATCCGAGTTCAAATCTCGGTCTCGGCCGATTGACACAGGCACCGCTGTAATTTTCAAACTGTCTGAATCGTGAGCAAAGGTCACAGATAGCGATGGAGTAAATTGTGAATAATATATTTTTCATTTGTTTAGTTGCTGATCCAGTACATTATGCAGTTCTTTATTGTAGAAATTAAGATTATTACTTATTTTCTGAAAATTCTATTCTATTTTTATTTAAATATTCATCAATTATATTCCATTGAAGGATTCTTTTTACAAAAAATAAAAAAAATAATTTAATTGTAATTCAATGGTTTCTATTTTTTGAAAAATTCAAAAAATTTCATAATGTTAACTTTTTTTGTTTCAAGAAAAAATGTATTTATTGATTTTTTTTGAGATTTTGTATGCATACATATAAAATATCTATTTTTACCCAGAAAGCTATTTTCTCTCACTCCTGAAATAATAGATCAGTTTAGTCATATAAATAAAGTATTACAACTTTTGATTAATATGACAATCACAATTTTATTTTATAATATGTTAACCTCAATAACACAAGATCAAAATATAAAAATGAACTTATTAAAAATAAGTGCCAGTCTCTTATATACTTTTTCAGAATTGAAACTTAACAAAATCTATTGAGCATTTTTTTTACGTATGTTAGTTTTCGTTACGTAGTAAGTTTTCTGCATTTCAAAGAATTTGAAATTTCTGATCCTATGTAATATAAGATTATAAAATATAATATTTTCAATAAATTAATATTATTTATTTATTATTACTATTATATTCTGGTGTCAAATGTCATCACCTAAAATAGTGAAAGAAATATACACAGAATATCTCTCATCAAACCAAATTGGTCTGCATGCTTTTTATAGTCGAAAGATTGTACACAAATATTTGGAAAACCGCTTAAAAAACTCATATTAAACACTACCTTATTATAAATTTGATAAATAAATAGAATAAAATAAATAAAAATTATATTTACTTATTTTATTACTTTATTTAAGTTTTTTTAAATCAATTGAACTATAAAATTACAATTATAAGATAATTTTTCACTTATTATAAAGTAAAATATTGTTTTACAGAAATATATCAATTGATTTTTAGCTTTTAAACTTTTACTGCTTCTCTTTGTTCATCAGTATAAATTATCTTAAGAATACTATCATTATATATTTTTCAACACCTTTAAATAAGAATATTAAATAAAAATAGTATTATATATATACACGCATATACATATAAACAATATATTTTAATAATTCTTTAAGGTAAAATATAAAAAATTTTCTTCCATTATAAATAAGAATTATAAATTTTATTATAGTTTATTATACATTTAATAATTCTACTTCCATCGGATGATATAAATCAAGCTATTTAATGTTTTTCATCAGCCCTGTAGAATCTTAAATATAAAATCTAAAATCTTGAAATCCAAATTAATTTTGTTAGTAAAAGACAATCTGACTAAACCCATTACCAAAAATTATTTTCCCCATTTTGAGCTGCTCCAGCTCTTCTTCAGTGACAGTCTCTGGTGATTAAAAAAGAATAATATGCCTACATCTTAATTATATTATATTAGTTTATTAACAAGACTATTAAGCCAAAAAAAATATTAATTGGTTTTATTTTAATGATACTACTAATTGTTTTGATATTTAATATTTACCTGACATTTTAATAATATTTTCATTAAAATATTTATTAATATTTTTATAGGTTTAAAAATTAATAATATACTAAACAAAATATGGAAATAATTTTTTTGCAGGAATTATAAACTCTAACTTATAGATGCTTACTTGTTTGAATCTGTCACAAGGAAAAATTTATTTCATATGTACAACTCTAATATTGCATAAAATCAGATTATTTTAAAAAATATTTTGTAACTAGTATTATAATTTACAGTAAGAACATGTTTCCTTTTTTCAAATATAATAAACTCAAAAATAAAATTAATTTATTCTAAATAATTTAATTAGTTTATTTTTATAGATATTGTTTGAAATTGTTATAGAATTGGAGAGGATAACAACAAATTTGTTGAAACATTTTATGATATGATACTTATTAAATAAATTTACTCGATAACACACCATTATGAAATTTTTTATTTGTATCCAAATTAAATGAATGATTAAAATTATGAATAAAAACATTTCATTTATTTCATAATAAATTGAAATTAACACAATAATTAAATCTAATGAAATAACTAATGAAATTAACTAAATTAATCTGAGGAACTATTTCGTAAAAACAGTATAAATGGCACATACAGAAAAAAACTTTTTCAAATTAGTCACTAAAATATTTCATGTAATTAAACTTTCCCTGAAGTAAATAATTAGTCTTTTTGTCCAATTATATTTTTTAATGAATATATTTTTTGACTCTTCTCATTATTACTATTATTCTAACAATTTAAGAAATTATATAAGCTACAATTCTTTACAGATAATTAAAAGAAATAAATAATTTAAAAAGCATAATGTATTTTATTTATATATAGAATAAAATATACTTACCCAAAATATCAGATTGACAAACACAAGTATATATTTCATTATCCCATAACACTCAGATAAACCCATATTCTACTATTGTGCTCTTTTAAGTACCTTAAACTTTATTAAAAATTGTTTATAGTAGCAATAATAATTTTAACCTTTACATTAACTTTTATTAAAATAATATAAATTTACCTTATAATATTTGTATAAAATTTAGTAACAAATTGAAAATATAGTATAAAATATTTTTAAATATATTTATTCACACAGTTATGTTATAATAAATTTTTTCTGTTTTTTTTTCTTAGCTTCAGGTTGTTAGCTTCAGAAGTTCTCTAACCAACAATTAGAATTCACAAATATATAGGCAGATATACGTATTTGGAGATGGAGTAGACGACTGCTACGTCATCAATGATACAATCATGATCCTTGTTCTTTCATTTTAGTTTATAAATTTAGAACTAGTTCATGAAAATAGCTTATATATTAGTATTGCTATTGTAATAAGATTAAACAATATATTTTACACTATTTTACAGTATATAAGGTAACCATTAAAATGGAAATATATAAAAAACTATTAAACTAATTTACTGCTTTTTATAGCATTCATATTTCATCGTCTATGATTGTAGAACTGCCTATGATACATCTCTAAATTGTAAAAAAATTATGACAACATAATCATATATGTATAGCCAGCCGCCAGAAATATAGCTTAGAGCATAAATGGGTTGTATATAAATGGTGTATAACAGTATAATAAAAGAGTACATATTATATCGTCTGCTAAAAGGCAGTTCGTATATTTCGTATGATTTTCTTATTTAAAGTATATTTATGATATACTCATCATTAAAATACGATAATGCCAGATAATGCAAAGGATTGATGCTATTCTCTGTGATTTTATGCGAATATCAATAGACAATCTCAATAATACGACTATAAAAATAAGAATAAAGTATGGAGGCGTGCACTAAACATGGCCTACAGTCTGCACAACTAAACTCAACCGAGTTATTCAAAATTCGATTGACATATACGATATTTCCAAAATATAAAAATACTATTCAAGATGCACAAGAATGTGTACATATGCATACTTCGATTGAAAATACACCTATTGCAACATCGATGTGGAGTCATTATTGCATCTATAATTTGAAAATCAATAATATTGAAACGAAAATCAATAATATTGAAATTCTCTAACAATATCAGAGAACAAAAAATAATAATTAAAATTAAATCTTAGTAACATTATATAGATAGCAGCAGCAAATATTTAGTTTACAACATTAATGTAATAAATATCTTAACATTTTTATTAAGTAAATTTAATGTGAATACATATCTATATCACAGAAATAAGTGAAATAAAAGTAGCTTTCTTACCGGGGGTCTGTTCCGAAAACCCTCCAGTAAGTTGCCAGTAATTAGATATGGCAATGCTGGAATGCATTCTCGTATACTTCCCATTTAAATGTCAAGAATGATTTTGAAACTATAAGCAGAGAGAATAAGGAGAGAATGCCGATGCCAAACGCGAAAGGTTCGACGATTTTTGAGCGCCGGTAAAGTGCGCCCTCAATAGGCCCAACTGCTGCACTAACGCGCCAATGCAACGTCACAGCACATCAGCATAAATTAGTGTGCGCATTTGCTGTCACAAGCTGTGACGTAGGCAATAAATATATATAGATATAGCTGTACGCTTCTGTTCAATGCGACGTTGCTGTTTTCCTGTGAATTATACAGAGGCTAAGCCAAATAACATTTAATATGCGCACGAGCATCAAAAAGCTATTCAGACCCAAACTCCAATGCCAGCTTCATAATGCAGACGAATTTTTCATTCTGCAAAAAATCAAGACATTCCTTTCTGCCATTGTAGAAATTTCAAATCGAGTCTTATGCTTTTGTGCTAAAATGGATATTCCATAATTAGTTTAAAAACTTTCTTTTTAATATTTTATGCGTATATAATATTGTAGGGACAGAAAGAAACATTCATTAATAGTTTCAAATACTAAAAATATAAATAATAATATAAACCAAAAATTTAACTTTTTAATTTTTAACAGTTATACATTTTCTAAATTATAACTACAAGATATAAGATTTACATTATATAACCTTTTACAATAGGATAGAATTTGAAGTTTTGTGTTTTCTACAATATGCATTATCAATAAAACAAATGTATAAATATTTTAAATAACTATAAGTAATGACACGAGCTTACACATATTTTTCAAAAATACGAGTATGACGTAGATTTTAATGTTAACGTAGTTGATCAACCCATGTCTCTGATACTACCAAAGATGAACCGAGATTGCCAGGGCCCATCTACATCAATGATTCCAAATTGGCGCCACTGCCTACTGTGGTAGGTACCCGAACAAGGTCCGTCTGCAATCTCGACTATCGATAAATGTAGCACACTGCTAAAAAATGTCCGAATAGCTATTCGGACATTTTATATATAATATAATTAAGGCATTACAGTAATGAAGGAGAAACGGCGGGCGCGAGTATAGACTGTTATTAAGAAGAGGGGCAAGGTGGTAGGTAGGCACGATGCCGAAGAGGGGAAGTAGAGGAAGTGAAGGACCGAGCGAAAGAGAAAAGAACTGCGCGTATATATGTGTGTGTATAAATATATAATACATACATATAAGAAATGTGTGCACTAATTCTTTCCTCTATTTCGGCAAGATCAGATTGATTCCAACCGCGACCAAAATCCACTCTCTCTCTCTCTCTCTATATATATATATATATATATATATATATATATATATATATATATATATATATATATTAGCATTCCCCGTCTCGGCTTCGCCAGAGATAATAATTTAAGCGATTTCATAAACAATTCAATAATATCTAAGTAAAAAGTACTCTATGTATAAACATCTATTTTACTATAAATAATTGACCGTAATTTACCTATCGTCGCTTCTGTATAAATAGCTGCTTCAATGTAGCGTCCACTTCAAAAAGTTGATATTTTGCCGACCATTTTATACCACACACGCGCGCGCGCGCGCGTCCAGTGTGGAGTTTTGTTGCTTTCTCCCATCTGGCGCCTGCCCAGATTGCGGATAGAAGATGGCTCGCTACAATTTGTAGAGGGCACTGAGGAAATAAAATACTCAGGGCGGACAGAAAAAGCTAATGGGGAGGGCCTCCCGAATTTCAGGCCAATTATGATTAACATTTGGTATAAATAAGGATATACCCCAGGGAGTAACTCCGGCAAGACCGTTCAATCTTCTCACCGATTCCGATAGAGTGCAAGCCTCTATGGTCGATGGTAGCCCCTTGGATTCTGGGGAGGGCAAATCAAACATTATCATAGACAGTACAATGAATACTAAGGGAGATGTCATGACAGACCAAGAAATGGCGAATTTCTATCACGTGCAGAAACAATCATCTGGAGCGACTTGGTGAGAAGATCAGCCCACTGTTGGATTTTGTGAAAGATAGGCATAACGTGCACAACACCATTAAGGATCTTGCTCGTTCTATTAATGCTTCATACAAATGCATCAGTATGGCAGAGGATGATCTGTTGCAGTATCACCGTCCCGGTATTCATGAAGTGGTGACTCAAACTACGCCGAGTCTACGCTCTGATACTAAACGAAGCGCAGCCGAAGGGATAGAGTCCACTCCTAAAACAGTAGGTTGTAAAAAGACGAAAGAACCATCACTGGGCTCAAGGAGACCATCAGAATCAGTTGGAGTACCTACAAGGAAGTCTGAGACCAAGGAAAATCAATGGCCGACCATCAAGCGCAAGAAGCCCAAAGATAAGGAATTACCTAGTACACGCAGGCTTAGTGGGCGAAATAGACCTAATTCCATCTTAATTAAGGTCAATGAAGTACGCGGAGGTACTGTGTCAAATAAAGAATGACCCGGAGTTATCTCATGTGAAGAATGAAGTCAACAGAAATCGCAGAAGTGCAAGCGTTGCCCTGGTACTTCAGTACTGCGACCGCAACACTCTGAGGATATACCTCCTATAACAGAAATGGAGCTACATAATGCTTACGCTAAGATTAGAGACAGTGCTGCCCCTGGCCCTGATGGTAACCCTAATGCTACAATTAAGTTGGCGATACAGAAGAACCCATCTATATTTCTAAAAGTATATAATGCTTGTTTTCTTGAGGGTATTTTTCCTGATTGCTAGAAAACTCAAAGGTTAGTTCTGTTACCTAAGGGCAATAAGCCACTTGATGATCCGTCATCATACAGGCCATTGTGTATGCTCGATTCGGTAGGTAAAATATTTGAAAAAATAATATGTAGCCGACTGGAAGCATTTACTGAAGAATTACACGGCTTATCTTCACGCTAATTTGGATTTCGGAAATCAAAATCAACAGTCGATGCTATTAAACTGGTAGTGTGTACCGCAAGAAATGCAATCAGTGGTAGGACATGGAAAGGTGTCACTAAACAGTATTGTGCCATTGTCGCTCTAAATGTCAAGAATGCCTTCAACTCAACGCGCTGGTCTTCTATTATGAGTTCTTTTAAAGAGTTCGGAGTACCTGATTATCTACAGAATGTTGTGGCCAACTACTTTGAGAATAGGATAATATTATACCGAACGGATAAAGGCATTGTATCGTATAAGGTTACTGCGGGAGTCCCCCAGGGCTCGGTTATGGGACCTATATTGTGGAATATTATGTATGATGGCGTGTTCAGGATTCCACAACCGCCTGGCTCAATAACAGTAGGCTACGCCGAGTAACGGCTAAGTACTACACTAGTAGTAACGGCTAAGACCCTTGAAGAACTCACTGAAAATGCCAATGAGGCAATCAGCAACATCAGTAGATGGATTAAGTCGGCTGATCTACAATTAGCGGAGCACAAGACAGAAGTAGTTCTTGTCAGCAGTCGTAAGAAGGTAGATAGTATTACTCTTAAAGTTGGTAGTGGCCGCATTAGTTCTGCGCCATCTTTATGATACTTGGGTGTACAGCTTGATGCCAGGTTAAACTTTAAAGGGCATCTAAAGATATCTGGTGAAAAAGCGCAACGAGTTGCAGTTGCCTTGTGTCGCTCATAACTAACATTGGTGGCCCACGCCCACCCCAGATGAAGCTATTAGCTTATGTTGTTAATTCTGTTAGCATGTATACAACGCCAATATAGTATCATGCATGTGGAATTAAATCGTATTGTGAGCTCGCCATTGCGGCCCGTCGCCGCTCCTCCATACGTATTATTAGTGGTTATAGGACAATATCCACCGACGCTGCTGAGGTACTTGCCAGAATTCTTCCATTCGATTTAGCTGCAGACGATTTGCCAGGCTGCACAATATATGTAAGGCCGCAGTAGATTCTCTACAAGGTGCTAAAAACGTGGAACGTCATCGTTCTATAGAAATATGGCAAAAACGATGGAACGATTCTAGCAAAGGCCGATGGACTTATCGTATCCTTCCAGACATACACAGATGGATCAACAGGAAACAAGGGGAACTAGATTTCCACCTAACCCAGTTGCTGACTGGACATGGTTGTTTTAAGTTCTATTTCCACCGTTTTCACCTGGTTAATAATGATTTCTGTCCCATCTGTCCGACATTGGTCGAGGATGCCGAGCATATATTAGTGAGCTGCCCTCGTTTTAGAACTCAACATGAGCACTTGATGAACACCATCAGTAAGCCAAAAAGACCAGAAAGCATCCTATCAATAATGCTGGAATCTTCTGAAAACTGGAAGGCAGTAGCCAGTTTCGCAAAAAAGGTGATAACCAAACTTAGAAATGCCGATAGAATTTGGCGAATGGCCCAGGATGAATTAGGCTAGCTGATTCTATTTTTAATTTGCAGAGGATAAACACCGAACCCCTGATCACTTGTGTGGTTGGGGGACGTAGGATAATGTCATAAGAAGAGGAGCCGTATAGGTTAACTAACAGCCCCGCCGAAGTAATATTCTCCGATAGTTCCGGCGGGATGCTGGTTTCGAGAGGCCACTTGTGCAGAGCTTGCTCTGCCTATGCCTATTAAAAACACACACACACACACACACGCGCGCGCGCGCGCGCCAACATACACATTTTTATATGTGTAAAGAACATATATATATATGTATGTATATATAAATATTATTAAAATTATATTAATGTAAATGAGATTCGCTCAATTTTTATTACAAATTAGATGTAAAAATCAGGCTGCTGCAAAAAACGAAAAATAAGTGTATTCACACACACACATACACACTCACATACACACTCACACCCACACTGAGAGAGAGACAGAAAGAGAGAGTGAGAGAGAGAGAGAGAGACAGGGAAAGAGATGTATATATATATATATATATACGTGCAGTGTTCTTTAACTTAAAACTTTGATGCTCAAATTTTGATCTCCTCATTTTGACGCGCGCGCGCGCGTGCGTGTAATTGTATATGTAATTATATAAATAAATACGTGTAATTGTGTATGCACGCACGCGCGCGCGTGTGTGTGTGTGTTTATATGTGGATGGGTGAAGAATATATATATATATATATATATATATATATATATATATATATGTGTGTGTGTGTATATTATTGAGAGAGAGAGTCAGAGAGAGAGAGAGAGAGAGATTGAGAATGGACTTTGGTCGCGGTTGAAGTCCGTCCGAACTTGCCGAAATAAAGAAAAGAATTAGTCGCGCATTTATATTAAAATTTATATATAGACGTATAGAGGCGCAGTGGTTTTCTTTTTCGCTGAGTCCTTCACTTCCCCTACTTTCCCTCTTCGGCATCGTATCGGCCTGCCACGTTGCTCCTCCCCTTAACAGCAGCCTGTACACGCGCTCGCTGTTTCTCCTTCTTTGCTGTAATGCCTTAATTATATTATATATAAAATGTCCGAATAGCTATTTGGACATTTTTCAGCAGTGCGCTACATTTATCGATAGTCGAGACTGCAGACGGACCTTATTCGTGATTTTGCCGGAAAATCTGGCGCTGTCACGGAACCAACGTCGCCTATGTCTCTGACAATCTCCGTTCATCTCTGATGCTACATACTAAATATAATTCATAAATCACATACACTATTCCTAGGCTCCTTCGCATTGAAACAGTATAATATCTATTTATATTTATTATAATCTATTCTGTATTGTTACTTATTGATATTTTAAACAATTCGTGTAATTCTGATTTAACACAAAGATTGATCTAAGGAATAGAGTCATTTTCTTTATAATCTAATAATGAAATGATTTTGTTTGTTTATTTATAATATTACAGTGATTGTGGACATAACCTCACTTATGATCAAATGATCTATTCAAGAAATTGTTAAAAATAGTTTATTTGAATTACTTAGGTACATTATAGAGTAATTGCAATAATTTATTTAATTCTGAAAATGATAGTATAAAATTTTAAAGAACATATAATAAATCGTTTATAATCTTAAATGTATATTATTTAATATATATAATTGAATACAGAGCTGTTTCGAAAAACTTGTCTAATTTATATAAAAAACTGATAAAAATTCTAGATAGATAGGTTACGTATAGATTTTGATTCGCTTGATTATAAATTATATAGAATATGATAACAAAAAAGTTTTTGGAAAAAATTGAATAAAAATTATAGATGAGATCAATATATAAAACTTATTTTCTATGCAATTTTTCTCTATAAGAAAAAAATAAAACCGAATACAAAAAGATCGATTAAAAAAAAAATTGCCGAAAAAAATTGGTGAAAAAACTTTGTGAATTAAAAAAAATTGATAAAAATCAAACCAGATTAAAAGAAAAACAAGGAAAAAATCCCAGAAAAAATTAGTTAAAAAATTTTTAAAAATTGTTAAGTAAAACCGATTTCAAAAAATAGATTTAAATAATATTAGTTTTCAAAAATGTAAAAAAAGTACGAAATATCCATAGACTACTACCGTATAATAAACTACTTATTATCTCTGTCTAAACTAAGAGTCTAAAAACTCATATATATGCTGTGATTTGTGAGGATACATAGAAAATGTACTTAGTCATTTGTTTTAATGGTCCATTGTTGTTAGCTGTAATTTCGTCGTATAATTTATTATTTATTAAGGTATTTCGGAATATTTCCGAAGAATATTTTATCTGAATATTGTTCTTATATATGAACATTTGTTTTTGTTTTTCTACGAAAAGGTTTACATATATAAATATTTTTAGTTTACTGATTAAAAATCTACCAATGTATTATCATTAGTTAAAATAATAGTAATAAACGACATTAATTAATAGAATAAAACTTGTTTTATATAAAATTGTTTGATAAATCTTTTAAAAATAAATTTCTTTATGTACAGCTGGTTCTGTTAGCTATTTTAGAAGCTACGATATTGAGAAACAACGTACGGCGATTTTTTTGGATCTGCAAGTATCGCCGGACCACTTTGGGGTATAAAAATCTGACAAAAGAAGTTTTTTATTACATTTGACATGAGGATACAGTCTTATAACAAATACTGTTGGGATATTTTTCGACCATATTATCGGACTGAGCCCTTTTTAATCCACTTTACGAATCAAAATTCATCAACGCGTGAAAAGAAGATCATTGATATAGTTAAATTGGGATATTTGGCACTGAGTCCGAAAAATTAAATTGATTTTTCAGGTGACATGTCTTGAATATTGTCACTAAGGCCATTTGCGTGTGATAATATCAATAGTATATTATTTCTCGAAAAATTATTTTTCCCCTTTTAGCGCCACAGTATAGTCTATCGATATTTCGTACTTTTCTTTTTACCTTTTTTTGATCTAATTTTATTTCAATTTATTTTTTTATATTTTTTAACTATTTTTTCTGAATTTTGTGTTATGTTTTTTAATTTCGTTTTGCAATTTTTTTTTTAATCCATTTTTGTATTCGGTTTTTTTTTGTAAAGAAAAATTTCGTGGAAAATAAGTGTTTTATTTTGATCTGATCTATAATTTTTTATTTAATTAATTCAAAACCTTTTTGTTATCAATTTCTGTAATATTTATAATCAAGCGACTCAAAATATATACGTAATCTATCTATCTAGACTTTTTAACAATTTTTACGTATATCTAAACATTTTTACGAAACAGCTCTGTATTCAATTACATAATTAAATAATATATATTTAAGCTTATAAACAATTTATTACATAGTCTTTAAAATTTTATACTGTAATTTTCAGAATTAAATAAATTATTGCAATTACTCTGTAATATACATAAGTAATTCATATAATGTATTTTTAACAATTTCTTCAATAGATCATTTTATCATAAGTGAGGTTATGTTCTCAATCACTGTAATATTATAAATAAACAAACAAAATCATTTCATTATTAGATTATAAAGAAAATGACTCTATTCCTTAGATCAATCTTTGTGTTAAATCGGAATTACACGAATTGTTTAAAATATCAATAAGTAACAATACAGAATAAATTATAATAAATATAAATAGATATTATGCTGTATGAATGTAAATATTATATCTTGTAGTTATAATTTAGATAACGTATAACTTTTTGACTACTATACTTTTATTTTATTTTATTTTATTTTAGTATTTAATTGAAAGAATTCCATTTTCTATTTTTGATTTATATTATTATTTATATGTTTAATACGAGGGTGGATTGATAAGTTTCCGGCCTGACCAAGAAAAAAAATGTTTTTAAGAATTTTTTTTTAATTTCTCCTCATAATCTCCTCCAAGGTTGATATATTTCTCATAGCGGTCTTTTAGTTTAGTAAATGATTCATCAAGCTCCTCAAAATACCGATTTACAGCTTCGATTACTTCTTCATTGTCCGCAAATCTCTTACCGCCAAGCCAATTTTATAGGTTAGGAAACATATACTCGTCAGTCGGGACTAGGTCTGGAGAGTAGGGAGGGTGCGGCATCAATTCAAACTTCAGATCGATGATTTTAGCCATCGCAACGATTGACGTGTGCGCTGGTGCGTTATCATAATGAAACAAGATTTTTTTTTCGCTAGATGATGTCGTTTAATTTTCACTTCGTGGCTCAAACGTTGCAATAAGTCTGCGTAGTATTGACCAGTGCGTAGTATTGACTGAAACTATAGCTACAAGCTATCTAAGGATGGTATTATATAACCCCACCTCAAGGTAAGCCTAGTGGCGTCATCTCTTGGTCAGGCCGGAAACTTATCAATCCACCCTCGTATTGGAGACAATTAATGGATTTTCTCTTTTTGTTCCGACACGTTATTTACTATAATATAATATAAAATTAAATATTAAAATTAAATTTTTTAAGCTAATTAAGAAATATTCATTTTAGCACAAAATCATGAGACTTAATTTGAAATTTCTACAATGAAAGAGAGGAAAGTATTGATTTTTTGCAGAATCAAAAATTCGTCTGCATTATGAAGCTGTGCCGTCGCGTTGGCGCGTTAGTGTACCAGTTGAACCTGTTGAGGACACACGTTCCCGGCGCTCAAAAATCGTCGAGCCTTTCGTATATGGCATCGGAAATCTCTCCTTATTATCTCTACTACAATTTTCCCGCCGTTGACGTAATCAGAAGAAATAAATGGTCAGATACGGTATTTTGACTTACTGGGATTCGTTCGTTAAAAGATGGCCAGTTTTTTCAACGCGGGATTCGTATGATATCCGGAAGATGGGAGAAAGTAATGACCAGCGATGGATAATACTTTAAATTATAAATATATAATCAGGTTTTTACAATAATGCCTCGAATTTCGGGAAAAAACGGCGGAAGCAAAGTTGTACACCTTATATGTTTAATAATAAATTAGACAAGTTCAACAAACTACTTTATTTTTTCAACTATTTTTCAGTGTGTACATAACATGTGTATTGCATTGCTTCACATATAAAATACTCATGTGTAGTAGGTGAGTATCAGAGCGTTTGAGTTTGAAATAAAGTTGGGCCGAGGTCTTCGTGGAGTGGCTACGTCACACATTGGGTGCTCAACAATGATAAATTAGTACGTAATAATATTAATTTTTCTTCAATTTTTTTGTTTAAATTTGATATATTGATTATTTGGAGTGTGGTACACAAACGGGCAAGATTTCAAGAAATTTTTCCATTCCATTGAAAATTAATCATTGATTGAAATTTTCATATTTATATACGAAGTTTGGCAAAACTAAAAAACTTAGACCTTGTTCTTCAAATTGTAATATTATTTTGTCAAAAGATTTAAAAAAAACTAGTCTGTTTGAGCCTGGATTAATAGTTTTCCATTCGTGCCAAAAGTCGATGATGTTTTTGAATAAATTTAATGCAAATGTGAAATTTTCAAGATTTGTGAAATTCCCCTTGAAAAATGAAGGAATAGCTATTGAAAAGTCTTCTATTATAAATATGCAATTTTTATAAATGTAATTTTTTTGTCATTACAAAAAAAAAATTATGTGGAATGAAAACTTGGAGTACTAAATAAAAATTCATTTGTGGTGGACTATTGTTTCCATACAAATTAACTTATCTCTGGTCCTAGAGTACTATCACGCCCGGCTGCCGCTGGATCCTTCGAGTTAGAAGTCTTAGCTGCATCTGTTCCCAAATCTCGTTAAACCAAATGCTCTTTACATATATCCGTGGAAAAGATAGAAATGTCGAGCGTGCGACGCGTGGCTACGTGCACATTGGACGAACGTGAAAAATGTTTTACGTTACTTTCCTCTCTTCCGCAACAGACATTCCTGTATAAATTGAGAGCAAAACATGTGCAATATGTCCGCGGCATCGACGAGTCGAGTCAGCGGTTCTCAGTGATCGAATCCCTCTTTCTTTATTCTGTTATATGACTACGTTCGTTGCCTCTTTAGATCATGAAAAAGCAGTTGTCTGTATGTCATATAATCACGGCGTACCGCGTTGACTTGTGCCTTCGCAGAGTCATAGTTCCGGTCGTGGTCCTTATAGATGTGACTATGCCGCGGTTATTTACGAATTTTTTGACTATGGAGTGGTAAAAATGCTTCCTACACATTTGAAGCATCTAATGGAAGCCTGAATATCTTAGACTCGATCAGCGCCTCGCTGTAGCCTTGTCTGACTAGACAATGCACAGTGTATCCCAAAAGTTATAATAGTACAGGTATAAAATCCGTACTACTTACGCCATCTTCCTGAAACTTTGGCCACTAGCTACGGACACCTTCCTTTACCTCTTTACAATGTTTCAAATACATCGAATTATATACAGCTGTTCAGTAGCAGTATGCGCGGGAGTCTTAAAGTGGTTGCCGTCATTGTTTAAGGTGAATAAAAATATCGAACAACGTGTTGCATTTAAATTTTGCTTTAAAGTTGGTAAAGGTGCAATTGAAAAGAAGGAAATGTTAAAAGTGACTTATGGTGAATATGTTATGTTACGTACTACTATTTGTCCGTGGTATAAGCTCTTTGTGGCTGGTAGAGAGTTAGTTGACAACGACGAAGTTGACGAAAGGAGCGGGCGGCCATGCGCCAGGAACAGTGACAATATCATCGACAAAGTAGCATCTGCTTTGAAGGACAGCTGTAACTCTAGTTACAGATTAATTAAGGAATTTATTGAAATACCAAAATCTATCGTTCAACGTCTTATAACGAACGACTTGAAAAAAAGATGTGCGTGTTTCTTTCCTCTTATACGATAATGCACCAGCACATACCGCGGCAACTAATACTTAATTTTGGACCAAAACAATGGTCCCTGTATTCAGCCACCCACCATACTCGCCTGATTTGAGTCCATCTGACTACTTCCTGTTTCCAAAATTAAATATGGACTTGAAAAGGAATCATATTACGTCGATGGATGATACAGAAAAAGTTGTGAGAACCAAATTAAAAAGTATCCCAAAAGAGGAGTTTTTAAAAGATACGAAGGGACTGAAGGATCGTGCCATTTTTTATATTACTTTTAATGGATTCTATTTTAAATAAAAAGTTTGTTAAGAAAGTTTTATACATTATTGCGCCTTCGTAGATACATCACTCACGGTAACCGACACTTGCGGTATTACTTCACAAATAGAGGACTATATTTTTATAAGCCCCAATAAAACTAGAAAATATTTGCCTATACATTCTAAAGATAGAGAGTCTCGCCAGGATATTTCGAAAGTCTCACGTACTTGCTAAAACCTTGGACAGTGGAGCAATGAGAATTTCATGTCTTCATCGATTCTATGTCCTGCCCCGCATTGCGTACTGTCATTTAGGCAGATCCAATATAAATAGCTGCAACAGCAGCTGTGTCCAGTAAGTATCTGTGTAAGGTAGGAATTCACGAATCCGTGTTTGTTGATCGGCTCACTCAGTCACGTTCGGGATGATATGCACAGTTCATCTATCCTTCTTAGAAAGACCCTTCATATCGTATAGCCACTTATTGTGATTATAACCTTCTTCTTTGCATACAGTAAAATATTGCTTATCTTTATGTTACTCAATACTTTTGTTAAAAATGTTATACTTTATACCGTATTATATGCACATGCCACCCTGAGCTTAACGATACAGCTGACACTTTGGCAGATAGCACCATAACGATTATTTAACAGCATGTCGGCCCATCCTGAAATTTCATAAAGTATTACATAGTTCACCACCGATAAAAGTTTATCATTTAGGCTGCTTAAAATATATTTGTCACTCTCAGACCTACGTTGAGAAAACGTTGATGTTCTACGAAAAAAAAGATAGCTAGAGTGATACCAAGGTGGTTTATTTTGATCAAAGACCGTATCTTAGTACTATCCATTGTAAAATTATCATAAAATCCCTTTTTTGTTTGCAAGATAAGTACCAACTCAATTTTTTTGCTGCGAACTTAAAATTCCGCTTTCTTAGCCAATTGGAGAAGAAAACATAAGGAGACTCCGGACTTTTGCATCGACTGTTCTAAGTAACTTGATAGACTTCAAGTTATTACATTTCTTGTAATTGAATGTTGATGGTATCTATTTCACTTTCCGTATGCACTGAACACATGTGACAAGCATTTGAGGATTTATAACCAGTACTATAGTAATTTATGATAACTGCTGGTGTATCGCTCACTTATACTCCGTTGCAACATTTCCCCCGTAAGTCTAAGATCTCTGAGAGTTACATGTACTCTCGATGATTGATCTCCATTGATACAGGTTGAAGATATTTCTAAGTTGGCAATCTCCATGTGCTTTAGTCCTCGAACTACTCCACTGTATTATCTACGTCTTAAAATCCCCTCCGATGGCATTTTATTTATAAATTTATTGATTTTATATTTATATAACGATGTGTGTGTAAATTTGTAAAACCTATTTGTAAATTTTTTATGAGATCTTACATTTAATAATGAAACAATATTTAATAATAAACAACTAATACAATTTTACATTAAAAATTTTATTTGTATACTTTTAATCGATATTTTCTTATTTTAATAGTTTATGCTAAACCTTTTAAAATGCAACATTCATATTATATACATGTAACAAACTTAATTCATAAATTAACTTTATATAGTCCCTCTTATGTTAAGTAGATAATGTTGTAGTATATTAGAATACTATGTACCATTTGTTTTAGATAAGAAATATAATAATAAATGAAATAGAGTAATAAAATTAAAGTAGATTGGCTATAGGCATTCTAGCTCACCTCCCTCCTTAAAAAGTGTGTTGAAACCCCCATCTAGTTCATGCTGGGGAACATAGCTTTAGGTTTAGTAGAATGCCTATAAGCATCTATAGAGAAAGCCCCCCCCCCCGAAAACGGTGTCACTCATGCTATATTATAATAGATAAAGAAAGCGGGAGGTGGGAAACGATTCTTTTCGTCATTTCTTTTGATTATATTTGAGCAAAGCGATGTATCGTTATGATAAAAATTTGATATGTGTATGCGAAAAGGAAAACACCGTTAATGGCTATGAATCTCTATTATTATAGAAAACACGTGGCCGCTATACTGTATACTGAAAGTGAGTACGGAAAACCAGTATATAAACGTTCTATTTTCAAAAAGTAAAAGCGAGTTGTATTAGAGGCGAACACATACGCTTCTTGATGTACTGATCGAGGTTGATTCATCAATTAATATAATTCGCTTACCTTTCATGTCATAGGAGTGAATGGGGAACGGAAAGGAAGGAGAAGAAAATGGAGTTCCTTCACCAATGAGGAAAAGTTTCTTGTGTCAAAAAAATAAAAAGGATGGACTTAGCCGGACATTCTAAACGAAGTTTAGAATCTGTAGGCAGTTCTTTTTTCTGACCAATAGGAAAGTTTTTTAGTGCAAAGTAGTGGAAAAACGAACATTGGAAAACGATATAAAAGGGAAACCGCAGTAAATTTATGCAGCACAGTCTACCATCAGATTTTAAATTTGAAAGTCTTTATATTTTAAAAGATGAAGGTAGCAATGATCTTCATATTTTAAAAGATGAAGATAGCAACGGAAAGCGTTTGCCCGCTGTTGAAAAGACTCTTAATAGTCGTCCCTGCAAAGGAAAGTATTACAAATAGACTTGTTCGAGGAGGAGGACAAGGAGGAGGAGGACATGTCGAAGTCGACAAGGTCTACCACCTCTATCTCATCGCCACAGCTTCTCTCACAATGGCGGTAACTTTATCCATCGAGAGGTTTAGATATCCATCACCGCAGAGGAATCTCGACCGATTGGAGGCCCCTGTACATGCAAGTACAGGAGATGGCGGGTACAATTCCGCATGCTGCAAAGTATGCGGAAATATTCAAGACTATAGATTCAGGTAATTTGCATAATAATATATATAATAATACTATAATAATGTATATAATAATACTATAATAATATATATAATAATACTGATAATACTAATATTTTTTCTTTTGTTACAGCTATGAAGAAACAGGATCGAATTTACTCATTTAATGAGCGATCGTGCACGAGATCGAGGTCCGAGAGAAAGCAAAAGAGTCGGCCCAGGAGCCAGAAGATGACAATGACAACGACGACGATTGATCGTCATCGCATCCCATTCGTGGAAAGTATGGGCTTTAGAAGCAGTTCAAGTATCGAGAAGATCAACATACAAGCAGAACTTCCCCGAATAATATCGGACATACGTATGCAAAACAACGTTTAAATATAAAAATGTAAAAAATGTAAAAAATAATAAATAAATGTAAAAAAACATATAAAAATAAATAAATTAAAAAAAATAATAATATAATATAAATAGTAATATAAAATATGTATTTATATATACAGAGGGAAATAATGGAAAGTGCAAGTCAGAAAATAGAGGAGGGGAATGATAATGAGAGAGGATACAATGAGAATAATAGAAGAGAAGCTCAAGTACGTACAGCTACTAAGAAAGAAGAGAGGGAGAATTGGATAAAAATCATCAGTAGATGGTCACTGCTCTTAAGCAAGTCTCCACAAAATATGGTACCAAAGTTGTTGCGGAGCTGGATGATAACTTTCAAATATTCTTACCACAAAAGATATCGTCAGCCATATTAAAAGATGAAGAATTTTTCATAGATATGGCTAGCAAAGCAAATAAGCTTTGTTTATTTATAGAGTACCAGGGTGGTAGTTGTTTTAAGTTTAATAATTCTACCTCTTAAGTAATAATAAAACACATAGTTTCATTTCTTTTCATTATATATTTGTCAAAAAAAAATCATGTATAACTTAATTACATAATTAAATATTATAATCATAATACAAAGTCTTTGTTAGTTACTTTGAAATTAGTGTCAGTACACGTATTCGTATATGTTACTTATATAATATCTTGTATTCAATTAATTTCCTTTGTATTTATCCAATTATTATGCTGACTATTGAATCCTAACCATTTAACACATTATATACGCGGTTATCACTCCGTTTTAGCACTTTTTCTACTAAATAAATTTCAGGATACTTAGTCTTTTGAGATTTCGGTTTCATAAAAACCCCTATTTACAGGCTTCTTGTAATAAGCTTCAAAGTGATAAGTTAGTGGATCAGTTTTTACAACTTTTGATATTGTAAAAATTTCAGTGGATCAATTAGGTGTGTAGCCTTTTTCAAAAATGTTTTATTTTACTTATTCATATATTATCTCCGACATTGTGTTTCGGGTTTTTCCTTGGTGTCATCTCAATTGAAAAACGCTTCTTCTCCTTCCTTTCGTTTTCTTGGCTTACATTTACAAGCTCAATTCATATTGTTCGATGTTTTCTTGAATTGCAAGCTTTCAGTCAATCTGGTAGGATATCTATTCATTTGTAGTTTCCTTGTTTGCTGAATTGTATCTACATTGCATTTTTTAATGTTATATTAAATCGTTCACAAATATTTGCATGAAAATTACTGTGTGAAGAGTATAGATGTATCTTATACTTTTTCAAGAAGTTTTGGATGTATAAAATGTAAAATCCCTTTCCTTGATCGGTTTCTAGATTTAATGATACTCTTTCATGTTTCAATATCGTATTCATAGCCAGGGTAACATCGTTACCACTCTTTGACTTTACTGGTTAAGCCCAAACATACTTCGAAAACAAATCTATAACAGTGAGTAAGTATCGAAACCCTTTATTTTCCTTAGAGCAGGGTATCATTTCTACAAGATCTGCTTGTTAAGTTTCATCTATACAACGTATATCATATTTTATTCGCTAATATCTGCGACGAGCAGGTTTGTCGAGCTCTTCAACGACTTTATGTCGTACTTCCTAATGACTTTGCCTTTGGTGATTTTGCCGATGCATTTTGCCTTTCGATTTCTTTTACAATACCATTCCCATTATTAACCATTTGTGTAATACTATCTCTTAAACAGTATGTGAGTCACTAAGAGTTTTTAATTTCGATTCCAGTACTGATTAATAATGATTGGTTTTGATAAGATTTTTATCGAAATTATTCATTCTTCTTCCAATTTAAATCGATTTTCATTATGTGCATTATATTTTTGATAAAGATCTTTGAATTTCTCTTCTATTATCAAGCCATTTTGTTCATGATGTTTCTCGTTTTCTTATAGAATTTCCTTAATTTTTAAAGATACAGTTTTAGTTCCAGCTGCAAGATTGAATATAACGTTTTTACACAAACTGCATCAGTATCTGCAGTAGGTTCACCAATATTACAAAGTCGATTATTTTCTATATCAAAATTGCCATCTGCTGTAAAAGTGTATCCAATAGCTGGAGGACCTTGACTCCCCTTCGAGCACCTCAAATTTCTTCCAAATAAGTCGAGACTTATAATGATACTGATTGAGGAAAAAACGTATATGCATTAATATATATATATCCTATTTCACGCAGTTCCTCAATAATTGAATGGATTTGATTGATATAATTGTTATTTTCAGCTGATTGTTGAGCAATTAGTAATCTTAGTCTCTGAACAAGCTTATTCGGATCATCCCAGTACACTAACTCTATTGAAGAATCTTTCTTTGCTATTTTATATTTAAGTGTGTGACCTAAATAACGTTGAAATATTTTCTACTCTTCGATGAGCGTATAGATTCATCTTTACTATGTTTTTTCCGATGAGCATTTATTGATTCTAGAATCCTGTGATAATTTTCACGATCTGCTGGACTTATTAATGTGCCGTCTGGTTCTTTTTAATACGTAGCTCTATTAGTCGATAACTTTTCGGATAATTTAAATCTTTCACTTTTATTATATTATCATCAAATATAATTATCACCAAACATGTATGTACCTCTAATATTTTTTACTCCATATACGAGGTGTGTTCAAAAAGTAACGAGAATTTTTAAATTTCGCGGATTTGGAGAGCCTGCCTGTATAAAATTTTTTTAGTATGTTGGTACGCATGCCCCTGAAGTACGATAAAATTTTCAGCAATATTCAATGCTACAACTTTTTCGAGATTCTCTCCCTTCTGTTTCAATAGTGCAGAATTTCTTTTAATAGGTTTACGAGCTTGTAACAGCTTGCTAAAGACATTCTTGTCCTTCTCAAAGTCCTCTCACACATTCTCGAATCTAAGACCACTGGGATGAGTGATTAAAGCTAATAAACTATTTGTTTATACACAGTTTGATGGACCGCAGAATACTGCTCGTATATTATCTGGTAGCAACTCTCCGTATCGCTTCCTTCTTTGTTTTTTCTAAAATCAAAGGTAGCGACGAGCAGTTTCACGTTCTGCTCAGTAAAATCCACGTTGGCATGACAATGTCTAGTTTAACATTGACTGAAGTAAATATATAAATGTTGATTTTATATTTTTGATCATTAGTTATAAAACAATTGAATTGTACTTTTGTATACTGCCCATATACAAATTAATAAATATTTTTTTATTGGTCTTACAGTCCAATCAATTCAATCTAAAAATAAAATAAAAATCAAAATCAAAATCAAAAAATAAAAAAGAAATAAATAAAAAAAAAATAAAAAATAAATAAAATAAAAATTAAAAATAAAAATTAAATTAAAAATTAAATTAAAATTATAATGACAGTCAGACACTTATTTGAAGATTTGTAATCCACATATCATTAAGCTACAAAATAATTTGAAAGAGTTATTAAATAATTGGAAAAGAAATGAATATATAAATGATACTACATATAAGTATTTAAAATGTGAAAATGGAACTGTGGCAAAATGTTATGGGCTTCCCAAGATTCATAAAGAAAATCTGACATTTAGAATAATAATATCTTCCATAGGTTTCCCAACTTATAATATTGCTAGATTTTTGTCTAATATATTGGTTAAGATAGTTGGAAGAACTAGTTCTTACATTAAGGATAGTTGGTGTTTTTACAATGAAATGAAAGATATTGTTATTCCGAAAAACTACAGGATGATTTCATTGGATGTAGTATCTTTGTTTACAAATGTACCTTTAGAGTTGTTAAATGATATTATACAGGAAAAGTGGAATGAAATTAATTTGCATACAAAATTGACAATGAACGAATTTATTAAAGCAATTAATTTGGTTTTTAATAACACAATTTTTTCATTTGATAATAAATTTTATGAACAAAAATACGGATGTCCAATGGGGTCGCCTTTGTCACCGGTTATAGCTAATTTAGTTATGGAAAAGTTGGAAAGTATAGCCTTGTCAAAATTGCTTTTTGAACCAATGATATTTAAGAGATATGTTGATGATATCTTTACAATTGTTCCAGAAGTTTTTGTGGATGAAATGGTGGATGTTTTCAATTCTGTACATGACAGAATTAAATTTACGAGGGAGGTTGAAGTAAATAGTCAGTTAAGTTTTTTGGACATTAATGTGATTAGATGTAGTAATAATAAGGTAAAACTTAATTGGTACAGAAAGCCTACTTGGTCAGGTAGGTTTTTAGATTTTAATTCACACCACCCATTCGGAAACAAAATTGGAGCATTGAGAGGTGTCATTGACAGAGCAATTAAATTGTCACATAAAGATTTTAGACAAAATAATTTACAGATAGTAAGAGAGACTTTTATTAATAATGGCTATCCAATTCAATTTATTAATAGATTGATTGCTGAGAGATTGTTTGACATTTATAATACCGAAAATAGACATAGTGCAGGAATTGATTTTAACGGAGGCAAAATTATTGTCTTACCATATGTTCAAGGATTATCTGAAAGAATAAAAAAAAATTTTCGGAAATATAACATTCAAATTTTCTTTAAAAATCGCAATAATTTAAGTAGATTGTTTAATAATTGCAAAGATAAGGATGATTTATGCTTAAAGTCAGGAGTTGTTTACAAGATTAATTGCATGGATTGTGATAAATACTATATTGGACAAACAGGTAGATATTTAAAAAAGAGAATTTATGAGCATAAATATAGTTTACGTAGCTCACATATTACTTCCGGTTTAAAAGAGCATTGTTTAAAGTTTTTACATTCTTTTGATTTTATGATTGTGGATATTTTGGAACATGGTATTAATAATAAGTACAAACGGGAGAGTCTTGAAAGTATTCACATTTCCAGGAATCGAAATAATGTGAATTTAATGTTAGAGTCTGGTAAATTGGACAGTGTTTATCATTCCTTATTAAATTGATTGGTTTTGGACAATTTGTGTAGAGGGGGAATTTATATTTAATTTACTAAATTTGGTGGTGGGGATGGGTATATATAGATTAGAATATAAGGTTTAGATTAGTCCCTGATGAGGAGCCGTAGCGAGCTCGAAACGTTGGACAAGTCTTCAATTAGGTTAGGGTGTTGGGGACAGTCAGACTGCACTTTACTAACAAAGAATTTTTTCAGCTAATATTTTATTTTGAGATTAGTCTACGTGGGTGAATGTAAACAAGGACAGTCTGACTGTCATTATAATTTTAATTTAATTTTGAATTTAATTTTTATTTTTAATTTTTATTTTATTTTATTTTATTTTTTTTTATTTTTTTTTTATTTTTTATTTTTATTTTTATTTTATTTTTAGATTGAATTGATTGGACTGTAAGACCAATAAAAAAATATTTATTAATCATCAGTTATAATTTGACTGATATCATTTAGATTTTAATCAACGAAAAAATCATTGAAAGCAGGTAAAAATTCACGCAAAGTAATACAGTCCGCCTTCAAAGATGCTCGTGAAGCTTTTAAGAATAGTGGTTGTAAGGAGAAAGTTCTCATTCCATGTGCGATACCTCTTCTATCCAAAATTGGCGGACTTCTCCCTTTTCTTATTCCACTGTTCGCATGATTAAATGCAACTGGTGCATTAGCCGGAGGTGCTGCTGGAATAGCTAAAGCAGTAAATGATGCTAAAGCTGCGCAAAAAGAATATCAAGAAAGCACGCTTCATAATAAGACAATGCAAGCTATTGCTTTAGGTAAAGGTCTCTATCTGAAGCCGTATAAACGTGGAGTGGGATTATTTCTCAAACCGTATGTCGGACACGGTCTAATTAAAAGAAAAAAAATTTCAATTTAATTTTGCCAGATCGTTCACTAACAAACTATAATCTTATAAAATATGCATATATATTACAAATTCCACATTTTCGAAGTTTTTTCATGAGAAATAGCCTTCCTCGTAATAGACCATGGCATAACGAATCTATTATTGTTAATCTTGATGATTCACAAAATAAAGGTACTCATTGGGTCAGTTATCGAAAAAGAGGATTTAACATCACCTACTTTGACAGCTTTGGTGACCTTAAACCTTCCATAGATATCAGAATGTCGACTCATTCATTTGCATCATCATCTTTTTTTTCGTTTCTTAAATGGAAGTCTATAAAAAGAATTCGTCAGATAAAATCATTTTCGCTCAATCAGTCATGGAAGATAGTTTCACTTTGACTCTTTCAGAAAAATCTTCTGTTTTAGAAGCCCAATACTTTCCATTCATTAAACTACCAAAGCATAAACATTATGTTTTAGGTTTAGTCGAACTCTCAATCTTTAATTTAATTCCTAATATTGACAACTAGGATTCCCCGTCTCGGCTTCGCCCGAGATAATAATTTAACCGATTTCATAAGCAATTCAATAATATCTAAGTAAAAAGTACCCTATACATAAAAATCTATATTACTATAAATAATTGACCGTAATTTACCTATCGACGCTTCTGTATATACAATATGTATATACAGAATGTACAACCGTATTTAATACACACACGTATACATATTACATACGGTTTCTATGAGAAAAATTGTACTTTTGAGTTCGAGCGGTAAAAAAAGATGTCCAAGTGTCTCGAGACGACGTTTATAGAGTATCATGTTCGTAATATAGAACATGTCTCGGGACGACTGCTATAGAGAGTTTTTTGTTGGGAAGGTAGTTTACGACGTCCAGGTATTCCGGGACGACTTTTACTGGGAGTGTGCGTGTTCAAACGATAGAAAATGAATCTCTTTATAGAAGTATCTTGAACACTCCCCGTTGAAGTCGTTCCAAAACATTTCGACATCTGATCCCACTATCCAAACACGAAACTCCCTATAGAAGTAGTCCCGTCCTACCTGGACATCGTTTTCTACCGTCCGAACACGAAATTCCCCGCAGAAGTCGTCCCGAAGCGCTTGGACATCTTATCCCACTATCCAAACACGAAACTCCCCATAGAAGTCGTTCAGAGACATCTGGACATCGTCTTCTACCGTCCGAACACGATATTCCCCGCAGAAGTTGTCCCAACATACCTGAACATCCTTTTCTACCAACTAAACATGATAGTCCCCATAGAAATCGTCCCGTCATACCTGGACATCGTCTTCTACCTTTCGAACAGACAACTCCCTGTAGAAGTCGTCCCATCATATCTGGACATCGTCTTCTACCGTCCGAACACGAAATTCCCCGTGAAAGTAGTCCCATCATATCTGGACATCGTCTTCTACCGTCCGAACACGATATTCCCCGTGGAAGTAGTCTCGTCCTACCTGGACATCGTTTTCTACCGTCCGAACACGAAACTCCCCATAGAAGTCGTTCAGAGACATCTGGACATCGTGTTATAAGGCGGGATGGTGATGACGGTTAAATGAATAATTTGGCCTCGTGTGATTTGATTTTGTGGCCCTGAAAAGAGCCGTTTAGTCGCCGCCTCTCGTTGCGTCAACGCGGGTGGAACCGGGGAGGGGTCCGGTAAGGGGATACGAACGGAGGCGGACGGAGCGTGCGTGTAGCCCGTCTCCGGCTTGCGCTTCGGCTGCGATGTTGGACTCCTTCTCCAACTAGGCCGATGCGCGGGACCGCAGGGAGGCCCTTGCCCTTCAGACGCCGCCGGATTGAAGAGAGAACTCGGTCGGGGAGTCTGAAGGTGGCCGGGATCCCGGGGAGTTCCGCCAGGAGAGGCCGAGGAGGGGGAACGACGAGCGACGGCCGAGTGGGACGGCGGATGCCGATCTCGCCCCGCACGTCGAGGGCCTCTGGAGCGGTTGGGATCACCACCGCGCTCCGTACGGCCTTCGGTGGTCCCTCGTCCTCCGAGGTGGCTTCTGAGAGGTCTAGATCTGGCAGATCTAGAACAATCTCCCAGAAGTTTTCCCTGACTTCCTCCGGCGCTGTCCGTCTATTTTGATGGCGCCGTGTATTCCTCTTGGCGCGCTATCGCTCGTTTCTCCTTCGAGGCCAGCGGCGAGGCCATCTCGTCCGAAGTTCCGGGCTAGAGCAGGCTGGCGTCATCCTTCCTTCCTGGATGAAGATGAAATTAGGCTAAAGAAATTTTGGCATAAAGCTGGCATGAAGCCCCTCAGCTGCTTTCGAAAGGTAATGTGCCTTTAGGTAGACCATATCGCCGGGGCGATATGGAGGCTCCACGTTCTCTTCAGAGGCGTACCTAGCTTGGTACCCTTGTTGGTGCTCCATGATCTCAGCTATTCTCTTTTTGGCTGCTGGACAAGGCTCGGGAAATTGGAATTCCCAGTCGCCTGGTCGACGAAGATCTCCTCCTGTAAGCGCGCCTCCTGGCGTGTACCCTGTGGCGGCATTCCTCCTGCCTCGTAGTTGGAAAAGGATCTTGGACAGGTGCGTATCCCAATCTCGATTATCCTCGTCTTGTAGATGTGGTCGCAAACCCTTCTTTATTTCTTGATTCCGCCGTTCGGTAGGATTAGCTCGAGGGTGATAAATCGCCGTGGTCCAAGGCTCAGCCTGCCAACGTTCACAAGCCTCCTTCCACTGGCGGCTGACAAACTGTGGCCCATTGTCCAAGAGAATTGCTTTCGGGTATCCCCACCTGGCGAAAACCTCGTTCTCGATGATTCTGATAATGTTGTCTGCGTTGCATAATGGGAAGGCTTCGACCCATCGAGAAAATAGGTCGGTTACTACCAAGATGAACCTTTTGCGCCTTTTTGTTTGCGGGTACGGACCCATGATGTCGACTGAGATGGTAGCCCATGACTCACTTGGTTGGTGAGGGCGCAATCCGTTTGGTTTGGCGAGCGTCTTCTTCACGCAGGCACATATATGGCAGATTGCCACGTGCTCCCTTACGTCTCGATTCATCCCCGGCTAACGGTGGAACTTCTGGATCGCTCTAAGGGTCTCCTCCGCACCGGGATGTCCTGCGTGTTTCACATCGTGATACTCAAAAAGAACCCGGAACCTAACTGCCTCCGGCACCTAAAGTTACCACGGGTCCTTTGAGTTGTCTCTGGTCCAGAGGGCTCCGTCGATCACAAGGTGTTTCTCCTGAAAGAACCTTTCGTCGCGGCGACGATTACTTCGTCGCGTGCGGTTTAAATGCTTCCTCACGAGATCGTAGCACTTCTGGTCTTCTTTTTGAGCTAACCTTATCTCGTCAGCCAAGGATTGTTGCTCGGTAAGGTAAACGGCGGGCGTGGAGTCCGTGGCGGAGCCGTGTAAGTCAGGTGGCAGGAGCCGTTCCTGGTCGTCGAGAACGCCCGAGTACTTTTGGCACGGTTGTCGGGAGAGAGCGTCTGGCAGCTGGTTGTCTTTACCAGGGCAATGCTCTAAATTGAAAGTGAACTCCTGCAAAAGCAGAGCCCACCGCGTCAGCTTGTCCCGCGTATCCTTAAAACGATCCAGCCAGGTGAGTACCTTGCTGTCCGTACGTAGAGTGAAAGGCTGGTCTTCCGAGTAAGGCCGAAACTGTTTGATGGCCCAAAAGATGTTCGCCGTACGTCTGGGAATAAATGATGACATCATCCAAGTATACTTTACAAAACTTGTCAATGTATCCTGTCAAGACCTCCTGGGTCTTAAGCCGCTGAAACGTTCCAGGAGCTCCCTTGAGTCCGAATGGCATGACTCTGAACTGGTAACAGCAGCCTGCTGGTGTGGAGAACGCTGTGTACTTTTTCGATTCCAGCTCCATTGGGATTTGCCAGTAACCACTGCGCAGATCGATGGTAGAAAAAACCGTAGCTTTTCCAATATCCTTTAAAGTGTCGGTTATCCGTGGAATGGGTTGAGCGGAGTCCTCCGTAAGGCTGTTTAACTTCAAATAGTCCACACAGAGCCGAAGGCTTCCGTCTTTTTTCTTCGCCATAACGATTGGTGAACTGTAAGGAGATGTCGATGGTTCGATAATACGAGCGGCTAGCATCTCCTGTATCTGTTGGTCGATCTCCAGTCTTTTCGCCTCCGAATATCGGTATAACGGTAGTCGAAATGTTTGTTTCGACGTCACCGTAATAGAGTGTTGGGTGGTCTTAGTTTGCGGCAACTGTCCCCCCAGGGGAGCAAAAACCTTTGCATGGTCCTGAGTGAGCTTTGCAAACTGTTTCGAGAAAACTTCAGGAAAACTATGCTGGAGCTCTGGCACCTTAATGTCCCTGGTGAGTGCGTGAGGCGTCTCGCCAATAAAAGGCACTGTGATGTGCTCCTGGACACCTACGTACAGAACCTTTCTGGTGAAGTCGATGATGCCTCCCTCCTGGTTCAGCCAGGGCAGTCCCAACAGCAGAGGTGTCCTTAAGGTTGGGGCGACTAGGACTGTGGCCGTGAACCATTTTTCCTGGATTTTCAATAATATCATGGCTTCCCCGATGACTGCCATTGTAGAGCCGTTAGCCGCGAGATGAGCCTCGAGCGCCCGTGAGGTGACGGGAACGTTCGTTGGCAGACTCGCTCGGCTGATGAAGTTGAAAGAAGCAGCCGAGTCGATGACCGCCGACAGACTCTTATCGTATAATGTCGTGTACACCTTGGGGAGCTAGTGGGCATCAGTCATGATCCTATTTATTGCCGGAGTTCGTCGGTTCCGGCGGCTGGGCCCGGCGTGTCCGCTGCCGCTCTCCAGTTTTCCGACTTACGGTTTCCTTCTTTCAATACTGGGCAATCCCGATGGAAGTGATACCCCGGGCAATGCCAGCATTTCTGACTATCGCTCGAACCTGTCCGTTTTGCGGCCTTTGGTTTTTCTTCCGTTTTCTCCTTCTTCTGTGTTCCACCACGTTTTCGTCACCGTTTTTCCCGAATTCCCTCTCTGGAGGGAGTTCGGGAATGCTTTCCGCATTCCAACGAAAGCGCGCACGCAAGACTCTAGGGAGTCTATGCGTCGGCATATAACAATCGTCTTCTATCGTCCGAACACGAAATTCCCCGTGAAAATCGGCCCGTCAGACCTGGACATCGTCTTCTACCAACTAAACACGGTACTCCCCGTAGAAGTTATCCCGAGAAAGCTAGCATCGCTTCGTAACGACTAAACACAATATTTTATACCGTAGAAGTTGTTCGAAAAGACCTAGATATTGTATATATATATATATATATATATATATATATATATATATATAAGGACCTTTACTGAAATTTTTTCTTGGGAAAATTAAATATATATATCATTTAGCAACCTTGTTTAGGGTGGCGAAAGGGGGGAGAAGAGGAACCCAAGGGTTTAACGTGGATTACCCGATTAGTGGGTGTTGCAGTTGTTTATAGCTGCCTATAGCATGCGCGTCTGTGCGCCCTATACCTCTCATTATCTCTCTCCCTCTCTCTGTCTCTCTCTCTCTCTCTCTCTCTCTCTCTCTCTCTCTCTCTCTCTCTCTCTCTCTCTCTCTCTCTCTCTCTCTCTGATCTGACCATCTGCTTCGATGCTTTGCGGGGCCTAGCGCAGCTGTGTGTTTATACTATATACATTACAAATCGTTGGTATACTATATACATTACAAATGATTGCACAAAAAAAAGCCTATGACCTATTCTTGACTGTGTAGAAGACATGGTTAAATTTTGAATTTATAGATACAAATAATCAACTTTATTTAAAACAAGAAATTATTACTATCCCCATTGATAGTTACGAGATTGATCATATAAATCAGTTTCTATCAAATACAGTGAAATCTAAAGGAATTGAATTTTCCTTGAAAGCTAACAATACATTTAGAAGTGAAATTAAGTGCAGTATCTCGTTACATCTTAAATTTCAAAAATCAATCGGTCAAGTGCTGGGATTTATTCCTCGTATTCTCAAGTAAAATATAGACCACCGTTCTGATTTACCAGTGAAAATGTTGAAAATCAACGCACTCAGAGTCGAGTGTAACATTACTGCCGGAGATCTCATTAACAATCAAAATGTTCATACTATTCATGAATTCTTTCCCAGTATTCCTCCAAAATATAAAACCATAGAAATTCCATCACAGGTTATATATACCATTTAGTATTGAGTGTATAGATAATATTATAATAATATTATAATAGTAGTACAGTTCGAATTGTGGATCAAGTTAATCTAGTTAATTTTTGAGAAGAGGAAATCGCTGTTAGACTTTATATCAACTCCATATAATAGGGATTGTTTATAATTCTAGCAAGCATATAAACACTTCATCATGGCAATCGACAATCGGTCGATTGAAGACTTTGAAACCGTTAACACTGCAGAATTCACTTTGTACTTTGTTGCACTTCACTTTGTATACATATATATAAATAAATATAACTAATTAAGCAATTGTCAAAACGTTTTGAAAAATTCATTTCTACAGCAGAAATCTCAAATTAAAATTACGCGAGTCCTCCGTAACGCTAACGTGGCGAGTTCGAGAAACTAAAAACTAACTTCAAAACTACTCAAGTAATTCTAACGATTTTTTCTTAGTGTACTGTCTAAGCTTCTTTAGCTGCTGAAGATAGCAACTGTACATTCTTGTTGCCACTACCTCTGCTTTTGTGAATCAAAGATGCCATGTTGATATTTCGGTTATTTGAATATTACCACTTATCTAGATAGCTGCTTTACCTGTGTTATCTCTTGCCCACTTTGGTTCATTAACGCCTCTCTATTTATTTAAAATTCAGCACATTAGCGAAGAAAATTTCATATAGGCTATTCTCATATATAATTAAATAGAAAGAAGGACGATTGTTATAAAAAAGGTAAGATATATTATGCCCTGTCATAAGATATATTCTTTTTTGAGCACAACCACGCATACCAAGATAGGGATGAAGAGGCGACAGGGATCTGATAAGACTCCGCCCTCGACATCCGGTATTGCTAAAAAGCAAAAGGAGGGGAGTGGCAGCGGTGACATTCAAGGAACCCTGAAGGGAGGAAGGCTAGCGGGTGCCGGAATTATTACGGCTGCCCAAAGGTCAAACCCTCAATCAATGTTTTCGCAATTTCACCACCTGACACATGGCCCAAATTTGATGCCTCCTTCTACAAAGGAGGGGCCATCATAGTGGTGGCCAACAACCCGGAGGCGAAGGAGTGGCTGGCCGCTAGACTGGTTACTCTGGACTTACCCTGGGGGGGGGGCAACCTGAAAATGGGGTGTGTAGAGCTCCTACAGACCAGGATCAAGGTGGTGACGTGGATACCGGGCCCCCCGGAGAACCCGTCCACCGTCTTGGAAAAACTTGAGGGGCATAATACATCCCTCAGGGGTAAAATGAAACTATGGAGGGTCGTCAACACAAAGGACGGCAAGGAAGGAAGGTCTGACGGAGAAGATAAACATCTCCTTGTACTGACCATGCCGGAATCGCACGCCAGGTTGTTGGCGGTGCTAGACCACAGACCCTGGTACCTCCTGGGCAGGATAACCTTTAAGGTGAGCCGCCGGGAGGAACGGGGGCCGGTGGAGAATGCTGAGCGCGAGAACACGATGAAATAATAAATGGCTCCATCGGGTATCGCATTCCTCCAAATTAACCTGCACCACTGCAAAGACGCCTCGGCCGTTATGCTGAGGATTTTGGCGGGGGTGCAAACATGCATATCGCTAATCCAAGAACCTTGGATAGTGAAAGGTGCGATCAGGGGTCTAGCGTCGAGGACCGCTTGCATTAGTGACTCCAAGGCACTAAGGCCTAGAGCTTGTATTCTTGCAAAAGGAATTAAAGTGGTGCCGATGCTCGGTCTCTGTACGGGGGACCTAGCGGTGGCCTCGGCGGAGGTAGTAGGGATGGGGAGAATTGTTGTCGCATCTGCCTACCTACCGATAATAAAGATAATAAAGACAACCCCACTGGAGAGGTCTGGAGACTAGTGGAATATTGTAGAATCAACAATCTTCCAATAGTCCTTGAATGTGATGCAAACTCGCACCATAGGGTGTGGGGGAGCGACACCCCAACGTTCGGAAACAGGCTAAGGGAGCAGGTAATAGATATAACTATCTGCTCAATTGGGTTAGCTAAGAAAATGGATGGAGTGTGGAGGACGTGGAGACACTCTCGAACCACTCTCGGATAACATACTCGCTGGGGACACCCAATGAGGAGGAGTCAACGTGGCTGCACGATCCTAAGCGCACAGACTGGCAGGGCTACAGAAGGTCCGTTGAAACTGCTTTCAAGGACTTAACTGCAGAGATCAGGCACAAGTGAACGCTTGAGAACATCGCGAAATCCTTTAATGACGCCATGAAACACGCCTTTGAGGAGAATTATCGCCCAAAACGGGCTAGACCCAGGGGCGAGGTTCGATGGTGGAATAACAAACTGGACTACCTGAAAGGAAAGACTATGGTCCTCCGTAAGATAGCCAGGAGAAAAGGTAGGGATTCTGATTGGACTGCATACAGAGCGTCGAGAGACAACTACAGAGATGCAGTAAGGTCAGCCAGAGAGATAAGCTGGAGAAACTACTGTGAAAGCATATGCGAGGGTAAGGAAACGGCTAGACTGAGCAGAGTCCTGTCGAAAGACCCTGGCGCGGTCCTGGGCACGCTGAAGAGACCTGATGGCAGTTATGCACAATCGGATGAGAAGACTTTGGAATACCTTATCCAAGACCACTTCCCTAGTTTCAGTAGAAATACTGAACAAGATGACGATACAGTCACAGAAAATGACCACTGGCCGAGTTACGCTAAACTGGGAGCTAACCGAATGGTAACAAACCAGACTGTTACACCGGACAGAGTCAGATGGGCCGTAAGGTCATTTGGCGCATTTAAATCACCGGAACCGGATGGAGTCTACCCGGCCTTCCTACAAAGAGCCGGGGACTGTATTGTAGGCCCGATGACAAGAATGGCGAGGGCTAGCATCACTCTGGGTCACATCCAAACAAGATGGCTGGGGACCAGGGTGGTATTTATACCTAAAGCAGGTAAATGTGGTTATACGTACCCGAAGGATTTTAGACCCATCAGCCTGACATCTTTTATTCTCAAGACTATCGAAAGGATGATTGATAGATTCATCAGAGACGACGCCTTGAGAAAAAATCAACTCTATAAGGAGCAACATGCATATCGCACTGGAAGATCGACGGAGATGGCTCTATATAGAACCGTATCTGAGATGCGATCTCAGGTGGAGGCAAAAGGGTTTGCCGTAGGTGTCCTTATGGACATCGCAGGAGCCTTTAATCACACGACATGAAAGGTTATCAAGGAGACCTTAAACAGGTATGATATCCCTCCGTGCATCACAGAATGGATTGACCACATGCTGGGAAATCGTATCCTGGAAGCAAGCAAAGGGAGCACGACCCTACGAGGGGGAGTAGGGTCAGGGTGCCCAAAGGAAGGCGTCCTGTCTTCGCTCCTATGATGCCTTGTGGTGGACGAGCTCCTAAATAAGCTGAAAAGCATATGTTGTCTGGCGGTTGGCTACGCTGGCGACATAATGCTAATTGCCCGTGGACCCTTTTTGGATCCCCTAATGGGGGTACTACAGGGGGCCCTTGAAGTGGTCGAAGGATGGTGCAGACGGACCAGTCTCTCGGTTGATCCAGGGAAGAAGGAGGTCATAGTCTGCACCAGGAGATATAAATGGAATAGGAGTTGTGGCTTGACTCTTGGAGGGTATTCTCTGACCTTCAAGAAGCAAGTGAAATACCTAGGTGTGACTATTGATAGTAAACTATTATGGAATAAACACCTAGAGTCTATATCTGGCAAACTGACGGCTTGTCTGTGGCAGGTTAGAAGAGCCATAGGCAGGACGTGGGGTCTCAAGCCAGACATCATGAAATGGATATATGAGGTTATTCTGAAACCCAGACTACCCTACGGGGCCCTCGTCTGGTGGGAAAGGACGGCCTTGGTGACTGCCGGAAACTCACTGGAAACACTGAGAAGCATGGTGGTGAGGAGCATCTCCGGAGCGATCAGATCTACACCTACTGCGGCGCTGGGCATGCTCCTCGAAATAGAGCCATTCAAACTGACCCTGGCGGGAGTGGCTGCAAAAGCCCTCCACAGAGTCAAAAGATCGCTTAAAGAGGTAAGCAGAGAGGGGCCATTACGGCTCCTTCGGGGACTGCACGAAAAGGTGACTTTGCGAATGAACCTCGACGCCACGAACAGGAGCTTCCTCTTTAACAAAAATATAGGGTCCGCATCCCGTCCAGAAAGGAATGGGAGAATGGGCTAGTAGATATCCCCAACATTAAAAAGCTGTGGTATACAGATGGCTCTAAATGTAAAAGGGGTGCAGGTGCCGGAGTGTACCAAAGATATAACGGAAAGGGTACAAGTTTCCCTTTGGGGAAGTACCCTACCGTTTTTCAAGCTGAGCTAGCGGCGATTCTGCGGGGAGCTGAGATGTCTGCGGAAGCGGCCCTTGACACCCACACATGCCTCTGCTCAGACAGTAAAGGCGGACTGCAAGCTTTACGCAGTTACACAACTAGATCCAATCTAGTCAAGGACTGTTACGAGGCCCTCAATAGGCTGGCGAAGAAGACAAGGGTCACGCTACTATGGGTACCAGGCCATTGTGGAATTAAAGAGAACATGGTGGCAGATGACCTTGCCAAAATGGGAGCTACAACTCCCTATAGCGGTCCTGAGCCGGCTGTAGGACTCTGCAACACCCTCATCAAGGGGGAGATAGAGAGGTGGATAACGGATGAAAACAGCCGACTATGGGAGACAAATGGAGAGTGCAGGCAGGTGAAAGCGTTCACCTCCACAAAGAATATAAAGGATTGGACCAAGGTTATCCTTGGCCTCAATAGAAGAAAAGCAAAAGTGCTCATCAAGAGACCCCTTCTGCCGCTTTTGCTACGCAGAGGATGAAACCCCCGAACATTTTCTGTGTCACTGTCCAAATATATCTGAGAAAAGGCGGCAACATTTTAAGGGTTGCCTACTTGGAGATTGAGGACATTAAATCCAGCATGACGACCCGAATAATTTCATTCTGGGAGGCCTGCCGTTTATAGCGGCTGCTAGTTTAAGAGAGGGACGCGAAGGGTTTACCCATGCGCCCGGAGGCCGGGAAGGCCCAACTCCTTAAATTAAATATATAATAATAATAATAATAATTTAGCACAATAATGAATCGACCGAAGAAGCGAATATAGGTGGCGAATATAAATTTGAGACTGCCGAGATACCTAAATGTATGATGATGATTTAAGCATAAAATTTGCCCTTCTTCCGGCTAAAAAAAATGTATCATCGCGGATTGTATTTGTGAATTAAATGATTCATATGTTGGCAATGTTTTGTTTGAGTTGCGAATTTGGGTTTATTGAAAATTGTGTATTAGAACAAAATTTCTGCTTTTCGTGTGGATCACTAATAAACTTTACAGTTAATAATCTGGTCGTATAGCTTGATACTATTAATTGTTTGTTCGACTAATTAATAATATGTTAAATCAAAAGTCTTTCTTTTTAAGCGTGCGGAGAATTATAATCAACGGCTCCAAACAAGTTGTATATTATATATAAGATAACATATATTCCGACGATGTTGTATTAATTATATTTATTTTGTAATCAATCTATATTTAATATTTCAAACATCCTCATGAGTACAATCATTATTAGAAGTTATATTTCACATATTAATATTTTAATATTGATTTTTACTTATCTATGCTATATTACATTCAACTTTTGTATTAGTCATGTTTCTTTCAATATTATAGCGAATATTTTCATTAACTATAAAAAATATTTTTGTTCGTTCGACAATACTAATATAAAAATTAATCAAGAACAATAAAAAAAAAGAAAATATTCCGATTTACATTTAACATTATCGCGTTCGTGAAAATGTATAAAGATTTTGTTATAGTATTGTTTGATACACTATCTCTACCTTTTATATTCGAGTGGTTCTCCGAGAGCAGTAATGTAATCGTAATATGCAAATTTATATCAGAAGGAAGAAGCTCGTAAGAGTCTAAGACTCCAAGTTCATCCTTAAGAGAGATGCTACATATATAGAACAGAGAGGAAAAAAAAGCAATAATTGAGTATTGTATTTCAGACCTGAAATGTGATTCTCCAGCGAGAACTTTTTCGAAGCTTCTACATTAGCATTTTTATACAAAAGTACTTTGATCATTTGTCCAATAGGAAGAAAATCTCAGTATGGTAGGTGAACGATTGTTTTGAATTTCTCTCATCTGACTTGCATCATTTTGATTTCTATATTTCTGATTTCTATGTTTATTTTTGTCACTTCATCCCATTCATTGCATAGTAAATTCCATAAATTCCATAGTCCTTTACAATTTTCCATCTGAGTTGATCATCCAAAATCTCTCTTCCAATTAGTTTATCTCCATGTCCATATTTAAAAAATGTATGATCTCATTATTAAGAGTACACATATGTACACATACGTATATTATTCACACATTAAATTATATACATTATATTTACTATGTGTAAATATTAACAACAGATGATGTTCTTTTTGCTATGTTGCTTGGACTAGTACTGAATCTGACTGAATGTGACTGCGCATCAGCTACTGGCATGATAGAGAACATGGTTAATACGCTGTTCATTTTTGAAGATTCGACATCGAAGATTTGCTGAAGCAATTAGAGGCAAGTTGCAACGAATCTTCTTTTCACGGATATATTATGTATCTTTCTATCGCTTGATCTTGATATTTTCGACGGTTTAGATGCCATATTCTGCAAAGAATATACATATTATATATATATATATATATATATATATATATATATATATATATATATACATCTGATAAGTTAGTCAAAATCATTGGTTGTTTATAGGTTTTTGTGGTCGTTTATAGGGAACTCGTGAATGTCCTTTATTAATATTGTTTTACATCCAGAATAGCTATAGTATTAGATATTTTTATAACTTTGTTACGTTATCTTTTTTTCCTCGGAATGGTGATCATGATCGTGCCAGGATTGGATTAGAGTGGGTAGGAATTTTTACTAAGTCGGACGACAGAGTTGGAAAACTAAATATTCTCGATATTTACAAAATAAAAAAACACATTTTTGGATAAATATATACAGTTCCTAGTTAATAATTTATTTCCTTATTCAATACTCGGTCCGGTAACAAAAGAATATCATTAACACTTATTAATTTAATTTTATAAATATAGATAAATTTTATAAATGACTAAATATTTAAATATATTTCGAACACTTTGATTTTAAATAGGTATTACATAATTTATAATTTATAATTTATATTATATTATAAATTATATAAGTTTATATCATTTCATTCGGAATCGAAAGCTCAGAAAACAAAGCTTGTTCTTATGACCTGACAGAAGATTTTAAGATCCTTTGTTACTGTACGCGACAATGGAGCTTGTTCGCCATATTATTCTTGCAATCGATAAGTTTCTGCTACACTTTTTTTCAAATCAAAATAGTGTAAAAGCACATGTCGAAAAAACGATTTATCACGATTCATTTTTTACTGATCCAAAAATTATAATGTTTACACAAATAATGACGCCTATTAACTGAATTTTCTTGGTAAATGCCAAAATTAAAAATAAGTAATATATCCGACACGTCTGACTTTTCGTACTATTTATATCGCCATCTAAACGTAAAGCTTGGAAACTATTTTCGCCTCCTATTTTAAATTTTGTTCATAAAATTATAGTTTTAAAGCAAAAATACATCGAATGTAAAAAATTTATTTTAGGTAAATCTCCAAAATTTATTTAAAACAATTTTTAACAAACTATCTATTGTTTCATATACCATCATTTATTTATTATTATATACAAAATTGTTAATGCTTTTCGCTATTTCAGTATTAATTCAGCCAATTTGATGTATAATATTAATGTTGCAAAACTCTAAGAATGATTTATAAAAATCTTTTCCTAATTGTTATACATTATCATTACAAATAAATCAAAAATACTATAATACAATAATGGTGAAAGAAATTTGTTATGTATGTATGATAGTGACATATCTATATACATATAGTTTATTTCTTTAAATATTACATAATTTTTTCCAGAAAATTGTATAAATTATTACAATGATATACACGACTCATTAATTTATATTAATTAGATTTTCGTATACTATTACAATGAATGCGATAAAATTATTTGAAAATGCTTGCAAATTTACAGAAATTATGTACGCTCGTATCACATACTGTCAGAAAATAGTATAACAGATAAATATTACAAAAATTATTTAAATAACAATAATATTCTGGATAATGTAATAGGTGATTCGATGACAGTGCATCGCGCGTATCCATCGGCTTCTGGGTCCCCCAAAAGTATGTTCTCCAACTGCAGTTTTACCCATGAGTTGTCATGTATCTTCGCCAAATTCTTTTTTCATCTTGTTCTACAATATATATATATATATATATATATATATATATATATATATATATATATCAATTCATATACAATAATTTTGAGGACTGCAACAATCTGGAATTGTAGCTGTAAGTTTCAAACTGTAGTTGAAGCATGTGCTTTCGAGTGCACTTTATTCACAGTTCCTTCCAGTGCCAAATTTACCTATGGGCAGTTAGGGCACGTGCCCCAGGGTCCCCACACATCGGAGACTTCCACAAAATGAAGAAATCATTATTATCACCGAATTAAAAAAATTGTAGCTTTAGTAAAAATAATTAAAAACGATATAAAACTGGTATGAACAAAAATTAATTCAGTAATTTTTAATATATGTATTATATAACTTGTGACGTTCCTATCGCCCTCAGGATAGCTTACGCGGTATTTTTCCAGGGTAATTTCAGAGGGGAGAAAATATATTCGGAATTGGACGGCGGATCGGGAAAATAATTTAACAAAAACAGTATATTTTTTATATCAAAAAATAAAAATAAATTTATTCAAAAGAATTCTTCTATTGACAAGACTCTGAAACAAACAAATAAACGAAAATAATTACTTAAGTGAAATAAATTAACTTAACGCTACATATATCTATTATCGTTACTAGATTCGCTCTACGGCAGGTAGATTTTAATCTAGGTGTAAAATTAAGGTGAGCTTAACTCCGCTGGTGTTTTGAGGAGCGCCTCGCAACCAGAATCAAGAGTTAAGAGGTAATAGATTTTTACGGGATAAGAGAACTGTTGGTCTTTTGAGGAGCGCCTCGCAACCAGGATCAAGAGTTAAGAGGTAATAGATTTTTACGGGATAAGAGAACTGTTGGACTTTTGAGGAGCGCTTCGCAACAAGGATCATGTTCTCTTCAGGAAAGGTAAAATTATTAACCGTCTGTCTTTTGAGGAGCGCCTCGCAACAGAGATCAAGTTAATAATTTCGGTAGGATATCTTAGACAGGGTTTATCGAGCTGGCGAACTTTGCTTGCTTTCGGTATGTTTATCGCGTGTATAATATTACTTTTAGTTTTATATTTTATATATTATATTAAGTTAAATTTCGGTTTAGCTTATGATTATTTTTGTGTGAGCTACAAGAACACATAATTTATTCGTACATTGGTTCTTCTGCGTTTTCGCGATAACAAAAGTGAAATTTGTATAATGGTTGTGATATATTTGCGAGGCCAAATTTTTGGTCGTCGCATCTCCCTCTTTTTTTCGGGAGCGCAGAGTGTGTTTGTGTATAATGGAAGTGTAATAAAAATAAGTGCGAATACCTACATTTTTCTTCGGACATGTCACGTATTGAACGTGTCCGATTTGTGGATCAATCTGCATGTGGAACCGCTGGTTTCCGATCCATTTCCGATGCCGCACGGCTCCCAGATGAAAAAATAACGTGGCTTCTTCATCGTATATAAATGCTCGCCACTGGCGCGACTCAGTCGTCGGGGTCAAGCCATGCGGCTTATACTCCGGTGTGGGAACCGACGGCATCCCCAAGTGGTTTTCATCATTAGCCGGTGGCAATAGAGGTGGTGCTGGCCTTGGTGGTCTTAGTGTTGGATTTTGACACAATATTAAATAACTAAATAAGTTTAAATACAAGTAGTTGGTAAATAAATAAAGATTTCTGGGTTTTCTTTTTTCTCACACATTAATTGTTTTTTTTTTGTAGCGTTTGTAATATTAACAATGCGTCGCGGGCAGGTATTATGTTTTTTATATATTATTAATTCTCATACTTTTTTCTCTTACAGGGTTAATCGCTGTCGGTGCCAGGATTTTCGGACTCTGTGGCGCTGTAGATGCCTTCATCTTCTATTCTTCCGATAGCTCTTCATTGTTCTCTTCGGTGATGACGTCTACGTTCCCTACGCCTGCCTGAGCTGCTGGACTCCTTATTTGCCATAGGAATCTGTAGCCGATCTTGGATATTTCACTCATACCGAAGATTATACCTACTGGTTGTTCCGGTATAATGGCGAAATTACTAATCTTAACTTTATTCTTGCAGGTGTATTCCATTTCTAAGATATATGCGGAGTTGATGTTCACGGAGTTCAGTGTATATAGTGAATCCCGGTTCAGATGTAGGACTGTCTCTCCGTATACCCTACGAGTTCCTTGTCTTTCCAGGATTCTGCCGATTTCGACTGATGCGGTAGTCATGAGTGTGCCGGTGTTGACACGACATGGAACGTTAGTCCATAGCACTTGATGGGTACGCTTGTTTCCAGAAATCGTTGATAGAGCTCCTGCTCGTCCGGGTGCTGCATTTTAACTGAATCCATGGGCCTCTGGTCGGCCCTTATGTAGTAATTTCATAGAGGTATGCTATCTAGACTACTATATCTTTCTCCTAGGTCTTTTATATGTATTCGTTTAATAATCTTGCCTTTATTATCTTTCAAGTCGAATATAACAGGGGATATCTTTTTGCAGATAATAAAGGGACCCACGTATTTTGGAGCTAGTTTTGCGTTAAACGCACCAATTTTATTAGATAGCTCTTAAGATCGTTTATATACTTGATCTCCGATTTCGGGGTTCCATTTTTGGCGTTTCAGGTCATAGTATCGTTTTTGTTTCTGAAAGCCTTTTGCCAGTTGGCTGCGATCGAGTTCGATTGTTTCTTGTAATCTTTTTATACGGTTTTCTGCGGTAACGTTATTTCTTTGACTGTATAATTGGAAAAGGGGTCCGTGTGCTCTTAACTCACGTTAAAAATTTAAGTAGGCGGGTGTAAAACCTGAAGTTTCGAATGACGCGGTATTATAAGCAAATTGTGAGAACTGCCGAAAGTTTAAATCGCAACAACAAACACCAGTCGGTAAATTACATGCAACTAGTTGAACAGCCTTGGGACATTGTGGCTGTAGATCTCATCGGACCACTTCCGAGATCGACAAAATTAAATATATGGCTAATAGTGATGTAAGATAAATTTAACAAATGGATTGAATTAAAGCCGCTCAGAAAAGCAACGGCTGAAACAATAACGTAAGCCGTAAAGCAACAGATTACACTACGTTTTGGCTGTCCGAAAATGATTATTTCTGATAATGAGAAACAATTTATCTCCAAAGAATTTACAACTATGCTGCAAAAAACCGGAATACAGCATAGAAAAACACTATCATACACAGCACAGTGTAATCCAGTAGAAAGAGCAAATAAAGTGATTAAAACTATGATTTTCCAATATATAGAAAAAAAATTATAAAACGTGGTATAATCACTTATATGAGCTACAAATTACCCTGGAAAAATATCGCGTAAGCTATCCCGAGAGGAATAGGAACGTTACAAACTTTATTAATCCCATAGAAAGAGATTAAAAATTTAACTTCTTTCAAAACAATTTAAACTCAATTATTTTAATAATTTAACGGCACCGACAAGGGATCGGGAATCGACGGTTCCACATGCGAATCGACCCGATCACTGGGCACGTTCGATGCATAACATGACCTGGAAAGAATAAATGTATGTATGCACAGGCACTTTTATTTTTTGAATATTATTTATTTTCCCCGTACACACACTCCCGAAAAAAGAGGCAAATGCGACGGTCAAAAACATGGCTGCGCAAATTTATTTCGAATATACACGAATAAATATTTAACTTCGATCTCACACGCACAAATTTATTCCGAATGTACACAATAAGTTATACACACAAATATATACAAATAATTATTATATAAATTGAATTATCACACACGCGAAAATAATATTCCGACAAATAATCTAACGCGAACACGGAATTAATTTAATAAATACAACACGCGGTAAACATACAAAGAACGGGCAAAGGTCGCGGCTACTAGTGGAGAATGTAGTCGACGTGACAGCCAAAACCGAAAAAGAGAGAGAGCGCAATATATCTTCCCTCTCTCTACCGCTAGGAAGACTAGAAAAGTGCACGAGAGGGAATACACCTCGCGCGACGAGAGAGAGCCGCACCAAGTATATTAGGCCGGCGTCGGCTGTCCCCCTCTAATACCGTGCTCTCTCACCGAAAGACACGCGCCAGCATCGAATATCGGAATACCGTGGTAGGGGAACTCGTGAGTCTCTACACTGGCGCGTACATTTCAAACATATACAACGGGTGTCCCAAATGAAATCGCCCGTTTAAATATTTTAAACTCTGGATATATGTTTATATATATATATATATATATATATACATAAGTGTATGTATATCATTGTAAGCAGTATAACTACTGCATTTATTTTTATAATTATTATTATTAACATTATTATTATAAAATCCGCGGCTCGTGGATAGATAGACGAGTGGCGGTAGACGAGTAGCGAGTAGACGAGTGGCGGCGATTATACCCGATAATTTCATTATAAAAAGGCCTGCAAAAGGCAAAATCATGGAGTTCGTCTAGTGAACCGATTGACCCGAAGTCGTTTCACTTGAACTCCTCCCGTAGCTAAAACTTGTTGAGAACTCAGAAAATACTGCCAAAAATATTCCTGCGAAATTATTATCTCTGTTGCGAGGCACTCCTCAAAAGACGGCTAATAATTTTACCTTTCCAGAACAGAAAGTGATCCTGGTTGCTAGGCGCTCCTCAAAAGACCAGCTATTTTCTTATCCTGTATAAATACTTTTCCACTTACTTCTTGACCCTGGTTGCGAGGCGCTCCTCAAAAGACCAGCGGAATTAAGCAAACCTTAGCTTTTACCTATATTAATTTATACCTGTCTCGCTTAAATTCCCCGCGTGAAAACTAATACCAGGTATCCGTGCGGTAAATAGCGCCGGATTAATAAACGTCGCGGAAAATAGCTCGAGTTTAGAATCATTATATATCTAGCTTAATTTAATACATTTATTTCTATATTATGCATTTAAGTAATTGTTATAGTTTTATTGTCTGTTACAGAATCGTTAGGGAATCCGATCAAGTTTTTCAATAAAAGTACTTTATACATTTGTTACTAAAATATACAGTGTTAATTGTAATTATTTTCTTGATCCGCCGCTCGATCCTGAATATACTTCCTCCCCTCTCAAAGTATTCTGGAAATACCGCTTAAGCTATCCTGAGAAGGAGAGGATCGTTACAATAGAAAAGTAGAAATTCGGTGATTTTTAGCAGTATATATTTACTGTGCAACTGTTTAATGTGTTAATAAAAATTTAATGGAACAATGTTTTAATATGCTTTATTTGGAAATTTAAAAGAAGGAGCATATTAGAATGGAATTTTCAATTTTTTGTTAAAAAATCACTGTTTTAATACAATAATTTTGTGTGTAATACAATAATTGTGCCTATGACATTAAAATAAAGATATATATATATAAAATATTTTAGAACAAAGAATGAAAAATCATTCAGTTTATTTCTATACATTATTCAGAATTTTTCTTTATTCGGCAAGTAAACCCTCGCACGATTTTTAGTCTCAGCGCCAAGAAATTTTCATAATCGATGAAAGTCCAGTCACTCAACCAAGTTTTCTAGGACTACATTAATACACTGATCACAAAAATCGAGGGTGTTTTTACATACAAATGTTTTTAAAATGTGATTAACAAATTAAATGTTTAAAACACTGCGAACACAGAATCTTGAACAAGAATAATCGAACACATCGAAGTTGCAATAAAACTAAAAATCTCTATAAATAGAGAAAACTGAAAAAGAGCACTTTCTATATTGAAATCAGAAAAAAATTATATTTTCCGAGAAATTAAAATATTACAGAGTATATTTTTTGTGTCTGACAACATTAAAATCATGCTAAAATGGCAAAACCCAGAGTAAGCTGGATGTATAAACTAACGAATGAACAAATTAAAAATGAACTTGCGAAAAATAATTTACCCGTAGACGGTACAAAGTGTCCTTGCGTCAGTGTTTTATTTCACATGTGCGGACTTACTCGGAGCTATTTAGTGATAAACCAGAAGATGAAAAAGACTTCAATGAAGGCATGAATAGAACACAAGATTTAGAAGGAATCGAGGAAGAATTTCGTCCACTACGTCTACAGCTTCTTAATCAACAAACAGCCGCATCAACTTCGAATTCTGCCATCGTACGTTCTGTATCGAATACGCCTTATGATATTCCGCCTGCCACTGTTTGTGTACAACATCCGTCCGGTGCACATGAAAACGCTAAAGTGATGGATCAAAGGAGAAAATGGAATTGTCACTTTCATGGTAAAAATTTATATTCATTTCTCGAAAGGATCAATGAACTTCAACGATCCTATAGCCTGTCTGATCAATAAATATTGAACGGATTTCCAGAATTGCTAAGAGGCGATGCACATTTGTGGCCCCGTAATTACGCCTAAAAATTTTTTAAAATTTTAGCCGAATTAGAAGAACTGCTAAAGCCACCTAGTGAATGTCAACATTTAGATCGACAAATTCATAACCGCACACAGGAGCCAAATGAGGATATCCATACGTTTGACGACTCATTGATTACACATATGAAACGTCGAGACGGTTTTATGGAAGAACAAACAACTGAAACCATGTATTATAATATGCTCGCTGAATATCGTTCGCATATGCATCGGGATGACATCAATTCTACGTCGAATATTGTGTTGCTGTAAGTGCAAACAAACCGGATATGACTGATTTAAATGTAGAAATCAAACAAAATTTTCTTTTTATACTGTGGCCGTGATAATATCTACGGATTGAACCATCCTATGCTTTTGAGAATGGATGCTCTTAAATAATTCGAGATCCATATAACATTAAATAATCGTGAAGTCAACGAATCGTCAAACAAACAAGTACATCAAGTATGTATTGAAACGCCATGTGGACTGCAAAATTTAAATCTGAAAGAACAACAAAAATTAAAAGTATTTTTAAAATCAGAAATGGATCAATTTAATCATATAAAGAGAAGGCTCCCATTAAACAAAAATAACGACCAAGCAATCCAACTATGCAAGAAATCGTAAATCAAGAAGTCGATAAAACGCTAGCTGAAAATGTTATAAGTACGTCTAGCAGTTCGTGGAGTTCACCGGTGGTAATAGTTAAAAAGAAAGGTGACAAGCCTTTGTTTTTGCGTCAACTTTAGAAAAGTGAGTAAAGTGACTAAAAAAGATACTTACCCATTACCACAAATTAATGCTACACCGAATAAATTACGAGAAGCACGATATCTATCGATACTCGATCTTAAAAATGGATACTGGCAAGTAGCATTCACACCTAAAAGCCGTTCTATCACTGCCATTACCGTGACCGGAAAAGGTCTTTTTGAATTTAACGTAATGACGTTTGGTCTGCTCTCAACACCGGCTATGTTTCAAAGACTTTTGGATATAGTAATCACTCTAGAGATGGCACCTTATACATTTGCATATCTAAACGATATTGTCGTAGTCTTGTCTACATTCAATGAGCATATAGAGAAATTGATAGAAATGTTTAAGCGCTTAAAAATTGCAAAATTAAAACCAAATCCAGATAAGCGTCATGTTTTCCGTTCAAGCCTAAATTACTTAGGTCATATAGTGGACAAAACTGGTCTACAGACCGATCCTCAAAAAGTTGCCGCTGTACTTAATTGGGCACCACCTCAAAATATGAAAGAGGTACAAAGATTCATGGGCCTGATATCGTGGTCCAGACGATTTCTGAAAGATATCTCGACCGTTGCCGCACCGTTACACCGTCTTACTAGATAGAAAGCTAAGTGGATTTTGGGTCAAGCAGAGCAAGATTCATTTGACAAAATCAAGTAGCTTCTCACAAACGCACCCTTTCCTGTCCAGACTGGAGCCGCCCGTTTATCCTGCGGCCCGATACCAGTAAAGAAGGATTGGGAGCAGCGCTCACACACGCGTATGAGAAGGATGAGAGTCATAGCTTTTGCTAGTAGAACACTCACACCAGCCGAGAAGAATTATTCTGCCACTGAACTACAATGCCTAGCAATTAAATGGGTCGTGTAGAAATTCCATGATTATCTTGAAGGATATCATTTTATTGTATTAACGCGCCATCAATCGTTAAAGTAGCTCAAAAATATCGAAAATGTGACTGGACGTTTAGCCTGCTAAGCATTGAAATCAAGTCAATACCATTTCGAAATAAAATACCGTCCAGGAACCGACAATTTACTAACCGACATATTATCTCCACACCAATTAGCAGTCGAAGCTACCGAAATCAAAATCGAAGACTGGTACAAAAAATCATACAAAAATTTGGAGAGTGATCCAGAAATCTATCCAGATTTTTGTATAAAAAATGGAAGATTATATAAATATATTTTACACACTTTAGATTTTAACGATACCAGTGAAAATCTATAATGGAAAATTTGTGTGCCTAAATCCGAGCAAAACAGAGTACTAAATGAAGTACGTAATGACCCGATTTCTGGACACCTAGGAATTGCAAAAACACTGGTAAACATTTCTAAAAATTACTACTGGCCCGGGATGCTCCGTATGTCAGCCAAATACGTGAGAAATTACGAAAATTGTAAAAATTCAAATCGCAGTAACAAGCATTAGCCGGTAAATTGCATGCGACACTAGTCGAACATCCGAACTTCCTAGATCTACAAAATTAAGCATCTAGCTACTCGTGATGCAAGATAAGTTTACAAAATGAATAGAGTTAAAGCCATTTCGAAAACAACAGCCGAAGCAATAATTCAGGCTGTAAAACAACAAATTACGCTACGTTTCTTGTTGTCCAAAAATTATTATCTCCGATAACCGGAGACAATTTGTGTCCAAAAAATTCACCGCTATGTTGCAAAAGGTTGGAATACAGCACCGAAGAACGCCACCCTATACACCACAATGTAATCCCGTGGAACAAGCAAATAACGTAATCAAAACCATGATTTCTCAATATATAGAAAGAAAATCACAAAACATTGGATCATTACTTACACGAGTTGCAATTTGCAGACAATACTGCTCCTTCCGAAACAACGAGTTTTACACCAGCATATTTGAATTTTGGACGCGAATTAAGAGCACCCGGATCTCTTTTCTTGTTATGCGGTCAAAATTCTAATATTACCATCGAAAATCGAATACATAAATAACACAAAACAATAGAACTCGCCCGAAGCCATTTGGCGAGAAGTTTTCAAAAACAAAAATTATATTATGATTTAAAACATCGAAAATGAAGTCGGCGACCAAATGTACAAACGCTCGTACGAATTATCCAACAAAATCGGCGCGTTTAATGCAAAGCTAGCTCCAAAATATGTGGCTCCTTATGTAATCTTGAAGAAGATATCTCCTGTTATCTTTGACCTAAAAGATAATAAGGGATAGATTAGTAAGCACATACACGTCAAAGATGTACGAGAAAAATATAATTATTTCGATAATATACCACCCTGAATTTAATATAAGGGCTGACCAGAGACACATGGATTCAGTCAACATGTAGCATATTTTTGAATTCTTAATTTAATTTTAAACTTGGTATTGTGTACCTGACATTATAGTTTCATATAAATATACGTTTCCAGGTCCAGAACGATAATAATCCAGGTTTATTGGACGATCTAGGATTGTGGCCCGCAAATATGTCAAATAGTGTTGATTATTGACTCAATAATTTAAATATAAACATATCCAGTACTCTAATAATAGTGTGTTATTTCAAGAAAAGTCAGTGAAACAGAAAGATGGATCTAAAATTAGAAAATGCATCGTTAGTTTTTTTGAACGCCCAACCAAAACTGGCGAGCAAATCCATCGTAAATGGCTATGTTTTTCAACGGGTACTGGAAGTTTATATTGTTTTTATTCTAAGTTGTTCGAACCAAAGAACAGCCTATTTGATTCTGATGGTTATTATGATTGGAAACATTCTTTTTACTGTTTATTACATAATGAAACATTAGGTATCCACTTAAAATCCTTAGTCAGTTTCAATAATATGAAAAAACAATATGGTCGCATAGATGTAGTGTTATCTACATTGTCTACTCAATATTGGCGTAAAGTTTTGAAGCGTGTCGTAGACGTAATAATATTTTTAAGTGAACGTGGTTTGACGTTTAGAGAAACTAGCCAAACTTTAGGATCGCCAGATAATGGTAATTTTTTAGGCATTATAGAATTTCTAATGAAGTATGATTTTTTCTTGAAACAACATGTCAAACAGTACAGAAATTGCGGAAGTAACACGAATTATTTATCTTCTATAATTTTTGAACACCTTATTGAAGAGATCTGTGTTGTTATTCATAAAGAAATCATGAGGCGTTAGAAAGTAGCGTAAATTTATTCTATTCCTGTCGATGGCACAAATGGCAACGGTTATCAAAACCAATTAACAAAAATATTAAGATATATTGAAAGTGATAAGCCTATCGAAAGATTTATAAAATTCTTAGAAAATCAAGGTCATAAAGCTACAAATATATTTGATGTTGTGAATAAATTCCTAGAATAGAATAGCATTGATTTAAACGATTGCAGGAACCAATCTTATAACAATACCTTAAATATAAGTGACAGATTCAATGATTTACAGTCTCTAATAAAGCAGAGGAATGATCTTGCTGTTTGGGTTCCCTGTGTCGGTCATTCTCTAAATCTCGTGGGAGAAAAAGCTTCAAGTGCTTCACCTTATGCGACGGATTGTTTCATATTTTTACAGGAACTTTACGTATTTTTTCAGCATCAGATATACTTTGGGCGCTTCTTATTAAAATTTTGAAAGAGAACAGAACTATTAGTTATAAAATAATGCTTCAGAAAAGAACTGAATGCACTCGATGGTCTGTTCGTAATGAAGCTAGTCAAGCCTTTATCAAAAGCTACTCATAAATTTTGGAAAGTTTACTATCAATTATTGATAGTGATGAATACGAATTCGGAAATCCGATGTCAGGCCGAAGGTATGTATCAGACAATGTGTACATTAGCAACTCGTATTATGGTCTCACGGGTAAACCTGCACTGGCAGCACGCGCTTTTAAGTGCACTTTGCTCACATTTCTGTTAGACAGAACATACTTTTTATTGCTACAGCAGACATACATTCTAAATTATTGCAGTTATGAAAATTATTATAAATGAGCAAGATGAAAAAAGAATTTTTTGCGAGGATAAATAACAACTGATTTGTAAAACTGCAGTTGTAGCACGCGTTTTCGGGGGACCTGGAACACGATAGGTATCTCGCGTGATGCACTGTCATCGAATTACCTAATACATTTTCAGAATCTTATTGTGATTTGAATAATTGTTGTATTATTTATCTATTATATTATTCTCTGACAAAATGTGATGCAAGTGTAAAATTTTTTTGTATGTTTGAAACCACTTTTAAATACTGCACCTTCCAAACCACTGCACCTTCCAAACATAGTAGGAAAATGTAATTCCAATAAAATAAAGATACTGTATATATTATTTTTCTAATTTAAATATGTTTGTGATAATCAAATTAGAAAAATGACTATTATAGATAAAGTTCTCTGAATTTTATGGTGAAAAGCATTTAAAACTTTGTATATAATAACATATAAATGATCATATATTAAACAATAGAGAGTTTGTTAAAAATTGTTTTAATTAAAATTTGGAAATCTACCTAAAATAAATTTTTTACATTAGATATATTTTGACTTTAAAACTATAATTTTATAAGCAAAATTTAAAATTAAAAAGTACTTGTACCATGTTACATCTGAACGGTGAGGTATATCATTGACTTATCGATTGTGACTTGGGCTGATTAAAGCAGCTCAAAACGTTCATTATTAATTGCATTTTTCTCGATAAATATTATTTTGACAACAAAAATGGATGGAAAATAAAAAATGTATTTGAATTGAATCTACAACTTTTGTTTAAATAATTTTTTTCTAAACTCAAAATTATTCTATAAAATTTGGTTTTTATACTTTTTTAACATTTTTACAATGTTTCGGTGCCTGGCGTTGCTACACCCAGATTAGATGCCATATCAGAAAATCGCTTCACTTTCCAGTAGATTCAAAAAAATCATTTAAACTCATTTTTGAACAAGGATAAATTAGTCACTAAAATATATCGCAGACTCCCGAACTATATATGGCATCGGCAATCTTTCGTTATTATCTCAGTTGTAACCTAATTTTTTATCAAATTATTATAACAAACACGTAGTAAATATAGATATACCAGAATTTCTAGTAATTCAAAGTGTTGTTTGATTCAACAAGTTGTTGGAGTAGCGTCAAGAATCCAATAAAAAATGAAAACTATCCAATTAATGAAATTGATGATCAGATTAATTAAAATGAAGAAATACCAACAGTATAATTTTGTATAGAAAATATAATTTACAGATATTCAGAAAAAGAATTTTACGAAACTTTATAGAATTTCATACAATTATTTAAAATTAAATTACAATATTATTATATACTTTTATTTATTTTATTTATAATTCAACATTGTTCAAAATTATATTCTCGAATGCATACAACAATTAATAAATCCACTAATTTAAACTGCATTGGATAAACGGCATCAGTATAGCTTCAGGAAGCACGAGTGGTACATCCTAGTTAAAGAAACATAGTTTAGATATAGACTTGTTACATTTTTTCGATTTTGAAAATGTAAATATTGTAGAACAAGGTATTAAAAGTAAATATAAAAAAAAACTCTTAAAAGTATTCATATTTTGAAAAATCGCAATAATGTACATTTTATGTTGGAGTCAAGTAAGTTGGAGAGCACTTATCAGTAGATAAGCTATCAGAGTTCTGGATCACTTCCGGTATGATCCAGAACTCTCATAGCTCACAGCGCGTACATCACAGACTCTGATGGCACGATAGTTTCGAATTACTACCAGTGATCCAAAACTCTCATAACTTACAGCGGTTACGTCACAAACGATACTCGCAGTTCCGGGATGATCCAGAACGCTCAAAGCTTACAACGTCGATGTCACAGGCCCTGACGTCACAGGCCCTTCTCTCTCGTAAAGGGAGAGAAAAAGTATGTAGTTCTATGTCTCACAATGCGCTGTTTTTTTAAATACTATGCCGCACTTATCCATTCCTATTTTTCATATACTTAAACTCAACGAATACTTTAAAAAAAAAACTCTATAAATAACGTTAGCCTAATGATATCTCTATCATAAAATTTTCGTTTAGTTTCGATCGTCAAATACTTTATGCGAAAATTAAAAATTATCAACTGTTGTGAATTAAATTAATAAATATTTTGATCGGTCTTAGTCTTTATACAATAATATATTATACTAATATAATGATAGCTAGGCTGTCCTTGTTTAAAATCTCCCACGAAGAATCTCAAGTAAAAATTACTATTAAAAATTAAATTAAATTAAAAATTAAAAATCAAAAATAATCAAAATAAAATTACTGACTGCTCCTATCATCTAAAATTTAAATGTACCTTAAATATACAACGTTTCAAACCGCTCCGGTTCATTTTTCAAGATGAAACTAAAATAACATCTTAGAATGTGATTACATATACCGTATTCCTACCTTAAATAAATTTATGTAATATTAATAGAACCCCCACCTCTCTTGATCTTAAATGAAAAATAACATTTTTAACATCATTTTATATTAATCAAGAATAATAAGAGTAGATAAGCTATGAGAGTTCTGGATCACTTAGCTTACAGCGGTTACGTCACGAACGACACCAGCAGTTCCGGGATGATCCAGAACGCCCATAGCTTACAACGTCGACGTCACAGGGCCTGACGTCACGGGCCCTGATGTCAGCGACCTTTCGCACCATATACTTTTCTGTTTCGTAGAGGGAGAAAAATGTATGTAGTTCTCTGTCTCACAACGCGCTGTTTTTTTAAATACTACGCCGCACGGCCACTAGCGGTGTATGTAAGAGAGAGTGCGCTATATACTTTCCTCGCTGACAATACCAGTGGCGTGTTAGAGAGACAGAAAAGTATATAGCTTTCTCTTTTCCAATACCACCCACTGTATTACAGAGGAGAGTCTATGATGTCCATGGGAGTTGAATTTAGTAATATATATATATTACTAAATAATTAAAATTAAAACACTGTTTTTTAAGCAAATACAATAGATTTATTCAATGTAATAACAATAGCAATTTTTGTTAAATTTCATTAATATTAAAATATGTAACTACATTATACATTTTTTTTTTTTAAACTCTTCGAATTCTCGTTCAACCTCTTCGTTCAATAATTTTATGTTACAATCACAATTGTAGAATTCCTGTGTTTTAATGTGAAAATTAAAACACTTTTGGTTCTCCAAAAGTTCCACGATTTAAACATTAGTTAACTTGGCACTAATGCAATCTTCAAACCGCCAAGGCTCGTTGAAATCATGAATTTTATTATAACAAATATTTAGAGTATCTGCTAAACTTAACTGTCGTAATGCCTCAGGAATTACTTTTTTAACATCGATGATGTGTTGCTTTTCTATTTTATCTAGTAAAATAGAAAAGACTTCAGCAACACTTCCTTCCTTATTTTTAATATATTTTCCATTTCACTCCACATCGTTGCATCCATATTGAAATTGTAAATTTCCAAATCCTTCAAATAAATATATCCCTGGATGCTTCGTGCAAGGTTTCTGCAAATATCCTTCTTTTTCGAGTTTACTTTTAAACTTTTATAAATTTCTTCAGCGGTATCCCGCGCTTCTAAACGTATTAAATTAACATAATAAAAAATAGCAATCCAAGCCCACGTTGTTAACCGCACTGGCTATTGTCGACAAAATTAACACACGTTTTCTTACTACAACGCGGTGCCATTATAAATTTAATATAAAGTGTCGACGATATAGCTTGTTAAAGCACAGGTTTAAAACTGATGTGGATGCTGCAGTCAAATTAGCTCATAATGTTAGACCTACATTTACAGTTAGAAAATTTCTTCACAGTTTTCTCTTTTTTCCCAATTCATTGCCCTTCTCCATTTCCTACGCACTTGCCTAGGTCGCGTAGCTATCCGTATGCAAGGCCCTCTGCTGCTTACACCAGAGTCAGCCCGAGCTCCCCTGCTGTTTACATTAGAGACAGTTCGAGCAGTAGAGGAGGACGTTTTCAATGCCGCTTGCTGTATTTCATAGGCAGGTAATGAAAAAGATTTTTCTACACAAGGCAAGCAGCTCAGTCGAAACTCTGTTTCGAAAACATTACAACATAAATGAAAATTTTTTTCTCTATAGATGAATTTTACTTGTATTACGTATACATTAAAAATCAATCATTTTCATCAATTTCTTGCAGCCTTTAATGACGATTTTCGAGTATCCAAGATTTTAATAAATATGCATTCTGTACTGCGCATATAGGCCTAAAGCACAATGTATGATGACTGCAGTACGTATTGCCTGAACCTTGTAATTTCCATAGTGAAGGGCACTTTAAGTCCTCAAGATTTTTAATATTGTTTGAAAATTTTTGCAAGTATATTTTCTTTTGAAGACCTTTCACATAGATCGTTCGAGTATTTTTTAACCAATTAGCAATTATTTTTTCAATTTCTTCATATAGTATATTGCCTGAACTCCATGCTAACCCGTGATAATTACGTTCTAACCATTGATTCTCACTCTTTTCTTTCTCAGATAGTCTACACCATTTTGTCGGTGCTTGAAACAAATAAACTATTGGTGCCTCATCTTCAAGAGTAATTATTGCAAATTCTTTCAAAATAAATTCATTCATAGAGCTTTTAAAGCCTTGCACATCTACATGTACTCCATAATGAGTAAGAATGATTTTTTTTATTATCCAATTGCTTTTATAGATAAATAAACATCCCTACTATTATCTTTTCATTACATATGCAATTGTTATATTACATATTATTCATTATTCGCATATATTGCTTTTCAGTCATTTTTAATTCAGTTAAGCTTTTCATTTAAAGCAAGAGATATACGTTTGACTTAAAAAGTGAAAAGATATTTCCCAGTATATATTAGGCATGCGACTATATCAAGGTTTACTTCTATATAAAGGTCACTGTAACAAACAAAATTTTGAGGCTTTGCTAGTTTTACAGGTATGACTCTCATTTATTCATTAAAGAGCTTGCAATAAATTTTGAAGGTCGAGTATATCTTCTACCATAAAATAAGGAAAAATATATCTCATTTACAAAATATGTAAAAGGCATAGACATTAGTTTCAGGTTTATTGATTCATTTCGCTTTATGCCTTGTGCTTTCGATAAATTAGCCTCATATCTGGAAGAGCATCGTATTTTAGAAAATACTTTTAAAAGTGATTTTCGAACAAACGATCAAATTAATTTAGTTAAAAGAAAAGGAATCTTCCCATATGAATATATTTCATCTTTTGATAGACTACGAGAGGCACATCTGCCAGTAAAGAATGCATTTTATAGTAATTTAAATAATGTAACCATTGCCGATGAAGATTATAAACATGCTCAACTAGTTTGGCAAAAATTTGATATTAAAACTTTAGGTGACTACTTGGATTTGTATTTGAAAACAGATGTATTACTTCTTGTTGACATATTCGAAAACTTTAGAAACAATTGTCTCGAAGCTTACGGTCTTGATCCAGCACACTATTATACCACTCCCGGTTTATGATGGGATGCCATGCTAAAATATACGAAAATAAAATTAGAATTTCTTACCGATATTGATATGCTTATGTTTATTGAAAGAGGTATTAGAGGCGGCATTAGTCAATGCTCTAATCGATATGCAAAAGCAAATAATAAATATATAAGTAGTGACTTTGATGAGACAAAAGAAAATATATATTTGCTCTATTATGATGTAAATAATCTTTACGACTGGGCTATGAGTGGTTTCAAAATATGGATGATGATGATGAAATCAAATTTCTTAATATAGCAGAAGACTCTCCTACTCGATACATACTAGAGGTTGATTTAGAATATCCTGAAAGTATACATGATACTCATAAAGATCTACCTCTGTGCCCCGAATATATTGTACCTCCAGAAAGTAAAATGAAGAAATTACTAACGACATTATACGATAAACATTACTATATTATATATTATCGAGCATTGAAACAAGTACTTCAATATAGCTTACGCTTCAAAAAAATACATAGAGTATTAAAATTTAACCAGAAGTCATAGCTTAAAGATTATATTGATTTAAGTAGTGAAAAGAGAAAGCATGCTAAAAATGAATTTGAGAAATTATTTTTTAAATTTGTGAATAAAGCTATTTACGGTAAGACTATGAAAAATGAAAGAAAAAGAGTCAATGTTAAGTTAATAAATTGATGGGATGGACGTTATGGTGCAGAAGCACTAATCGCTAGTTCAAATGTCCATAATTGCTCCATTTTTGATGAAAATTTCATTGCCATACAGTTATTGAGAACTGAAATTCATATAAGAAAACCTATATACGTTAGATTGTCCGTATTATATTTATCTAAAACTCTTGTTTGCAGATTTCATTATGAATATATGCGAAATAGAGTAGGTGAAAACTGGAAATTATTATGTACAGATACTGATAGTCTTGTATGCGAAGTAAAAAAGATCGATATGTATGACTTGATGTGGAAGGATAGTCATGAATTTGATACGACAGATTATTCTGAGAATAATCCTTATCAAATATCTCAGAAAAATAAGAAAATTGTCGGGTTAATGAAAGATGAGTGTAATGGTAGGATTTTAACTGAATTTGTTGGATTGCGAAGTAAAATGTATAGTATGAAAATTCAAGGTGAAAGTCAAATCAAGAAAGCCAAAGGTGTTAAAAGTGCAGTAGTGAAAAATACAATAAGTTTTGAAGATTACATACAATGCTTGGAAGGAAAAACCATCATACATAAAAATCTGTTTAATATTCGCTCGAGACTTCATATTCTACAAACGGAAAAACAAAATAAAGTAGCATTGAATCCTTTTGACGATAAGCGTTTTATAAAAACAAACTCAACAGACACTATTCCTTGTAGACATTATAGCATTCGTGAATATGAACGTGTATTAAATAGACAAGTCGATAGAAGAATCATACATGAGACTGAAAATGCACAAATACTTCAACTATCTACTGAACAAGTTGCAACCAGAAGAGTAGAAGAAGGCGTGGGTAGTAGTAGTTTAGTACATTGCTCAACTGAACAAGTCAGAACCTGCATGCAAGACGAGGTTCACGATAAAATTTTACATAGGTCACCTGAGCAAGTCGGGATAGTGAACAACGAGCGAGAGAGCTTGTGGAAACGACATCGGAGCACGTTCAACATGGAGATAGAAAATGGAGGGGACATAGATTATATGGAAGGAATAAAAAAAACGAAAAAGCGAGATTGTAGAGAGAACTCAGTCATTCAGTGTCTAGAATTTCAGTGTAATTGTCCACAAGCAGGCTTTCAAAGCAGTGCCACTGAAACAAAACACACACATTTTTCCTAAAAGCAACTGTTCAACGATAATCATAGATAATGGATCAGAGTCCCAAAATGATGTTCGCTGGTGCTGAGTCGTCTACTCTACTGATAGCACAACTGCCGGCTGCTGATTTCATATCAAATTTTAACGTAGATGGCGTACAACTAGAGAATTCATCTCTTCAGATGTGTTTTTTTTAATTGTAAATAGTAGAAAATAATTATATAACAATATTTTTAAAATATTTTTGTTAATTTTTTAGATGGATTTGACAACATTGAACCATATCGCAGGAGGAGGCTTTCTTCCCATTAAAAATATTGCTGAATTAGAAAGAAATAGAAATTATATGATTACAAAAATCAAGAAAGTTAATACAAAATTTGAGTGGAAAACAGTGGTCGAGTTTGATTGTGAATTCCAATCTTTTTTACCTAACCGAATTTCAAAAGCTTTAATGAAAGATGAAAGATTCTTCAACAATATTTGCGAGTATGCAAATAAACTTAAATTATTTATCAAATCTTTGGATGAAGATAATTTTGAATTTAAAACAATGTAATGTCTAAAATGTATGTGTAAAATAAAATAATTAAACAACAATTTATTTAAACAGAGATGTACTTATTTATTAATCCTCATTAACAAAATTATATCAGGTATGTGAATAAGTCTTTCCCGTTTTTTTTCAAATTTTGAGCCTTTATTGTGAAAAAATGGTTACAAATGAATTATTGAAAGTATTGGCCATCGCTAGCTACAACTTTTTCCCATCTTTCTGGCAACATACGAATCCCGTTGCGAAAAAATTCGACCGATTTGGCCTCTATCCAATCATCCACCCATTTTTTGGCTTCCTCGTAGGAATGGAAGTGCTGGTCAGCCAGGCCATGCGTCATCGATCTGAAGAGATGGTAATCAGACGGAACAACGTCTGGACTATACGGCGGGTGGGGTAGGACTTCCCATTTGAGCGTTTCTAAGTATGTTTTCACCGGCGGTGCAACATGTGGGCGAGCATTGTCATGTTGCAAAATAACTTTGTCGTGCCTGTCGGAGTATTGTGGCCGTTTTTCTCGCAGTGCGCGGCTCAAACGCATCAATTGTCGTCGATAGACCTCGCCTGTGATCCTTTCATTCGGTTTCAGAAGCTCATAGTAAGCCACACCTAGCTGGTCCCACCATATACAGAGCATGAGCTTGGCGCCATGAATATTTGGCTTGGCCGTCGATGATGATGCATGGCCGGGTAGTCCCCATGATTTTCTTCGCTTCGGATTATCGTAACGTATCCACTTTTCATCGCCAGTCACGATACGATGCAGAAAACCCTTTCTTTTATGTCGCTGAAGCAGCTGTTCGCAAGTGAAAAAACGCCGTACGACGTCTCTCAGCTTCAGTTCGTACGGCACCCAATTTCCTTGCTTTTGGATCATTCCCATGGCTTTCAAACGCTTGGAAATGGTTGTTCGGTCAACTCCCAATGCTTCAGCAAGTTCTTCTTGCGTTTGGCAAGAATCTTCATCAAGCAAAGTCGCCAATTCTCGATCTTCAAAGATTTGCGGCCGCCCGGAACGCTCCTTGTCTTCCACGTCGAAATCACCGCTTTTGAAGCGTCGAATCCATCCGCGAGCACTTGAATCATCGACACAACCTTCTCCATAAGCCTCCTGAAGCAATCGATGCGTCTCGGCAGCAGATTTCTTCAAATTGAACCAATAAAGTGAAACTTCCCGCAAATGACGTCGACTCGGCTCAAATTTCGACATTTTCACGATATCAAAAATTTATGATGCGAAAAAATTTTAACTAATGTGTTAGTATGGAATTGTTGACATATGAATAAGCTTTGATTATGACATATGTAACCATTGCATACTCGCACAGTATTGGTGGCACCATCACTTACAAAAAACGGGAAAGACTTATTCACACTCCTAATACAAAATTAATTTATATATTAAATGTATAATCATTTTATAATTTCTTATTACTTAAATTATAAACTCTCTTTATTTGTCCAACTATTATGAGAGTTATCAAATCCAATCCACTTGACGAAAACTTTATCTCCTCGACGTTTATGAACTTTTTCAACGAGGTAAAAATCTGGATACTTAGTTCTTAAAAGCTCTTGTTCAAAGAAACATCCTGCGATAGGGTGATTTTTATAATCTTTTAAATGGCAAGTTGTAGGATTGCTTGCTGCAACTCTGTTGGTTGTGAATATTTCTGTTGACTAGTTAGGTGTATATCCTTTCTCAAACCTCTGCTTCAGTTTACTCACTCGTACTTTATCTCCAACATTACATTTATTAAGTTTCTTCCGTATATTTGCTCTACCAAGTAACGTTCTTAAAATTTGTAATTTATTTGCTGATGTAACATCTTTCGGTTTAACACCGATGGTTCTATGATTTGTCGCATTATAAGCAGTAATTAAATTCGGTAAAATATTAATTCACTTATAATTTCCGTGAAGACTAAACTGTATCCATATTTTTTCTTTCGAAGTAAGATTGCATATAGATTCTTTAAGATTACTACATGTTGAGTATAGATTAATATTATTTTTCCTCATTACTACTTGAAAATCTACATTGTTAAATTCTTTACCTCTATCGGTATGCAAATTCTTTAGTATACGTCCATGCTTGAGAATAGTATTAAAACCTGTTGCCACATCTTTACCAGTTTTTCGCTTCAAAGGTATAGCCCATGCAAATTTAGATAAGGTATCTATGACTGTAATCAAGTAGATCTGCTTGCCATGTTTCATCTATATCACGTAGTTCAAATTGTCGTCGAATATAATTTCGACGAGTAGACTTATGAATTTCTCTCACTATTTCCATTTTTTCTTTGTTTGAATAATTCATTATGTGTTTTTCCTGCTAACTCTATAACTCGTTTTACCTTGCTATTAATATAAATCAATTCACTTCTAATTTTTGATTTATACGCATTGAATGAAGTTTTTGAATCAGCAATTATTTTCTCGAATTCTACAATAGATGGTGGTATTGCTGATACAATATCGATTTTTTTCATTTATCTCGCTTAAAAGTCTTAATCAGCTTGAAGTTTCCTCTTGCACATAAGTCCTCAATGTATCTAAATCAACAGCATCATTTAATTTAACTGGCGGTGACAGATTACAGAGTCGTTTATTTTCCATATCATATTTACTATCATATGTAAATTTAAATTCAACGCCAGGTGGACCTTGACTGCTTCAGTTTTTTCTGGCTTCCGTCCGAATACGTCGATACTCATTGTTAAACTGATTCGAGTATTATGTTTATATATTAATATATAAGACTAGCTTCACGCAACTACTCGATAATAAAGTATATTTCATTCGTGTGACTCTGATTTCCCGCAGACCTTTCAGCCAACAATACCCTTAGTCGATTTACTAACTCATTCGGGTTATCCCAGTATACATAGTCTAAAGGCATGTTTTTTTGTACAATTTTAAATCGAGGTAATATACCTCCTTCATTTTTCGTAAACATGAGTAAAATAATTTCTAAAAAATTTTTATTTTTTATTACACGAATTTCTTTATTTTTATCATAATCTTTTTTATGAGCATTCGATACTTCGAGAATTTTTGGATAAGTTTCACGATCGTTATTGTTAATGAGTTTTACATCTGGTAATTTTCTAAATAATAGTTCTAACAAGCCTTTAGTGATGGGGTATTTTGTATTATTAACTATGACATTACCGTTGGCGAAATTTATTGGTAAAGTTCCAATCATAAGATCATTATTTTCCTTATGAACTCTATGCACAAAATCAAGAAATGTATGGCGATTAAGATCGACCATACCTAGATATTTTTCAAGACTTTTATCATCTTGTTCAATATCACTCTCAGCTGATTCAAAAAAAGTATTAATGTTGTCAGTGCTGTGATCATTTTGTAGAGTCTCATTATTACTAATATCAATATTCGAATCATAATTACTCTCATCATCCGACAACGATTCTTTAATTTTTTTTTCCTCCTTAATGGTAGATAAATTGTTCTTCTCTTCTTTTTTAATATTTGATATATCAGACACTTTTGCTACAGTAATGAGTTTATTTAGAGGAGTAATGATTGGTCTGAAAGTTTCATCTAATGTGCGTTCTACATTTTCTCGACCATATTTTAATTATTTATATTTACGTCTTATTGCTTCACGTGGCTTGGCTAGTTGACGCAATATAGTTTTTTCTGGCTGATAGTCAACCACGTTGAGTGTTCAACTTTTAAAACCGGAATGTTCAATATATTTATGTTATGCTATTTTATAGCAAAACAGTCGAACCCTTTTCTATATCTATCTGAATTTATGTTTTGATCTTTATCAATGACTATAAAACTATGTTTACTATCATTCCAACAAATTGAGCAAATGTATTTAAATTGATTAAAAGACATGTCTGAGTTTATATGATCGAGATATATATGTTTTAAATTGACCTCATCTTGTCGAAACAATAAAAGTAAATTAATATTATCCCTTACAAGATGCTTTGGAATGTGTGCATAGGACTAACAAAGATAAAAAGAATCAACATTCTTATGTCTTCGCATGCAAAAGTAAGCTTTAACATTGTCCTGTTTCTCGTAAGCAATATCATCGAAAATCGTAATAGAGTTAGAAAGTACGTCGTTAGGTGATGCTACTGCTTCATGTTAACTAAATGGAAAATATTATATACCCTCTATTGGTTCCAAAAGTTTTTCTAAATACTTGTATTTTGGTTGATTTAATGATTTTGAATATATGTATATATTTTCAAATCTAAGATCATTCGGAAGTGTTATAAGAGTTAATAATCTATTGGTTTTTCCACAAAGGGAAGGTCCGCAAATCACTGATTGTATACTATCTGGCAGTAAATCTCCATGCCGTTTACTTTTTTTATTCTACTCTGTAAAAGAGTCAAAATTTATGACTGGTAATTTTGTCGAGCACTCCTTGAATTCCATGTTTGCACATTACGGTTTGAACTGAAACTGAGAGAGAAGAGTATAAATAGCACGCTTATATATAAATTCAAGTAGTATCATTTTAACTTTCGATATAGAATGATCGTACATAAGCGAGAAAGTAGTGGATTATTTAATAAGATACCTAGTAAATTACCTATTGAACTGCATTTACCAGATTATCAGATTGTGGTCCTGGGATAAATCCTCTTGACTCCGCTTGCAATGATCACGACATAGCATATTCCAATATTGTTATTCTAGTGAATTTCCGAGGAGAGGTTATAACTATCAGATTACACGTTAAACAAGTAGCTTAGTGAGCGATGTGAATTATTTGCAATACTCCTGGGTATATAAATAGCCAGTCATGTCAGCAAACGACCAGTTTTTCACCGACTTTTAAACAAGTCAGTTGCCTGAGCAAAATAAAAAAAAAACAAAATCAAAGTGCCATCGTCGTTCTCGTCAAAATACAGCTCTGAATCATAATCCATCAGTCAAAGACTTACTGCTTAATTTTGCCTGATCGTATTGTGCAATATCATCGTGGTGACGTTAAGAAGTTGTAAAGAGGTTAAAATAATATATATATATATATATATATATATATATATATATATATATATAAGTAAAACTTTTTGTCGGAGGCTGTCAGTCAAGATGGAGTAGGTCGTTGATATGCACGGCTTCAAGCAGGGTGACAATGAATATCTACTTAAAGAGCTTGCCATTTTACCACTCAAAGGCGAGTCAGAACCCATAGTACTTTTATTTAAAAAGCCATTCTCTCGTGAACGACTTGCAGATCATATCAGAGCGCAAAATAAATAAATGGCTTGAAATTAATTAAGCTCCCATAGACATCATAGACTCTCCTCTGTAATACAGTGGGTGGTATTGGAAAAGAGAAAGCTATATACTTTTCTGTCTCTCTAACACGCCACTGGTATTGTCAGCGAGGAAAGTATATAGCGCACTCTCTCTTACATACACCGCTAGTGGCCGTGCGGCGTAGTATTTAAAAAAACAGCGCGTTGTGAGACAGAGAACTACATACATTTTTTTCCCTCTACGAAACAGAAAAGTATATGGTGCGAAAGGTCGCTGACATCAGGGCCTGTGACGTCAGGGCCTGTGACGTCGACGTTGTAAGCTATGGGCGTTCTGGATCATCCCGGAACTGCTGGTGTCGTTCGTGACGTAACCGCTGTAAGCTATGAGAGTTCTGCATCACTTCTGGTGTGATCCAGAACTCTCATAACTTATCTACTCTTATTATTCTTGATTAATATAAAATGATGTTAAAAATGTTATTTTTCATTTAAGATCAAGAGAAGTGGGGGTTCTATTAATATTATATAAATTTATTTAAGGTAGGAATACGATATATATAATCACATTCTAAGATGTTATTTTAGTTTCATCTTGAAAAATGAACAGGAGCGGTTTGAAACGTTGTATATTTAAGGTACATTTAAATTTAAGATGTTAGGAGCAGTCAGTAATTTTATTTTGATTATTTTTGATTTTTAATTTTTAATTTAATTTAATTTTTAATAGTAATTTTTACTTGAGATTCTTCGTGGGTGATTTTAAACAAGGACAGCCTAGCTATCATTATATTAGTATAATATATTATTGTATAAAGACTAAGACCGATCAAAATATTTATTAATTTAATTCACAACAGTTGATAATTTTTAATTTTAGCATAAAGTATTTGACGATCGAAACTAACGAAAATTTTATGGTAGAGATATCATTAGGCGAACGTTATTTATAGAGTTTTTTTTTTAAAGTATTCGTTGAGGTTAAGTATATGAAAAATAGAAATGGATAAGAAAAATGTCAGTGCCGATATTTGGCAAGTTGTTTATCAAAGATTTCTGCGGATTATGAAACATTGACTGCAGTATAGATATTCGATACCATTTTTCTTAAGAAAATAAATTTTATGTATAGTTAATAGAATGAAATTCACATTTTTTAAAAGGTAAATAATTATTTAAGTTACATTTGCAATTGAAATCGCAGTTAATTTTTTTGACTCGCCTGCAAAAACAGTTGTGTGAATGGTCACAATTCATAGTTGATTGCTCTGATGAGTTTTCACGTGTTTTTTGTCTTTTAAGTAGAGAACATATATAATAATTTTATCAAATAGACAATAATAAATTCTTTTTCACTTGTTACAATAGTCTAGTATAATCTAGAACTGATACAAAACATCTATTAAATGTTGCACCGTTAACTTTTATATATTTTTGCAGTAGAAAATTAATTGAAGTAGATTGGCCCAAATATATAATGATTGTACATATCAATTTTTTTAATCATGTTTTTAACCAATTGATCAAAAAATTGAGTTTTTAAATGCAGAGCTCATTAAAAATTTGTTTGATATTTTTTATATCCTAAAAACATTATATTGTAATTGAATCCATATAATTCATAGTGGCCTAAAATGAATACGAATGAATACTATGATTTTTTTTTTAATAGAAGGAATTATGATTTTTCTGAGCAAAGTCAATTTTCTGCTCACAGTCAAAATATTCTGCAATTCTTAATTCATTGTCAATAATAAATAATTTGTTACAAACATGAGTTAATCGTATTAGTTGAATCCCAATGCAGTATTATATATCTTAATATAATCTTAGAATATGTTGGTCTCTTTTTATTACTTTCATACTACATAAACTAACTAAAAATTAATTTCAATTTTTATTTTCCAATTCATATACTATAATTTGAAAAAATTTTATAATTCATATACTATATATTTGAAAAAATAAATAATTGGTGATACATATATCATATATAGTCATCTTTGAATAAATCTTTGAGTTTATAGTAAATGAGATATTACAAAATTTCTAAGATAAATAAATGATTCGTGATTTTAAAAAAATAGTTTCCCGCACTCGGAGCGCAAAATACGATTTTCTGCAGCTGTTTAGAGGGAGCAAAATACTACTTTTCTTCCCTAGGAAAGAAAAGTGTTTATGGTCGCTTCCCGACCAATCAGAAAGCAGAATTTTACTTTTCCTCTCTTGGGAGGAAAAGCGAATGAATGGAACCGTGTAGTCCGGTAGGATTCTCAATTTTCCATGTCTGCGTAACATCTGGCATTTACGATGTTTAGACTTACGAGTATATGCGCTAGTCGACCGCGGGCTCGACCTTTTTTTTGCACTTTGAGTTAGGTATTCAAGATTTTAAAATAAAATAAGATTTATATTCTATCTGAAATTTATTATCAAAATTCTTATATTTCTTAAGTATTAAAAATTATCTATATCTTTTTTTTAATTAGTTTTAATTTCAAATTCTATTTATTATGCAATTAAATTTTTTAATATTTTAATTTGAGCGTAGATTATTAACAAACTTATAATCTTCAATTGATTAGTCTTATTTATTTACAGAAAAGGGGGGCTCCGCCCCTCAATCCCCGGCGGGGGTTTCACCCCCTGCACCCCCACCATCCAATCCTACATCTCTTCTTAACATATTTTATCAATTTCCAAATAAGAGGAAATTATTTAATTTTATTTTATTCAATTCAAGTAAATTGCAGGTATAACCTTAAAAAAAACCGATACTATTTTTTTTTTCAATCCCAACGAATAACATTTTATGTTAGGGTAACTTATTTCAAAACGAGTATCATTTGAACCTTCAGATTTTATACCTGCTTGCTTTATCTAAGCATGACTAACGCATGAGGGGAGGGGGTTTGACATTCTTTAATTCTGTGAGTTTGCCGTTCAATTTTTTGTGCATTTCTTTGAAAAAGAAAAAGCGCCCTCGTGTGGGAAAATAGTATGTGACACACGGAAGCAAAGGCGTTTTCGAACTCGGGTAATTTGACGCCCTCCCTTCGCTCGTGTGGCAAACATACCCTTGTCGAAAAACGCCTATTTTACTCCTTGTGTCACAATGTACTATTTTATCATAGTTTTTAATAAATAAGAAAATAATTTTAAGCTATACTATATTTTACTAAATTATATCTTACTTGCATTTCCAATTTTATTTAAGTTTGGATAGCTTCCAAAAATCACGAAATAAAATATTTAAAATGTTAAAATAGGGCATGACTAATGTTTTGAAACTTAAAAAAATATTTTATGAAAACATTGTTATGTAATGTTTTAAAATATATCTTATGCAATATTGTATAAATATTGAATAAAATAATCACAATATTTTAGAAAAATTTAGAAATTTAGAAATCTTTTAAAATATTTTGTGTTGTAAAAATATATAATATATACACCATAGTAGCATATAAAAATATATATAAGCTGTAAATATTTATAAAAAAAATTGAGAATAATTCAGATGTTCGCACAATACAAATAATAAATTAATGATTATATGTAATATTGTGTAGCAGTCTATATTTCATGACTTTGATATTATTCACAAATAATTAATTTACAAGTATTTTAATTTATAAATGTTTTACAGAATAAATAATAATATTTTTTTTTGTTATTGATATATCAATTTGATTTACTTATATCCTATAGAATTCAATGTAAATAATAAAATGTAATTTCAAATCAAGTTGATTTCTTGTGTGTCGCGCACGCGCGAGTTGTGTGATGTGTTATATGCTTGAAGGTGGGGCGTGTGCATGCGTGCGCGCGGTTACGGTGAATATTCTTAGTTTCTGTATTTTGAAAAATAAAATATTGATTGAAAAGAAATGTACACTTCACGCAAAATACTACAATATTATATTGTGCCTGAAAAAGTTTATTATGTAGCTAAGTAGGTGAGGCTTGAAGTGATGTGCACTATATTTCGTATGTATACAGATACAACGTGTTGACTCTATTGAAACATGACTGAAACATTTATGTATGTAGCCAATTAGCAGTAATTAATTAAGTATATAGAATTTATAGTTGAAATTGGAAATTAATAAAATCACAATATGATCAAATCTAAATGACATTGAACGATTAGATTCTAATTATAAGTATATAAACGATTAAGTTGTGAACAGTAACATCTGTTTCTCTTTCTCTCTATATGTGACTTTTCTATCCTTTTCGTTCATTCTTTGGGTTCACTCTGGTTCACTATCTCCTTTTCTTTCTATGCTTGTTAGGTTTAAGTTGCCTCTTATAAGTTCCCAGTTTTGTTTTGATATTTGTCAATACTTCGTATTATACGGAGGTTAAGTCATTTTTATATAAAGGATTTTTCATTATTTTTATCATATTGAAAGTTTTTGAAGAGTTTACTGAAAATTATAAAACAGATTAAATTAAGTACTATGGATGCTTTCGATTTTAATGGCGGGAACGCTGAAATAACGCGTGGAGATTCTAACCTTGACAGTATATTGATATCCGACATGTCAGAAAAACAACGCTCTGTGGAAGCAAATGAAATTGATGATCGAGAACAAAACGGTGATTTAAAAATTTTACCAATTAGAAAGAATATTTCTCCATCAGTCAAAAGAAAAATTCGCAAATCTAAAACCAATTTGTGCACAGAAGAAAGTCTTCATAAGTCATCAGTAGTATCTTTATCAATACAATCAAACAAAAGAAAAGTTTCTGATTCTGGAGAAGTTAGTTCTGGAGAGTCAGAAGAATTCAATGGCTTTGATCTTAAGGATTCAGAACTTTTTGAAGCTGGTGGCATAATACTTAAAAAACTAATAGGTAACTTTAAAATTTATTTAATGTTACTATATATATATACATAGTAATACATTTTTATAAAAATTATTCATTAAATATGTTTTAATTTATGATTAGACATATATCTAAAAATATTAAATCATAATTTCACATATATTATACTCCAATTTAGTTTTGTATTGCAAAAGTTTAATTTTTTATTTGGAGAATGATGTATATCTCTGACTATGTTATTAAAAAAATTAAATTTTTAAAATTATAAAGGAGTGTGCTAAGTTTTCTTTTATATTAATAATTTGCTGTTTAGACTTTATTGTTAGTTATATAAGAATGATTATGTGTATAAAAATTAATCTAAAATGATATTTAATTATTGTTAAATAATTACATTAAAGATTCTTATTTTGAAAAGATTATTCATTTAAAATAATTGTTATATTATAGTGTTCAAACTTTTTTCTGATTTAATGTTTATATTTATCAAATAATAAATAGTATTAAATTTTTTAAATTTTGAATCATTTTTATTTTTTAACAGATTGTAATATATATTTATGCACTTTAAGGAAAGATCTATTATAAACAAAAATGTAATATCTCTGTTTATTATAATAACGTCAGGATATTTAGAACATTATTTATAAAAGCAATATTTTCTATAATATATAACTAAAAATTATTTATTAATAATTAATGACTTAAAAGATAAAATGATTAATTTTAGATCATTTTATTTTTATTTTATTTGAAATTGGTAAATGGATAGTAAGATTCTCATACAATATATTTTCAACTAGTAAATCCTTAGATCAACATATATTGAAATGTCATTAATACATAATAAAAGGATTACATAAATTATATTATTATTAAGTAAAAGCGTTGAATATAAATTAGTTAGCTTACTTAAAGTTCTTGTATAAATGATCTTATAACTTAATACAACTTTAAATGAACTGAATAATGGTATATATTCTTATGGAGTTAGAGATTTTATTTGATGGTTGAATATGTGTATAATTGTTCTAATGTTCCTAAAGGAATTAAAGTTATAACAATATTTAAAATTTTATATGGAAAGCAATGTGAGTTTGTTTAAATATCGAGACCTTTGGTATCAATTTAATTTGACAGATCGTATTCATAATCACCCAATAGAACTGATAGAATACTACAAGCTTATTTATATATACTAACTATATGGACTCAGTATTCTATCACCTTATTGGTGTAGCCAGTTGGTCTTGTATATTTTTCGTGTATACATATATATACATACATATATATATTTATAATATAATTAATCAGAGATCATAATATAAATATAAAAACTTAATTAGCATTAAATCAAAACTAATTTTCATTTGAGAGTAATTACGATGGAATTTGATTTATAGCTTTTAAAATAAAGAAAATCTATTCGTCTCAATTGGATAAGCAAATTATAAAACCATAAGAGACTAAATTAGCCAAGAATGGATTAAATATATAATCATAGAAATTATATATGAACTATTTATTGAATATGATGTTTAAGATAGAAATGATGGAATTATGAATAAAGCTCACTATTTTAGGCATAAATCGATTACACTTGTATTAAAGAATTGCGTTTATAAAATTATATACAGCACCCATGCATTATTCCATACAATTCTTAAATACATATGTAATCTGCGTATCCATGAATCTATTAAATAGTGAGTTCTAATTGTGATTAAATTTAAATATGAATATTTGATTAAACTATACAGTTAATTAAAAAAGAATATTATACATTTCCGGATAAATTTTTTTTCTTCTTTTTTTAGATCTTAAATGTGCATTGTGAATAAAATTGATTTTAAGGATCGTATACAACAATGGATACTGTGCATCTTTTATAGAGAATCAAGTTTAATAAAAATGACATTCTTAAAAGAATGTGAATCTCTTTAAACTTACTTTCTACAAAACTGTAAAATATGGCAACTCTGCTGAATTATACTTCCTTATCATTTCAAAGCTCTATTCTATACGTATATTATATTTATTTATATTATATTTATATAAATGAAAATAATTTTTTTAAATAGTTGAATTAGTAACAGTACTAATATGATTCATTCGTTAATCAAAATTTATACATAAGTTTTAATTTTGCCAAATTGAAAATGATCTAAAAATTTTTATCTAATTTTTTTTTTAATTAATTAAATTTAGTACTAGAGTTGTACTATTTTTTTTACTAGAATATAAAGAATTTTGAATTTATTAAATTGAAATTGGTTTAAAAACTTTTGTCAAAGGTGAATTATTAATTAAATAATAGAAAAAAAGTACATATGTATTTTTCATAAAATAGTAATATTGAAAATTGTACTATGTCAACTGTTTTGAATGAAATTAATAAATATTTTTATCGGTCTTACAGTATTTATACTATAATATATTATAATAAAATAATGACAGTTAGACGTCCTCGTTTATTATCACCCCCGAAGAATCTGAAATAAAAGTTATTACTAAAAATAAATTAGATTAAAAATTAAAAATAATAAAAGAAATTAATAATAAAATAAAAATATAAATGCATGTTTTCATAGTTAAATATATGTATAAATAAAATAGGAATCAATAGCATAAGTTTGGAAATTACTATATATTATTACTGACTCAAGAAGTTGCTTATGAAAAGTGTAAAAAAAAAGTCATATTTGAGAATCCTACCTTTGCACTCATCTATCTGTAATATAGAAATAGAATATTATGAACATAATATTTAAAAAAATCACTTGATATTCAATAAAAAGTTTGCATCTTCCATTTTCTTTTTGTGTATTCTCAAGATCAATTTTCTTCATCGTGTATATTTGAGGTCAAGAAGAACTGAGCCAAAGAACAACTTATCTGGATTTGTACTATATATTTTTTTAATTAACTATGTATTTAAAATAAATAATGCAAATAATATATGTGTATATTTACAGACACGTGCCCGCGTACGCACACACAATTATAGTATATATCTCAATATATATCATTGATGCTTGTCGAGAAAATGGTTTTAAGATATTTTCTGAAACGTTTCCAAACCTTTTTAGTTATAAAAGAGTCCTCTAAGACGGTGTCTGAAAAATTGTTTATTGAATTTTTTCAATTGAATTGTACTTCTGTCGACTGCCCATATACAAATTAATAAATATTTTTTTTATTGGTCTTACAGTCCAATCAATTCCATCCAAAAATAAAATAAAATAAAAATAAAAATAAAATAAAAATAAAAAATAAAAATAATAATAAAAAAAAAAAATAAGAAATAAAAAATAAAAAATAATAAAAAAAATAAAAAAAAAAAAAAAAAATTAAATTAAAAATTAAATTAAAATTATAAAGACAGTCAGACTGTCCTTGTTTACATTCACCCCCGTAGACTAATCTGAAAATAGAATATTAGCTGAAAAAATTCTTTGTTAGTAAAGTGTAGTCTGACTGTCCCCAACACCCTTACCTAATTGAAGACTTGTCCAACGTTTCGAGCTCGCTACGGCTCCTCATCAGGGACTGATAAAAAAATATTTATTAATTTGAATTTTTTCAAATTTTGCGAAATATGGCCCCTTTAAAGAGGTTAAAAATATTTTAGAATCATGAAAAAAATATTCCCGTAATATTTGAACATTGATTACACTTTGTACAGTATTTTAAATTATTATCATTGCATTTTCCTTATGGAAAAAATTCATAACATTGAAAATTTCTATTTTTGAAAACTTTTCTTCAGAGATACAAGCCATATTTTTTGGCAGAAGTATTTTAACAAAAAATTTGTATCACCATTAAAAAAAACAGCTCAAAAGACTTCTGATATGATTTTTTAAAATTATTTGAAACCTTTTTTTTATTGAGAAACAGCGTTGAAAAAATGTTAAAATTAAGGGTCTTGGTCCTTAATAGGTTAATATTACCTCTATTTTTGTTAACAAGATGTTAAATTCTTCAAAAGTAAGTAACACGTTTAATGCTATACTTTTGAAATTAAGTTTAAATGATTTGAACACTCCCTTCCCACAAATCCTCGAAGTGGGGCGAAGATGGAGGAATAAAATAAAAATTTATACCTTACTTGCTAGTAAAATTAAAATTCTCATTTTTTACTTCATTTAATCTGAGAGAAGCATATAATTTGCTATATTCATTTTTAACGCCGTGAAAATTTGTTGCATTGTCGTAGATATTGATTCAGGTTTGTTCCTATGTGCAATAACATTTTTACGTGCGCCTAGGAAACCTTTTATGATTAAGTAGCTAACTACTTCTCGAAAATTTAACGCTCTTTAATAATTGTAATTGCACGCAAAAAGTTTTCCACGTGTAAAAAATGGTTAAAAGTACAGATTCGTCTCAGTAGACCTTGGCTTGTCATAACTCTTGCATTATGATTTTCGTGCGCAGCGTAACCGGACCGAGTAGTCTAAATGGATTGAATAATTTTGCAATTTCTGATAAAATGCTTTTCGTTACGTGATCGAACATTTCCAGGAACCTTTATCGTGTAACAAGGGAATCCTCATTCAATTTTCAAAATACACTATGGGTCTTTAAGGTGCAATCCTTGTTTATTTTGAATTCGTTGTCAAGACTTTTGTCCTCTATGGTTTAGAGTATATTATGTTTATGGGAGACCTATTGTCTATGTATTTTTACCTGTAGTTGGACTCATTTTCAAATTTTCTTTGAAAAGTTTTTTAAACTTCCCACTAAATATAGTAGCTCCAGATTATCTCCAAAGCGTGCCCATGCGATATGCGCGCATGTGTGCCGATTGTCGCTCAAGTACAAGACATTCTAAGCCCAGATTGGAGCCATTTGGAGCCACGACGTGGAGATAGTCTGCGCGTGTGGAATGGATCCAGACTGTCGCCAAACAGTCGGTAATGTGGGCGGATTTTGTATACGTGTATGCGTGCGTGGGTGTGCGTACAATATATATATATATATATATATATATATATACATACTAGCATCCCCCGTCTCGGCTTCGCCCGAGATAATAATTTAATCGATTTCATAAGCAATTGAATGATATCTAAGTAAAAAGTACTCTTATGTATACAAATCTATATTTCTATAAATAATTGACAGAGAGCATCATGTTCGGACTATAGGAAATGTCTCGGGATGACTGTTATAGAGAGTTTTGTGTTGGGGAGTTAGAATACAATGTCTAGTTATCCCGAGACGACTCTTACAGGGAGTGTGCGTGTTCGAATGATAGAATACTAATCTCTTCATAGAAGTCGTAATGTGATACCTGGACATCGTTTCCCACTAACTATACATGATACTCCCCGTAGAAGTCGTCTCTTCACACCTGGACATCGTCTTCTACTGTGCGATCACGAAATTCCCCATAGAAGTCGTTCCAAAACACCTGGAAATCGAATTCTATCATCTCAACACGAAACTCCCCGTAGAAGTTGTCCCCACATACCTAAACAAACTTTGGATATAAACATTCGTTTTTTTTTGTGACGCGGGGAGGGGAAATCTTCTAAAGACACTTCTCTAAGAGAGGTAGTGTCGGATTCATGGAGCCTTTGCTCGCATGCCTACCGACTAAAACCCGTCCTCACAGGGATTCCTACCCGGAGGTATCATTCCCTTTACCTGTTGGGATAAAATATTATTAAACGGAACGGTGTAGGGGATGGGGGAGTAGGAGTGGGATGTGGAGAGGGGAGGAATTGGTGAGTTTAGGGGCTCTGCCTTCTTGGGGGCAGAGGCTTACGTATGAAAACGAAGCACGGCGTGGCCGGTAGTGGCTAATGTGGTTACGGATGGCTGATCAGGTGGCAAGGCCTCCTGTAGCGATCCGTCGATTTAAGACGGATACTACTCAGGGATTGGATTCCTGAGTTCGGGTGCTGTTTAATTGAATCTCTCAGATTTTTGGCGAATTTGTTCGCGTAATTGTTGAGAGCAAGAAGGTTAGTTTTCTTAAGTACTTGAGTGTTCCTAAGTACCAAGGGGTTTTCAGGGAAGAGCATAGCAGCCTCATGTAGGTGCCTTGGAGTCGCTGAAGTCTTTCTAGGGGGATGGACCCCCATATGGGGATGGCGTATGTGGCAATGCTCCTGATGATGGCGGAGAAGGCTTTGGCCTTTGTTCTCGGTGACGGGGTTTTGCTATGGAACAAAGGTTTGAGCTTTAAGAAGGCTTGTAGCATTTTGCTCCTGGTGAGGCGGAGGTGTTTGTTCTAGGATAGGTTCCTGTCGAACGTCACCCCGAGGTATTTGACCGATTGGCTCCACGGGATGGAGGAGCCTTTGATCGTTATTTTTGGAGGGGTGCGGTTTTTACGGGAGATGAAGATTGCACTGAACTTGCTCTCGTTGATGGAGAGTCTCCACCGTGAGTACCAGTCGATGAGGTGTGGGAGAAATCTGTTTAGCCTTGAGGTGCTGTGGCAGATTGTTTTAGTGGCGTCTATGAGGGCAATATCGTCCGCGTAGAGTACCGTGGTAATTGTATCGTGTATGGAAAGATAATGGCAGAAAAAAGTAAAAAGTAGGGGGGAGAGCTTAGACCATTGAGGGACGCCGGCTGAGATGGCCTTTAGAGCGGAAAGGGAGTTGCCTTCCCTAACTCGAATAAATCGGTCTGATAGGAACGACTTTATTATCCCGATCAAATAATGGGGGATGTCATTGGCAATGAGCTGGAAGACCAGCCCGTCATGCCATACTCTGTCGAAGGCTTGCTGGACATCTAACAGCAGCATCGTTGTGTGCAGCCGTCTGTTCATGTTGTCAGCAATGAGTTCCGTAACTCTGAGAAGTTGGTGACAGGTGCTGTGCCCTGTGCGGAACCCATGCTGACAGTCAGGTATGAGGTTTTTTCTGGTGACCGAGGTGGAGAGGCGTTTTAGGATAATGCTTTCGACCACTTTGCTTAGGGAGTTTAGAAGACTGATGGGACGATAGCTTGCGGGATCGTTAAGGGGCTTCCCGGCTTTTGGAAGACAAACCACTATGGCTGCTTTTCAGGCCTTGGAAAAGTATTGATGTCTCATCATTGCGTTTACGATATTGCAGATGGATATGATGTGTTTGTGGGGGAGGATTTTTAGTGTGTTGTTATTGATTTTGTCAGCACCAGGGGCTTTCTTGTTTTGATGACTGCGAATGATGTCGCGTATCTCTTTGGGGGAGGTAGGGGTGATGTCCCTGTTTGAAGGGAGGAAGTGTTGAGCTGTCTTGGTGACATGTTCATGAAAGCGCTAGAGTTCTGGTGCGCTGGGTAGAGGTGAGCACTGATTGCTGAGAGATGATGCGAAGATCTCGGCCTTTTCCTCAGCGAGTGAGAAGATTTGGCCATTTTGCTTGAGTGATGGAAGTCAAGGGCGACTGCCTCGTATAGATTTTATCACCTTCCAGACGTTTTTGGTGTGAGTTTCGGCTTCAGTGATGAAATCGTTGAAGCGTCTGTTTCTTAGCTCGTTTATCCGAGAGTAGATATCCCTTTGTAAGGAGTGGAGTTGGGTTTTGAGAAGCGGAGTTCTAAGATGTTGCCATTTCTTCCGGATTCTATTCTTTTGCTTAATTAGCTGCAAAATACCGTCGGGGAGGTTATTATTAGTGCCCTGTGGAGGGCGGGAGAATGTAGCGATTCTAACAGCGTGGGTAATGTCATTAGACAGGGAGGTGATCTCTTCCTCGATTTGAGAGATCGATAATATGGGTCTGCATCGAAATGCTGATGTCTCTAGGTTGAATTGAGATGTAGCCAGTCGATGTGTTCTGTGTGTGATGCATGGAAGGCGAGGATCACCGGGCTGTGGTCTGAGTTCAGTGCACAGATAACCCGGGATTCGTTTAGGGGTGTGATATTTTTGGCTAGAAAAATATCGAGAATGTCTGGTGCGTGTTGTGGGAAGCCCGGAAAGTCGGTAGGGAAGGGAGGAACTTCCACTGTAAAGTCATTTTTTTGACTGGAAAGCCGAATTATTTTTCTGAGGGCGCGGCCGTTGCTGTTTCTGGAGCCGCAGCCTCAAGAGGGGTGCTTAGCATTTAGATCCCCGGCGATGATTGTGGGAGTGTTGCTGCTGAGAAGCAAGGCAAGATCTTTAAAGTTGTTTTGGAGTTGTGAAGGGTTATAGCATGCAATTACCCTCAAGGGACCTTTTTGGAGGGAAATTTCAACCCCTATTGTCTCGCAGATGGAGGTAGTTGTAACTCCACGGTGGCAGTAGGATTTGTGGACGAGGATTGCCACGCCCCCACCGTTAGAGTGCTCTCTGTCCTTCCTATACATGATGTAGTTTGGAAGGAAGAGTTTGTGGAATGGGTTGAGGTGGGTCTCTGTGATGCAGGCGATCCCGATGTTTTCCTCCTCCAAGAGTTGGAGGAGTTCTAGAGATCTATTTCTGCAGAGGATGCCGTTGGCGTTCCAGTTGAGGATCTTTATCTCGGAATTAGCCATTATTAGGTCTACAGAGAGCGGCGGTAATGTTCGTGACGAACTGCATTATGATGTTTTGCAGTTTGGACGCAATGGGAGGCGAGTTGATTTGCAACGGTGCCGCTGATGCTGCACTGTTGCTCACTATGCTTGCACATGTGGTACGGGTGGGGTTTACCCGATTTTTATGAGGATTGGGGGTGATGCTCTTTTTCTGTATGAGCTGCGGTGGGGGGTGTTACCGGTTTTGGGAGCATTTACGGGCTTCACTAGTTTTTGGGGGAGCTTGTCCTTCTTTGGGGCTTTGCGGCAGCCCCTGTAAGTTGCCCTGTGCTCTCCTTTGCAGTTAGCGCAGGTGGGGCGCGCGTCTTTATTGTCTTTTAGAGGACATGACGGAGTGGCGTGATTTTTGCTGCAAAAAGCGCAGGCCCATGCAGTGTGGCAGTAGTTTGCCGTGTGATTATATTTGAGGCAACGCCGGCACTGCGGCGTGCCTTTCGACTTCCTCTTTGCCTCCACTTTTATGTTGAGGCCACCGATGGTGCTTAAGTCGAAGATTGACTTAGCGGCGGGTGAGGAGGGGTCTAGGTGAACGGCCACTAGCGGCCAGATTTTTTCGCCGCTACGCATTCGGTGAATTCGTCGTGGGGTGTAACCTTTCGAATTTAGTTCATTCGGGATGTCTTCGTCTTGGATGGCTTCATTTATACCCCGAATGACTACAAACAAGTCCCGTTCTTCGGGAAGTTGGTTGGTGGTATATTGTATTTTAGTATTTTCTAGGCGGGCCGTTAAGTGTTTGAAGTCGTCTACCGTTGCCGCGCACACCTTGACCGAGTCAGAGGTGTTGACGGCCCGGCGGACGGAGATTCCGGCTTTCTCTATGGCGATCTTTAGTCTTGGCCAAATCATTTTTTGGCGGATGATGATGGGGGGTGGGGGTCGAACAGCGATGGTGGATTCTTTTTCAGTGTCAGAATCTAGATCGGAGAGCGTTGGTGCGGATTTGGCAACGGGAATGCATTTACAGCCTTGCTTTATAAACTCGGCTTCTTCGGAGATCGGAGTTGATTTGGAGATGGTTATTTTGGTAGCGGGGGTGCAGAAAATTGCTGCCTCCTGAAAGAATTCCGTGGCGGACGAGGATGATATAGAAGTTCAGGTGGCGTGGCGTGATGTTACCACCGATTGAGAGAAGGTTGGGTCTGTTGTGGTGGTGGTTATTATATTTTGTAGGCGGTCAATGTGATCCTGGAGGCCGATGATAATTTCTATCAGCTTTTGGGGGGGAAGACCGTCGAGGTCGGTGGTAAGGCCGGTGTCTATGTCCATGGAGTCGGACTTACAAATAAGTGGAGGAAGGTTGCCTCCAGTTTGTGATTGGGGGGAGGGGGTTAAGGGTAGAGGGAAAGGTGGCGTGTGGGAGATTATAGCTATGAAGAAATATTTAAATATGTAAATATAAATATAAATATAGGAATGATAAATTTCTAAAGAAATATATATACATATATTAGTTATAGAATTAGTTAAAAATGAGGTAAGTCAAATATAAATTAGATAAGTTTAATTTAAGAGAGGTGAGTTTGAGTGTAAGATAGATGAAAATTTAAATTAAAATCAAGTTTAAAGTTAAAATTGAATTAAAATTAAAATTAAAAAATTAAAGTTAAAAAATTTGAGGTTAGTTTTAAAAAGTTTTAAGAATTTCTTACAAACTTATAATTTATAAGTTATATAAATTGTAAATTACAAGTTATGTAAGAGATAAATGAGAATTGATGTGTCGATGATATGTCATGATGTCTCATGCGATGATCATGAGGATGCCACGACACGTGACGGTGTGTCTGTCTTATGTGTCGATGACCATGGACGTGTATGACATGATGTAAACATTCTTTTGAGCTGGCCTGGTATTAATACTTTAAGCGGACTACTTTGAGTTGATGTTCGTGATTCAAGACGCCACCTAGTGGCCGCTGGTGAAACTGACCACTAAAACTGTTAACTTAATTTATTCTTAAAAGTAAAATGATTTTCAAGAAAAAACATAGCCTATGTCCTTCCCAAGATAATATAGAATCTATATGTCAAATTTCAGAACAATCGGTTCAGTAGTTTTTTCGGTTATCGCGTACAAACAAAAACACGCTTTGTATTTTTAAATTAGTATGATATGATATGATATGATATATATATATATATATATATATATATATATATATATGCATATTAAATATGGCCTCGATGGAGAAAATTGTACTTTCGAGTTCAAGCGGTAGAAAAAGATGTCCAAGTGTCTTGAGACGTCGTTTTCGGAGAGTATCATGTTTGGATTATAGGAAATGTCTCGGGACGACTGCTATAGATTTTTCTATTGTGGAGGTAGAATACAATATCCAGGTATCCCGGAACGACACTTACTGGGAGTGTTCGAATGATAGAATACGAATGTCTTTATAGAAGTCGTACTGACATGCCTGGAAATCGCACTTTATCATCCGAACACGAAACTCCCCGTAGAAGTTGTCCCGACATACCTGAAAATCCTTTTCTACCAACTAAACATGATACTCCCCATAGAAATCGTCTCGTCCTACCTGGACATCATATTTTACCGTCCGAACATGAAACTCCCCAAAGTTGTCCCAACCTACCTGAACATCGTTTTCTACCAACTAAACACGATACTCTCCGTAGAAATCGTCTCGCCATACCTGGACATCATCTTCTACCGTCCGAATATGAAAATCATTGTAGAAGTCGTTCCATAAGACCTGGAAATTGCATTCTATGATCTGAACATGAAACTTCCCGCAGAAGTTGTCCCAACATACCTAAGCATCGTTTCCTACCAACTAAACACGATAGTCCCAGTAGAAATCGTTCCGAGAAAGCTAGCATAGCTTCCTAATGACTAAACACGATACTCTCCGGAGAAGTCGTTTGCAAAGACCTAGATATCGTATTTCACCTTCTCAACACGAATCTTCCCATAGAAGCTGATTTCCTCATACCTGGATCTCGTTTTCTATTAATTAAATACAACATTCCTGGTATAAATCGCCCAGACACACCTGGACATTGCATTCTATCATCCTAAGACACAATTGTCTATAGAAATCGTCTTAAAGCAACGGGATATCGTAATCAGCCGTTCGTACACGCCAATACAATATTTATCAGTAGAAACCGTATTTAAAATGTGTATATATAATATGAACAATATAATATACATACAATATATATATATATATATATATATATATATATATATACATATATACATATATATATATACATATTTCGTATATTTCCGTTTTTTTTCAATTAAAAACTGTGAATATTTTCGTAGTGATGCCAACTGAAATTCAAGCAAAATTTTGGTATGTGCATAGCATATTTTTTAAGCAGACGATAGATATTGCCTTTTTATGCAGGAGTGACGATATATTTTATTTATATATACATAGTTTCGAGGTTGTTAGTAATGAACCATATTTTGCCATCATTTCTTTTGTTCGAACTAAAAAAAAAAACATTGTCTCTTGTCACAATTTTTAAGTTAATAGAATGTATAAAAATAAAAATATAGTTGTCGTCACAAACTATATTCAGTAGTATTTGGCATACAAAACCATTTTATAAGGGAAGGAGAAAGGAAGACAGAGAGATAGAGATAGAGATAGAGAAAGACAGAGACAGAGAAAGAGAGAGACAGAGATTTTCCGACGTAAAAGAAAACAAAATTTACAAAAACCAAAAGATATCCATAAGGTGTGAGAATAATGTCAGATTAACCTGAAGAACAATAAAGGTATTACCGACTAACGTCACACCTCTTTTAGGATATGAATCCCAAAGTTGTATATGAACATTCGTTCGAGCTGGCCTGGTATGAATACTTTAAGTTGATGTTCGTAATTCAAGACGTCACCTACTGGCCATTGGTGAAACTGATTGTTAAAGCCATTAAATTAATTTATTGATGAAAGTAAAATCATTTTCAATAAAAAACATAGCCTATGTCCTTCCCAAGATAATATAGAATCTATATGTTAAATTTCAGAACAATCGGTTCAGGAGTTTTTTGTGTGTGTGTGTGTGTGTGTGTGTGTGTGTGTGTGTGTGTGTGTGTGTGTGTGTGTGTGTGTGTGTGTGTGTGTGTGTGTGTGTGTAAGAATTAAAAATTGTATTTATGTGGACTGTTCAGAATGAAATTAATAAATATTTTTATCGGTCTTGCAGTCTTTATAATATAATATATTAGCTAAAATAGTGACAGTCAGACTGCCCTTGCTTATATTCACCTACGTAAAATTTGAAATAAAACTTATTATTATAATAAATTATATTAAAAATAAAAATATAATAAAATTAATAATTAAATTAAAATAAAAATAATAAAAGCAATATTTTATGTTAGTAAAGGACAACCTGACTGAACGCACCACCTTAAATTTAGAATCACCTTGATGTTCGAGGTTTCGAACCGCTACAGTTTAATTTATTTTTATTTTATTTTTATTTTTGATTTTTAATATAATTTATTCTACTAATCAGTTTTATTTCAGATTCTACGGAAGTGACTATAAACAAGGATAGTCTGAGTCTTTATTTTAGCGAATATATTATATTATAAAGACTGCAAGAACGATGAAAATATTTATTAATATATATTATATTATATTACAGTACATTATATTTTTATTTTAGAACATTTTTTGTGAATATTTTAGTTCATCCTCTTGTTCTTGTTCTGGTTCCTATATCTTCAGTTTTAATTTCTATTCTATCTTTTGGTTGTTTTGATATTATACAGTATACACCTTGTCTCTTATCTTTCTTCTTATTATAATTTCTTTATTACCATCTGTATCTAATACTGTTTGTCGTTGTTCAATATTTCCATCTGGTCTCGTTACAATTTGAGAAACAGAACATGCAATAGACCTTTCAATGCTATGTGGGATTGATGCAGCTTGCCAAATTTTTGCCAATTGATCAGTATTTATTCTGAATAATGAAATGAATATTTACGTTCAGAAAAGGTAAATATTTTATTGTTTTAATTTGTACTGTACAATTAATTACTTACTTTCCATCGATATCAGAATCTACTTTTTGACTATTTGATAGTATTTCAGAAGAAGGCTAATAATTCCTCACAAAGATTTTTTCCACTAAATTTTCTATTAAAAAAATATTCAATTATTTACAAAGCTTTAATAAAAGGTATATTTAAAAGATTATTAATTTAAAATATGAGGTACTTACAAAAGAACCTTGAGTTTGAATCATCATTGGGTGTCAAAACTTCATCACGAGGACCCTTTTTATCAAAATTTTCTGACATTGGCAATGTATTTGAATAATCATCTACTTTTATAATAAAAATAAATCCATTATTAAATTAACTTAATTGAAAATAGAATGTATTAATATAATATATAATAAAATTTGAAAAAGTCTTGCATTAAAAATGAAGAAAATATTTAAAAAAAATTTTGTAAATTAAATTTAATATATACAATACCATCTTTTAAAGAAATTCTTTTTATTAACAATATTATGAAAATAAAATTACCTAAGTCTTTTCTGATGAAAATTTAGCAAAAGAAAATAAAATATGTAATACCTTTCATATTGTACAATAAGATTCTTAATGTTATCTCTAATCCTACAACAATTTAAGTTATTAGAATAAATGATACAATGTTCTAACTTATAATAAAAACTGCAAAAAATTTATTTTACATGGTCATTGTTTAATTCTTCATTCATTATTTTATTACATATTTCCATTTATTTATTTGTTTGAATTAATATTTTAATATTCAACGAGATATCTTTACAGATTAAAAAATAAATAACATTGATATAGAGCAACTTACTTTGAAAATATTGAAAATGATCCAAAAATATTTTTGTCATTTTCAAATCCATTAAAACCACCCAAGAAATTTCTCATAAAATCGTCCATTTAGGTTTCAAAAAAACGAGTCATCTTAGAAGGATCGATGGTTATTTTAAAGTGATATCGACTATTTGTCTCTCTACTATATACCAGGACAAAAATATGATTAATAAGTAATAATTAAAACAAATAATTATAACTAATGCCTAAATAATACTTGTAGTTATTAACATCGTCTTCATCATCATTGTTTTGCCCAATTGGATTTCTGAAACTATTTCTGCAGTGTTGATCATCTTCAAACCTGTAAAACATTTAATAAGTATTAGAGTTATTTATGAGTAAAAGTAATATATTGAGATATGTATGAAATATATAATCAGATATAATCGTGAAATATCATATCCGCCTGCCACCTTTATTATTATAGATACACTTCACGTACTTATATATATATATATATATATATATATATATATATATATATATATATATAAATATTTAAAAACAAATTGATAGAATAATTGTGGATATAATAATTATGACAGCCTGACAGTCCTTATTTATTATTACCATATTATTGCACTCCACATTTGCATAATTAACCTTATGTAAAATTTCAAAATTACTCGACTGTATGAATTATTAATACTTTATTAAGTTACAAATGCAAATATATACTTTTTTATTGGAATAAAATTGAAAACAAAATTTCTCATGTCCATCTTCATGCAATCTGCAATACGTACCCGAGGTGCACATATACACAAACTTAATTATAACCAGATTAGAACTTATTATAAATAAATAATAAATAAATAAATATATATATATATATTATAATATATTTTTATACTTCTAATATAAAATATAATATATAAATTTACTGATGTTTTCGTAAACGCATATATACGTTATAACACGTGCTAATTGCATTAATGCAGAGTATAATAAATACGCATGCATCAACAAAATATATATAAATTATCTATATTTTAATATATGGACGCACGCTGCCATATGATGTATAAAAACATAATTTTGGAACCATAACCTAACATTTACACAAGCCAATCATGCTTCTATAATAGGTTCAGATTGCAAATACGATTTGCCTAACAAATGTCTAATTTGGACCGATCCTGGAAGCACAATTGACTTCTCCAAACGTGGATCCAATATGGAAACAGATAGGGCAAATACGCACATGCACACTGGAGCCAAACCGTGACGACCACGCGCTGCTATCTGGGTTCTGATTGTCATTTCTGTAGATTCGTCTACTTTTTTGACCGTATTTCAAAAGGATAACGCGACGGTGTATTGATTGTTTGTGTCGATTGATACACATTTTCAAACGATTTTAGTAGTCAATTTCTTCTTAAGAAAATTTTGAATAAACGGAATTCTCTTCTATAGATCAAAATTTTTCAATAGCACTATTTAATTCCGATAATTTTTTAATCTAGAATTTGAGCAAGCAAGTCTTGTCCAGATTATTCACCCTAATCTAGCTTTTTAAAGATATGAATCGTCCTTAATTTGCGATAAATTTCTACTGCTTATAGAGAATAACGGTAATGTAATTCTTGTTCCTATGAGCTTATAAATCAGTACAGGCTGCAATTTGGGATCGGCCAGAGAAATATTTTTTGTAATGTTAAAGTGTTCTCTCGGTACAATTTAACTCGATACTATGCTTGTAATCATTGTAAGTAGATCTATGGTGACAAAAACGGCATTATCTACGATTATGTTTGAGAATTCTACTTTTGCACGAATTTATCCGTAATATAGTAATTGAGTACTAGGAGCAAAATATTTAAAAAAAAAAACTTGATATCCAACAAAAAAATAGCATCCATTTTTTATGTATTCTTAAGATCAATTTTATTCATAGTATATATTTTTGGTCTAAAAGAACTGAGCCGAAGAACACACACCTTATCTGGAACAGTACAGTATATATTTTTAATTAACTGCGTATTTAAAAATAAATAAATAATGAAAATAACAAAAAGAAAATAAAGAAAAGTTCGATACACTTTTTATAATAAGAATTGTCAAGCTCCTCATAACAGCCATTAACTACCGACATCGCCTCTTTATTGTTAAAAAATCATTGACCAGCGAGCCATTTTTTCAAGTCTGGGAACAGAAAATAGTCCGAGAGAGCTAAATCTGGCGAACAGGATGCATGAGGTAGCAATTCAAACTTTAATTCATTAATTACAAACACGCAACTGAAAAATCTTCACGACGCTGTTTTTGTTCCATTGTAAGCAAACGTGGCATCCATCTTGCGCACAGCTTTGTCATCTCCAAATTTTCAGTTAATATGCGATGTACCGCACTTTTTTAAATGTCTACCATGTCTGCTACCTCGCTTACTTTCAGTCGACGATCATCCAGTACCGCTTTGTGCATTTTCTTCAACATTTCTGGAGTCGTCACCTTGTTTGGTCAACCACTGCGATGCTCGTCTTGACAGTTCGTACGGCCTCGTTTAAACTCTGCTACCCAATATTTGACTGTTGCAAACGAAGGAGCAATTTCACCAAGAGTATAGTCTAGTTCAGCTTTTATATTGGTTGGGCTGAGGCCTTTCAAATAAAAGTATTGTATGACATAACGATGACCAATTTTTTCCATGTTACAAATTCACTGCAAACGTTCACTATGGATGGCTGTCAAACAAATATTAAACATCATGGAGTCTTCAAACTTGAGACATATGGTTTATAGATTGTGCACTTTCTAATACAGTGGTATTTTTTGAGCAACTACCGCCACCTCTAGGTCAGGCCAGATACTTCTGGGACCACTCTCTCTTTCTCTCTCTCTCTCTCTCTCTCTCTCTCTCTCTCTATATATATATATATATATATATATATATATATATATATAAATTAATATTTAATATATAGAATTAATATTAATATATAGAAGTATGATTTCTGTTTAGATATATGATATATTTTTTTGGGGGTAAATTTTTTTTTATTTTTCAACATAATCTCCTTTTATTTCAATACACTTTGACAGACGTATCTCTAATTTTTTAAGCCTTCAGAAAAGTATGATTTTTGTAGTTCCTCAAAATAAGCATTTGTGTGAGCGATGACCTCCTCATTTGACGTGTAGCATACTGGATTTATTAAAACGTTGACAGAACTAAGTATACAGGCAACTCTCAGTTTTAGACGATACAATTCTTATCCGACGACGTTCTGATTTCTGTCAAATCTAAAATTAATTTATATTTTCAAAAGATATTACTTGTTAACTACTTCAACAATACTTATAGCAAGACTAAGTAATACTCGATCAATATAATCTTTTGGGGTATCTCTTTATAATCCCTAACATATACTCATAAAATTAAAAAGGATATAAATTCGGATTGTATAAAAGAATTAATTGAATGCACATACAACTGAAGTAAAACAAGTTATATTTATTACAATTCATATACAATATAGAGGTCTACGATGGCTAGATCGCTAGAGCGAAGGACTAATAACTTGGTGATCCGAGTTGAAATCCTTGTCTCGGCCAATTGACACGAATCCGCTGTAATAATTTAAATGTGCTTTGTTTACAAACACATCGTAGACCTCCATTGCTGATTAGCACCGGTATTTGGAAGGATAAATAGAGCGACGTTAAATAACATTAAATATATATATATATATATATATATATATATATATATATATATATATTAGGCGACATAATATTTTATGTATTTTATGCAAACACAATATGCATCAGTGCATCGGTAAGCATCTATTAAATCTGTTCTGTCCGTCGTAAGACTTTCAGCTAAACATGAAACATTGTAGGACTTTGAAAAATCATATATTAAAATCATTTAGATCTATAGGGGGAGGGGGTGTGTACTTATTCGAACGTACATTCGATACAGTTCATTATACGTGGAACTCGAAATTCGTCACGTTGCCATCATTATCACTATTGACTAAAGAATATTCTATCATTATCAATCACGAGAAACAACAGTGAAGACATATGTTCACTGTGGATTGATTATCCCTTTACAGACCCTCTGATCTTTTCAATTAAGTTTCTATATGATTTCTGCCGTCGCTGTACTTCTTATATAACATTTCCTTCTCATGGTGCCTAGTTTCATCAAAATGTTTTTGGCTCAAATTTTGACTTTTTTTATCCCTCTCGTGATACCGCGTCATGATGATCCGCCAGTGGGCTCTTTATAAGACTTGAAACTGTTCCAGAATGATATAAGTTGATTCTTAGTGGTATCTAATCTTTGTACATTTATTTGTAGTTCTTTTAAAGGATTTCTTTTAATTATGTTCTATATCTTCAATATTATTAGACCATTGTTGACCTTCATTGCATACCGTAGCTTTACTCATAAAAGATATATGATTGGGAAATATACCAACCATTATAGACAATACAGTATTTGATTACCTTTTCAGGCCTACATTTAAAAGGTACTTTATGAATGATAAATGTAGAGTTAAGTACTATCAAAGGAGCAAGATACCTGATTTTGTTTATTTAATGCCTTAGGAAAGGTTCAAAAGAAGAATCTAAGAGAGGTCAGAGATCTTCTCTTTGAGACTGCAACTGAGTTGGACTTACAGAAGCTTCGAGCGTCAAAAAGGTCTATGAATAGATTTGAGATGGCCATATTGTCGGATGAGTTAACATCGGCGGTCTATGATTAAAATCATGGGCTCACATTGCAAAAGAGGAATTCTTTGTATTATTTATTCACCGCTTGAATAAGAGCAAGAGGAACGACGGAAGGGATGTGACACCGGAGGTCCGGGGCAAATTGGTGGTTATCTTGTCACGTACCGAAGAGTCACTCGATACTTGAAATACCAGGGCTGTGGACACGTAGCTAAACTCTGTCAGAATGAAATGAGCTGGTCCCATAGCAGTCTAATAGACCATAGCAGGAAAAAATGTCATAAAAGAATAAGGTACCTAAATGCGTAATTATAGAACAGGGGGAAAGCCGGGGGAGATACTACGCTGCTATAGAGACTAATCAATTAAAGGGATTATGGTAAGTAGAATATAATCAAATTAGAACAGAACTATTCTGCGCATTACGATATAAAAAAATGATATAAATAAACGTCACAAGTGCGCGCAGTCACTCAATAGATGAGAAAGGTGTACTTTTATGAAGAAGTAGACTTCTACTTCTGCAGCAGCCGTATCAAGGAGATATGCCAATTAAAGATTGAAAGACTCTCCTGCGCATCGATAGTAGTCTTCGAGACTGATGTGTCAATGTTTAAAATAACCTATCTAAACAACATACACTTTGCTGCGTAAGAGGTAAGAATTAGGTCTTTATCGACTTATAGATCAATTGGTAATAAGGAATTGGCGAATGATTTATCTCTTTAAAATTATTTTCTATAATAATATAAAATAAAGCAAGTATTGTGTATTCTAACCCCTTATCATTTGTAACCTCTTTTCTTTAATGTATTACATATATACGTCAATACAATCTTTTGTAATTTTTTAAACCTTATTTCTTTAATTTATGCAATTTAAGTAATGGAAGTAATTTTTTTATGTTTTTTAATGTACATTTTTACCAATAAATAGCCCTGTATAAAATGTATCGGTATGAAATGAGCCTCAAGATACCAATGTCTCGATAGGAAACATTTGTTGTGAATGAGCCTTAATTTCTTTTTGTTTAGTTGTTATGACAACTGCCAAGCGTATTTAGTATATATCAAGTCATTGAATAAACATCACATATTTTTTCATCGTGTTACGAAGATACCGAATTGCAAGTGAAATTGGATGGAGCAGAGACTTTGAATCAAAATAAAATGGCTGAAACGTTAATTGTCGCACAATAAACAATTTCTGACCGTTGAAAAGCTATGGGAAAGATCTAAAAATGTAAAAAAATAGGTGCCACATAAATGAATAAATAATGTGCTCATCCGGAACAACTTTCGACATCGACTTTAAAACCAGATCAATTTGGCAAGCAGACAATGCTGTGTTTTTGGTGAGATCAAAGTAGCGTGGTTTATGATATGATATTAAAACAGTTAACATTGATCGCTACCGATCACAAATGAAGAATTTGAATTATGCATTGATTGGAAAAGAATTGGACCAGAATCGGCCAGAAGACACGGTCAGGTAATTTTGCTCTATGACACTGCACCTGCACACAAAGCAAAACAAGTTCAGATACAATCCAAGCACTCAGCTGGGAGCTACTATCCCGCCCACCATATTGATCAGATTTGGCTCCTTCTGAATATCTTTTTTATCATTCATGGGGCGCGCATTGGCTGATCAGCACTTCAATTCCTATAAAAAAAGTCGAAAATTGAGCGTCTGATTGGTTTGCTTCAAAAGAAAAAAAAATTTATTGATGTAATATCCACAAATTACCAAAAAAGTGGTCAAAATATGGAGGAAACACTGGTCAATACTTTGAATAAAAATGTTTTTCACTTACAAATTTCATCTTTGGAGGGTAGGTCGCTACCTATTCAAACAGGTTGCATTGTACGTTTTAATCGTTGCGCCAATTTATTCAGAAGGGACGCAATACAATATAATATACAGAACAGTAGAGATTAAGTAATTAGCGCTAATAGATTTCGGATAAATTTATTACTGTCTGAAATTCTGAAATTTAGCAAGTACACCTTGTAATATATACACTAGAGTGTATAAGTCGGAAGGAAATTCGAGTTTATCACAGCAACTCCGAGAGAAATGAATTGTAGTGTTTGCAGAACTAAACCGAATTTTCTACATTATAGAATGTTCAAGGACATAGCTTATTATAAATTTAAGAGTAAATAATGTGCATTTTTTAGATATTCTGATTTTCAATTAATATAATTGTATTACTTTCCATAGAATATAGGCATAATATTTTTCTTGTCAATATTTATTTATGTTTGATCTTATATTACCTTTTGATATATAATAAAAATTTATGAAAAAACATTTACTTAGAAATTTAGAAATTTTTTCAGTTTAGAAACCAGCAATATCGTGGGTAAGACTACAATAAAACCAGAAAGAAATATCTTTCCCGGATAATTAAAGCATGATGCACCATTCATTCTTTGCAATTGTTTAGTATTCATTAAATTTTTCCTAATCAGATAATGAATATAATAGAGAAATTAGAACAAAAGTTACTAATTAGCTCTCGATTCTTGCCATATAATCAAAGAACTCTTACTTAAATGTATCCTCTTTTTGGGGACAGCGCTGGGGAGGTATAGTCATTTTGATTTGTAATGCTCTCCAGCAAAGCATTTGTTACCAAAATTCTTGAAACCGTTAGAGTGAAAGCAGAAGTCATTGAGGTTTGGGGGTGCGTTAGCAAGCAAGTACTTTATAGCAATTTTAAATTTTGCAATTGTCTAACACACGTTACTTATAGTCCACAAAATTTTTTTTACCCACATCTCATAAAGCTATATAGGAATAAATTATTATTAATAATCTTCGATCGATATAAATAATGGAGATAAGACATTACATAAAATTAATGAATTAGTCATTCAATTTCTTTACTGTATTATTTAAAAAATAATACAAATTGAAATGTATATTTAGATACTGTCAATATCCAGGGATAGAAATAACTTGCTGAAAGTAAATACATGATTTTTTCTTTGTACATTTTAACATAAATATTTTTGCGCTTTCTTGTGTTAATAAATATTACTTATAATTTAAAATAAATGTGTACGAAACATTTTTAACTTTTACAAAAAACCAAAATTTATTTTCTTTGACTTCATTTAATTTAAAATTAAATAATCAATAAATGAAAATAAACTGAATAATTACACGATGCTAGGCCATGATAGCAAAGCCATTGTAGATTAATGAAATACTGCTTAATGCTTTAATTAATAAATTAATTTTGTTGTCATCATTTTGCCTAACCCTGTTAAATAAAATAAAACATGTTAAGACAAATATTATATATTGATTTTGTCAAATCCGTGAAATATATTGACATACTTTCAAAATACATGTTCCAATGTTCTTAGTTAAACAGCCATTCTTGTTATATCTAATTTTTTCTTATTATTAGAAAGCGAACTTAGTTTCCGACCTTTTTAACGAAAAGACATTTATGGTGGAAAATGGATACACGTTAGCTTAATCAAAATATTTTCCGTCCTTTTCTACTACTTTTTCCCATCTTTCTGGCAATATGGCGATACCGTGGCGAAAGACCGATGGCGGTTTCGAGGCGATCAACTCATCCACAAATTTTCGCACTTTTTGAACATTTCGGAAGTGCGTATAAACGAGGTCGTGCTGCATCCATCTGAATAGGTGGTAATCAGAAGGCACTATGTCTAGTAGTACGTTGGGTGCGACAACACTTAACATTCGAGCTTCAACAGGGTTTTGACGGCATTTGCAATATGTCGCCAAGCTTTGTCATACAAGAGAATGACTGCGCTTATTGCTCACGATCGCTGATCTATGGTCGATTAATTTCTGTTCCAAATCATTCAGTTCACATTTGCATACCTCGGTAGTAACGGTTTCATTTGGTTTTGGCAGTTTTATTCGTAGTACAGCACATCCTATTGGTCCGTCTTGGCGTCGATGTGTACGGTTGGCCTGGATCCACCCTATAACTTTGCGCTTAGGATTGTCATAGTAGATCCACTTTTCATCACCAATCACAATATGCCACAGAAAACTCTTCTTTTTTGCCTGACAAGCAAAGACATTGCGATGTTGTATCAATTCATGATGGCACTTTTGGTCACATCATGTGGCGTCCATTTTCCTTCTTTATGAATCTTTCTCATCGCGTGTAAACGTTTACGAACTGCTCTGTCACTGACTCCTAACTTATTAGCAAGTTCTTTCTGCGTTTGAGCTGAGTTTTCGTCCAATAATGCTTGTAATTCACTATCATCAAACTTTTTCAGTTGTGCAAAATGTTCTTTGCCATTAAAATCAGTATCTCCACTTCTAAACCGCTGAAACCACTCTTTATATGTTGTAAGCAATGGAGCTTGTTAGCCATAACATTCTTGAAACAATCGGTAAGTTTCTGCTACACTTTTTTCAAATCAAAATAGTGCAAAAGAACATGTCGAAAAAATGGTTTAACGCGATTCATTTTTTACTGATCAAAAAGTTATAATGTTTACATAAATGATGGCATCTGTTAACTGATTTTTATTGGTAAATACCAAAACTAAAAAATATATATCAGGTATGTGAATAAGTCTTTCCCGTTTTTTTTCAAATTTTGAGCCTTTATTGTGAAAAAATGATTACAAATGAATTATTGAAAGTATTGGCCATCGCTAGCTACAACTTTTTCCCATCTTTCTGGCAACATACGAATCCCGTTGCGAAAAAATTCGACCGGTTTGGCCTCTATCCAGTCATCCACCCATTTTTTGGCTTCCTCGTAGGAATGGAAGTGCTGGTCAGCCAGGCCATGCGTCATCGATCTGAAGAGATGGTAATCCGACGGAGCAACGTCTGGACTATACGGCGGGTGGGGTAGGACTTCCCATTTGAGCGTTTCTAAGTATGTTTTCACCGGCGGTGCAACATGTGGGCGAGCATTGTCATGTTGCAAAATAACTTTGTCGTGCCTGTCGGAGTATTGTGGCCGTTTTTCTCGCAGTGCGCGGCTCAAACGCATCAATTGTCGTCGATAGACCTCGCCTGTGATCCTTTCATTCGGTTTCAGAAGGTCATAGTAAACCACACCTAGCTGGTTCCACCATATACAGAGCATGAGATTGGCGCCATGAATATTTGGCTTGGCCGTCGATGATGATGCATGGCCGGGTAGTCCCCATGATTTTCTTCGCTTCGGATTATCGTAACGTATCCACTTTTCATCGCCAGTCACGATACGATGCAGAAAACCCTTTCTTTTATGTCGCTGAAGCAGCTGTTCGCAAGTGAAAAAACGCCGTTCGACGTCTCTCAGCTTCAGTTCGTACGGCACCCAATTTCCTTGCTTTTGGATCATTCCCATGGCTTTCAAACGCTTGGAAATGGTTGTTCGGTCAACTCCCAATGCTTCAGCAAGTTCTTCTTGCGTTTGACAAGAATCTTCATCAAGCAAAGTCGCCAATTCTCGATCTTCAAAGATTTGCGGCCGCCCGGAACGCTCCTTGTCTTCCACGTCGAAATTACCGCTTTTGAAGCGACGAAACCATCCGCGAACACTTGAATCATCGACACAACCTTCTCCATAAGCCTCCTGAAGCAATCGATGCGTCTCGGCAGCAGATTTCTTCAAATTGAACCAATAAAGTGAAACTTCCCGCAAATGACGTCGACTCGGCTCAAATTTCGACATTTTCACGATATCAAAAATTTATGATGCGAAAAATTTTTAACTAATGTGTTAGTATGGAATTGTTGACATATGAATAAGCTTTGATTATGACATATGTAACCATTGAATACTCGCACAGTATTGGTGGCGCCATCTCTTACAAAAAACGGAAAAGACTTATTCACACTCCTAATACTAGATTTGACACATCTGTCTTTTTGTACTACTTATATCGCCATCTAAACGTGAAAGTCGGATACTAAATTCGCCTCCTAATACTTTATTAATTATTAATTAATTCGAAATCAAATAATTAGTGAATATTTCAGTTGATTTTAAGTTTTTTCTTATATCGTTATTATTTGAATCTAATACCTTTTCAAGAAATCTTCTAAACGTGAAGAACGGTAACTAAGTCCGCCTCCTAATATTTTCTATTGTATCAAGAGTTGAGTAATTCACTCTGACGATGTAAGCAATTATAAATATTCTCAGGATTATAAGATCGTTTAATAGATATAAATTTTATTTAACGTATACATGTTATTTAAAACTTTTTGTTCAATCAATGTTAAAATCAATGTAAAATTTAGAAAGTAATACCTAATAATTTTTTAAGATGTATAGAAATTCCATAACTTTTCAAATACTTATTCTATACAATTTCGAGAATTACCTACCTGTCTTTTTTAATTTCGATATTACGAAAACTATTACTGTATGTATTTTTATTATATTTTATAAAATTCTTCTAACCTAACTTAAAAAATAAACTTCCTGGCTCTGCTACTCCACATAATAAAGATAGAATTTAGTTATTTACTACCAGAAATTAACACACCCAGTACGCATTTATCAAATGGACAAATTTAAAAAAACTAGAAAGAATCTGAAAATGGAATAAAAAATATTAATTGAGTAATAATTTTAAAATTTAATAAATATTTTCATTGGTCTTACAGTGCAATTAAATCAATCGAAAATAATAAGTAATAATATCAATATATATGTATATTAATATTAACACATCAGTATACAAAAATAATAAAAATAAGAATAAAACTTAAAAATTATAATGACAGTCAGACTGTCCTTGTATATAGTTACCCCCGTAAACTAATTTGAAAATTAAATATTAGCTGGAAAAATTTGTTGTTGAAAAAAAAAAATTTTGTCTGAAAAATCTGACTGTCCCCACCACCCTTACGTAATTGAAGACGTAGTCCAATGTTTCGAGCTCGCTACGGCTCCTCATCAGGGACTAAACTAAACCTTATATTCTAATCTATATATACCCTATCCCCACTAGCAAATTTAGTAAATTACATTTAAATTCCCCCTCTACACAAATTGTTCAAAACCAATCAATTTCATAAGGAGTGATAAATGTTGTCCAATTTATTAGACTCTTAAGATTAAATTCACATTATTCCGATTCTTGGAAATGCGAATACTTTCAAGACTCTTCCTTTTATACTTGTTATTAATACCATGTTCTAAAATATCCACATTCACAAAATCAAAAGAATATAAAAACTTTAAACAATGCTCCTATAAACCGAAAGTAATATGTGAATTACATAAACTATATTTATGTTCATAAATTCTCTTTTTTAAATATCTATCTGTTTGTCCAATATAGTATTTATTACAACAACGTCAGATTTTAAATATAAATCATCCCTATCTTTGCAATTATTAAACAACTTATTTCAATTATTACTATTTTTAAAGAAAATTTAAATGTTATATTTCCAAAAATTTCTTTTAATTCTTTCAGATCCTCTAACATATGGTAAGACAATAATTTCGCCTCTGTTAACATCAACTCGTGAATTATGTCTATTTTCGGTATTGTAAATGTCAAGCAATTTCTTAGCAATTAATTTATTAATAAATTCAATTGGATATCCATTATTAATGAAAGATTCTCTTATTATCTGTAAATTATTTTGTCTAAAATCCCTATGTGACAATTTTATTGCTCTGCAAATGACACCCCCAGTGCTCCAATTTTGTTTCCGAATTGGTGGTGTGAATTAAAATCTAAAAACCTACCTGACCAAGTAGGTTTTCTGTACGAATTAAGTTTCATTTTATTATTACTACATCTAATGACATTAGTATCCAGAAAACTCAACTGATTATTAATTGACGTATTAATTATATTGATTATATTGATTATATTGATGTATTAATATTAATATAAATATATATTGATATTATTACGTATTATTTTCGATTGATTTAATTGGACTGTAAGGCCAATGAAAATATTTATTAATTTGTATATAAGCAGTCGACAAAAGCACAATGAAAGTAACAATTTTAATATAAAAAAATTGTTTACATTAAATTTTACTGGAATCGTAATATGACGAACTACATTACAATTATAGAAGCAATATTACGGTTTAATATTGATGCAATAAATATTTGACAATCTTGCCAGCCAATACTAAAAATTAAGTAGCATGGTCGTCCAAAGTCTGTAATACCCATCCTTCCCTACGGAACATTCTTTGATATTAAGATTTAGTTTTGGTAATCATATAGTCCATCTATTTATTTATTGTTATAAACAAGTCTTTATACACTGGTTTATATTGAATCATTAAATTTAATGGAACAAAAAATATTTTAACACTTTAAATTAATAAATATTTTTATAGGTATTACATTCTTGATAATATAATATTATATATTAACTAAAATAATGATAAACTAAAATAATGTCCTTGTTTATATTCACTCCCGAAGAATCTGATATCGAACTTATTACTACATAAATTATATTAAAAATTAATAATAACAATAAAATAAAAAATAAAATAATAAATAAAATAAAAATAATAAAAACAATATTCTATGTTAGTAAAGAACAACCTGACTTCCCCTACCACCTTACATTTAGATTCACCGTAGGTGTCAAACTAAACTATAAAAACTAAACTAAGAGTTTAGTTCCTGAGGATGAACCATAGCAGTTCGAAACGTCGGACACCAAAGGTGAATCTAAATTAAGATGGCGAGGGCAGTCAGGTTGTCCTTTACTAACATAGAATATTGTTTTTATTTTATTTATTAATTTTTAATTTTTAATATAATTTATTGTATTGTAGTAATAAGTTCTATTTCAGATTCTTCGAGGGTGAATATAAACAAGAGCAGTCTGACTATCATTATTTTAGTTAATAAGTCTGTCAAAAAAGAGCGTAGTCCTGTTAATTTTTAAAGAAATTTATTTGATGAAACTTTCATATTTATATATACATTTTACACAATACAAACAATGATGGAATTAGGTCAATAATATGTCCAGTCACCACTGGCATCGATAATTGCCTGGAATCTTCGAGGCGTGCTTTCTACTAATTGAACTGCGTATTCTAGTGGCAGCGATCTCCAGATCCGATGAATTTGGTAAGACAACTGCTTCAAAGCTTGTGTGCATCTTCTACGAAGCTTCTGTTTAACATATGTCCACACATTTTCAATAGGGTTTACATAGGGTGACTGTGACGGCTAATCCGATGTAACGATGCCAGATTGAGTCTTGCCAGTACAGAGCTTGCTGCGGTGTTTAAGATCGTTGTGCTCCTGCAGAATCTAATCTTCATTTTTTCTGATAAACCATTGTTTGGCAGATAGCAGTAAAGCCTTTTTATAGATTTTTATCATTTTCTCGATATTTAGGTTATCAATAAAGACGTGCAAAGTGCCAAATTCTTGCTTTGAAAAGCAGCCCCAAAGATGCACCTTTATTCTGTGTTTTACGGTCCGCTGAATAAACCTATTGGTAGAAGTTGACCAGGCTCGCGTGAGGACACAACGTGCCCATATAAAACATTCGTAAGTAAAAATGGCAATTTCAAAAACTCTATCAATATTCTCATGCGCCCAAGCGAGTCGCTTTGTCACAAGTTTTTCAGTCAACAGAGAATTCCTCATTGTGTTGCATCATTTCAGACAATGAGTACGAAGATGGGTTCCGATAGTGTCGTAGGATATATCTAAACCTTTTGCCATTAATGTTGTTTCTCCTTGCCGCCGTGTTGAAGCAGGATTGCGCGACAACAGTTTCACTATTCTTTCTTCATCTTTTTTGTCTGAGTAGAAATATGAAAGATTCCTACGCTCACGTGAAGGAAGATGTTGCCCAATCGTCCTAGGCGTACCGCAGCTCCGATGTCTCGGACCGTATACTGTAGTTGTACCAATGTTGCCGATCAGGGGTCAGAGTGGGTGGCAACATCTCTGAGACGCCAAGGCCTCAAGTAGCGCAGCGGGATATTCCGTCGCTACTCTTTAGTAAGTGCGTCCCTGAATACGCGAGGGCTTTAGCAAATAATCGCACTACAATTTATCGATTAATAGGGTACCAACGTGAAATAAGACGCGCAAGCATCAAAATGAAGTGAACTGTACATTTAAGCTCTACACCAACGCGACGTTAAACTAGAGAGGGTACAGAGGTTACGGACCGACTTTCTTTTCTCGGGGATCCAATCTTCCGCTCCGCCCCAACGTTGAGATACTCGAGCCCGGCGCCCTCGACGGGCGACACATCTGCCGCTCAGGCCCTTGCACGTGTTCAAGGACAGGCCCAAGAGGATTAGAGCCACTCCTCTGGTCAACAGTGCTCCAGTCCACTGTACCTCCATAAAACCTCCTGCATGCACACCGATAGCTCTCTCTCTCCCTCTCACACGCACTTTCTCCCTCTCGCTCTCCCCCCCCCCTCTCTCTCTCTCTCGCTCTCTCACTCTCATTCGCTTGCCAGCTCCGAACATCAGGCGTGCAAATGGCGCGGACAGTCTTACATTATAAACTTTTTATGTCGAACGGCTTGAAGCAATGATATTAATGAGTGCCCTATATTGTTTTGGTAGTAGAAAAAAAGGATTCCAATTTTTTTTTTGTTTCATCTGAAAAAATTATATCGAACCTAATTTTTTTTAAAAAAATTGCAAGTCCATTCAAAAAGTAACAATGGTTTTATCTTGTAAGCTTGCACGGTACGCACTGCTCTTCACGCATCCACTAATGCCATCACAAGCTCCTTTGCCATGTGCAATAGCAAAAAAATGTCACTCAGCTTTAACGCCAAAATTTTCCTCGTGATACAGCAGAATTTAATATTTTAAATCAATTTTTTACTGCGATCCCGCTAGATCTGAGAAGTAATAAACTTTTTATACACCGAATTTCTCGAAAAATGGATGAAAAGACAGCGAATTTCTTGTTAATCTCGACTTTTCCAAGGACTATTCAATCATGTCCAAGGTGCGATCCAGTTGCAGCATTGGTCTAAAGATCAAACGATATTGCACGTAAATGTAATATACCATAAAACTAATATTGTTTGCAGAATCAATTATGTCGTTTTTTATGAATATGAAAATCATCATGCTGTTGGAGTGCATCTGTACAACTCAAAAATGATTGCATTTTTGAAAGTGAAATTTGGTGAACACAACGTGAAAAAAGTTTATTACTATAAAAGTATTGTATTGAAAGTGTGTAAATAAATGTATAAGTTTGTTTTTGTTGATTAATTATAAATAATATAAATATACATGAATTTTTTTCATATTACGTAAACGTGAATGAGGAAGAATGCAGGGCAGAGTAGACGAGCAATCGCTCCAGGTAAGGTGCGGCCATGCGTAGCGCCGTGCCAACGTTTAAAAATTCATATCTTCTGTGAAGTGTACAAAAAATTTTTTACAGATATCATTAGCTTAGCCATTTAAGAATAACCCCCCCACCCAATTATGCTACCTATACGAGAAGTTAAATAATTTTTAATTTGTTTATTGTAACATTGTTTTTTTTAAACAAATTGAGTTTTTTCATATTATAAGTACCTCATTTTATTCTTTTACTATTTTTATACTCACCATCCAAATTTTGTAAGTTTTTATTCTAATCTGTTGGAATAATCGCAATTTCAAAAAAATGGACTTAAAAATTCCTTTGTTTATAACTTTTTCAAAAATGAAAATTTAAAAAAAATGTTTCAGGACATCCATTTTAATATATAAACCTTCAACAATCTGTAAAAAAAAAATTTATAAAATTCAGTTACTTGATTTTTGGTCGTCCACTTCAGAAAGTTTGACTCAATATCAATAAAAATTAAATAAAAATTAATACAATTAAAACAATAATGTCTAAGTGTTTCTCTTTGAATATACCAGTCAATACTAAACATTTATACGTCGTAAAGTCATTTATATTCCAAGGATAAATGTCAATTACATATATACATTAATATATACATAGCTACTACGTATACACAATAAATAGATTTAAAGTTTAATATTATTAAGAAATGTTAGATAATCTTGTCGTAATTTGGTTGTGTCGTCTTCTCTGTTTAAACAATATTTTTTTGCATGTATATATTAGTTTCAACATCCATTATTTTTACATTATAAAAATCAAAAGAATAATTAGTTTTTTTTACATGTTCATATAAAGTAGATTTCCCTCTATTGTATTTGCAGTCACCTATGTGTATCTGATACGATATTTAACTTTACGAGATGTTTCTCCAACATATGAGTACAGTTTTTACAAAATATTTTATAAATCACATTAGATAAATCATTGAAATCATTATGCTCTTTACCGTGAGTCGGATCAAAACTGTGCAAAAAATTTTTTTAAATAAAATAATTTTAGACAGCAATGATCACTTAGTAGTTACATTCATTTATTTGATTTAAGTAATATTATATTGTATTTATTGTGAATTAGTAATTACACAGGTGATTATCAGGTAATAAAGTGCGACTGGACCTAAAGAAAGTGTATTGCAGTCATAAATGGAGGGTATTTCCATAGTTTTGTCTGTCATTATATAATATACTATATTCATAATTATATTAGAAAGATTCTAACATAATTTTTTATAGATTTAGAACAATTATAGAGTAGCATAAGGCTTCAGCATATATTTATTAAGTAAAGTGTTTATTAGTGTATTTATTATTGTTATTATTATTACTGTTGTTGTTGTTTTTGTTATTATGCATTTCTCGTGACCGCTCTATGAGTAATTAACTAACAAACTAACTATAAAAATAGGTGTGATTCAAAATAAATTTGCATCTCTACACACTCAATATCACACCAGCCCGGAACCCCGGTACATTACTTCAGCCTGGGTGGCAGTTTTTACGTGGTCAGGCGCATTCATTCCTTTCATACCATTATTTCATTCATTCGCAATTATATGAGGGTCGCTCCAGAAGTACCTAGCCCAACAAATAAAACTCAAAAATTTTGTAAAAAAATATATTTATTTTTCAACATAATCTCCTTTCAGCTCTATGCACTTTTCCCAGCGATGTTCAATAAGTTCGATACCCTTTTTGTAATAAGAATTACCAAGCTTCGCATAATAGCCATTAACTGTCTACATCACCTCTTCATTCTTGAAAAATCTTTGGCCAGAGAGCCATTTTTTCAAGTCTGGGAACAGAAAATAATCCGAGAGAGCTAAATCTGGCAAATAGGGTACATGAGGTAGCAATTGAAACTTTAATTCATTAAGTTTAAACACACAACTGAAACATCTTTACGACGCTGTTTTTGTTCCATTGTGAGCAAACGCGGCACCCATCTTGCTCACAGCTTTGTCATCTCCAAATTTTTAGTTAATATGCGACGTACCGCACTTTTTGAAATGCCTATCATGTCTGCTAACTCGTTCACTTTCAGACATTCAACATTTCTGGAGTCGTCACCTCGTTTGGTCGACCACTGCGATACTCATCTTGGTAGCTCATACGGCCTCGTTTAAATTCAGCTACCCAATATTTTGCTGTTGCAAACGAAGGAGCAGTCTCACCTAGAGTAGAGTCTAGTTCAGCTTTTATATTGGATGGGCTGCGGCCTTTCAAATAAAAGTATTGTATGACATAACGATGACCAATTTTTTCCATGTTTACAAATTCACTAAAAACGTTTACTATTGATGGCTGTCAAGCAAATACTAAACATCATGGCGTTTTCAAACTTGAAACATATGCTTTATAGATTGTGTACTTTCTAATACAGTGGTATGTTTGAGCAACTACCGCCACCTCTAGGTCAGGCCAGGTACTTCTGGGACCACCCTCATACATTTAAATCCAGATTCATTCAATTTTCCAGACATCCGCCCTTTTTTTGCTCCGTAGCACAGTTGTTACGTAATTCGCAATCAATCGTTAATTGTCTACGTCCGTCGTCATAAGTCTAGTAACGTTGTCTGGCCTGATCGCTTCTATTATTCTCGATTGTAAACTATTACAATGAGTATACACGAAAAACGTGTATTCCATAACGTCGTAAGTCGATCCGTAGTGCTTGCAGTCTCACGAAGTTACCTTCTTCATTTGTGTCCAGATAGAATTTGAGTGAGTTAGAAATCCAGCTCATAGTGTCTTTTCTCCATCCTCTGTCCGATCTTGTGTACGAGTCGTTTCGTCCGTTCTTTTATCGCAGTGTCTTCCTTCCCAACAATTGCACTTCAATCGTAAATTCGTTAATTCTTCTGAAGTTTGTCAATTCGAAGGTCAATTAGAATTATGCCTACTATCATGAAGACGCTTCTTGTGAAACAGTCCAATACGCGCACTTTGCATACTTTTTTTTAATTAGGCCCGTTTCCTAATATTCATCGCATCGACCCGTACTTCCGCTTTATATAATAAAATCAAGTGAATTACTCTCAACAAGAGTCTACGTACATTTAATCTAGATCTGTTTGTATTGGCCATTAGTCTGCCTAAGGTTTTTCTTCTTTCTGCTGCTTTACGTGTACGTAGCATTCCGTATGTGAGGCCAAAAACTTAGCTCAGTATCTAGAGTAATCCCTAAATACTTTACCTTATTTTTTATTTCAAGTTTTCCAGTTCCTAACGTTCTTGGAATCACTATGTTTATTCTACGGCGAGTTAAGAACAACAAATCGGTCTTTTGTAGTATCAGCTGTAGTGTGTGTTCTGTCATCCATACGGACACGTGTCTCATGACTTGGTCCAATTAAGCTCAACCGAATGGTGGCAGCGTACAACGATTACGCTGACACATCATCAACATGATATTATCGTTGACATGTTCAGTATAAGCAAGGTATTGTATTAGAATTAAAAATTGTACTTATGTCGATTGTTCTGAATTAAATTAATAAATATTTTTATCGATCTTACAGGCTTTATAATACAATATATTAGCTAAAATAAGGATAGTTAGATTTCCTTGTTTATATTCACCCCCGAAGAATCTGAAATAAAACTTATTACTGCAATAAATTATATTAAAAATTAAAAATAAAAAATAAAATAAAAAATAAAATTAATAATAAAATAAAATTAAAATAATAAAATAAAATTAAAATAATAAAATAAAATTAAAATAATAAAATAAAATTAAAATAATAAATAAAATAAAAACAATAAAAACAATATTCTATGTTAGTAAAGGACAACCTAATTGCCCCCACCACCTTAAATTTAGATTCACCTTTGGTGTCCGACGGTTCGTAAAGGTAAATATAATGTAATTCATAAAGGTGAATCTAAATTTAAGGTGGTGGGGCAATCAGGTTGTCCTCTACTAACATAGCATATTGTTTTTATTGTTTTTATTTTATTTATTATTTTATTTTTATTTTTATTTTATTATTAATTTTACTTTTATTTTATTTTTAATTTTGAATATAATTTATTGTAGTAATAAGTTTTATTTCAGATTCTTCGGGGGTGAATATAAACAATGACAATCTGACTGTCACTATTTTAGCTAATAGATTATATTATAACATCTGTAAGACCCATAAAAATATTTATTAATTTAAGGTATTGTATTGTATCGCTCAAAGTCCAGCCATCGAGACTCAAGACAGAACCTTGCGCGACCTCTACAGTTACACGATACTGTTTCATTCCATCTAATGGTTCGTATGTCAAACCTCAATCTCATTGTTATTAGTATTTTTTATTTTATTTATTTACTTATTTAGGAGTCTGCGAATGCTATTTATGCATTTCTAATGACCGTTCAGCAAGAATAATTCTGGAAAACGGCCACTGAAATATGTGCGACTCGACATAAAATCTATATCACTACGCACTAAACACATATCCCTCTTTCGCAACTACACCAGCCCGGAAGTATTATGCACATTACTTCATCCTGGGGTAATCCTTGTGTCTTCACAGTCTTTCAATCATCCGGACATCCATCCGCTTTTTAGCTCCGAAGTACATTCGTAACGTATTTAGCGATCAACCGCCAGCTGTTCGCGTCCGTTGTCATAAAAATCGTCACGTTTTCTGGCGTGATCACGCCTATCCTTGTCTATAGCTGTAGTCGTAACTCGGTCCAATGGTCGCATTGGAAGAACGTGTGCTCCGCATTGTCCCAAGCTCATCCATAGTACTTGGATTCCGGAGAGGTAATCGTCTTCATCCTGCAAAGGTACTTACGGAAGTATCCGTGTTCAACGATAACGAAAACCACGCTCTCGAACACGGTGCGATACGCGCACGCGATTCTTAACAGGTCCACCCTTTGTATACTTTTCATGGCGTTCGCGCATTTTCTTACGCTCATCGCGTCGGCCCACACCTCTACCCCGTAAAGCGAGATAGACTAGGTGACGCTCATCAGCAGTCTACGTACGTTCTGTCTAGGTCCATTCGTGTTGGCTTTTTTCCATTCGTGTTGGCTTCTCTTTCATCCTTTTCTGCTGCCTTATTCGTCACGTTTTGTAGGTGAGACCAGAAGCTCAGCTTCGTATCCAAGGTGACCCCAAGATACTGTGCTTCACTCCTGGTTTCCAATCTTTCCGTCCCTACCGTCATCAAATAGTTCCGTATTATACATTAAAGGTAAGAGTCAACCTTAAAAGTAGACTGCAGCGCGCCCAGTCCTACAGCTCCATATTATTATTATAATATGGAGCTATATAGTAGATCTGCAATAGAAATTGATCGAACATAGATCAGCCATCGCGAGCAATAGGCGCAAAGTCATTCTCTTGCATGACAACGCTTGACCCCACATGTTGCGAAAGCCGTCAAAAACACCCTGTTGGAGCTCGAATGGGAAGTGTTGCCTCACATAGCGTACTCGTCAAACATAGCGCCTTCTGATTACCATCTATTCAGATCGATGCAGCACAACCTCGTTGATATGCACTTTCGACAAGTTCAAGAAATGCGAGAATTTGTGGATAATTGGATCGCCTCGATACCGCCATCGGTCTTTCGCCACAGTATCGCCATATTGACAGAAAGATGGGAAAAAGTAGTAGAAAAGGACTGAAAATATTTTGATCAGCCTAACGTATAACCATTTTCCATCATAAATTTCCTTTTTCCGTTTAAAAAAATCGGGAACTAAGTTCGCACCCTAATATAATGCTGTCAAGTTATTGACCGATACACAACCTACGAATATAAGCATGAGGTCTGATATTTCTGTCTGGGGTCCACTGGTGATGCCATCTTTTGACAAACGCTGGAAACTCACTTGTAGACTCAATACTTTCGGAAAAATTTTATTTTGAGCCATTTATTTCTATCTGTTTTAGCACATAATTACAATTGTCAAAACTAGTCGAAGTTTAAAATTTTCAAATCGCAAAGAATATTTATAAGATTCAAAAATTTATTTTTATTTATTCCATGTATACATTTGTTTAACATTTTTACATATTTATTCCCTTAGACATTATATCTTCCCCGAGCCTTATAAAGAATCTTAAATTTAACTTAAAACCACTACGACTACTCCAAATTTCTTAGGGTTCTACCTGCATAGTGAAGAAAACGTATGGCCAAAGTCAGTGTGATGCCGACTAAGAAATGCTGCTCTGAAATGGTAGATGCATTGAAATTGCTCAAATTCGATTACTGTGTCATATTTCTTAGGCTCAGTTGACGTATTTTTCAACCATGCAGCTCCCGCTTGTATTGTTCAGTGTAAAAAGCTCTAAGTGATCAATAAAGCTGAAATATCCAAGTAGTGACCCATCTAAATAATGGGTACCCGAATGTTGTTCAACCTTGAATGCTCGAGGTGTAACTTCATTAAAGCCTTGATTGCAAAGTATGCTTGATTAAATAATATTTTTTTTATTGTACGATTTATTTATTTCAGAAATAATAAAAAGGTTTACGAGAATAATAATAATCTTTTTCATATATGACGCATTTAAGGAATTCATAAAATTATGTTTAATGTACATATGTTTGACAATAATTATCTATATAATTTAGTACTAATTAGCATTTGAGAATAGTAATCCTCCTAAATTTATCTATAGCTGAAGCAGAATCAGGTAATAATTCAAAATCAAAGCGTAGAAAAATTTCAATCCCTTTGTGGAAGAATATGAAAAATGCTGATAGTTTAATTGAAGATACTGATGGAAATACAACTGATTCTGAAGAACAAAAAATAATTACTGAGTCTGACGTTTGTAATATGCATGCTGATGAAACTTCTTTGAAGTCTGAAAAATCTGTATATAGTAGCATATCATTGAACTCTAACAAATCCAGGAAAAGTCGATCACGAGGAGCAAGCCCTGGTAATTCAGTGCGACAAAAAGTTTCAGTCGATATTTCTAATCCAGCATATAGAGAACCATTTAAATTTGGATGGAAGCGGGAATTAGTCTACAGAGCTGGATCATCAGAGAATCAAGCCAGGCGAATGGCTGATATTTATTACTATACCCCTGAAGGCAAAAAGGTTAGAAGTTTTCGCGAAGTTATTGAAATTCGTAAGTACTCTTTAATATTATATTCTTATATTATATTGAAAAAACATCGGACTAATTTGTTTTTTTCCGTAGTTGCCGCAAGTGATTTGACAATCGACAATTTTACTTTTTTTAAAGAACCTCTTGGGCTTAATGACCCGGAAAAAGAAATTATTCGAGACGCTAAAAAAGCAAAAGTTAGTAAATTCAATGCATTTCAATAAAATTTTTTATATATAAATAATAGACAGATCGTATACATATTTACAGGAATCCTTTGGAAATAAATCGTCTAAAAAGTTGACTAGAAAAATTATTGAAATACCAGCTATCAAAAAAGTTTCCCCAAGAAAATTATATGATAAATTTATACCAGCAGTGACATCAATTAAAACATCCCCCAAAACCATTCGCACTTCTACAACATTCAAAGTTAAAATACCAGCCAAAAGAATAAACGTGAAAAGTAAGTTTTTAATCATAATATTAATACTAGTTTTGTGGAATAGAAAATATTATTCTTTAAATATTATTCTCTCTCTCTCTCTCTCTCTCTCTCTCTCTCTCTCTCTCTCTCTCTCTCTCTCTCTCTCTCTCTCTCTCTCTCTCTCTCTCTTATTATTATATAAATAAAATTGATTAATTACTCGCTTATCACTTGTTAAATTAAAGAATTATACATTTGTAAAACTAGCCAAGCACATTATTATTTTTAATATTTATATAAATACCAATATATATATATATATATATATATATATATATATATATATATATATATTGAAAAATTAGAAAACCTAACTAGATCCAAGATGGAAAGCCTAAATCATTTCCTTAATTTTCGTACTTGAAAAATGTCGAATTCGTTTGTGTTTTATATAATGTTTTCATTAATTTTACAGAGGAAATTAAATCGTTACAAGTTAATTCTTTGGAAAATGAAGTTGCTACTTTGCCTTGTAAATGGAGTTCACCAATTACGAGAAGAAATCAACAAATGCTAGAAAAAAGTTCTCCTATTAAAACAAAGAAATTAAACAAGTAAGTTGCATTAAATATGCATGAGTTATTTTATTAAATTGAAATTTTTTATATCACTAGTTATGTATGTCTTACTAAATTATGTTATGTTTAATAGTAAATTTGCAAACTCAAAACTTCTAATTAATTTTTTTTTTCATTTATTAAAGAAAAACAATAAACATTGGATGTCAAGCATTATATTTCTTAAAATTTTGATAAGAGATAAAAAATTGATATAATATTTTATAGACACTAAATTATTAAAGTATAAGAAACCTATAATAAGAAATCTAAATTCTTTAGAATTCAGGATCAAGAAAAAGATTATGTAATTTTGTCTCCTAAAAATTCCTTATCCATTTAATTTAATAAATACTCCAGAGTTTATTATTTTGAAACTTACTTCCATAAAAATCCTAAAATCTCCTATTTGTCCTGTTAATGCACATCTTTCAGGGCAAAAGTTCAGGAACCATGTAGTATTAGGTGTTCAACACATATGGGATTGATACCTAGCTTACAATGCTGTGTCTGCCTGTGTTTATACCACCCCGAATGTACTGGAAATATAGAAATAGTAAGAAGTTATGATTTCGTTTGCCAGGTATACAGTATACAATTACGTATATAAAACCTAAATATGACGAGTTGAGTTTAAAAATAAAATAATTAATTTTTTTTTAAAGGTTACTGATTATACAAAAAAGAAATTAAAATTTATTATGGACATAGAGATTGAAATTCTAAATGTTATATTACATACATAATTTAACAATTAAAAAAGAATTATATTTGTATAAAAAAATTTATATAATTTATAGAAATACTTATATAAAAAAAATATGTGAACATAAATTGTGTTTGAAAAAAAAGTGTTTTCAAATCAAGTTAGAATTTATAATAAGATGTATTTTTTGTTAAATTGAAGATATATGCATATAGTTTTTAGAGTTTATTAATTATACGATTTACTTAATAATTAATGTTACCAAACTAAATAACTTATTCATAAAGTTTTTTAAGAATGATAGATAATTGTATTTTTTCTTGTAACAACGTATTCAGATGAGCATTGATTTAAATTGATTGCGTTAAGCCAGTTTTATTGTTCTTTGACTACGATGTATCTTTTACAACAATTGCTAGAATGTAATAATTATATTTCTGCGAAATATACATTAGATTTTATTAGAAGAAACTTATTTACCTTTTTAAATATATATTCTAGGACGAAATTATTTACAAATGTCTGAGACATAAACATTTCTTGCAAAACTAGATTGAAAGCCATATTAAATTTGCATTTGAAACTCAATTCTTCATATATGTTAAACTTTTCTTTTTGCAATATTATGAATTTTATAATTATATTACAGAATTGTCAGTTAGATACAAACAAGACTCTGCAAAATCAGTCAAATTTGATATTGACTCCACCACCATTAATACCAATCAGTATGATGCTAAATGCTCATAATAGTAAATCAGTAAATCAATCAGGATTGCTTCCAAAACTACAACTTATTCCAAAATCCGATAGTTTTCTTTCATTTCAGTCAGTTTCATCTAAAATTTGTAGAAATATATCTTCTAGTCAATCCAATGTAAGTGAGAAAAAAGAGAATATTTGGTCAGCGTACAGTGAAAATAAGCTTGTACATGAGCACGAAGTATCTTCTCTCAAACCTGCTCAAAATATTGCTTTGATGGGTGGGAAAAGATTTATTATCATCCCAAAAAATAATGCTATGGCTGTTCAACCAGCAATAACATTAAGGAAAGACAAACTTGCTGATAAATTACCACTTGTACAAGATTGTGACGTATCCAATGCTTCTACAACGATTGATCCTTCACTAATTACTAAATGTGAATTGAATAAGGGTTCTAAAAATCTTAAAAAAGATTTTACCTATTTAGAAATAGGTTCTAAAAAATCTATAGAAGTTGATAAGAAAAATACTATTTATTATAATTCTATAATAGAATCATCAAATAAATGCTTTTCATCAAACGACAATGCGTTACATTCATCAAACATAAATACAATCACAGCAATTGCAGACTCGCGTACATTGTTAGGAAATAAATTCAATACTGTATCATCAACAGATAAAAGTAAATGCGTTATTGCTGAACAGGATATGCAAAAAAAATTAGATTTATCTTCTCAAAATATAAGGTAAATTTTCATTTTTCCTCTACATTGATAAAAATGTATGACAGTTCAGTCGTTTTTATTCTGAGAATTGGGCTCTTACTATAAAATATTCAAATTAGATTATCGATTTGTCAAAAAAATTTACTCTATTTTATTATTATTATCTTATTAGACCAATCTATACAAACCTTTAAATTTACATTATCTTATTATTATTTTGTTTTAGACCAATCTATACAAAACTTTTTATTTCAGTAACAGCTAATTAATTACCATGTGACAATATATAATCTCGGCTACAAGTTCATTAACAACTGAAATTTTCAACTATTGAGTTAGCTTGCACTGCTGGTAACTAACGTTTTCTGGCCTATTATTTTAAATTGTCAAAATGTTTTAAAGCTTATAATAATTAGCTCAAAATATATTCTGAAGGGAAATCATTATGTGCATTGAAAAATTTTTTATCCTTATGGAAGTTCTATATCAAATAAGGTTCCAATTGAATTTTAGCCCTTTCCTAAAAATCTGATATTTTTATATTTATTGTAAACATAATAAATTTTTAATGTTAATTCGTATATTGACTGTACATTATGCTAGTCAATCTACAAACCAATTCGAACTGTTAAATCATGAGCTTCGTTCAACTTTATTTTTCTCAATAGTTGGTATATTAAACCACTATTTTTTAGCACCTAAATGATCCTTAATACATAATATTTCATCTCAGTTTTTTAACCTTGTTACGATTTTGGGATTATGTTTAAATCAATTTTAGCTCAATTTGTGATATGAAAGTGTAAAATTTTTATAAACGTTTTTTCTTCTCATTTAACATGTTCTTCAGGGCTTTCACAACTGTAATACTTAATATATTGTATAATTTTTTTTCTATCACTAGTATCATTATTTAAATATCAATAAAGACACCTTAAAGTAACTCTTCTAAATTTGCAAAAGTGACTGAGTGCAATAAAATTCAAACATGTTATTTTTGAGGCTTTTATAAATAAAACAATAATATTTAGCGTACGAGTTTTCAGGCATAAACTTGAAATAACTATGCTTATTTTATTATATTTTAGATCATAACTCTGTATAAAGAATAAGAGGTTCCATTAAAAAAGAAATAGGCTTTAAACTTCATGTTTGAAATAAAATAAATTAAAATCACATTATGTTAACAACTCGTAACCACTTTTTCTCAAGGACTGAGTTCTTATTTTGGCCATTGGTCAACTTCGGTATTGCTAAATTAAGTGTGTATATAGATTAAAATTCTCCTTATAACTTTGGAATGACCTTTGGCAGTCCAGTATATAGTGTTTTAAATGTATAATGTAGATTTTGATTACAGAAATGAAAAATGAGGTTGTTATTTTAAACATATTCAGTTTAAATTCCAAATAGTTTGAATATGAAGATCAATCAAAGCCAAGATCACAAAAGATAACCCTAACAAATATAAGAACTTTTGTTAGAGTAATTTTGTCACGAAACAACATTTTTCAACATTTTTGGATAGATTCAAATCTAAAGCTCGTTGACAGCGTTTGAGATTTAAAGTTGAACATTTTTAAGTACTCACAACAGTCAAGTGTCAAAAGGAAGTTCAAGGCCTATAATATCGAGTACGGTTGCTATGACAACGAACTTGATGCATCACCATATCAGTGAATACCGTCGTGTTGTATTAGTACAGTTTTATATATGTACCAATACCTCCGCTTCGCCAAGACGCATTTGTTCCATGTAAAAGTAATGAGCAAGAACGATCAAATGGGCGTGGTTTATGTGTTAAAAATATGGCGTGAAAGAGGAATGAACAGTAGTTGTCGCAAGACAATCGTCTCATCTGAAAGCAGTCTAGTCCGGAAAGGCAGTTTAATCTAACAAACAAAAACTTCTTCGAGTTTTAAGCGAATATAATTTGCGGTCTTTCCAATCGTAAATTTTAAGAATACCCAAAAAAATTTCCGATCGGTCTATTATGATTAGTTGTGATAAGAATATACAATTGTATACAAGCTGACGGGAAAAAGAACGATCACGTTATTCTCTAAACTAAAAATAATGTGCCACTCATAGTATGAATATTTTTCGATACTGCTAATTTTTATTATTTGATACTAGAAAGTTCATTCGCCCTCTCGACTGAATTGACGGCTAAGGGTTTCCGTTAACTAGGACTACCGCTTGAACTGGCTCGAGGGTATGCAAAATTTTAACCTATTAATCTCACCCATTTGATGACATAAATGCAGTTTAAGAAATATCTATATGGATATGATTTCTGGTTATGCCATCTTAATTATTCATACATATCTATCGACTTTAACGACCTTCCTGAAGCCACTTTTTTCGCCCAAAGTAGTCATACCACAGTAGGATATTCTGAACGATCAGGTATCAGATTAATGATACTCTTAAATGGAAAAAGACCTATGTCATTTCCAACATAATACAAATGTATTATATTGGAACGCGCAATATTAAGCACAAGCCAAACCCGATACTTTGCCTAACTTTAAAGATCGACACCGCACATTCCCAATCAGAACTAGGTAAGATGTTAGCCATCTTTAGATTCATGACTTTATCTGACTAATTGAAAGAGCCGCCTATCAACGGTAGGATTTCCCTTTCTAACTCATTTTGCATTCGATGCATTGTCGACATTCTTCTTCCCTTTGTATAACCTAATGGATTTGGCTCTCTTATGGACAGAAGTCGTTAGCTGGACATACGACAAAACTGATCCTATACAGTGAATCTGCTACACGACCACAGCACTTAACTTGATTTCCGATCGTCAGATGTCTCATAACTAAATATTGGCCTTTCAAGTATTTTTCCGATATATAAAGTAAATATAAAAAATTTTGAACATCAAAGGTCAGCAAGTCGATAATGTTTACCCCTTTCTGACCCTCTTATCCATTATCGCCTGACCCTTTCAGAATCCATACTGTTGGTCAACTAGATCATCGGTATATATCATATACCTATATATCGGTATATATCATAGTCTGCTGGAAAGACACTTTCAGAAAATCTTCTATGAATTTTCCTATGGTATTAAGCATTTATAAAAGTTGATATGATGACGATATCTCTGACAAACGGTTATTCTTATTGATAAGTGCAAGCTTCACTACTTTCCAGCTATGATTCTGTCCTACGCTAAGAATTAAAATTACTGCTGTTCCAAATTAATCTACCACCTTATCTCTATAGTAGTGTTCACCGCCGTTTCCAACGTCTACATTAGCTTTGCAACAGATCTCAACAGAAGCTAATCATCAATTCTGCCATAATCAACTTTCCCTTAAAGAACTGTAACTATTTCGCTTTCCTTGAAAGTATCACATAAAACGACGAATGGGCACGGATCCAGCCATGTTCCTACATCTCTGCGCATTTTTCGTCCGTGCAAAGGAATGACTGACGATTTGCAATGCACTCTGCAACCACAGGTGTTCTAATACGGTAATATATCTATGCTTCCAGTGTATAAAATTCACCCATCCATAATGCTAGTCGCCATTTACTGGCATCGTCTTCAATAATTCACTAGGTTTATTTTTCAAACTCGAATTTGAAACAGCTCGACGGAAGAAACTTATTTTCAAATAGAAAGAGCAGACCGCTTCTCCGCCGTTTTCAGTTTGGTTAGTATCAGCTCTAGTATTACTTAATAACACGTCATTTTGTTCTTCATGATTTTGTGATTTTTTTTACCTTCGTGCAACATTCAAAATTTCTGATTGGGACAGATACGTAGATGCCGTCAAGAATTATGTCTATAATATCGTCACTATGGTTTTTCCGTTTCCTAGTACGTCGAAAACAGTCCTTTAATCCTAAAGTTTGTTTTTTGCCTTATGTTAGGAAGTTTGTCTCCACTTTTTTGTAGAAATTTTTTAATAATAATTTCTCTCTAACTATAGAAATCTTTTACCGATGTAATCGAAATGTGAATAACCGTAATACATTTTGAACTTACAATATAAATTTCGACATCAATTTTTTCAAATTAAGATTAACCTCCTACAAAGTATAAGGGGGTAATTGATTGCAAGTAAAATTTTTTAACGTAATAATTAAATAACTATTAGATTAACAGGATATCGATTTCAAGTGTGATTGTCATTAAGTCACGGAACATGTCTGAAGAGTTGACAATGATTTTTTACAATATAATAATTTGTAAACTACAATGTTCAAAAATGGTTAGTTACTAAGCTTACCGTCACAAGAAATAAGCAGAATTTATATGATAATTGTGTAAATAGTGAACATTGCGAGTACAAGTTGTAAAATTCGATTTAAAGCAATCGACAAGAGAAGAATCTGATAATATCTTTTGTCCTTATCTGTATATGATGATCCTTATGTGTACATGATAATTGCTGAATTTTACAAATTATAGTTACAATTTTTATTATTTCCACAAATATAAGGTAAATTATGATTGTTTATTGTATTGGGTGTACAGGTCAATTTCCAACGTTTGTCAAAAGATGGCGTCAACAGTGGGTCCGGGCAGAACTGTCAGACCTCATATTATATTTTTAGGTTGTGTATCTGTCAACAACTTTGCAGCTTTATATTTGAGTATTTCTTTCGATTTCGTATATTTTATGGAACAAAATCATGAAAGTTTCCAGTCAAATAAACATCATTTGCGGGAAGTGCTGCATCTATTCGTTAATATGAGGAAAAGTGCAGCTGAGGCCTATCGTTTGCTTTCTAAAACTTATAGACAGAGTATTGGTGAATCGACGTGCCGCGAGTGGTCCATACGGTTCGAAAGTGGTGATTTTGAAGTCGAAGATAGAATCGTTTCGGAAAGTCGAAAAGTTTTGAAGACGACGAATTAGACGCTTTTCTGGACGAGATTCAAGAAAAACTTGTTACATCATTAGGCATCAGGCAACAAGCTGTTTCCCTGCGCTGAAAAACATTGGGATTCATTCAAAAGATTAGAAACTGGGTATCGTACGAATTGAAGCCGAGAGGCGCCGAACGGCGATTTTGCATGCCCGAAATTTTGCTGCAGCGGTATAAAAATAAACCATTTTTTCATCGTATTGTCACTGGTAATGAAAAATGGATTTATTATGACGTATGTTGTACACCCAATAACAGTACCGTCACTATAAAATTATTTATCACCATTTAATTATTCCAATTATTACACTATGAAATATCGTCATCAAATCTTCTGTCACAATTTACTCCCATATTTCCTTATCAAAAAGTCTTATATAATTGTTTCATTTATTCGCTGATAATCTGTTGAAAAAATTAAGTTACATATTTTATCAATTAGTTTGAGTATTGATTTTACATCGTTCTTAAATATGGAATAATTTTCAACATGGGAAGTATTTGCTAAAGTATTCCGAAGAATTACACAAGATTAAAATTATAAATTGCACTAGTCTTAATAACTTACATAGATGATTGTTATCAGAGATGTAAGCTAACTCAAGTTTGAAGCTAGTTTCTATTAAATACGAACCATTACTATCAATGGTTTATATATTTAAAATTATTCATTATTTATTTATTTATTAGCCGAATAAGACACCTATTATAGTTTTTGATTTATTCTGCTACTAAATCACTGAGACAAAAGTAAATTAGAAAGTTAGTATTTTTCACATACTTTAAAGATCATCAAATTTATAATTTGTAAAATTTTCCATAGCGTGTCTAAGTGACCAGGTTAAGTGCTAATCTAGTCTATCAGGTTTGCATGGGAACCTTTCTGTAATATTAAATTGTTTAAGTTGGTAATCAATTAGTTATTAATAAGTTAAAAGGTTTTGTATGTATATTGGATTTCATTCTAGTTTTGATTGCAGCTTAAAGATGCAAAGTGCTTTTTCAGTATCTTTTACTGTTATACGTATTTTAAATTTAAATTAATACAAAATAAAAGAAATAATTTTATTAATTTTCTTGTTAAACTCACTTGCATTTCAACGTTTTTAATGATCAAAAATTCAATCGTATTAGTATGTTAGATTCTTAACATATTATAATAGAGTAGAGAACTTTATTACTAAATTTCTGATATTACCAGATATTTTATGAAACATCTATTTAAAAAAATAAACAAATGTTTTATCAATATAAGTTTATCCACTCATTATTTTTTATTAAATGTAGACTATCGATTAAATGAGTAAAATATGATGTCGTATATTGCACAACGTTGCAACATACATTTGTCTCCTTTTTCCTTCTGCGTATATGTAAAATTAAATTATTATATTAACGGAATAGATTTATTTTAAATTGTTTTTAACGATAAGGAACTATTTCTATTGCAGACAATAATAAAGCAATTTCGTTAATATGATGATTTAATGTTACATGTACGTACGCGAAAATGGCAAAACATGATTTGCCTTAAAAGCATAATCAATACTATATGTATATGAAATATACGAATGAATTTTTATTATTATAATTTAAAAAATTATTTCTTATGATAAAAGGCTATTATTATTTTCAAAGTAAAGTCTTGAAATTTGGAACTTTACTTAGTCAACTTGTAATCTTTCTTTATTATGTTAAATACTATTTTAAATTTTGTGTGTGTGTGTGTGTGTGTGTGTGTGTGTGTACACTACTGTGTACAAATATAAGTAAGACTTTATTTATAACTTTTGAAATCTTTATTTATTTTTCTAAATCTAATTCACCCCCCTCAAAATAATTCCCATCGGATGCAATACAACTGCGCCAATGCTTTTTCCAATTTTCAAAACATTTTTTATATTTGTATTCCGGAATCGTTTCATTCTACGATTCGGCTTTTATTTCTTTAATCGAATCAAAACCGTGTCTCCAAAGTGGTCTTTTAAGTTTGCTGAACAGCCAGAAGTCACACGGTGCTAAATCAGGCGAATACGGTGGTTGCGAAACGATATTCGTTGAATTTTTGACGAAATTGTGCATTACGAATTTGGTGCATTATCGTGCTGCAAAAACCAAGAGTTGTCTTTCTATAAATCTGGCCTTTTGAGACGAATAGCTTCACGTAAACGATGTGTAATACTCAAATAATATTCTTGGTTAACCTTTTGGTCGGTTGGAAAGAATTCATAATGCACCACTTCACGATAATCGAAGAAAGCGGTGAGCTTAACCTGGATTTTTGAGCGACTTTGGCGTGATTTTCTCGGTCTCCGCTCTCCTTTGACACGATATTAGCTCGATTGATCGATTATTTCTGGATTGTAAGCATAGATCTAAGTCTCATTTCCAGTTATTATGCGTTGCATCTTTTCAGGATAGTCCGAAAGCATCGTTTCACAAACCTCCATACGATGCTGTATTTCTAAACAATGGAGTGTTTTTGGCATCAATCGAGGTTTCACTCTTTTCAGGCACAAAATGTCTTTCAAAATAGTGTTGACTGATCCATTTGAAATTCGAACAATATCAGCAAGCGCTCTAGTAGTCAATCGACGATTTTGCAGAACCAATTTTTTGATTTTGTCGACCTGTAGCCTATCACTAGATGTTCTTGGTCGTCTTTGACGTTGTTTGTCTTCAATTCGTTCTCGATCTTCTTTGAACAATTTGTGCTAATCAAAAACACTTGCTCTTGACATTGACTTCTCACCAAAGGCCTCTGCAACATTCTGAACGTTTCGGCGGCTGATATTTCATTTCGCGCACAAAATTTAATGCTACTTTTTTATGGAATAATTTCAGACATTATAAAAACCGAAGAGACAACTTTTCTTTGTTCTTTCTCTTTCTTTATGACAAATAAAGATAATTGCATGACATTTGGCACAGATAACCCTGCCAGTACTACCAACTTAAAAATAAAAACATTTGTCCGAATCAATAAACCTAGGAAGCTTGAATTGAAAAGTCTTACTCATATTTGTACACAGTAGTATATATATGCATGATAATAAAAATGATTGTAACCTTAATAATTATATCAATAGTCGTGATGTATCAATAGCACGATTTGATCAATAATATCCCATGTTCGGTTTAACTTATGTTAACTTTTTTAATATCCCAACTACGTAAAGGCAGCCATTATTCATATAATTCACGTGTATTCTTAACGCGAGTCTATCATAATAGATTTCTAGTGGCTTTACCGAAACACCGAGCCATCTTCTAGCAAGACAGTTCAGCTGAGCAATTTATGTACTAGGCAACATAGTATAATGCACTAAGAGAACAGTTATTAGTATCTTCTTAAGAAATTTCAGTAGTTTACCAAAAATATAAATTATTTAATTTATGAGGAGTCAATAATTTTCTAAAGAAAAAAATTAAGTTAGTATACATTTCATCGTAGACCACGTACTAGACTTCGTTTCACCCCGTAAAATAATAGGTAGTCTAATAATAGACGCATATATACACACACAAAAATATAGACACACACACACACACACACACACACACACACACACACACACACACACACACACACACACACACACACACACACACACACACTTATTGATATATTTATTTATTTATATGTAAAATAACCTAAAAATAGAATAGAAGTAGCTTAAAAAATTATTACACGAAAGCAACTATTTTATTTGTGGATAGAAATGAAAATATAAAATAGATATGTGGATTAAAAATTATAAAAATAAATAATCTGAGCAGTTTCTATTTAGATTAGCTAATAGTTATTTCTTTGCAAGTTGTCACAATATGCTTATAGATAAGTAATGTTTGCTCTGCAGTTAATAAAACTTAAGCAGTTTTTACTTATTTTCAAGAGAAATATTTTCATTTTGTATATTATAGTAACAAAACAACAAAGATATGGCACTTTCTTCTGGACAAAAAATTTTAATACTGAACACTAAAAAATTCAATTATTGAATTTACTTACAAGTGACTATAATTTTTTATTTGAATATATATAAATCAGAAAAATATTTTCTTGTATTTATATGTTTGCACATGTATACAGATATATAAAAATCATAATTGCGATTCATAATTACCTCAATATAAATTCATTATTCTTCTATTGATCAAATTGGTAATTAAGCGAAATTTTATGCACTTTTCAGATAACATATTTCTTTTAGTAAGATATCCTTTAAGAGATGTAGAAGAATTATAAAGCAATCTCTAAAAGTACCCTTGTTATGTTTTCTTAGAAGTTTTTCAGCTTATATAACTGAAAGATTATGTGAAAAAAATGAAATTGTTTTTCCATGTTTTAGAACTACATAGAATATAACAATTTAAATAAAAAGGAAACATTTTCTCTGTCTTCTAAAATGTCAAAGATTTTTTTTTGTTAGAATCCAATTCGAACATTCTCACGTCTTATATGGCCCAAATTACATAATGTTTTGCCTTTCAGCTATCCAAATTTAAACATTTACTTTAATATCAATTTCGAAATACGAGGGTGGATTGATAAGTTTCCGGCCTGACCAAGAAAAAAAACGTTTATAAGAATTTTTTTTTATTTTTCAACATAATCTCCTCCAAGGCTGATACATTTCTCATAGCGGTGTTCTAGTCTAGTAATGCAAAATCGAATCGGTCTTTATAGACTGATTCGTCAAGCTCCTCAAAATACCCATTTACAACTTCGATTACTTCTTCATTGTCCGCAAATCTCTTACCGCCAAGCCATTTTTTGAGGTTAGGAAACAGATAATACTCACTCAGGGATAGGTCTGGAGAGTAGGGAGGGTGCGGCATCAATTCAAACTTCAGATCGTTGATTTTAGCCATCGGAACGATGGACGTGTGCGCTGTTGCGTTAACGTGAGGAAACAAGATTTTTTTCTTCGCCAGATGAGGTCGTTTAATTTTTACTTCGTGGCAAACGTCGCAATAAGTCTGCGTAGTATTGACCAGTCATAGTTTTACCCTTTTCAAGGTAATGAATGTATATAATACCTCTTGCATCCCAAAAACAGTAGCCATAACCTTGTCCGCGGAAAAAATTGTTTTTGCCTACTTTGGAGTTGGTTCCCCTGATCCAATCCACTGTTTAGACTGTTGTTTGGTTTCAGGAGGATAGTGGTGGACCCAAATTTCATCAACGGTTAGGAATCGACGCAAAAATTCGCTTGGATTACGCTTATACGACGCCAATTTGGCGGTAGAAATGTTCGTTCGAATTAATTTTTGGTCGACTGTTAGCAAACGCGGCACCCATCTTGCACAGAGCTTTTCCATATACAAATGTTGGTGAAAAATATTTTGTACACGTTCATATGACATGTTACAGGTCTCAGCTATCTCACGCACTTTTAATCTGCAGTTATTCAGCACTATTTGATGGATTTTTTCGATCATATCTGGAGTTGTGACCTTATGGGGGTGTCCTGAGCGAGGCTCTTCAGAGGTGTTCACACGACCCATTTTAAAGTCGGAAACCCAATACTTAACGGTTTAATATGATGGGGAGGATGTCCCCAGTGTTGAGTCCATCGTTTCTTTAATTTCTTCCGGCGTTAACCTCTTCAAATAAAAGTATATGATAACGGCACGATTTTCCAGCTTTTCCATTTTTACGAAAAACACAGAGGCGTCTTGTTCAGCGTGCTCTCAAACTTAAACTAACATGACCTTTGGACTGAAACTATAGCTACAAGCTATCTAAGGATGGTACTATAGAACGCCATCTCAAGGTAGGCCTAGTGGCGCCATCTCTTGGTCAGACCGGAAACTTATCAGTCCATCCTCGGTAATTTTTTTCTTAGAATTATATTATGCCATTTCAATATTTAAATTACTTTATTTTAGAATTCTTTTCATTTAGTCAATTACTATTATGTGTTGTACGAATTCCTTATTTTTTTATATTAAAATAGGAATAAATCAATACTTATTTTATAAGTTTATGACTGATACATAATGATTTTTTAGATTTTGTTTCATGATCCTATTGGAAACTATCATATATGATTATTTATGAAAAGTCAGTTGATATTGTATATGAGATTTTATATGAGATTATATTTGAGAACTCTTTTGATAATCATATACGGTCTTATATCAAAATGTCAGAAATTTTCACAAAAATTTTTGTATAATTTTGATCATGGGCAACCTTATAATTAAATATGTAATTAAAGATTTTTTGATTTAAGCTAATGATATAATATATTGTTGAAATTTAATTTATATTCTAAACATAAAAGTTAGTTGTTGAATATTTTAACTTAGTAAAAAACTTTTGCGTGATCGTCATAAAAAAATTAAATACATTTAAATACAAATTCCTATCATTTTCATTATTTCCATCACTTCATTTTTTTAAACATTACTATCTGTTAAATATATTTTTTAATTTTTATAAAATTTAACAGTGCTTTGAAATATTTATTTTTTACATATTGGACGGACTAGATAAGCCTTTTACTAAAGTATATAAATTAACGACCTTAATTTGCGTCTCGAAAAATCGACAAATACTATTTTTTAAAGTGTCTTAAACAAATTCGGTTGACGGGAATTGAATTCAGGCCATCAAGCAGCCTTAATTCGGAGAGTAAAGTCTGGCGTTTAACAATAATAAACGAACCTATGTCTTTATCGCCTGAGTCAACGACTGCTTAAATATTTGAAACAATGTTTTGAAATCAGTTTAGAATTATTATTATTAATTATACAATTATTATTTTCTTACATATGTATTAATTTTATTTATTTATAGTCTATTATTTCGCTAAAAAAAATTATTTTTTTAGTGAAAAATATTGTTAAATCTAAGACTATTCATGTCATGTGGGCCTTTGGAACTAAAAGCCTTCACTTTCGTCTAAATCTGTCAGCATGAACAATTTTAACTTTTTTTATTTTGATGATCTACGCTGTAATTGTAGTAGTATTGCAATATAACTATGCATGTTGTCGATAAGAACCCGATATTTATTCAAAAAGATCTGAATTTTTTGTTACTGAAATTTAATTAAAAATAGTACATTGTGTAATAGTACATTACCTCGCTTCGCTCCGGCGGCAAACATACCTTCGTCGAAAAATGCCTATTTTGCTCCCGCGTGTCACATACTATTTTCCCATACGAGGGCGTTTTTTTTCTCAAAGAAATGCACAAAAAATTGAACGGCATACTCACAGAATTAAAGAATGTCAAATCCCCTCCCCCCATGCGTTAGTCATGCTTAGATAGAGCAAGCAGGTATAAAATCTGAAGGTTCAAATGATACTCGTTTTGAAATAAGCTACCCTAACATAAAATGTTATTCGTTGGGATTGAAAAAAAAATAGTATCGGTTTTTTTAAGGTTATACCTGAAATTTACTTGAATTGAATAAAATAAAATTAAATAATTTCCTCATTTGGAAATTGATAAAATATGTTAAGAAGAGATGTAGGATTGGATGGTGGGGGTGCAGGGGGTGAAACCCCCGCCGGGGATTGGGGGGCGGAGCCCCCCTTTTCTGTAAATAAATAAGACTAATCAATTGAAGATTATAAGTTTGTTAATAATTTACGCTCAAATTAAAATATTAAAAAATTTAATTGCATAATAAATAGAATTTGACATTAAAACTAATTAAAAAAAAGATATAGATAATTTTTAATACTTAAAAAGCATAAGTATTTTTATAATAAATTTAGATAGAATATAAATCTTATTTTATTTTAAAATCTTGAATGCCTAACTCAAAGTGCATAAAAAAGGTCGAGCCCGCGTCGACTAGCGCATATACTCGTAAGTCTAAACATCGTAAATGCCAGATGTTACGCAGGCACGGAAAACTAAGAATCCTACCAGACTACACGGTTCCGTTCATTCACTTTTCCTCCGAAGGGAGGAAAAGTAAAATTCTGCTTTCTGATTGGTCGGGAAGCGGCCATAAACACTTTTCCTCCCTAGGGAGGAAAAATAGTATTTTGCTCCCTCTAGATAGCTGCAGAAAATCGTATTTTGTGCCCCAAGTGCGGGAAGAGTACATTTCTTACCGAGTATGGAAAGGTTTTATTTATGAAACGAAAGGTTTGCCGCCGGAGGCGAAGCCGAGGGTTGTAACGAGATTCGTAAAAAAGTCTTTTCGTACTAGTTAAGGACTATATTTTTCCTCATGAAAATCGGAATCAAGCGGTGAAGGTGCGATTTATAGGTTAGATTGATGAAAAAGTTGTCTTTCAAAATCGGATTACTGGTCCGCTATTGAGGCTTTTCTCTGAAATTGCAATAAGACCATTAATTTTACGCTTCTCATGAGTGACTTTAATATTGACTGAAGCACCTCTTCCTCACTTCGACCAACTTTACATGATTTTTTGTATAGTTATCATTTATGTAAATTCTATTCTGGCATACTCATCATCTTGACAGTTTTAACTCAACCATAGATTATGTGTCTGAGATTATAAAAATATTACTTCTAAACAGAAATTGAAACCTTCTATTTCTAGACGTTTCGCATTCCGTTTTTGATTCTGTATTCGTTTTTTCATTGATTTTATTCGGAATTCTGTTTCGACTCAGTTTTAGCCATTTGTTAGTGTACGATTAATATTTTTTTCTTTCAATTATCTTTGACTCAGCATTTTTTTTGATGTCAGAATCGTGATGTTCTTCATGATTCTACTTGGAGTCCGCTCTTCTTTTTACCCTACGTGATTCGTATAGGTGAAAGAATTTAGTTAATTGATTTTAGTTAATTAACACCAGCACTGCTGTAATGTTTTACATGTACTTTATTTACGAACACATAGTGGATATTCGTTGCTGATTAATACCATTACTTGGACGCATAAGTACAGTAATATGTTAAGTATAAAAAATACTTAACTTGTTAAATATATAATTAATCTTACAGAAAGTGTGAAGACATTTTTTAAATATTGTACAGTGGGACTACAAGTAAGTTTCCAGCGTTTGTCCATAGATGGCGTCACCAGTAAATCCCGGGCAGAAATGTCAGACCTCATGTGTTATTTTTGTAGGTTGCGTATCTGTCGTAACGTGCGTAATCTGTGTAACGTTGCAACCTTATATTTGAGCATTTCTTCCAGTATCGTTTATTTTATTGAGTAAAATCATGGTAAGTTTCTGATACCTACGATGGCTCGATCGCTAGAGCGAAGAACTAGTACCTTGGTGATTCGAGTTCAAATTCCTGTCTCGGCCGATTGACAAAGGCACCTCTGTAATAATTTACATGTGCTTTCTTTGCAAACACATCGTAGATATCCGTCGCTGATTAGCACCACTATTTATAAGCATAAATAGAGTGACGTCAAATAACATAAAAAATGGTAAGTTTCCAGCTAAAGAAACGTCATTTGCGGGATCGCTGCTTCTATTTTTTAATATGAGGCAAAGCGTGACTGAGGCCTATTGTTTGCTTTCGGAAACATATGGGGCGGAACGTATTGATGAATCGACGTCCCGCGAGTGGTTCAAATGGTTCAAAAATCGCGATTTTGAAGTTGAAAAATTTATTATGTTAACGTTGAACGCAGAAAATCATACACAAAGCCCGGTGAGCCCGTCCAATCGACACGTAAATAGTCATACTCTGTATATGGTAGTATCAAAATGGTGTCGTATACTAGCTTCGGAGTAGTCAAAACATCAAATGACCATTGTATCGAACTACAGAAAATATGGCCAGAATATGAGAGCAGGCATGGTCTTATCCGCCTTACAGTCCAGACTTGACACCATGTGACTATCACTTATTTCGATCATTGCAGAACGCTCTTACGGGAATACGATGCAATTGAGTAGAGGAAATAAAAAATTGATTCGATACATTCTTGGTGCAAAAAACGGGAATTTTTTGTCCGGAATAGTCAGTCAATGTCCTGAGCTCAAAGGCAGAAAGATCTCGCTAATAAGTTAGGAGTCAGTGATAGAGTAGTTGGAAAGCATTTACATAGGTCGGGAAAGATTGGTAAAAAAGGAAAATGTATGCCACATGATTTGACCAAAAGTTCCATTAGAAATCGATACAATATCGCATTGTCTTTGTAAAAAAGAAGAGTTTTCTGTGGTGTATTGTGACTGGTGATGAAAAGTGTCTACATTTGACACCAAAACGGAACATCCATGGCCAAAAGGTATTGCTATGCATTTGGTGGGATCAACAGGGTGTGCTGTACTACGATCTGTTAAAACCGAATGAAATTGTCACTACCGAGATATACAAATACGAACGGAATGATTGGTAACAAAAATTGATCAAACATAGATCAGCGATCGTGAGCAATAAGCGCAGTCATTCTCTTGCATGACAACGCTCGGCGACATGTTGCGAAAGACGTCAAACCACCCTGTTGGAACTCGAATGAGAAGTGTTGCTGCACCCAGCGTACTCACTAGACCTAGCGCCTTCTGATTACTACCTATTCAGGTTGATGCAGCACGACCTCGTTGATACGCACTTCCGATATGTTAAAGAAGTGCGAAAATTTGTGGATTATTGGATGGCCTCGAAACCGCCATCGTTCTTTCGCCACAGTATCGCCATATTGCCAGAAAGATGGGAAAAAGTAGTAGAAAATGGCGTAAAATATTTTGATTCAACTAACGTGTATCGATTTTCCATTATAAAATACCCTTTTTCCGTTCAACAGGTCGGAAATTAAGTTCGCACCCTAATATTTTCTAGTTTATGAATGAACGACTTTTTTCTTGTATGGACTAGTGTAATTATAGTACCATATAGCGGAATAATCACTACGATACTAAATAATTAAGGTCCTGTAATCGCTTCCTCATTTACAGGAACCATCCTTTACAAAATTTATTTTGAAGAGTGAATGCGGATCAGGATAGTGATTGGAGCGACGCAGATGAATTATGTTTATTATTTCTCAAAAATTTATTACTTTCCTTGGCGGATTATTTCAATGAATATTTTGATCTGGGCGATTTTATTGAGCGAGTTTTTGAAATAGGAAAATGGAATCATAGGGATATAGGAGAGTTTGGCTTTTTGCAAATTTATCAAATGCTTTTCAAGGCATATGGTTATCATGCTCTATTAAAAGTAACATACAAAAGATAGTTCCAACCGTTTAAAAGTAATAATTTTGATTTGAGAAATGAAACACATCGAAGACCGCCAAAAAAATTGAAGACGCCGAATTGCAAACCATATTAGATGGATATAACACTTTGAACAAAAAGAAACTGACAGAAATGTTCAATGTTGCATAACAAATAATTTGTCACCGTTTAGAAGTGATGGGAAAGATCTAAAAATATGAAAAATAGATGTCACATGAATGAATAAAAGGCAGATGGGAAACCAAAAAAAATATTTGTAAAATTATGATTCAAGTACACCAAAGAAAATTAATTTTGCATCGACTCGTTACTGGTGATGAAAAATGGATCTATTTCAAGACTCCTAAGGAGAAAAAATCACAGGTCCGAGAAAACGTTAAACATCGTCCGCAAAACCCGATTGATTGGGTAAGAAGATAATGCTGCGGCTTCCGACGACAAATGATTAATTTGAATCATGCTTGGATCGACAAAAGATCAGACAGGACCAGAAGACTCGGCAAGGTAATTTTACGCCATGACAATGCACCTGCACACAACGCAAAACTGGTTCAGGATACAATGGAAGCACTTGGTTGAGACCTGCTACCGCACCTGCTATATTAAACAGGCTTGACTCCTTTCGACCACTATTTATTTTCATTGATAGGACACACATTGACTAAGCAACACTGCGGATCCTACAACGAAGTCGAAAATTGGGTGTATGATTAGCATGCTTTTAAAAAAATATCTTTTTTTACAACATGCTTTCTCGAGATTTAAAATTAGATTCGATAAGTGGTCCATTATACACTGCCTTTTCGAAATCCAGATTGATTCCCAGGTACAATTCCGGAAAATTTAAGCCACCATTAGAGTTTTAGCATATTTTAAAATATTTTGCACGAACAGTCAGCCTAATGCGTTGTATGCTTAAGCCATCTGTTTTTTTTTATAAAGTAATCAAATGATTTTTTCCAAAAAGAGTCGCCTGCATGATACATGCTGTTAAAGATATCTCATAAAGTTAATTTACTTTTTATCAGTAGTTTTTTAAATAATTTTGTAGTCGACACCACATGATGAGTGACAGACTTTGATTTTCAGCGCAATAATGAATTCTGTAAAGTCGAACATGGAGTCTAGAACTTTCTTATTTGGACATACGTAATTTTTTATATTCTATAAAATCTTAAAATTGTTTAGCAAACATCCATTTTTTAAGTAGCACGGTTCTGATTCTTTTATACTTATCGAACTCTATGTTCCACCAGAGAGCCGAATTTCTTCGCGCGTTATAATTAACCTTGCGTATAGGTGTACGCGATCAAAATATTATATTTGATTACTGCAGACATTTCAAATGTTACAGTCATAAAAAATTATATTCGTATTTCATGAACTCAGAAAATTTAATCCAGTCGTCTCTAACTTATTTAATAAAAAATTAAGTTTTTATGTGTATATTTTTTGTTATATTAATTTCGATTGTATAGAGAATATGATCGGGGCCATTGATATCCTTTTGAGCTTTTATATTAATTTTTTTGAAAAAATTATTAGAAGAAATAACAAGATGTAGGTTTGACTTCGATCCACAATATGCTTGAAATACGTAAACATATTACAATTATGTAATCTGCGATTTGAGTTATTTAAGCTTTCTAAGATTCTTTCGCCATTTTAATAATCTTTTTAATAAATCCATGATCTATGATGAGTGTTGAAACCTACGATAAAAATAGGATTGGGTTTTTCATATTATTTTGCGAATATCTTGTTCCATTTTATTTGGCTGGATAGAACACTTAGAGCTCCAGTGTTTATTAATTTAATATTTGTCAGCTCAACAGAAATATTTTTTTTGTAAAAAATGAAAAGATATGTGAACTGTATTTATTTATGTTTGGCAGAGAAAAGTTTCTGCGTTACACATAAGAGAATGAGTTCATCACCGCATAGGGATCATAAATCTTTAAAATATTTTTTTTTTGTTGACTGAAATGAGTATCATGTATAGTTATATTAATAAAAACTTTAGTATTAAAAAAACTAAAAGGAATTTTATAAACTTTAAACAAACTGGACTAATACTTTAACTCATCTATCTGATAATCTATTCAGAGGCGAACTTAGGTTCCGACTTTCACGCTTAGATCGCGATGTAAGTAGAACAAAATGTGGATGATTGGATCGCCTCGAAACCGCCATCGTTCTTTCGCCACAGTATCGCCATATTGCCAGAAAGATAAGAAAAAGTAGTAAAAAATGATGGAAAATATTTTGATTCAGCTAACGTGTATTGATTTTCCATTATAAATACCCTTTTTACGTTCAACAGATCGGAAATTAAGTTTGTCTCCTAATAATAAAGTTTAAGGTAAAATATAATAACGCATATTTAATAAAGTATAACTTATTAAATAAATGTATAAATTAAAAAATGAAGAAAAAGTTTTAATAATGTATTATGCCAAATGTTTTAATTTAAAAAAAAGAACTATTGCGAAACTTATAAAACATATATTGTTTCTGCATATCCAAATTAAATATATGAATTAAATACTATAATGATAAATTTAAATATTTCCAAACATATTATATAATAAAAATTATATTATAAATAAATTATAAATTTCATTTACAAGTATATAAATTCTATTATTGCATTTACTTTTAGTCGAATGCATTATTTTAATTTTTTAAATATGAAACAGAGTATATTTGGACTAATATTTTTCGACTCATTGTACTTGCACTCGACAGTTTAGCCTGTTGTAGAACGTATACTATAGTACCAACATATAACTACATAAAGATAAATTAGAAAGGGTTGGATAAAATAAGCAGTCTAATACTTACCGCTATTCTATTTTGAAATTCTGGTAAGAGAAAAGAGTTAACCGAATAATGTTCAACAATTTAAAAATATATAAAATATGAAGAAATAGAATATTGAGTGAAATCAAAATAATCATTGAATATAATATCTGAATGGAGTTTATCAAATATGCTAAACAAAGATGAGATAAGGTATATAAAAATGTCCCGAGACAATGAATATTTTTATAGAGCGTCTGTTTTACGTACTCGGTGTTCGTTACTTTGGTGCCATTCTGGTAACTACTTTTCGTGTAGCCACCTTACAAAAATTGATTTATTATATATTAATACAATCTGTGTAAATTACGGAAATAACGACTCGTCGAAAATGGTTGCGGCCACTACTTGAATAGATAACAATATAGACGATCATATTTTATTTATCACTTAAATATTGGTTCAATTACACAATACGAATGTGATCTTGAGTCTACAAAATGTGACACGTGTATTCAATTTGAGCATTTTGAGTGCATCGACCACTCTAGAGCGGGTTTTCTTAATCGGTATTTATTTCATTGGTTTTGGCTATAAATTTTGCACGTTTCACAGACAGAGCCTTGAGAAATTCAGAGGGGACCCGAGATAGGATTCCAGTCCTAAAATAAGTTACAACTACATTATAAAGAAAAATATATGAAATCAATGTTAATAAACGATTCGCTTAAAAGATTATTTATAAAACTACAAAATATATAAGAACAAGTTTTTTCTTTAAAGTAAGGAAATAACTGAAATTACTGATTTATATTGCCATAGATGTTTTTATTTTGTTAATTTATTTACGAAGTATCAGTGAAATGTTGTAAAGTTTGCTTAAATAAAACTAATAGAACTTCTATTTAATTCTTTGACTGTGATTAGTTTCTCACGTTTACTCCATAATGTCCTTTTAAGAATGGATTTGCCTGAAATACATACATTACTTTTAGGGGATTTTTATATGCAGTTATTATCAATAAAAAACGAATTTATAACTTAAAATTGATTCTTATCAAAACAACAGCAAAACTACATACAGTATGTTTATTCTTTTTTAACTTCCTTAGTTGTGGATGAATATGAATTTAAAGTATTGTATTTTAGGGGTTTATTTCAATAACCATTGCAATCAATAATCGAATCCATCGCTTTAGTGAAAATAATGTTACGAATTATCTAATCCATGATCGTTGGTATATGTTAATAATTACAAATAAAATTAAAAAGTTAATAAATATTTTTTTATTAGTCTTACAGTCCAATCAATTCAATCTAAAAATAAAATAAAAATAAAAATAAAAAATAAAAAAAATAAAAATTAAATAAAAATTAAAAATAAAAAATAAATTAAAAATTAAATTGAAATTATAATGACAGTCAGACTGTCCTTGTTTACATTCACCCCCGTAGACTAATCTGAAAATTAAATTTTAGCTGAAAAAATTCTTTGTTAGTAACGTGCAGTCTGACTGTCCCCAACACCCTTTCCTAATTGAAGACTTGTCCAACGTTTCGAGCTCGCTACGGCTCCTCATTAGGGACCTGAGTATAAATATTGTACAATTCAATTGTTCTAAATTAATTAATTTATTTTTGAAAAAGAAAATATAGTCCCTGATGAGGAGCCGTAGCGAGCTCGAAACGTTGGACAAGTCTTCAATTAGGTAAGGGTGTTGGGGACAGTCAGACTGCACGTTACTAACAAAGAATTTTTTCAGCTAATATTTTATTTTCAGATTAGTCTACGGGGGTGAATGTAAACAAGGACAGTCTGACTTTCATTATAATTTTAATTTAATTTTTAATTTAATTTTTATTTTTAATTTTTATTTAATTTTTATTTTTTTTATTTTTTATTTTTATTTTTATTTTTTATTTTTATTTTATTTTTAGATTGAATTGATTGGACTGTAAGACCAATAAAAAAATATTTATTAATTTGTATATGGGCATTCGACAAAAGTACAATTCAATTGTTTTAAAATTAAAAAGTGTTCATAAAAATGTTTTGTCATTACAATTGTTTTGTCATTTGCTGAAAAATAATGATACAAATATTCTATAAGGAGATTGTATGGGTGGGGCATTTTGATATCGATATACAAAGCCACGTAGAGCTTTATGACTCGTAAATACACGGACACAGAAAGATTGTTTAATCCTTCTCTACACTGGTAGACTCAGCTAAGAATTCAAGAATGCTTACATCCAAGGAGAATAGCAAATGAATGAGCATAAGTTTTTTACAACTGAAAATTGATGTAATCGAAAGAAAATATATTTTTTTTATATGAAAAATTTTTTTTTCATGAAAAGTCATGAAAATTAGAATGATCAATTTGGAACGATTGTTTTTATTTTTGTTGAAAATACTTTAAAGTACAAGAAATAAAAGAAAGCTTTATTATTTTAGTTGTTTAGAACATGTACTTTTTGGTTTTAATTTTTTTTGAAAAGCACTGAAAAGAAGCTTTTAAAAATTTAAAGAAATTTATATACCAAACATATGCAAATTCATAATAAATTTCAAATTTATTTATAGTCTCTATGACAAACAAATTTTTAAACTTCTGTATGACGTAAGAAATGATTACATTGTTCATCTCTATTATTAATTCGACGATTATTGTTTACAACTTTTGTCCCAAAATCTATTATTGAAACTCTAGATATTTTGAAACAAGAAATTTGTTTGGATTAAAGGAATTTGAGTATTAATATCTATTTCAGAACAGTAAGCTTTGTGTATGGTGAACAACTACCAACCACACCATAGCCGATTTAAAGGTAACTGTTATATCTTACTTACCACTTACACGCTAATAACCTGAGTCCGACGTTTCGAGCATAATTCAGCTTTTTTTTATGGATTACAACATTCGCTATAAAGAATATTTACAAGCAAATTAATATAATAGTGCATAATAAAAGGAATACAAAAATTAAAGAGACTTTATTGTTCGAAGATATTGTTCCATTAACAGTTGAAAATATGATTTAAGCGGCCGATTCAAACTAATCAACAATGACAACATTGTTCACTATGGAAAGTTAGCGGTTAATTTTACAATTCCTTTCAAATAATATACTTCGTGGAGAAAGTAACTAAATTTTGATTGTATATATTTATAGAAAATGATTATAATTAATAATTGTATTGTTTCGAAAGAAATATCTTGAATTTCTTTCATTTTTATTCCAAATTGTGCTTTTTTAGAGTTCCATCAATCTTAACACACGACTATATAACTTTATTATTGCAGTATAGGTTGATAGGATAGATATTTGTGCTCAGGATTATTCTTAAGTAATTGTGCTTCGCTATCAATGTATGGTATATACGATATCTAAACGGACAGATAGATAGTTTTCATGTTTAATTTTACATTACTGATAAAATACTTCTTACTTTAATCAAATACAGTATAATAAAAGTATCAACTTCTAAAGTAAATTGAAATTTAAAATGAATTTTATAGAATCTAAAAATAAAGTAATACTAATGCAAATCTAAAAGAAAAAATAAAATTTTCTTTAATACCCTCACATATGTCACTAGCATCCAACGTCTCGGTTTCGCATGAGATAAATATATTCACGATTACTTTGAACATAATCACTTATTTTTATAAAAAATGTACAAAGTTCTCTTACAATATAATATCAATCAATTTCAGTAAATTTGTTTACAAACACATCGTAGACCTCCGTCGCTGATTAGCACCGATATTTGGAAGCATAAATAGAGCGACGTTAAATAACATAAAAAAAAAAAAAAAAAAATTTCAGTAAATGTATAACATTTCAGGTAAATAATATTTTTTATTGTATTTTCAATTTTTGATAGTAAACCGTCGGATGGTATATGATTCCTATGTATTTAAAGGTTAGATACCAATTGATAAGTTTTGAATTGGAAGGGTTCAGCAGTAAGAATTCTAGAAATGCGAGGAATTAGCATGCTTTAGAGGATGAATAATATTTTCAGAAAAAACAGGTACAAATAATGTCATTCAAAATATTGCCCATCATCTTCTACTTTTGACCATCTTTCGGGCAGCAAGTGAATACCCCGTCTAAAAAATTGCTCGTCTTTTGAGGCGCTCCACGAATCGAACCATTTCATCAATTCCTCGTAAGAAGTGAATTGCTGCTCAGCCAGAGCATGAGTCATCGACCGGAATAGTTGGTAGTCTGAAAGAGAAATGTCTCGAGAACATGTGGCAACATGTGGCCTAGTGTTGTCATGCTGAAAAATGACTTTATCGTGCCTTTTGGAATATTCTGGATGTTTAATCTTCAATGCTCGGCGCAATTGCATCAGCTGTAGTTGGTAACATTCCCCGGTGACGGTTTGATTGTGTTGGAGTAGTTCGTAATAGATTACTCCAAGCTAATCCCACCAAATGCACAGCATTAGCTTCTTGCCATGAATGTTTGGCTTGGCCAACGAAGTAGAGGCATGCCCGGGCTTACCCCATGACTTCCTACACTTTGGGTTATCGTAGTCAATCCACTTTTCGTCTCCCGTGACGATTCGTTGTAGAAACCCTTTGTAATTTTGCCTTTTGAGCAATTGTTCGTAATCGAATAAGTGACGCTCGACGTCTCTTAGCTTCAGTTCGTAAGGAACCCAATTTCCTTGCTTTTGGACCATACCCAGGGTTTGAGACGTTGTGATATAGCTTGCTAAGTCACTCCTAACTCTTTTGCAAGTTTTTCTTGCGTTTGGCATCGATCTTCCTCCAGTAAAGCTTCCAATTCTATGTTACCATACACTTTGGAGCTTCCACTACGTGTTTTATTTTCCACGTCAAAATCATCACTTTTAAATTTGTGGAACCACTCCCGATAACTTCTTTCGCTCAAACTAACATCACCATATACTTCTATGAGTAGCCGATGTGCTTCAACTGCAGATTGCTTTAAATAAAAGAAGTATTATATACTTACTTGGCTTAAAACTTGACATCTTAACGAAATAAAAACTCAGTGATGCTAGTAAAAAGTCAGAGATATTAAAAGGTTATACTGTTTCCAGATGTCAACATATACTATACGACTTTTTACAGCTGACAATTTCGATGTTGTCTTTGCGGTAGCGCCATCTTTTCAAAACGGTGGAAACTTATTTGTATACCTAATATTAGTTTGCATAATTTTGATTTACAATTTAATCCCCTAACATAAATTAAGACGATTAATATTGCTTTATATTTATAAAGCTTTATAAAGCTCCTGTTTAGACTCAAAGTCAGTGAAGAGAAAATTTTCTAGGTTCAAGAGAATTTAAAAATTCTTATGGATAGTGTATTGCATCATCCGTATTTACGAGGTCAGACAATTTAGTAATGCGACAAAATTAAACAATCGAGTATATTTAAAAATGAAGGTACATCGCTGCATCCCTTTCAAAGTAGTGCCCTCCCGCATTTCTTACTCCAGCAACTTTTCCAGTTTTCATAACAATTCTGGAACAATTCTTGTGGGACCTCTCTGAATACCCTCGTTACATATTCTTAGATTCTTTAATGTCTTCAACGGTTTTTGACAAATTTTTTCAAATGGGGGAATAGAAAAAAGTCGCCGGGTGATATATCTGGTGAATAGAGCGGTTGTAGTAGCATTGCGATGCCTTTAGATGCCAAAAACTGAAAAACACTGAACGCACTGTGACAGGGAGCATTGCCGTGATGCATAACCCAAGTTTTTGTGATCTCTGGACGCACTCGGAGCACCCTTTTTCGTAATTTTTCGAGCAAATTGCTGTAGAATACTTGATTTACGGTTTGTCCATATGGTGCCAACTCTTTGTGAACGACCCCTTTGCTGTCGAAGAAGCAAATAAACATGGTTTTCACTTCGGAATTGTTCATGCTCGCCTTCTTCGGGCTTGGTGCTCCAGGGGACAGCCACTGTTAGCTCTGTTGTTTAGTTTCGGGGCCATATTGAAAGAACCAACCTTCATAACCAGTAAGAACTCGATCGAGAAGAGTAGGATTACTTTCAAACTGCTCGAGACAATCTTGAGCGATGTTCATTCGGTGGACTTTTTGCTCATCTGTTAGGTTCTTCGGCATCATCTTCACGCACAGCTTTTTCATGACGAATCTACTGTTAAAATATTTATAACTGTTTTCTCGTTAATATTCAACTCGCCAGCCAACAGTCGAATGGTTAGTCGCCGGTCTTAACGAACAAGGGTACGGACGCGCTATGCATTCGTGTCGATCCGCACTTGAATTGGCCATCCGCTCCACGGCTCGTCTTTGACGCTGTCACGACTTTTTTTAAAATCGGCATGCCACCGAAGCACCTGACTACGACTCAGAGCATCACTGTCATACACTTTAAGTACTTTTTACTTCTCGCCCGTTGTTACAACATACTAAACAGCTGGCGAAGAAATGATCATACAAGGGTCGTGAAGGTCTCAAGCGAGAGAGTAGGGATCTACTATTACAGTGGCAGAGTTATAGGTTCACAGTGTTACCACAGACCAAGAAATAAAATCGATCGCATCACTTAATTGTCTGACCTCGTATAACTGTTTTGATAAATTTATATACTTCAAATTATTTATTCAGCTTTTCTAAAATAATATTATTTATTTGAAATACAAATTCGCTTCGAAGTCTTACTATTGACTTTCGTACGACGACTGAAAAAATTGTGCAAGAAAAGTTTTAATTTCAATTTCTGCTTTAATTATTAATCTATGTATACTTTCGATAATCGCATATATTTATTTTGAAGATACAATGGTGCGGTGAACAGTTTTCAGCCTGAGCAAGAGCTGGTGTTGGCAGGAGCAGGATATGATACATGTTGCTACTAACTTGTGTATAATAATTTTTTAGAATGACTGCTCGGTTAATATACATTTAAGGGTCTACTGAACACGACACCTCTATTGCTTAAGTGACAATGGAACTTCTGTTTAAAAGGACTAACACCACTTTAAAAAAAAAACTAGATTTTACATTGAAAAACTTCGCTCCATCATAAACAATGATGAAACATTGGGTTCTGAGTTTAAGAAATATTGTACGAGCACTACTGATGAACGATGGTAGAGTATCGTAGATTAAAAGTTATTAAGTTAGATGAGATTACCAATCAACATACCGCATACACAATATTTTATATGAACATTTGAGCATGGAAAAACTTTGTACTAGGAGAGTGTCGCATTTGCTAAGACTCGATCAAAAACTAACGCGGAAAGTTGTTTTTATCGACAAGCGAAACCCCAGCCAATTTTTGGTAGGATTTATAATTGTACTAGCATCCCCCATCTCGGCTTCGCCCGCGATAATAATTTAAACGATTTTAAAAACAATTCAATAATATCTCAGTAACAACTACTCTATATATACAAATCTATATTTCTATAAATAATTGACCGTAAATTACCTATCGTCGCTTCTGTATAAAAAGCTGCTTGAGTGTAGTGTCCACTTCAAATAGTTGATATTTTGCCGACCATTTTATACAATATATATATATATATATATATATATATATATATATATATATATATATATATGCATATTAAATACGGCTTCAATGGAGTAAATTGTACTTTCGAGTTCGAGCGGTAGAAAAAGATGTGCAAGTGTCTCGAGACGACGTTTACAGACAGCATCATGTTCGGACTATACGAAATGTCTAGGGACGACTACTATAAAGAGTTTTGTGTTGGGGAGGTAAAAAACAATGTCCAGTTATCCCGGGACGACTCTTACTGGGAGTGTACGTGTTCGAATGATAGAATACGAATCTCTTCATAAAAGTCGTACTGATATACCTGGACATTGTTTCCCACAAAGTATTCAGGACACTCCCCGTATAAGTCGTTCCAAATCATCTCGAAATCATATTCTATCATCTCAACATGAAACTCCCCGTCGAAGTTGTCCCGACACACCTAAACATCGTCCCAGTAGAAGTCGTCCCGAGAAAGCTAGCATCGCTTCCTAACGACTAAACACAATACTCCCCGTAGAAGTCGTTCGAAAAGACCTAGATATCGTATTTTACCGCCCCAAAACGAATCTTTCCATAGAAGTTGATTTCCTCATACCTGGACGTCGTTTTTTATCCACTAAATACAATATTCCCCGTAGAAATTGTCTGGACATCGCATTCTATCATCGGAACACACAACTGCCTATAGAAATCGTCTTGAGGCAACGGAATATCGTAATAAACCGCCCGTACACGCCAATACAGTATTTCTCAGTAGAAACCGTATTTAGAATGTGTATATATAATATGTACAATAGAATATACATACAATATGTTTGTGTATGTATATACATACATATATATATATATATATATATATATATATATATATATATATATATATACATATATCCATTTTTTCAATGATATACCGTGAATATTTTCGTAGTGATGCTAAGTGAAATTCAAGCAAAATGTTGGTATGCGAATAGCATATTTTCTAAGCAGACGGTGGATTGCCTTTTTATGCAGAAGTGACGATTTATTATGTATATATATATATATATATATATATATATATATATATATATATATATATATATATTACATAGTTTCGAGGTTATTGGTAATGAACTCTATATTTTGCCATCATTTCGTTTGTTCAAACCAAAAGAACGTCTCTTGTCACAAACTATATTCAGTATGATTTGGAATACTGGCCCATTTTATAAAAGAAGAAGAAAGACAGCGAGAGAGAGAGAGAGAGAGAGAGAGATTTCCGACGTAAGAGAAAATAAAATTTACAAAAATCAAAAGATATCCATAAGGTGTGACAGTAATATCAGATTAACCTGAAGAACAAAAAAGGTAATACCGACTAACGTCACACCTCCTTTAGGATGCGAATCTCAAAGTTGGATATGAACATTTGTTTCAGCTAGCCTGGTATTAATACTTTAAGCGGACTACTTTGAGTTGATGTTCGTGATTCGAGACGACACCTAGTGGCTGCTGGTGAAATTGATTGTTAAAACCATTAACTTAATTTATTGGAGGAAAGTTAAATGATTTTCAATAAAAAAACATAGCCTATGTCCTTCCCAAGTTAATATAGAATCTAGATGCTAAATTACTGAACAATCAGTTCAGTAGTTTTTTCGGTTATCGTGTACAAACAAAAGCACGCTTTGTCTCTATAAATTAGTATGATATGATATGATATGATAGTATAATATGAAACTTATATTCACCATTAAGCTCCTGAAGCGAAAGAAAGTCGAAACAATGGATTGAACCAGGTGAACCGCGCCCAAAAAAAGACAAAAACAGTATTATTGGCAAGAAATTTCTTGACATTATTATTTGGGATGCGAAAGTAACGATCTTCATTGGTTATCGGAAATAGGGTTCAATCATCAATGATCGTTTCTACGCAAAGTTATTGCAACGTTTGAAGGATGAAGTAACAAATAAACGATCTCATTGTCATAGAAAAAAATGTTGTTTCCTCACGATAACGCACCTCCCCTATATCTTGGTTGTTGTGATGGTTGAAATCAATGAATTAGGAATTAAACTACTTTTCCATCCACCATATTCATCAAAGATAGCGCCCAGTGATTATCATCTGTTTTCTAATCTCAAAAATTGGTTCGAAGATAAAAAATTTGAGAGCATCAAGGAAGTCATCGATATTTTAAACGATTATTTTGCAGGACTGTACAATCTGGTACAAAATGGTATAACTACACATTAAGTACCCTTATGAAAAGCGTATTATTTTTTATGGAGATTATGTTGTGAAATAAAGCGGAAAAGGCCAAAAAAGTTTTATTTATCTGGCCGGAAACTTCACCCCATCCTCGTATATATCATTTTAAATAATTCCATTGTCAGTGCTAAAGAATTTCCTTCGAAACTTGTTATTTCTTCCTCTAACGTAAACTCTAATATTACTTCTTAAATGTAAAGTGTATATACAAGTTCCAATTGATGAAGATTTAAAACATGAATATAGAATATCGGTTTGAGTACCTCTTCTGATAAACGGTAAGGTTTTTTGTAATTTTAGTGGAAAATCTTGCAGTTTTTAAGGTACAATTCATTGAGCTCATATAAGCATGTAATAGCTGATCAGCCTCGAGTATATTAATCTTAAGGGGGCATCTCTAGTCGTTTTGCATAAATTTTCAAGATTTTTTTCTTGCAGTAAACTTTATTATCGCACTACAATTTTTTTTATATTAAAAAAAATACATATTCAAGTCTGCAAAAAATGTTTTTTTTTTCATTTTTTATCCAATATGGCCCAGATATGGCTGCCACAACGAAGTTTGCTTGTTTTGGCTGACATCATATCTTGACACAGGAAGCTCTGAAATGAAAAATTCAAAAAGCATATTAAAGTATAAGAAAGTGGCTATAGCCCGTACTAAAATCAAGAAGGATAAGTAAAATAAAAACAAAATGACGGGCTTTTCTAATTTTCGGCTTATTTTTTGAGGTTATGTTGTTTAAAAAAGTGCTCAAATGTAATTCAATATTCATAATTCTAGTACGGGCTATAACTATATGTGTGACGAATAACTTCTCAAAATTTCAGCCCAATCTGTTGAATAGTTTTTGTTAAATCATGTCAGCATGGTCAAAAAATGTTATTTCGAGAAAAACACATTTAAAATAATTTTTTGAAAACCTGTGTAAAAAATGAAGAAATAAAGCTCTTACACTCAATCCGCGATACCAGCTCCATACATAATTTCTTCCTGGTCCTCAAAAAACTCATTTTCGTGCGCCTTAGCCTTTCTAAGCTCGAGTCGCCGTTCTTTTAAAGCTGCAATGCTGCGACGATTTCCTTGCTTAATTCTATTTTCGTCCTGTCTCTGCGCAAAATCCACTGCTACGCTGCTAATCGAAATACCCACGGTTTCCATGATTTTTAATAAAGGTAAAAATCCTTCATTGAAGACGGACGCAGCACTATAGGTAGCAATTTCAACAATTTTCTTCCCAGAAAATGTGTGTTTTGGAGCTATATTCCAAACACAAGCGTTCAAGCTTTCATTGGTGTTTTGTGTGTGTGCTCCGATGCACCTTTCTAGCAGATCGTCTGTGGTAAGATCTTCATAAATCTTTTTTAATAAAGGTTAAATTTCTTCGTTTAGTGCTGGAGGGTGCACAAAATTTTTGAACTGGCCGGTAGCTTGAGCAACTCGGTATTTGCACCATGAGTCTGACGCAGCGGGACAATTCATATGTTGAGGCTTATCATCCGTAGAAATCTTGTGGTAAAAAGTTGCCCAAATAGTATTTCTCATATCTTCAACAGAATGTGGATTTCGGCGAACAACTAATTCGTAATATTTTGACATCTCCAGTATGACTTTATTAGTCAATGTAGTCATTATTTTAGGCTTTTCAGTTTTTTTTTGTTTTTTTTTTTGTCGTTTTTTCCATCAGCACCTTTTTTTGAAGCTTCTAACACTTTTTGAGCCTTTTTTATCTGTGTCAGTTGTTTTTTAGCATCTTTTGCTCTTTTATAAATTCGCTTTTTAACATGTAAAACACACTTTCCTTCTTTTTTACGCTCCAAACATCACCATAGGGCTGTATATCTTGTAACGATGAGAAAGTCTTCGAATCGCCATCACCAATATAATATTCATAATAACTATCATGCAAATCTACAGATCTTCGGAACATTTATTTTATATCATTAACTTCTATCGATCCCGCACTGCCTTCATGATTTGCACTACAATCTGTCTCGTGAGTTTCATACCAGTCTTGATAATCCATAGAATTTTTGCTTTCCAGCCCATTGTTCACAAGCTTTGCATATTCTACTTTTCACAATGACATCAAGTACTTTTCCAGAAAATTTTCCAATCAATGTAGCAATCCAAAAGAGAAGAAAAACCCCTTTGAGCCCAAGAGCCGTCACCAGAAACTGTGATCTGATTTTTTACATTACCGGCAGCCTCATTTTCTCTTTGCTCTTCACTAACTGCTTGTCTAAAAACTAATGTAGCTACTGCTTCTGTTGCTATCCAAATGTGGTTTACTATTGCATAATAAGTAGCTGAAGCATATCCTTTGCTGATATCAATCATTGCACAAAAATTATTTATACCTAGCAAGCCAACACCGAGTAAACACGTCGCAAATACAAAGCGGCGATTTATTTCGTAGGAAATATGAGTTGTTGGACTGCTTGGAATATGAGTTTCTGTTTCACATTTACACGAAACTACTAATTGAAAACCTAATTCTTTTTCGTTACGTTTGGAAAATGTTATATCGCCTTTCCAAGTTTTACAAATTAAAATGTCTTGTAGTCTTAGAAAGAGTAAGAAATTCACTATGACGTAATGCAACAATGGATCAACGTTCACTTCGAATGCAGGATTATTTTTCTTAATTTTTTTAGCAGATGCACTAACCACACTTTCATCACGCTCACTCATAAATCGATTGCCACGAAAATTTCTTTTTTTGTCGATCAGCTCTCGAATTGCCGAATTTTGTACTTTTTTTCCAACTAATATAAATGAATAACTGTTTTTACAATTAAATTAAAAAAAGCAATACTTTCAGTGCTTCAAAATATCGTTGAAAATACTTGTGAAATATATATAAATACAGAAAGAAGCGGGACTAAGTATGTACCTCTCCGATCGCCAGCTGTCTGAATTGCTCCAAAATCACACTTGCGCGCGCACCAAGAATACACGCTATAGAAACATTTTTAGAGCGCGCAAGTTAAAATAAACTATTTTACGATGTTACTATTAGTATACTAAACGCAAAACCGGTGTTTTTGGAAAATTGATTTTTTCATCGATTTAGACTAGAGATGCCCCCTTAAGTAACCTAGTATCAGAAGATTTTCTTCAATGGGCGATTATATTTTGATGAAACGGACAAAGGTACTTATCAGTAGAATGGGCTGTTTTACCACCATTACGAATAGCGGCAGAAAACCGTGAAGAAAAAACTGCAAGTACTAAGTGTTTTTAATTAGACTAAGCTAATATTAAATAAAATAAGAAAGTCTTTCCGGTTTCTTGATTTTCTTGAATTTCATTTTATATCATGTGTCTTATATAACAGACGATTTCGCCTCGTTCGAAACAACCTGTGATATACATTATAAGTATTTTAATAAATGGCTCAAAAGTAAGTATATTATTAACTAAAATAAATTAGTACATTAAAAATTTATGAAATATGTTTCCTGATAATCATGAAACAAGGTGAAGTAAGAATTAAATTTTTCTCAAAATCTACTTGCTCAACAATAATTATTAAATTATCAGAAAAAATTAATTCAGTTGTCAACATTGATCTTTAAAAAAGAGAATGAATAAAAAAATGTTACTCAAAAATGAATTGTTCAATTGTATATTAAATGTTTCTACTTACATATTAAGTGACAAAACTTTAGATACATGCACACCAAAGTCTTTACCTCATCATCTGTTTGTAGATGTACGACGTAGATAGTCTAGTGTAGATTTACGAGTACTACGCCGACGATGCCGTATTGAGCGACCGCTGCATGCGTATTCCATTTATATTACTCTATTACGGGTGCACAAAATATTACACAAATAAGATTTTTTATAATTTGTGATCAATTTCTCATCAAGAAATACCTATCCTATGCTATTCCACAATGCAAATATTATATTCTGTCAAAACTTCATTACAATAACTTAATTAGTTTTTAAGATTTTTATGACTATACAAGAAAACGGTGTTATTTTATAATATTAGTAAAATGTATATTTGACGTTTATTTGTATATTTGAAATATATTTGATTTGACGCATACCTTTAAAATAAATGGAACTTTGATTATGTTGAATTGCATAATGTTCAGAATTAAAAAAATAATGAAGTGCAGTAAAAAAAATATTGAATTGAAATAAAAAACAATGATATTTTCTGTAATTAACGAATTTATTATCCAGTAGAATTTGAAATAGAATATATGCATATATACACACACTGTTATAATAGATACAAGAATTATATATTATTATATTGTATTATGTTATTATGAATTAGTTGGACTTAGTATTTTATTCATTTTTTGATATTTTCTTTATAATTCAAATTATGCTATTGCATGCATGTATTTATCTATGGTATATATGCACGTGAATATGATATAAATAAGAGACCTCCATCAGTGAGCTACATCTCAACGCTAGACTTAATTAGTACGTAACATCGTTTGGCACACTTCAGGTGGGATCTAGACTATTTATAATGTTTACAGTGTTTGATATTATAAGGTTATTCCAATTTCTAAAATTGCCTTTGGTCTGTCGAATGATGGCGCATCTTTTCAAAGATTGCTAGACTGAGCATCGAACCAGAACTTGAACTTTTGTGAAGCGAGTGAACGATGTTGATCGACCGATTAATAGAGAAAAGAGTATTCATGAAACGTGATATAGATTATTTCTGCAGAATTTTGCCACGTTTTCCGAGGCAGATCTGCGATCTGCCTCGGTAAAGACAGATCGAAGATGAAATGAAGTGATGATAATGTAACGCGAGGAACAAAAAGCTGTCTTTGACGTATATGATGTTTTTACTTTTCAGATTGATGCGTACGATGCTGGAATCACAGCTGTTTCTTAGTGAAGTAGATTTGCGAACAGGAAGATGTGCTTACGTTTCCGAACATAGTACTTTGTTAGACCGAAAGGGATTATTCGATCATGGAGAGAAAATGCCTCGCCGTAGTGTGGGAAGTGGTTAAACTACGAGAATATATCGAAGGACACCTTTTTTAAGTCATTATGAACCATTTTAGTATAAAATGATGGTTATGAAGTTCACACTTACAGAACATCTTACATAATGAATATTATGGTTGCAATGGTTGCATCAACCGCGAATCGCGCCTAATGCGAGCGAAGGCTCGTGAGTTTATCAGTGCCCGATACGTGTGATGTAGTTCGATTGCATTTATTGAGTAGCGAACGCGTTAGATGAGCCTAAGTATATCCATTATCAAAAAAAGAGTAAAGACATCCAGAAAATTTCTGCTCAGAAACTCAAGAGACGAGAGACAGTAGAAACTGTACGGCCACGCAAAAGACCGAAAAAGCAGTAGTGTCCGGGCTGAAAGACAACTCAATCAAGGCAAGCCCGGGAAAAACTCAGAGTTCTAGAAAAAATGAAGATGTTTGACGGAATCTCTGCAGTTTTCAACAATAATTCCTTGGAGAAATGGCAAACCTATGTTTTGCTTTGTGCGTTTTCGTCCTGGCATAAGCAATGCTACATAGAAAGACATTAGTAGGAGGGCCCCTTCTTCTAAAAAAACCAATAGTGAACCCTAGGTGAGTAACCGCTGAGTATCGTTAACAACCTCGTTAACGATAGTTAGTTTCCAACCACGTGAGTTTCCAAGATCTAAAAGGACTGGTAATGTCTGAGAAGGGAAGAGAACGAGCGTAGTACTTATAAGCACGTGGCACCCGATTGCGAGTTTGGTAGCATTGAGGAAGACTTGTCGTTGTGAAGAAAAAAGAAAGCGCGTATAGAGTTAAATATTATTCTTTTTATATTTTATTTCCATGTACAGCTTTTTGTGAAACTTTTTACATTTCTTATTTAATCTTAATTACAGTACAATATATTTCCCTCCGAGTTACTAGCTAAATTGAACATATATCTAATCTACTTAATTTTAATCTACTCCAACCACACTGCATTTATTAAAGGCGTCTGAAAAATTAGTAGATATGTATTCGATATATAATTTATTACGAATCTCAAGTTTTACTGATCATTTTTTATTGACTCATTGTTACCATGACAAATGTATAATTTATCACAAATCTTTTGGACAGCAGTAAGACAAGTGCTGAATAGGTTGGTCTACGACATCTCTCTCTTTCTCTCTCTCTCTGTCTCTCTCTCTCTCTCTCTCTCTCTCTCTCTCTCTCTCTCTCTCTCTCTCTCTCTCTCTCTCTCTCTCTCTCTCTCCTCTCTATCTCTCTCTTTCTCCGTTTCTCTCTCTATCGCTCTCTTTCTCCGTTTCTTTCTCTATCTCTCTCTTTCTCTCTTTTTCTCTCCCAGTCTTGCTCTATCTATTTCTATTGGTTTATCGAATTTTACATAGTCTTAATATAATCAACTTAATCCAACAGATATGTAAAATCAATGTAAGTAATGAAAGAATTTAAAATATATTGAATGATTAGACTATCTCAAGTTGGCCATTTGACATCATGTTTTCAAAATAACAAACACCAATAAGTTATCTATTGCGCTGGTTTTTTAATTAATCAGTCAATTTATTTTAATACAGTGTTCTAGTATCTTTTTTCTTGTTAAAAAACCATCGAACTCAAGGACCGTGAAATCTTCTTTCGCAAATATCAGCCCACAGCATCATTATGACTTGTACGCTAATACAATAGTAATAATGTCTGGCATCAGTTATATTTTTATTCAAATTCAATTCTGCGAGATTCTAATTTGGCTTTTGTTGAAACAGTTATCATTAAAGTTTCAATATCTTATTAGATCGCCTTGTACTTAAAATTTTTGCGCCTTCCATACGTGTTTCACATTCACTAACAAAAATTGTACATTGAAACCTTCAACATTCAGTATTTTGAATTTTTTCTACTATAATGATACTTCATAACTAGAATTATTGGTCTTGTGATTTCATTCAGTTACTTATGGCTAACGTTGGATTGTAATTGTAGGAGCTTTTTAAATTTATGTTTGAAACATAGAATTATTCCAGATTACTATTATAGCAATATTATAAATAATAAAAAATTTTTATTCAAAATCTTTCGTATTATATATATATATATATATATATATATATATATATATATATATATATATATAATGTCGTGTCGCACTGATTGATGCTACATAAATTGTTAATCAAAAATTTTTGTTTTATTTAAAAATTACATTAAAACGGATATATAATCATCCTACACTCATTTTTATAATTTTTATATTTTAATTATTTAGTTTGCTCTAATTTTATGAGCAATAAATGTGTCTAAAACTAATCAAACTGTCTAAGTCAGTACCTAAAACTTTAAGAATCAACAACTGACAAATTCTTAAAAATGAGAATTTAATTTAACTTAATTTGATCTCATCAAATTCACATTCATCTAATCTTGTATATACAAATTTTATTATAATTTAACTTATCATTAACAGTACGACTTTAAGTGACGGATCGATTCTCAGATAACCTGTAAAGATATGTTGTGTTTACAATGTGGAATTCATATATTGCTAGAAAGATGGGAAACGTGGTCTCTTGTTAAAGACAATAATTTGATGGAAATTTTTTTATTTCTTATATCATAAATAATACTGTTATTTTGTAAACAGAAGACTAAGAACTTATTCAGTAATATTTACATCTATTTTATGACAATAATTATATAATAATTTATTACCTTCTAACTAATATTATAAAACAATGATACAAATAAAAAATAAAAAACATTATAACACGATTTGCTGTTGCCATTAAGTGCTCACATCATCTTGCCCTTTAATGCTTTGCGAAAAAATAATTGGAAATAAATTATTTATTTATTCCTCAGAATAAGTCTCAAATAAATTTTATAATATTAATTTAATAATTAATCAAACAGTTAGCTGTTTTTTCCACGGATTCCTATTTATCTTAATTTGTCGTCAAGTTTCACGTCTGTAACAGGTCCATTTTTTATGTCGATTCAACGTTAAATACATTTAAAAAATTAATGAAACTTATCTTGGTTGTCCTCTTCTGGTCGTTTTTCTTACAATGTTCATTTCAAGCGTATTAATTATTTTGGGTAGAAAACTCGAATATAGGAAAATTTTTCGAAAAATCGACTATTGAAAATTCGAATATTAGAGAATATATATGCGAACGCTTCAATTATAATTAAATAGAAAAAATATAGGTTCGAAGTTTAATTAATATTTCCATAACTGGAAACACCAAATTATGAATATCCAATCTTACGTTTATTAATTAGTCGAAATTTTAAAATAATTAATGAGTCAATCAATAATAGTAAACTCAAAATTAACTTTAAAGTTAGAGAAAAAGTGTAAGTTAGCTAAATGTGTACAAAAGTTAATAAGTAAACTCGAACTGATCTACAAAATTATTGACCATTATCATGAGAACTCAGTCAACAGCTGAACTATGAAAAAGAACTGAAATCAATAAAATTTCTAGATGTTCACGTCGATTTAATAAAAATAAACGGATAGAATTAGTATTTAATACTGTGAGTTGTGAACTTCCCTAATATAATTATAATTTTTCTTTAAAATTCATCACAATTAAAGTTTTCGACTTTTTTGTTTTATTTTTACCGACGTTTAAGCTTCCGATAAAAAGCTGCCTTTAAAACTATAATTAAGTAATTATATACAATATATTCTATCGATCAACATAGAAAAGGACATATTTCGATCATCGTAAACTTGTAATATTATCGAATTATAAAATATAGTTCATGGAAAAATAATTAAAATTTTAAAAAAATTGTAGTCAAGTATTTTTTTTTTTTGTTTTTAGCAATTATTATTTCACTGATTACGAGGTGTGTTCAAAAAGAAACGAGAATTTTTATATTTCGCGGATTTGGAGAGTCTGCCTGTATAAAAATGTTTTTTATTATGTTGTACGCATGCCCCTGAAGTACGATAAGATTCTCAGCAATATTCATTTCTTACTTTTTAAGTGGCAGCCGCTAACGTTAGACGTGTTTTTTGAGCTCGGCGATTTTTATTTGTCGAGTCTTTTTCGGTCTTGGCGAGACAGAATGCCTCCACTGGGACGATTGAGTCTGAGTTTCGACATAATATCCGTAAACCCATGCTTCGTCACCTGTTATAACACTTTTCAATAGTTCTGCATCGTTATTAACCTAATTTAGCGACTTCTGAGAAACTTCAATTCGCCGCTGTTTTTGTTCGAAATTCAACAATTTTGGAATAAATTTTGCTGCTACACGTTTCATATCGAAAACATACGAAAAAATTCCATGGCATGAGCCAACTGATATGTCAACATTATCAGTGACTTCTCTGATTGTGATTCGGTGATCGTTCATAACCATTTCTTTAATTTTTTTTACGTTTTCATCGATTGTTGATGTGCTTAGGCGTCCGGTTCATTCGTCAGCTGTTCACTGATAACAGGATCGGATAGTTTTTACACTTGATCGTATTAAAATTAATTCTTCAAATATGGATCACTGTGATCGGCGTTTAGGTAAGGTTTGATTTGTTAGATTAGTCAAAATTAATCGACTTACTGAACGAGAATGAATATCACTTCTTATGATGAGAAGTTGGGGCGAAATAGTACGATCTGTTAGGAGAGTAATAAATCTTTTCAATGCAACTTTTAGAGTTGCTAGAACTCCAATATCATCAACGATGTCAAGAAGCATTATAAGGTTTAATGATCAGGGTACTATCAACGATCTACGTAGACCAGAGAAACCAAATTCGGCATCAAATGAAGAAACTTCATTAAACGTTATGCTACCAATCATTGAGGCTCCACAGAATTCTATACGTAGAGTTAGTCAAGAAAATGACGTTGGTAAATCGTCAGTATATGACATATTTAAAAAAAGCCAAATTCCATCGATTTACAGTTAATCTTGTTCATAAGTTGAATGAAGATAATTTCGGTCGTCGTGTTGAATTTTATGAAGTCATGATGGAACGCATAATTGAAAATCCTGAATTTTCATACAATATAGCATTCTCAGATGAGGCGACTTTTCAACTTGCTAGAAGTTTAGATAGGCATAACTGCAGATATTGGTCAGTTAATAATCCTCATTGGACTAGAGAAGACAAATCATAATATCCAGAAAAATTAAATGTTTTGGCTGGAATTATTAACAACAGAATCATAGGACCTTTTTTATTGATGGTAACTTAAATGCACAAAACTATGAAGATATGCTACGAAACCAAATAATTTCTGCAATTAGAGAAAAAGTTAGGGCTAACTTTGAGAATACATGGTTTCAACAGGATGGTGCGGGACCCCACTATCCACGACTAGTTCGTAAATTCCTAGATGAAGTTTTTTTTAATCGATGGATAGGGCGGAGAGGTACTATAGAATGGCCAGCTAGATTACCTGACTTAATACCTCTTACTTATTTTTTTTTTGGGTCACATAAAAGATAGAGTATATAAAACAAAACCTCAAAATTTAAGCAAATTATGGCAAAGAATTATTGATGAATCAGCGCTTATTCCTACGGAAATGATCTAAAAGGTAGTTGATGCTTCTTACCACCGATTAGCTTTCTGTCAAGAAGTAAATGGAGGTTAATTTGCGCAGTTAAAGTAAAAAATTGCAGTCCATAATGCTAATGATCAACTGTGAGAGGCAAGGGGACTCAGGCTAATAAAGCACTCCAAAGGGAACAGATTTTACTACATCCACATCCTTGTTCCTGAGCAATGCTAAAAGTAAGTAAGAAAATTCAAAGTAAATTGTCCTTGAAGGGCATCGTCAAGGCCGTGCAGCGCGTCACCGACGACGACGACTGATCTAGATGAAGCAAGGAGGATAGATGCAATAAAAAGGATTAACTGGTGTCAACGAAGAGTGTCTTTAAGTGTCTATAGCTATTTATATATTTTTTAACTCAGTTCTGGGTTTCTCGCATACTAAATACGGTCCTGGTAACTTACCTGGATATTATGTCTTTGCACTACAATGTAGAGATCGTGGCAGAATAAATTACTCGTAGTCGCCAAGGTACCTTCCACCATGATCGCAAATATTGGGTATACAATATACAATACAAAGTTTCCAGCGTTTTTTTTCTTTCTCCAAAATGTAAGGTTTCATTATGAAGACATGGTTATATATCCTTTATTCTAAGTACCATTCAGAAGCTATAACTTTTTCCCATCTTTCTGTCAATTTTTGATTTCCGGACCAAAAGAATTGCTCCTCTTTCGAGCCCAAGAATGTATCGAGCCAATTTTTAATCCCCTCTACTGAACTGAAACGTATTCCCGTTAGAGTGTTCTGCATTTATCTAAACAAGTGTAATCAGATGGTGCCAAGTTTAAATTGCAAGGTGGGTAAGGCAGAGTTTCCCACCCACTATTCTCCAAATAATGATTACCCGAAGCCGCAACATGTGGCCGAGCGTTATAGTGATGAAAAACAAAGGAATCGTGCCTGGTCGCATATTCTGAGCGTTCTTCCTGTAATGCTCGCTTTAAACTGATAAATTGGGTTCGATACAATTATCCTTTGATGGTTTGACTCTTCGGAAGCAGCTCGTAGTAAACGTCACACTTGTGATATCACCATATCCAGAGCATGACCTTATTTATGTGAATATGTCATTTTGGCGTCGATTGGGTGGGTTCGCCTGGTTTTGTCTACGATTTTCTGTTTCTAGGGTTATCATAATCAATCCATTTTTCATCACCAACAAGATAAAAATAATTTATGTTTCTACCGCTATTTGGTTGGAAACTTGTCGTTCTCATTTACAGTTATTGCCGCAAATTTCAATCTGACCCATTTCTTAGTTACTTTTACATTGGTAATCAACAACAGCGTTATCGACTGGATCATAGAATCTGCCAAAAATGCTTGCGAAGATGGCTCCGACGTAACAGTCGACTTCTAAAGAGGGAATTATTGTAGTCAGTAAATCGCGTATAATTCCCGCCAATTCAAACGGTATGTTAATATAACCTGGTAAGTAGAGAATTTAATCCGCTGGGCTTCTGACCCGCATAGATTGTAACTGCATTTTACATACGTGGAGTAAGGACCCCATGTTAAAAAATTTTTTACTTATGTCTTATCAGGACTTACCACAATATTATACTAAAAATTTGGAAAAAAAATTCCATTTCTATCGTAAAAACCGTAAGAGTTCCGTAAAAACGTCATTTTTCTAAGTTATCTTGTAGAATACAAAAAATTTCAAAAAGGATTATTAACAATAGTTCTAGATTGTATCAAAATACACAATTCTTATTTTATACATATTTTTGCACAAACAGTAGTCGAAAAAAATATATTCAAATCAACAGAGTAAAGAGAATATAATGATAGATATCCAAGAAGAATATTACGGTTAAGCAGCTTATGTTAGGAAATAACGTTTATAAAGACAAAATATATACACTAAAATATATGTATTTAGACGATATGTACAACTTTTATTTGAAAAATCTTTTAGAATCTATCTTATTACACGAGAAAAGTTACAAAAATGATATTTTTACTGGGTTTTAATGTGATTGGATTTATCACAAATTTTTACATCATATCTGTTATCAAAATCCTTAAAAGGTACCATATGATATATGTGCAAACTAAAATTTAAATCGTGTTAGTCCAATATTTGGAAATTTAGCAACTCTTTACTGTAAGAGATTCTGTCAACTTCTGATACTTACTAGTTTACTTTAAAGTTATGACAAATTTCAAAACGTTCAGCTGCCTGCTAGCTGTTGCTAGGATATATATATATATATATATATATATATATATATATATATATATATATACTTAAATCTGTGGAAAATTAATTTCTTTTAGATCGTTATAAGATGTTCTCGTTTTATTGCACCCCGCTGATAGTTTATTGTTTTGCCGTTCCATTTGCGCGAACTGAAGGCAGTCATCACCCTTTCGATCGAACGAGCACCAAAAGTAACATATGGTAAATCGCACAAAACAATTATCTCGCTTTGGTAATCAAGGGTCCTCGTTTTCAGTCGAAAATATGTACTGCAGTTTCACTCATAAGTATTGGCAATCTCTTCTGTTATCTCTAATACAACTTTCTAAATACTGCTTCAGTTTTTAACCAC